>CAXIVR010000005.1:116173703-116814849 GCA_964035755.1 Teleogryllus oceanicus | reverse complement strand
TCGATGAAAACATTGACGAAAAATCATGGATGTTTTAATTATAGACTAATAAAATGCTATTTTTCTATCCATTTTTAATTACAGTACGTAAAAGGGATATATTTTATTGTTTGGTTAACAGCATGTTAGTTGTGTGTTAATAAAAATTATTATGGAATGTAAACAATAAAATTAACAATGAGGAACATCGTGTTTCGCTACTTTACACTTTAGTCACTTCCACTGATAGACGATCGAAGTAAAAGAACCCAAAATTCCTCAGATTGCACAGACAAAATGTGCATTATGATAAAGAAGATGACGCAACAAACCGGTATTGCTGTGGATTGCTGCTACTCTACAAAGTATTACCTCTTTATTAAAAAAATTACAAAATTAAAAAATAAGAAACGTAAATGTTTTTGAAACAAAATATCGATGTGAAGAAAACATCGACATCAAAATATTGATGTTAATATAACGATGTTTCTGGTTGAAAACATCGACATTTTGAAAACATCGATGTTTTTTGCCATCCCCAGCGAGGAGACAGCTCGGGTCGTCACCAGCCTCGCCCGGCACACGCCAGAGATTTCCAGCGTCACTCGGTGTTAACTCTCCGATAACTACTTCCGCCGCCACTGCCCTGACTTCCACGAGGGTGAAAGCACTGGTCGTTACCCAACCTCCCACGTTCTCTCCACCCGATGACCACCCGTGTCTCGCCTTTACTTTGGCACGCTGATGTGCGTAACAAAGGACCTCAGTGACCCAATTACACAAGACTTGCCTGTACTTTAAGCCCAAGGGACGATATGCTTTAAATTACGAACACCGAGCGCTGAGAGGGTTACCAAATTCCTAACTGAAAATAATGTGCACATATGTTTGCAACTAAGTCAGATCATCATCTATATCGATGCGTAATACATCATATAATTTGTTGAGTATGAAATAAATACGTTTATTATTATTACAATACATTCCACGCAGTGTATAATGAGTGGAATATTTTATCTCACAAATGTATTCGATTGACTCACCCAAGCACAGAATGGTTATAGATGTCACAACTCGGACTGTACCTGAAACAAAAAGAACTTTTTTAATAATTCATTTTTAGATTTACTATGTCATAAAAATCCATTTTAATACTTTTATCTTTGGTCCAATACTTCATCTCTTTAGAAATTCCATAATTATCATATTCTGGAAGCACGAGGAACGTAGCAGGTGAAACGCCATCACGCACAATGCAAACGACATGAGACAGGTAACTGCATTCTTAGTTCAGTGGCAAATATTTTCCGCAATTTTTTCTATTAAAAATAACCATACCACATCTAGTACAATGCAAACGAAATACTAATATGAAATCTGCTTACAATGAATACATGAATAAAAAGCTCAATTTTAGGGAAGACACGTAAACATTGAAATAGAAAGTTTGAATTGTGAATTTATTGCTTTGTACTGCAATCATAACTTTCAGACATTGAAAAACGGTACATTTCAAGTAGAAGAAAAATTGTAATTCTGAGGAAGGGAGAAACATAACATTGTTTTCACGAATTCATGCATGGATACTTGCATTTGCATTCTCCATTTACCGTATAGATTAAACAGTGTTTCTTGGCAGTACGCGTCCAGCAGAATAGACGAATGCATGCTTAACAGACAATAAGGCTGTGGTTAAAACAAAATAAACAAAACATCGTGAAACGATTAATTATCATGGCTGCTGTCTCGCAAATTGTGAGTGATCCCAAAACTATAGACCTTTACGTTTTCAAGAATATGTACCACAATGTAAAGAACGCAAAGCGTCAGAAAATATCTTTTACTTACTCATTTCAAAATGCCTCACTCAGTTTCTATCATTGCCTCATCGTGTCAACATTTAATTTGTACGCCAAATACTTACTTTCTGTACAGGTTAAGAACACAACTATTTATAATTTTATATAATTATTGGGAAATACGTTTAACATAATTACTTGTCAGGTTTTGTATGTATTTTATTGAAGATCACTTTCGTTTTCACAATTCTTGATCTGTAAAAAATGATGCGGTAATAAGCGTCAAAATTATTTTCAGGAAAGCTGTACAAAAAATATGGCATATTCCTTTAAAGGGGCCAGAGGGAACCACTCTAGTTGACATTTCAAATTTATCCACAGATATATTCTGCACTAAAACATTTTTATAATATTATAATACAGTGAATTATAATATAAAAAATATTATATAATAATATTACATATTTTTAAAGATTAGATAATGATGGCATATATACGTTGCTATTTTAGATTTTTTTTAGTTTCTTTAAAATAATTAGCAATTTTAAGTAATCCAAAATATGCATCACTAGTAAACTGATTATTTACTCGTTGTAGTGGTTTTAATCATTAGTATTCTCATAATACTTTTCCATCCTTCAAACACAACATACGTAAAGCCAATATCAGTAAATTCCACGCCTAATCCGTGCGGAACCCCAAACCTCACACATGTCCCAAGAGACCGGAGAGGCCGCTGCGAAAGCCGTGATGGCCGACGGGGACACTAACGGTCACCAGAGTGAGGCGAGGCGTTCAGACTTCCCTCCCTTCACCACGCCTCCTCTACTCCCCACCCTCAACCCCAACGACGGCCCTGGCGGGGCATCGTCGCCCGAAGCGAACAATGTCGCTACACGGTCATCCCGCCTCATCCCCCCCCGCCCCGCCCACTCACCCCCCCCACCAGCGGAAAAAAGAGAGCGCCGCCATTATACCTCGTATCAACTGTCAACAAGTACTTGCAGATTCATTTCCAAAAGAGCCTTTCTGGATTCAATAGCACGCGTGTATGTGTGCCGTCTGTGTCGTGATAAATTGCATTACACCGTGAATTACTGCGGCGGGTGTCTTTGAAGCGTCGGGGCGGCCGCCGGTGATGTATGGGCCCCAGGGTGCGGCGGCGGCGGCGGGAGCTAGAAAAACCGGCCCTGCCCCTCCGCCTCTCGCAAAGTCCGGGCAGCGCGCTTTGCTTTGCCGTGCTCTGCATCCCGCAGGCTCCGCCTTGTTTCGCGCCGCGTCCGCCCACACCGCTGGCTGCCTCCGGAGCGTTTCTTTGCCGCCGCTTCTTCTGCCTTCTCCGGGCGGACGTGGCCCGACACTTCTTCCTTGTAAGGGGTTCCTTGCATTTTTATGGCCACTCTTCGCCTACCCTGTTGGGATTTAATCGACGATCCTGGGGTCTCCATTATTATCCACCGTTATTTTGGAGGTAAATATTTTGTTGGTTCCTCTTTGAAACTTTATTTTCCGTCTTCTCTGTCGACAGCTTTCGAGCTACGCATACACATCCCTTTCCCATTCCAGTAGTCTGGAAGATTTCAGCTTGATTCATAGATTCGTAGGCTTCCGCGGTCGGAGTCATTGGATTATTCTCTGTCCGGAATGTACCGCATTTCAGTCGATAGAGCTGACGTTTCGGCCATCTTGTTGTGGTCTTTTAAAGCGCGTTATAGCTCTGATGAACGCCACAACAAGATGGCCGAAATGTGAACGTGGCTGAAAGATACGAATCCAGCTCGATTTATATTTCTTTCTCCCGTATCGTTTCCCTCAGCGTTTATTTGCTACCGATTCTTCTTCTTCCTTCAGCGAGTATTTATCATGGCTTTCCCTTTTATTCCTGATACTTCTCATATTTTTTACAGCCACTGTCAAACGTTTGCTCACGATGCAGTATTTTCATGGAATACTCTTCGTTTCTTGACCACACGTTTCGCTGCAAAACTTACTTATTTCGTTTCCTGTATTGATTTATTTTTCGTCTTTGCCAGCCTTTGTCTCGGCCTCGTCCATCATCATCGCTGCCACTCTACCTTCTGCGAAATCTGTGCCGGAGCATTATTCCCGGGTGATGATCTGCATTCCCTCTTTGGCCAGTTTCCTCGTCCCCTGTCAATCCTGGGTATTCTTGTCTTTCGATGGATATATTCCTCTTATGCTCTCGTATTTATTATATAACCTTCGTCCCCTTCCCTGCTCATATCCTAGCGAACTCTCTTGGATCTCTCTGTTCTTTATTTCTGCGTCAACAGCCCCTGTCACTCCATTGCTCTTGTGGCCATTCCACCCCTTCGAAAGTGTCGATGGATATATTCCTCTTATGCTCTCGTATTTATTATATAAGACGTCAGCGGAGCGTTACCGCCCCTGGCGACAGAAGGACACAACCGGTGCGAGCCAGCCGAGCCCGGCTGCGCGCGGCCGTCACGCTCGAGCAGGCGGGTAGAGACTCGGCCCCGCCCCTACTCCACAGCTAGTCGGCGGGCCCATAGCCCTCACGGGCTATAAGAAGGACTCCGACTCAACGCCAAAGCAGACAGTGAGTGGTAGTATTAGTGAGCGTATCTTGGCGAGTGTTTTGGTGTTTGAAGTGTGGAGAACGACGACTGTGCTCGGACTTGGAACTCTCCTACGGGTATTCGGTGACTGGGCAGATTTTGGGACTTCCTCTGGATTATAACAACACGCTTCGCTCACGGTACAATTTTCTTGTCATTCGGCACTCCAGCTATTGTATCTGGTCTTGAATAAAATGATTTTAAGGATCCTGGTCTTTTTTTTTTTTTTTTTTTTTGATACTTAGAAAGTGAGCGCTGTGCGCTTCAGTTTGCTTCGAATTTCGCAGACTCTGCCATTTCCCCCTCAGACGTTTGGCTCTTTGAAATGTCTTTGACACCACTCCAGCCTTCTCTGTCTATTTTGTTTATTTTGCCTATGTTGTCAGTCTTTCTGTAACCAGTATTCCGCTAACTAGTTGATGTATTTTAGAAAGTTTTTTCCAGTAGTGGCATGTGGTAGCATATGAATACTCTAGTTGATTACTGATCGATTCAGAACATCAACTGATGTCACTGAAGTGCCTCTGACCGGTTCGACTCTGGGCCGGATGGGGCGTTGTCTCGCTTGTGGGAGATGTAATGTAATTGATGCATATGTTGATTAAAACGGCAACAACACCAGTACCTTATACAATGTCAACGGTATTTTAGTAATGAATCAAAATCAACTCTTTCAAATCCCGTGCGCTCCCCGCTTCGCCCTCAACCCTCCACATCTTCATCCTCCTCACATACGACCAAAGTGCTCCAACGCATTCTCCACCACTCATCTTCCACCGCACCTGTCACTGCATCGGAAGATCCCCGATCTGAGTCCCGACAGTGGCAAGATTTTCAACACTGGCATGTGGGGTAGGTCGAATTCAGTCGCTGTCTGGAGTAGAATTCTAGCGGCTGGCTGCTCTGATCGGTAGTTTTCAGTGGTTTCTCCGATTAACACCAGGCAAATGCCGGAGCAATACCCTACCAAACGGGCCACAGACCGCCCGCAATCTTTCTTTCCTCTTCTTTGTCCTATCCTCACCCCTTACACACACACACCAACACTAACATGCACTACACTACCACACATGCCGGGAGACCATGTCGACTGGAACACATTTGGGCCATGTCAAAACGCTGACTAATTGCGACCCTTCTTGCTAACTTGTTCCAAATCTCATCCTTCACTTACGGTTTTATTCCCCTCGACGACGCTCCACTTCGCGGTCTCGCATTGCCTCTTTTCTACCAACAGAATCATCACCCCGTCTTTCCGTGCCCCGTCCTATTCTCAGCTCACTCCCTTTCATTTTGGTCCTGTGCGCTCTTCGCTTTCCACACGATACTCTTCATCTTCATACAAACCTCTTCGCACCGTCAGGTCCGCAAGTTCTACCTGTCCTAACATCACTGTACTTAATCAACGCTCCTCTCCTTTCCGCAGCACGTTCCTCAACGCACTACCTTTCAATCCTCATTCATTTCATTTTCCCCTTTTGGTAAGCACCCTCTCCTCCTTCCACGAGGCATTTATTGCATTGCATGTCTTGCTATTCTCGTGACCGCGTTCCAAATCTATCCAATCCCACTTTAACCCTTTAAATTACTAAATCTCCCCTGCTTGGCTTCCAAGAACTTTAGCTTCAAGCACTCCCAAAACATTGCCACGCTGCACCTCTCCCATTCTGGCACATGGGGCTCAGTGTCGAAAACCGAAGCCTCTACTGTGCCTCCGACCGGGAAGTCCTAGGGTAGGAGCCGGAACGGCGGTGGAATTTCGGTACTAGCTTCAGAAATGGGTAAAGTTCAACCACAGATTGTAGAATGCCAACCAATGAGTATACAACCAGCGGTACGATGCTCTGGGCAATAGTTTTCCTAGATTTCCTCGATCAATACGAGACGAATTTCAAAGGAGTACATCAAGAAAGGAGTAAAGGATTCCGCACGACCTTACAATTCTCACACTTGTCTCCTCCGCCCATCTAACACTCCAAAATACACTTACGTGCATTATATTACTACATCTGTCGGAGTCCAGTCCGAATCCCAGAGCTTGTCCCGGCTAACGCAGTGTTCTACGTGGGGATATGCAGGGAAACCTCGCTAGCAGACGTGCAGGTCGGCTCCAGATTTCACGTCCCAAAGAAGGAGAAACACCACCCCCTTCACATTCACTACACTCACGGGACCAATCAGAAAAGTAGCTAACGCATTAGAAAACAGGAGACTCTTATTAACTCACCCGTCGAAAAGGACCATTATTTTTATCCTAGTACACACTCTCGTGATCTCTCACATACCCACCCCGTAGCACAGCACTACCCCCATTCCTACGCACCTGTCTGACCCCTGACCCGCATTAACTGACGTCACTGCAGTGCTTTTGACCAGGTGGACCTTAGTTCGAGTCCCGACGGTGGCAGGATTTTCGACACTAGCGTCATCTACGTCGAATTCAGACGATATCTGGAGGAGAATCCTAGCGGCCGACTGCTCTGATCGGTAGTTTTCCGAGTTTCTCCTATCAACACCAGGTGAATGTCGAAACAGTATCCTAACAAACGGTCCACGGACTGCACGCGACGTTTCCTTACTTTGTCTCGTCATATTCTCACCCCTTACTTACATTTACACTAACGTACACTACACTACCACACGTGCCGGCAAATCGGTTGTGAGGCTAGAGATAGTCCCGGCTAGGGCGATGCCCCGCTGGTGGGAGATAAATGGTTGGGGAAAGTCTGACTAGCCGACGGTACCTCGGCGCCGGATCTCGCCATCTAGTGATAGAAGATCACCGCCACCTCCCGAAAAAAGACCTGAACTACACTTACGGAACTAATGACCTCAGCAGTTGCCGCCCGGAATCACTAACAGTCAATGAATCATGTTCCTCCCGACAGCATTCTCGCCTCTTCCCACAACACCTTTAACCTCACCACCGCACCCCGCACTCCGTCTCCTGTGCCACGCCCACCTCGCCCCACTCCCTCCCGGCGGACAGCCGCGCGCTCCCTCTGCAGGCGAGCGCCGGAGCGCGGTCGCGTCGCGCTGACAACCGCACGCCGCAATAAATACCCGCCGCCGCCTCAAAATTCCCGCAGGCTAAGTAATGGATAATTTACTGAGCGCCGCGCTCGCCGGCCACTACGAGGACGCTGATTTTCCTTCTCTCTCCCACTCTCTCTCCCTCTCTCTCTCTCTCTTTCTCACTGCGCGCTCCGCGATACACCGTGCCCGGCAGAGCGAGTGCGGTGAGCAATGGGCGCGCTTTTCGACAGCTTTCAACCTCAAACACGCTCGTATTTTCCGAAAGTTTTCAAAAAATAATGGAAACAATTGCATTTTCTCTGGAAACTATGGCTTCGAGCGTTATTAAAAATAAATGTAAAAAATGCGCTCTAGGAAAGAAAAACAAGAATTAATGTGACTTATTGTAAATAATTGTTGGTTCGTGTGAAAATTATACTCAGTTCAACTGAAAAATAAAATATTCAGAAAATAATTTTCTTTGTTTACTTTTATACAGGCATGCATATTTTGTTTTGATTAATTACTCGAACGTACTAATTTTCAGGTTTTGCTAATGCGTTGCTCTTAGCAATAAAATAAAGTACCATCTTTAAAACAAATGAATGAAACGTATCAACTGAATTAAAATATATCAAATGAATGAAACGTAGGTAGTGATAAGAAATGAAAACTTAGATGTACATGAAACGTTCCTAAGTCTCACAAATGCAGCTCAGATGTAGCAGCAGGAATGCCAACAAGTTAACTCCATGACCTCAGTAGAAGACCCGATGTTAAGAACAGGAGAATAACGAAATATAATAATAGTAATAGTCGTAATAATAGTAATATTAGTAATAATAGTAATAATAATATTAATAGAAAGTAATATTGCGATACATTATTGATGCACAAAGCATGTTTCATTAACTGCAAACTACTGCATTGATATAGAATTTCGTAATAATACATATGTTAATAATGAATCAGTTTATGCACACGAATTTTGTGGTACAAAAATATTTTTGTATACCATCATTATAAACGTCCTTTTTCGATACCCGAATCTGCATAATCCAGTATTTTATTGCACGCTACATGACGTCATCCCCATTATTAAACGCGACACGACGTCATCACACATTCAGCCAATAGTAGCGAGAGAATCGTGGGAGGTAGAAGAAGACGGAACAGCCGACCACAGTTTTCTCGCACGGATGTCAACAATGCCATCTTCAATTTGATTTCCAGAGGGCGTTGGATGTCAAGCACCGAGACGTCGGAAGAAAGTTGTTTCGCGAAATTAAGTTTGATTCTCTTGTAAATTTATAATGCTGTTATACAAAAAATAGCGTATGCAACTCGTTTATAATGTTGCTTATTGCATTCGTACAAATTTGAAAACTCGCTCGAAACGTCGCTCGTTTTCAAAACATGTCCTCATGCAATAAAGCTAACATTATACTAGTGGTGTTAAAACATCACGTACCTTTCCACTCTATCTCCTTGCACAATTATGCAAAAAGTACTCAATTTTTCGAAATATTGAATAAATGTTTTCATAATGCACGACTAAATCAAATAAATTCCACCAAAAGTTATACAACGAGAAGATCTCTGTTTCGCTGTTGAATCTTCAAATGAATTAGACATCCCAACCTGTAAGGAAATCCGGGTCTCATTGCTTGCGCACAGTTGGTTTTGACAAGGAGATGATAATATATATTGAATCTGATATCTAAATAATAAACATTAATACCCAACTTCCCATCCGAGAGAAAAATTCGACCCAAAGTTTTTCACTGTATCACCTGAGATTGATAGGAACGGAAACTCAATAACAACAACATGAATCACTGACGTGTTACACGATCCACAGTTTTCATGGGATATTTTATAAACATAATATGTACTATTTCTAATTCTTTGAAAGAATAAACTATATTCATTACGAAATGCAGAAAATGAAGATGAAATGATTCTGTTGAAACATGCCCGACGTTGACTGGTGCCAATTCAAAACAAGCCCCGTCTTTCTATTTAAAAACAAGTCCCACTTGGAGCGACATTTTGAAACATGATTTACTGATAATTTACTGATTACTGATAAATGTGATTTGGGTGCCAGGAAAAGGTAGCACTTGAAACCTAATGATTCCTACGGAATTTAAATATCTCTCACTCCAAAATTATGTTGTGCTACCTCAGTTAATTGGGGTTCGAAGTTCATCATTGTTGCTACTTATTCTGCAACAAATTATTCAATCTGCCATCCATACGAAGTTACGAGGAATCTGAAAATCTTATTAAAATGCTGGATTGCACGTAACAAACAATGATAATCAGATTTCTTTCAACTTAACAAATTAGAATTTATTGTAATATCAACTATGATTCTGTTGCAATTTAAACAATTATTACATTGATAATCAAACATGAATTGATCAATTGTCTCTGTATTACAATGGTTATAAAACCCTGTTATTCATTCGTGGGTCTTCACGCGGTCTTCACTTCATCGTTCGATGGCGCCCCGTAGAACCTTCTCCGTCGACGCAGCAGAGCTCTTGCTTCTGGATAAAGTCCTCGTACTCGGAAGCATCCCAATTTTTTTATATTTTTCTTTTGTCTTTCAAAACAATGCTTCTTCCGCCTCTGCTCTGTCATTTTAACCTAACGAAAATGATCCTTAACGCCCGTTGTTTATTCGACACATAGCGACCCTCTCGCGATCTTCTATTGACATCCCTATATTCTATGTCATATAAAATGATATTTCCATAATAAGAATGGTTCGTCATATTTTTATATCACAATGTACTTCAAATATGATAAACATTGTATTTATGTGATTCCAATGATGACGTTAAAACCGATAACAATTGCACATCAATGAGATATTCAAAGAAAGGATGCGGAAATATCTATTGCCGAAACGTGAGAAATGTGGAAGAATATACAATATAAGTACTCATGGAACAGTTGATAGTTTTTATGTTACAAATAAAGGAAACATTAAAGACCTAATTTCAATAAGAAATTCTGGATTGCCTCCCACCAGAATTATATTGTAAAATAAAGGGAAATTAATTTTGACACTATCTTTATTGTTAATAAATACTTATTCTTGCTGGTATTCTGATGCTTCCTAACATTCTCTATAAAGGTTAGAACAAATCTACGCAAATGTAGAAGTTCCGTCGTCACATACTATCTAAACAATTCTTTCCTACCAGTTTTTTAACAATTTTATTTTTTGTTTTTTTTAAATGAAGAATAATGAAAAAATCTAAATAATGATTTTTTAAGATGAAGCTACGAAAATTTTAAAAAATAATAATCTCCTTCAAGGGATACGATTTGAAGAAAAATTATTTAAAGCTGAAACAAATATTTTTTTATACTGAGTTAGATTTAATACTTTTACTCTCTTACCGTAGGTTTGCGCGAAGAGGGAGGCGGAGGGGCCGTGGGCCTCTTGAAAAGTTTGAAAAAAAGTCTCTTAACCTTACGTAATAAAACATTGTATTTTCTTAAGTATGTTCTGTCAAAAAAGTTTCCCTTTTTTCGCTTGAAAATTTGGGAAATGGTTATACGTTACTAAAGGAAGAGGCTCACCAAACCGCTTAGCAACCATGCAAATGGTTCAACATAAAATCAACTGTATTTTTAATTGTACTATTATTAAATTTATAATCTAATTCTCTTTGTAATTCAATTACTAATAAAATGGGTCATAAGTAAGTAAAAAATTCAATAAACAAGAAGGCCCAAAAATATTGTTGATCCTCTCTTGTTTTAGGCTCCGCATTCCTACGACTCTTTATCTTATGAGTCTGCATTGCTGGGAATTCCTAAATGGAGATTATTTGACCTTCCAGAGTAGCTCCCCATGGAAGAACGTCATAACGGTTGCAGTAATGTTTACCAATTACTAATGTTGTACTGATTTGAAAACAATTGTTTAAAAAATGTCACGAACAAGACACTACGGCCTATCAACGACTCATGGGTTTGTTTCACGTTTACTACTTGAAAAAAATAAACCAACATTATTTTGCGCATCTTTACTTTTTCATCTTTGCCACACAGAGTTCTCTGGTCCTTGTAGACATACTACCAATTCATCAAGTTTCAATTATTTAAGAACCGAGTGTAATTATTCCATAATTTCTAACCGATTGGCAATTGTCTCAGAAACAAAGTTAATTTTGGCAGAACTAAATTCTAATTGTTTCAGAATATAATTCCAACTGTTCAAAAACCCAAAAATTTTAAAAATTAACCAATTTTAAAAAAATTATTTCTTCAATCATTAACGCCCTATATTGGTGTAACTACAGTCAATATTTTGGTGAGGTCAGAATGCCAGAACCTCGCCTATCTCCACACGCATGGTGGAAAGCAGTGTGTGTAACAAGCAGGCGGGAGCAGGAATGCAAAGAGCGCGAGAGTTGAGATGAGCCGGGTGGCGCGGAGGCGGGGCGGTGGGGCGAAAGCAAAGCCCGCGGGGCTTCGGGGCTGACGGACCGCCCACGCAGCGGAGCCGCCCGCAAATTCGCGCTGCGGTCCTTCTGCGGGTGACCCAGCTCACCTTCCCCCCTCCCCCCGCCCCCCGTTCCGCCACCCTCACAGGCACCGCTGCCGCCAAAGGATTGCGTTCGACGGATTTACAGATGATGGCACGTCGGGTATAAACTGGACGTATTAGCGGAGGACTGTCACGCTGCGGTGACCGCCGTCGACTTAGGCGGCACTTTGTCGCGGGCGCGCCCTCCATCGTTTGTCATGTGAATGTTATTACCGAGCGAGTTCTTTATCAAACGATTCGACAGCAGACGACTTACGAAGCGTGTGATATGCGACCCTAGGGAAATACTCTAGCGAATAAATTGACGTTTCAAAGGGAAATGGAAGCATAAAATGTGTGGATGACAGCACGAAGCATGGAAAGTTTACTGCAGATTTTTAATATTCCGGTTTGAGTAACGACTGTGTACTCTTACCTACACGTTTAAAACGTTATTTTATTTATAAAATTATTGTTTCTCTGTATACTAAACTAGCATTAATATTTCATGGGATTTCTTAAACGTAAAATTCTCTATATGTAGTTTCTCATGTTTAAGTGTTCTTGAGAACTCTGTATTCAAATAACGCATCACGTGAATATTTCACATGGAAGGATTAGAGACACCCAAAGACTCTTATTCTAAAAATATATTTTATAAATAATATTTTACAATGATAAACCTATTGTTGATTTTTAATTTACAATAAATACTAAAACTTTTATTCCACATATTTTTACACTGTGACTGACGAGTAGAGAATAAAGAACTACTGAATACTTAAAATACTAACTACTGCAAAGAGAAAAATAAAATTTTTGTCATTTTAAGCGTAATGAAATCAAGCAGTGCAATATTTGAATTATTCGAGAACAAGTTGCGAATGTTCCGCAATTTTTTAAAGCACAGATTTAAAGTACAAATAGTCTCATGCTGATATCAATCTAAAAATGTTTCTGACAACTCTCCAGAGATGGAGGTCCATCTAATGTGTAATAAAAATCTGAAGGACGCCACGAGCGATGAAAAGTCTCATTTGGTAGCCTTCGGTATAAGAAACATCAATAGGGCAATGAAAATAAAGATTTAAGCATCTAAGACGCATCGTTCCCAAATTACAGACGACGGTTTCGTTCGTTGCAACTTCACGTGTGTTATGAGTTTGCTGTTATTCTTGAACCACAATCTGTGAAATTTCATCTTAAAGGTTAGAACGCGGTAGAATGTAGGTATTGTAATGGCTTAGAGGCCTTCGGCCTAGCCACATTGCATCAAGTTTTCTAATTTGGCTGTAATAATTACCTATTAAATAAATAAAAATTTCATCTTAAATACTCTTGGGTATTCTCTATCCAGAAGTAATGAAATAAATTACCCTTGCGTAATTCTCTACCCTGCAGTAGCGTGCATACTGAGTTTTATGACAATTTATTGCATTGTAAATTGTACAAAATTATCATTTTCAGTGGCGTATTATTTATAGAAGAACTTCGTTCAACTACATCGCACTTTGTGAGTAGGTTTCTCTTTCAGCTTTCTTTAACTTCATTCATCGTGAGAAGGCAAACATTAGCGATTCTATTTGATCACAACTTGAACCGAAAGCCGCTCTAAGTAAATGATAAGACTGTTACCGAAGCCCTTCTAAGCCATCACTCTCTATACGCGGAAGCGATGATCTCGCTGAGTAACTTTCTTTGACAAGTCTTATAAAAACTGTTTGCTTTCTTCATGTTTGCCTAGTAATCCACGTAACTCCGTAGTTCGACACTCTGTTTTCTATTTTCTTTTTTTTGCAACCGAAGGCAGGCGCGACATGCACGTGACTAGACAAGGGAGCTTTAATCCGTTTTTGTGAACTTATTTTCTGTCGACTTCACTTAATATCGCATAGGAAAGAAAGCGAGCCGAACAATGGAGGAAAATGTTTCATTTCAGATCAAATCTATTCAAGTTTGGTAGTTAAGACGATGCTATTTTATATATTAAGATATTGTTCGTGCAATGTGAATAAATATATCGCGTGAAATAGATTAAAAATAATTTTAAAAAGTACTGATAATAGAAGTGCACATTCGTGTGACAAATTTATATTTTTATATATATTGTTCGTACACCTAATTGTATTTATTTATTTTATTTTACGTCAAAAAGCAGTTAAAAACTGCGTATGACGTGCTATGGGGAAAAGTGAATTGTGTTTTTTTTCCAAATATATTATTTTTTTTAACATTTTTAGAATTCTGTGATCCCTACACTAAATCATATATTACTTAAAGTTGAAAGGAAAAAAAGCTCCCATGTAATAAAAGCTATTTTTAACATTCTAATAATGGTTTTACGTCGCGAGAAATATTTATTTCTTCATGACCTGTCAACAAATAATATTCATTAGTGATTAATGAAAGCTGGGTCATTGCGTTTGGTCGATGTAAAGTAGTAGAACCATTAAGTTGTTTGCCAAAGTTTGCAAAATGCATTTCTATCAGGGCAATACCAGTGCAAGTGCAGAATCAATTTTCCAAGACCCCAGTGGTAAGCGAGGGCACAGTGAACTAAATGTAAACCCGCAAAAGAATCGTGTTAAGTCATTGTCAAGAATATGGTGTACCAACTAAAAACAAATTTAACCCTTTAAATTATTCTTAAAACAAATCAAATATGTAATCTAAAAGTAAAACTAAAAGAAGGTGAAAAGTAAATACAGTGTCTCCGATGTTTGAATTTCGGGCATTCGAAAAACAACTGTAACCATCTAATTTTTTGTACTTATTAGTCAGATAATCAGTTTTCGGTCTCATGCCCTCGAATGAACGACTCTCCTAAATGTACAAACTTCAATTGGGCGCACAGAGCTGATATTCGAACATCAGAATACTCCTATTAATAAAATTGGAAAATAAAAAAATCCCACAAAACATCACAGAAGAGCAGAATCCCTCCCCATAATACCACATCAATCTCCTTCCCATAATACCACTCACCACTTTCCCAACTTATTTAACACGTACCACATACCAAACTTCACTTATGTATCAGCAGCTAACCAGCACCCAAAAAACGCCACCCGAAACCAATTAGGTAACTACGCCCAAAACAATTTTCCCCGACATTACTCACCTCAATACAGTTCCCGAACTTCTACATTATTACACAATATTATTAACTCCATATCCACACAATTAATATCATAAACTCTATTACAACAGTCATTGTTCAAACTATTCAACAAGCAATAGCCTCCTATATTATCACCACCTATGGCGCACCGAATTTAATCGCTTATAACATTAAGAATTGGAATAGCTAGCATTGGAATAGCAATAAATAAACAGAACTTCAATCCTTTTTACATTTTTTACATTCCTTGATTCACTGAGTCGCACTTACAATTTTCATCTCCGTTTTATTTTCGAGGATACAGCGTAGTCAGACAAGATAGAATACACTTGCCAGGCAGCGGCGTTCTAATATTAATCAAGCCATTATTCCATACCACCAAATAAATCCAATGCCCATCACTGGGTTTGAACTAATAGCAATTACCCTCCCCTACCTAAATCTAACTACAATTGTAGCTTATACACAACCCAATCAAAAGCCTAATTTCGCCAACTTAAGTAATTTAATCACACCCCCGTCACTTATCCTCTTAGGTGACCTCAATGCTTCATACATTTCCTGCGGGTGCCGAGTCACCAATGCCGCTGGATCTCAACTACACAATTACATATATACTAACATATTATGATTAATCACCTCCATTGAACCGATGTACTACCCCCGAGACCCAAGCAAGTTGCCCGATATTCTAGAGAATAGGAATAACTAACATAAAAGCCCAAGTTTACTCAACTCCTCACATTGAGCTCGACTCGGACCACATTGCAGTCATTATCACCAGAGATCAGACCCTCCCCCACCCTCGCCCAAACAAGTTCTAAATACATATAACTTAAATTGGGTCAAATTTAAGAAAATAATACAACGAGAAGAATGGCAAGTTCTTAGTGCCCCAGTCCAAAATCAGAACCAAATCTTTTAATAGAAAAACTTTTCCAGAAAAGCCATAGCATATTTTAGGCAGGCCAAATGTAACAATCTAATACAATCTTTAAGCATCTATAACAATTAACTTTGGAACTGTACTAAAAGAATACTAAGGAAAAAAACATTAGCCCTCCTACTTTTAACTACACCCATGGCCAAAAATATACTACATGTAAGAAAACTGAAGTTTTTTAGTTTTTTCATTTTACTGATGCATTCTCTCCCAACATCTCCTCTCCCCATCCAGATCATTCGCAAATTCAAAACTATGCCAACTCCCCTAATTATAATATTCCGTAAAATGTTAAATACATATACCCTCAGGGAATAAAAATCTTTCCCAAAACAATTATCACCTATATCACCAATATATTCAACTCATCTCTAAGAAGAGGATATTATAGTTCAACCTGGAAACATTCCCTAATTCATTCCATCTCCAAACCGAACAAAAACCTAGATACCTATTGGTTCATTAGTCTCCTTATTGGCACAAATATTAAAAAAAACTTATCCTTGCCAGATTAAATAATTACATTCTTGGCTGTCACCCCCACTGCTATTCAACTTCTTCACAGCGGACATTTCTTCTTCCAGATTAACCCAAATTGTCCAGTTTGCGTATGACAATGCAATCTATTTGTGTCATCCATCATTAAACCTCATAGCAAATTAAATTCAAATACATCTTCATACATTAGAAAGTTGGTCCTCAAAATGGATGATGAAAATCAACCTCGCCAAATCAACCGCTAAAATATTCACATTCAAACCATACCCCCTCCAATCCAATTAAACAGGGAGCGGCAGCTCAGAGCATCAACTGCTTCACTGCAGCGCCTCTGTCCGGGAGGTCCTAGGTTCGAGTCCTGATGGCGGCAGGATTTTCGACACTAGCTTTTCAGCTAGATCGAATTCAGTCTCTGTCTGGAGGAAAATGGTAGCCGCCCGCTGCTCTGATCAGAAGTTTTCCGTGGTTTCTCCGATCAACACAAGGCAAATGCCGAAGCAGTACCCTACTAAACGGAACGCGCGCGATCTTTCATTCGTCTTCCTTGTCCCATCCTCTCCTCTAACACACACACTTACACTAACATTCACTACACTACTACATCATCCGGGAGACCGGTTGGGAGCTTAGAGCTTGTCCTGGCAGGGGCGGTGCCCAGCTGGTGGGAGAGTCCTGGTTAGGGGAAAACCCCACTATCGGACGGTAGGTCGGCACTAGATCTCGCCATCCGCGGGGGAAGATCACCGCCATCTCTCAAGAAAAAAACAAGCACTATACTTACGGGAATAATGACCAAAGCCGTTGACTCGCCCAGAAACACGAAAAAATCAATCAATTCAATCCAATTAAGAATAAATAATAATATCATTCCATGGACTCCAAATAACAAGGCAACTAAATACTTAGGACTCCTACTGGATATCACTTACAACTGCAAAATTGACATAGACAACAAAGTTCAGCAAGGCAAAATAAAAATTCTTCAACTGAAACAGCTCATAAGCAAACCTATTAAAATGTTTTTAAACAATGCCATAATCATATATAAATCCATTATCAGACCCCTCCTTCTGCACGCCTGCCCAATATGGACAAATGATGTCAAATATAACTTACAAAATTGGAGATCACCCAAAACAAATTTTTAAGATCTATTACCCAAGCTCTCTGGTTCATCTCCAACAAACAACTACATACTGAATTGAACATCAAAACAATCACTCTCCATATTGCCTACCTCGCCAATAATCTCGCCAATTTGCTATTTAAAATACACTTTAATAGTGTGACGCACATTGGTGCCTGAAGCTTATTGGCTGAAGGCGGCTGCGCAAGAGGCCACCCATCTCTTCCCTCGGAATATTCACCAAGGATATTCCGATTGAGTTCGATACATAATCAATGTAACACCTCTAAGATTTCGAGTTCATATATTGTGTTGAAATATAGGTTAAAAATATGTTTCCAATAACATTTAGGCGTGAATTTCAAGTCTTTAAACTGAAAAATATGGATTTAATTGTTTTTCACAACCGTACACATCGTTTAAAAATCCGAAAACAAATATATGTCATAGAACGTTATAAAACTCATTTTAGAAGAAAAAAATGAGACAGTACTCAAACGTCATCACGTCAAATATGAATTTCAAAAATTTATTTCTGTTTTTCTATATGAATTTGGCGACACTTGCAATAAATGCTGAGAAAAAATAAAACATGCAAAATACGTTTCTCGTTGTATCTCCCCAACAGATTGCCCTTGGAGGCTGATTTTTTGTGAATCTATTTCATTATGTACTCTCTTTCATATGAGCATCGCGATTATCGATTTGGTTTCGGGGTACTTATCGCCGCCTTATTCGGCTATACCCTTTGGCTCACTATGTTACTTATTTTTTACTATCCAGTGACGACTTACTATCCAGTGACGAGTTTTAATTCATTTTCGTAATTTTATTTCTAAATTATTATCATATTAGCAATTATTACTGATGATACTAGTAAAATTATTAGTGATTTCCTTGGAGTTTATTGATATCATTTATCATGTACCTTTTACTTTTTTAAATAAGCCAAACCAATTGCTATATTGCAAAATGTTGAATGTAGTGGCATAACAGAAAAAAATATAATTAATGATTCAAACTTTCACAAAGCCTACACACATATATATATATATATATATATATATATATATATATATAAAAAACATTTTTAATCTAATATCCATCCCTGTAGCACTAGGACATGCACAAAGTTCCGAAATAACATTTCCAACTCGATAATTTACTTGCGCAGAAAGTAAGTTATTTCATAGAATAAACATAATTTTCATCGGACGAGACGTAAAATCCGAAACCAGTATCTATAAACAAGCCAGATGAACGTGTGCTGTGTTGCAACGTCCGGTCGCTGGCGTGGGAGATATGTGTGTTGGGATGGGAGGGCTGATGGCTGCTACCCTCGGACGCCCAGCGGCGAGTTGGCTCGTTTTGATTGTGAAAAATTGTTTCAATATCGTGTGTACACAAAGTGGCGCGCATTTATATCTATCAAGTTGGACTTTACGTTTTATCAAGACTTATAATGTCACTATCAATTGAGGGGAAAGCCGGCGACCCGCTGGGGGGAGGGGGGAGAGGGGGAGGGAACTAAAGGAGTTCGGGGCTGGTCGCACGACTAAAGCTTTGCGTAGTACTGAAAGAAGGCGAGCAAATCTTTTCAAAATTGGTATTTATAAATTGATATTTAAGGTAATTGTTTCGACGTTCTATTTGAAAGAACAACCTCACAAACGTACTAAGAGGTTTCATAACTTAAAGTGATATTAATTGTGGTTCGTCGGCTAACATGAACTTCGCATTTAACATTGTTAAAATATTGTGAAATAATTGTTTGTGGTTTATTGGTCTGTTTTAAAAATGCACCAATCATATTTTAGTTATTAACTATTTTTGAGAAGATGTTTTTCTTAGTAAACGCTGGATCATCGAACAAAATACTGGATTTGATCTCGTATAAAATGATAAAATAAATTTCATTTTTTTTCTTGCGTTTAAAACAAATCTGTAGATTTGGTTGCTAAGATTAAATCTATTTTATTGAACTCATGTCTAATGTCTAATTAATCACTCTTTCAACTAACTAATTCATGTCGAATGAAATATATCTATTCTTATGATATCCCACGTGCTCCAATAATAATAAAAGTCGTGATGTCAAATAGTAAAATGCCATAACCAAAAAGCACATCAATAATCTAGCATATAAAAACAATTTTCTTCCACTTCTTCAAAATTGACAATCATTTTCTAATTGATACATTGTTCTCAACAAAGATATTTATACGATATTCCGGAAATACTGTCAAAAAGTTCAAAAGTGTGACAAAAGTGAAAACACGTTCTGATGACACATATCCGATTTTTTAGCGACGAGTATTGAAAGCAAATATACCACTGTCATAATGTTAAAACAATATAACAATCGTTTAACAATGATAGGACTGGTAGAGCTGCTCCTCCCAATCAAAGTTAGAAAGGTTGCATTATTTTATTACGTGTTGCATTTTGACTCATTACTTGTTTCAAACCAGGTTGAAAAAGTAAAAGAATAAACATTAATTTCTTTAGTTACTTTCTGAATTATTTTGTAAGTACATAGTCACAAAAACCCAGCAAGATTTTAAAAAGCTGTATTGTTGCAGAAACTTTTAAGATATTGCACATTATGGGGAAATGTTCCAACAGACATTATTATAAAATAATTTTCTTGTACCTAAGTTAAAGAAACCGTAGAATAATAATTTTAAAAATTCCTGCCCTATCAATAGGTAGTTTATGAATTTGGTGTCAAAAATTCCTTTTGGTAGAAAATGTCCTAATAAGCAACAAAAAATTAAAAACCAATCACGGCATTATAAAATGTGGTTTTTACTTTTTAACTTTCAACTTTTGAGTCAAAAAACAGTTTTTAACTGTTTTTGACATAAAAATAAATAAATAAATAAATATATAAATATATAAATATATAAATAAATTAATTAATTAATTAATCTGCCGTGCAGTTCGATAGTTTTCGCGGACCCAATTACGTTTCACTGTTTGGGTAACCGAAGGAAGATTTGTTTTTACATTTGAGTCGGAAGTATATACCCGGGCAATTGCACACTGAAGAACTAGGATTAAATATCCCTAGCCGCGATGCACGCCATGGGTGTTCAATGTTGGATTAGTAAAAAGATAAAGCAGCTCAATTGTGAAGCCTTTGTCAGGTTTAACTAAATCCACTATCAATTAGTAGAATAAATCCAAAATAATGATTTATTACAAAGAACATAATGTCATGGTATAAAATTAATTTGTAAAGATAATAAATGAGGAAATGACATAAAATATAATAAAAACATGACCTACATTGAGGACAACCCTGAAATATACGACCGACCTCCCAGCTTTCGTGGCGGAGGATTAGAATATGCCCGTATGTGTAGGCTGTGTATACGTACATGAGATTTCTGAGAATGCAAGTGAACCTAATCATCAATTCACACGCTGTATAATTCCAAGTACGTCACGTATCTAAACGCCTATGGCCAATACCAGAGGAATAAAATTCCATTCCTTCATGAAATGTGGCATCTAGTGGCAACAAATGCAATTAGAATAAAATTTTCCTGATGACTTCTGGGTCTCCCTAAAATTGCTTCACGGTCCCTCGAGAATCACAGTTAGAACTGTTAATAAAATAAATATTGAAAAGTAAAAACCTTAAATTTAGTATTAAATAAATTGAATTGGTTTCTGGAGTTCATTATTATGAATTGACAAGTTGGGAGTTTGATTTCGTCACGCTATTTTTAACTGGTTAACCCTAGTATAAAAAAAGACGTAAGTCACATTTCCGGAAAGTTAGCACGATACAACTACATTCAAAATTCTGATCTTGGCATCACCTACAAACATACTGTTCTACTCATTTTAAAGATAGTTCTCATAACTCAACATCAATATCACATTGTTTCCTGCAAGATAACCTCACTCACAACTCCGTATAAACAAAGTATGAGAATATACAATAAAGCACTGATTGAGACAACGAATCCTACACTATGTAATATATATATATATATATATATATATATATATATATATATATAAAAGTGTAGTGTAGTGTTGTTTTTCCTATGAAGGAGCATTTACCAAACTTCAAATTACGCTAACTAGTGCTAAATGTTGTGATTTTCTCAGATAAATGTTTTAATATCCTAAATCTATAGCTGGAAATAAGGTATTTCTCATGCTGTTAAAGAACTACAAAATCTGGAAAACATTTGCTTTTGGAAATATAATGAAAAAATATATCAAAAGATCACCATAAATTATTTGAAAGTAGAAGAATTGTAAATATCCTTTAAAAACACGAATAAAAACTTTCTGAAGTAATTCATCTCAAATGTAAAAAAAAAAATAAAAAAAGTTTTCGTGGTTGAATTTAATGAAAATTTGTCACTTTTATGTTTACAAAAATATGCAAACGCTGGTGACTTTCAGAGGAAAGCTCAGCAGTTTACATACTTCTGAACGTTAGAAATTCCTTGTTACTTCAACATGAATTTGGTGGAATGCTTGACTTTTAACCATACTTTTATTATCCCCATTTGTTTTTATTTGTAATAACTTAAAAAACGATTCTTTAATGAAGATAACTCAAAAACTGTTTTCCCCCTGTAATTAAAATTGTCTACTACATAGTTACTCATATTTCCAAACAGTTTGTGTTTCATCCAGTTGTGTTATCTTTCTATTACACACGATATGCGAGACGGAAAATTTCAACAGTTAACAACTTTAATATGCAAGGAAATATGAATATAATTGCTCCGTTTCTCGTGAAGTAAAGCTATTCTTTACTATAGAAAGTAAAGAAATTTGTTTTCCTCCCAGGGCGGAGACACCATTGCTTTTATTGCTTGTGAATATCACCATTTGTGATCCACTAAAAGAAAAACAACAGTTTACTCTGAATAATCCTACTCTTCTTGTCATAATTAAAAAATGGAATATTTTCAGTTGTTTTTCATGATATTTGTCTTTTGTCTTTCTGACTAAACTAATAAACAAATGCTGTTTCAAAACATTATACATTTAATAAAACAAACAGGAAACAAAAACATATTATAACGGGGTGCTCTTGCACATTATTCTGAGAAGCTGAGCAAAGAAAAATTACATTACTAGAGAGCGAAAAATTTATTTTCATGAATTTACAATCATTTACAGATGAAAGAGGTAGAAATGTTTTTGCAAATGTAAAGGTTTAGACTTACTGAAATTTTCTGCTTATTAGTTGTAAATTCTGGTTGTGAGTTGTGAGAAGAATTAATCAAAGGAACAGGGGTGTAGCTTTTTATTTATGAATATTTTTCAAATAATTTTATTTTATTCGTAGATTCGATTAGAAATAGAAATAATGTGTGAATGAAAGAACACACAGTGCAAGTTCAAGTTTAAATAGTTGAAAAAGTTCAAAATATGCAAATTTGAAGATTATTAGCAATTACTTTGGGATACCATAACAAAATTTTTACAAAAGTTGTAAACAATCAATTACTTACGTGTGGTTACTGTGTGATTATAAAATGTATAATGTCAAGTGTTATTTTTTGATGAGTTTAATTTTGTTTAACCAGCGGTTTGCTCATAACCCTCAGTCGCCTTTCACCGTTAATATTCCAGAAAACATTCATGAAATCTCACTCTTTGAGGTTTGTATTAAAATGAATAAAATTAATGTTAATTTAACAATAGTATATAAATTATGCTAAGTTTAACAATAACATATAATGCATTAGTTAACATTTGTGGGCTATAATTCTAAAAGACGTTCTTTGTTTATATCAAGAACTACAGAGAAAACAAAATGGCGTCATGCTTGACGACTTTCCATGAATTATGCGTTTAATCTTATTGCCAGAACCACTGAAGATGGGAGAGTGTTCCCAAAACACGTATCTGGCTATGTGTAATCATATTCAAATTACATTTAATACTATTGTGGTAGATACCTCAATTCCTTCAGATTGTTTATTGGGGTAAAACGTATTTCTCGAGTTGTTCCAGAGTATCAGACTACGCACGCAATGGATAAAGCCTTGGCCATAATGCTGGCGTTGGCTGGAGTCTATTTCCATCCCACGTGCCCTTGCGTCGGAGCGTGGCGTCGGGGGCTGCCTTCGGGAAGGTTCTCCGCGCGCCCGGCTTTACGACGCCCAGCGGCCGTCACGCATCGTTTCCAACAGGCGCTTCCGGCGGGGCCCGACCGCACCTTGCTCCACCCCCGCTCCGGCCCTTCATCTGCGCGCTCTCGGAGCAGGCCCGCGTCACGCACCTTCGCCTGCCCGCCCGCTGACGTATCGACCAGGCCGCGCTGAATAGAGTCCATGTTGTTCGGGAGTCTCCGAGGAGGACGTCGACATCCTTACCCAAAGCCCGGGCTCCCATCTCCTGGGGAAGGACCGTAAAGGAAGCAAGCCATCGCCCCGAACACTCAGGGGGTGGCTATTGGGAGACCCACTTGGTCCATGTACTGAGGGAGGGCGACTGGTGAGTCGGGACCTTAAAATAACTTCAGCTCCGGTCATTGGATTTTGCCCAACTTCCGCGGGAAGTTGGCGAAGGGGGGGGTAAGCGAGTGGAAGGCCCACTTGGTCCATGTACTGCGGGAGGGCGACTGTAGGAGGGTGGGATGGGGCGGAAGGCGGTTTTATAGCGCGGCGGGATGCTAATATCGGCGGCGTTGGCGGCTATCGGATTTCCAGCAAATTTAATTTTTAGCATTACGGGCCCGCCGCCCCATATGCAACGGCTGTCGTAAAGCGCAGAGAGCGCGTTTCGCTGGAGGGCCGCGTCGTTCGGGACCGCGCCACCTCCGCCTGGAGAGCGTGTGAGGACGGTCGCGGCCCACGCTCCCTCGCGCACGCGCAATAGACTCGCTGCTCCCCCACCCGTCACCCTCGAATGCTTAATTTTATGGAATACTAAGATCAAGACCGTTTGGACTGGACGGTTGGGATGGCACGGGCTGAACGTCGCAGTGCGGATAAGCATGAATTCGATTCTCACAGGGACTTGCAGTGTGTTGTGACGTTGAGAGTCTCACATTTTGGCTGATCTCTGATACAAAGTGTTTGAGAGTATGTTGTGACGTTGAGAGTCTCACATTTGGATGATCTCTTCGTTGAGAGTCTCACATTTGGTGATCTCTGATACAAAGTGTTTGAGAGTATGTTGAAGTGTATTGTATCGACTCAGTTACACAGCATAAAACGTATTCGATATGTTTCTCTTATTTATTGGAGAGTTTTAGCAATTCAATTCAAATTGAAAGTATTAACTAATGAAATGACAACTTTCAGGGGTAACATTTTCCATTAAATATTTATAAATTATTCGTAACGTAAGTAATAGTTTATTAAATTATTACCAAGAAATGTACACGGAAAGTAGGTGCGTTAATAATTCCCGTTACGTAAGTTTTAATGCCCTGTTATCCTTCTAAAATATTCGCAAGGACATTTTCCCTACCACGAACACAAAAATTAAAAATAACAATTTAACAGAGAAAGACTGCGCAATCAAAGAAGTGGCTTACTCATTACGTAGGCACCTCTCATGATACGAGTCCTCCACCGCCCACAAACGATGCTAATGAAATCCACAACTCTCAGAAAGTTCAAGCACGCCCCAGCCTATTATCCCTCTTAATTCCAAATCCCATTTCCCAAAGATTTATCGGGGCTCGTTCCTCTGTTAGCACTCGTGCTCCCCGGAGAAGAACACAGCACACGACTGCGGCAATCGTGGAAACGGGCCATTCTCTTCACGGTGTAGGTTCACCGCTCCGGAGCTACGTTAGTGTGTATTACGGCCTTATTACTTTCAGCATGTTCTCACCAGCCGCTGCTCCCCCTTCAGTCGTTCTGAGCCGGTGCCGCGCCTACACCGACCCGGCGCCAAAATGCGTCGCCTCCGGGACGGTCCACACCGCCTCTCAGCTCACATTGGACGCGTCAACACACACGTCTCCACGCCACGTATTGTAGCGTAACCACCCCCATCTTTTTGGCTCGTATTCTTGTTTCGCTTCCCACTCCTTCACACTCATCTTCGCCGTGTCGTTAACATCATGTCGACGTTACGTCATTGCCGCCATTTAGACGTTACATCGTTTCCTACCATCTTCGCCGTGTCGTTAACATCATGTCGACGTTACGTCATTGCCGCCATTTAGACGTTACTCGTTACCGCCATGTGACGTTACGTCGTTACCGCCATGTCGACGTTACGTCGTTACCGCCATGTCGACGTTACGTCGTTACCGCCATGTCGACGTTACGTCGTTACCGCCATGTCGACATTACGTCGTTACCGCCGTGTCGACGTTACACGTTACCGCCAAGCCGCCTCGGCGTCATGTAGCATCGCCGACATATCTCATCGCCGACGTGCCGTCTCGCCGGCTTGTTGCCCTGCCAGGACGTCGCATCGTCTGCTTGTCGCTTAGCCGGCATGTCGCCTCGCCAGTGTGGCGCCTCTCCGGCGGGTGTCGCAAAACCGCCCTGCCTAAATATCGCCCTTGACTCTCCTCTTCTCCGTCGTCTTCGCATTCACCATCCAGTTTGCCTCACATTACTTCATGCATCCAAAAAGCTTTACATCCATGGCGATTCCTATCTGTCCTTCCATCACCGTCCCATGCTATATATCTCTGCTCGAGTCTGTTCTACTACCCCGCCCTTAGCCAAACGCACTGCTCCCCTTTCGCCCTTCTCCCCATCTCTTACCTTCCCTTCTACTAAGGTGAAGTGAAGCAGACATTAAAGAGGACCTCCCAACCTCCCTTCCAACAAACAGAAGGTTCCGCCTCCAAACCGCCGCTTTCACGCCCTTGTGCGCGTTCCTCTACACACCTTCAGGCGCATCCGGCAGCGTTTGAGAGAACCTCGATTAATTTCCCGGACCGCCGAGAAAAGGTGAAAATAACAGAGCGAACAACTCCACCGACAGCTGCACTAGGCCGGGTCTCTTTCACCGTGCGACACATTAGTTGACCAGAAATTCATACACACCCCAGCTAGGGCACTTTAAGTTACAAAGAAAACTTAACGACCGTCCCCATTACGCAATTTCCGCGCGCCGCGGAGGCGGGTGGACCGGAGGGGAAACAAAGGGGCGCAATTTTAAATCATAACTCTGCTTTAAAGCAAAGCTAATTGCGAAGTCATGCGGTGAAACAATAAGCGCTGTGAGGCCCTGTTTTCACCCCACGCGACGGAATGGGGTGGGGCTGCATGTAGGGGATGGCGAGGCGGAAGACAGAGAGGGAAGAGAGAGAGAGAATGAATGGGGGTCATGGCGAAGGCGACGCCGGGTAGTGAGAAGCGGGAGTTGGGTGGTGCGGGTGGCAATGTGGCGGAAGAATGGTGGGGATGGCAACGTCATGGGAATGGTAGTGATGGCGTGATGGGCGTGGGGGTAAGCGGAATGGGGAGGGGGAAGGCGTGGGAAGGTTCGAGGTGAAGGTGAAGGTGGTGTTAGGGCGGGGCGACAACAATACGGAGCCACTCAAGCCGGGGTGAGGATGGTACAGTGGCGGAGGTGTCGGGCTTGAACAGTGTGGGAGCGGGATGGCGCAGGTAAAGTAAGGGTAGGAGTGGGAGCGTCCAAGGGCAAGGCGGGCGGGATGAGATGGAGGGAAAGTGGTGGCTGGCTGGGGTGTTGAGGTGTGGAGTGGGGCAGATCGAAAGTGGGAGGGAGCGGAAGTGGCGGAGGGCGGAGCGGACAAGGGAGTGGAAGCGGGGGTGGGCAGTGGGGAGCAGGGTGGGCGGGTGGGCGGGGTGTGGCGGGCGGGAGGGCGGGGCTGGGCGAAGCGGGGCTGGGCGGAGCGTGGCGGAGCAGAGCGGTGCGGAGCGGGACAGAGCGGGCAGAGGAGGGCAGAGCGGGGGGGGGCGGAGCGGGGCGTGGTGAAGGGCTAGGGCGGTGGGGAACACGACCGGGCAGGTCGAAGAAGGGTAGTGCGGAGCGGGGCGAGGCGCAGGCGAAGTGGTAGCAGGCTGTTGTCGGTGTTGTGTGGGCGGGGCGTAGAAAGTTGAAGCAGGTGTGGAATGGTGATGGTGTAGGAGAGGGAGGACGGAGGTGCCGTGGGGCGTGGCGGAGCGGTGTGGGCGGGTTGAAGCAAGAGAAAGGGCGGAGCGCGGTGGGGGCTGCGTGCTGCCGGGCGGGGTCCATTCTCCGCACGGGGTAAAACGGCTCCACTGTGACTATATGAAAGACCGCGTGTTAATGAGACTGTGGATTTTACGGGCGTTTCTCAGTGCGGTGACGCAGTCACAAGGCTTGACATTTACCGCGAGTCGCTTAGCGACCGCTGGCGAAGAAATTTGGGTAATTCCTCCGATGTCGTATAATGCAGAACGTTTTGTTTGGAATATATTCTTGTTTTAATGTGAAAGTATAAATAGCGCCCTGAAAGGAGTCACGCATAGGAAAAGTAATTAGAATATTATAATCTTCGTATAAAAAAAAGAAATATTATTAATTAATAATTATTCTTAGAAATAAATCAGTAGAGAAGATTTATATGTACATTTCATAGTCCTTGTTTTGGCAAAGTTTTTGTTGGCAATGTTTGGTAATGTTGGCAATGTTTTTAAAAAAAATCAGACAATGAAAAGGGGAGAACGCAACAAAATCAAGCAAAGACGAATGTGTAATATGGAGTCAAATAATGCATGAAATAAAAACAAAAATAGGAAGTATAGAAAATGATAAAAAGTGTTGCAAGTTTAAATGATTAAAAGATAACGCTACTTTCAATTATAAGAAGTTTTCAAAAATATAGAAAAGTATTGTAAGTTCTTGGCATTTAATACTGAGTAATTTAGACCGCTTAATTTAATAGATGTAATTTTTATTTACAGTATACGGTCCCCTGCAAGTCAGTAGTTCTAAATGAGTAAAGTTCACAGAGAGCAACAAGTGTTGAGTGCTTACGTAAGCAGATATTCTTGTTTCCTCTAAACGAGTCAACTTTGACAAATGTAGTCCTAAAGTTCGTTCGCTACTCGCTCAAATACTCACGAAAAATAAATAAATTAGAGTACATTCTCTTTCAGAAATGTTCTTTATTTCAATGATTATGACGCATGTGGAACTGCAATGGTAATAGTTGTCATGGACACGTTCCTTAACTTTCTAATTAAGTGTTCAGTATAAACCATCGAAGTTCAAGTGAAAGCTTGAGAAAGTAACAGATTTTAAACTGGTGATGAGAGATAAACCAAAAATATTTTTTGAAATTAAAATTAACTTTGTTTATGCGGGCATGTCGTCAGATTCTCATTGGTAACTTAAGAGAATAATTTTGGATACTTACCCCAGAATAATAAGGAAATGACAAGAATAATGCAATTTGTAAGGAATTTTAATGAGAAAGAGGTAAGTATGTACTACAATTTTAAAAGCTACCATTCTCGTAATATTAAGAATAATATGAAGTGATGACTCCTAATGCGAATTAAGATTTTCACGAATATGAAGAGAATTTCTCAGAGCTAAAGTGAAAATACGGAATTCTGAATGCCTCCAATGCACGAAATTTTCTTAATTTCGGCTGCACGTGGCTAAATAACCAAATGCGCTTATGCAGATCTTTGCGTCCCTGGTCTTTGGTCATTAGAAAATTAGAAACCATCAGACACCCAAGCACGTTCTTTCGTTAGTTCTTTTACCATTGCTCACGCTATTTCTCTTGCAGGGACCATTACCCCGGGATTATTTTAATTTACTCATATGATTAAAATCTACGCCAACATTCCCCGACTCTGCTACCTCGCAATCTCCAATCTACGACGTGATCATTATCATCAGCACAATCATTTGAGGTGCGGTCTATTGTAAGTACCGTTATATCCCGAAAATCGCAATTTTCTAATTGCTCTAGAAATAGTCCCTCCTATTACTTCCTTCTGCGTCTTTGCACTATCTCCTTTTCCCGTCCTCAGAACAGGCCATCGGTACATCCAATTCCTAACACCACCACGTCCCTTCTTCCCCACGTATAGGATAAAGCAAGCCTTACCACTGAAATATTTTCCATTTTCTCACCAATATTATTAAAATCAGTATTTTTAGCCCATCTTTTTTTCCGCGCCATCAACTCATTGCGAGTAATCGTTGTCATCCCCAAACTATTACTCTTTCCTTCATAACTATGACCTTTACGAGAAATGCCTCGCCACAGTGTAATCGTCATTCCCTCAATGCCCGCAAAATAACCCATCTGACATTAACATATGCTTTCTTCATACTTTCTCTACTTCCCCGCTTCTCCACGTTCGGCAACGCTCACCGTCACCGGTGAGGCCAAGTCCCACATGACTGTCACCACCGCCTGTCCGCGTGTTCCTCCGTCCGCGCAGTCGCATGTAATCGAGGACGGGCTAATGTTTTTTTAAGGGGTGGCTGAATTTAGAAGTGCACGGCCTCCGACCGCGTTAATGCCCGCGCGCGGCTCCGTAACGCCTCGCCCCCCCCCCGAGCCCCACCCCGCCTCGCCCCGCCCCGCCTCTCCCCGCCCCGCACATCCCCGCCCCGCCCCGCTCCGCTTGGTCGGCCATTGCCGCAACGAGCGGCGAAATTGCTTCTTTGTAATTTAATCCCGCGCCCGCAGTGCGGACGCCGCCGCGCCGCGGGCTGCGACGCTCTTCCGCGACGCTGACGCGAGGCCCCTGGGGTACACCGCGCTTTATTATCAGATCAGCTGGAGCCGGGAGCGCTCCGCGTTGGCGATAGTTGATCTAAATACAAGTTGCATTGCCGAGTGCGATAGTCAACGTTCCCGACTGACTTTTCGAAGGAGAGTTTTCGGTTGAACCCGGCTGAGCTTTCGAAGGGTTGACCGCGTGAAGTGGCTCTGGGCGCTGATGTCACTTCGGGAAACCTGAGTTCAATCCATGTGCCGGCCATACTGACCGGAGTTTTCATTGTTTCTCTCAGTCATCCAGGTAAAGGCTGGGATGGTCCTACTGAAAGGCCACAACCGCGAAACCAAATCCGTTAAGTGCGTGAAGTCACGAAGGTCCAGTATTGATACTGGGAGTAACTTGTTTGATATTATAACGCTGTCACGAGGCCCTTGGGCTACGCCGCAGTTTATTTCAGTTCAACTGGAGTCGAGAGAGCTCTGCGTTTGCGATTATTGATCTGAAAATGTGGTGGACTAATGTTGAATTTACTGATTGCTGATAGAGCTCATACCCATTACTGATATTGGGCTCTAAGGTCCTATGATCGTGTAATGACAGTGATGCATTTTCAACATTAGCAACATTAGGGTCCACATTACTAAGTAGCTGAGTGGGATGACCTTGACACAAGACCCCTTACGTATGCCGCAGTTTATTATCAGATGCCTGCAGGGACGCGCTCTGAGTTTGCTATCTTTGATAAAAAAAGACGAGGACTAATAATAATAGATCTATCAAAATTGTTAATGGATCTTGTGAATCTGCTTTATGTACTTATCTTGAATTCTCTCATTTTAAACTTGTACAAATTGTGGAAGATCGTAATAGTAGCATTAGTACCACTATTTTCGCAAAAAAATTAAATATCCCTTTTTTCGTGAAAGGAGTGGCATTTCTCAGAAACCTTACGGTTTCAAGTTATTGAAACCCGTTTCCTTGTGTCATAGTTTAAATTAGCGACACGTTATTGTTTGTGCAGTATTTATTGCTAATTAAATAAACTTCTTTTAAAATTATAAATAAGCTCACTTTTAGAAAATAGTTTCATAGTTTTTCCTCCCTTCAAAGTGTCTTTGGATTTTCAGTTTCGTATACAAAGTTAAAATATATAAATTAAATTATTTGTCTCAAATTTACCTAACAAAATAACAACTATAAATACAATATTTCAGAGAACAAAAGAAAGTTTTGAAATATTTGTGTTACAATTCGATGTTAAATAAATTGATGAGAATTGAAATGATTTGCGATTGTGTGTGATGAAGTGAGATTTTTTCAAATTACTTCATACTTCAAAGGAAATGCATCAAATAAACCTATACTCATGCTATGAAGTGTTATATAGAATGTATATATCTATGTAAGTTCAGCAGGATCGTCATTCAGTACTTAAATGAGAGCAAAATTACTTCATCAATATCAGTGAATGAGTATTTTCATGTGGGTCATTTACAAATACAGATTCATATATGAATATGATATAGTTGGTTGAGAACAAAATTTACAGGACACATTGAATGCGAAGTGAAAATATGCACGAAAAAAACACACGAAAGGAAGTAACCTTGAAACTTGATGTTACTTGAAATGGGATTCCTTTCTCCTTGGAAATCTGTTGGGAAGACGCCTTCGGCGCACTTTGCGAACAGAAGAAGGCAGAAGCGGTTTGCTCAAACACTCGACGAAACGAACTTTTCTTTGAGTTCGTTCTAAATTAAAAGTCACGGAATTCAAAATGCGGCGTATTGTTTGTCCCGGAATCTTCCCACCGGTCTATATTAGATATAAAATTACTTGTAAATTCAAACGGCTTCCTTCTGGCTCTGGTATTTACAAGGCAATTCGAAGCTCAACTTTCCAGACGACGACAACGTCGAGAAATTGGCATGCAAACTGGCAAAACTTCAGCAGTTACTCTCCAGGTAGAGCGTTGGAGGGAGGTAGAGCGGCACCAAGAGCGGCAGTGAAGATTCCCCCTTCAGATTGAAGCCCTCTGCGTGTGCTTCCAGGCTACGGTCTAAAAGAACGAATTTCACAGACAAGTACTCTATTGCTCTGTATTCTCAGCTGTAAGGCCCACTAATTCGATTCATTTTTATAACAGTTCCGTTTTGTTCAGAAAGTTTTAAACGGATATTTGTTTGTGTAGTTTCTCCACAAAAGATTCAAGGGATTTTGTCCAGTGTATATTTTATTTCTCTTGTATTAAGAAGAATACTGGAATTATTTCAAAGAGATAATTTTAATTAATTGAATTGAAAAAATATCTAGTAAGTAATTCATCTTTTCTTAACATACTAACATTACGAGTATTTAAGATATGTTAATACGACAATTGTGTAAGACAATTGTATGTATTGTAGACATTACGACAATGTATTTTAATATACGGCCGTAAGGTCTACTTGTGTTAGTCGTAACTGCTATTTGAAATCATTTTCGTTTTATATTAAATTTTTCATTCGCAAATGAGGTTTGTTCAATCAGATAAACATAATAAACTTAATTGAAAATCATAAATTTATGTATAATAAAGTTTACACCATACTAAAACCATACATGTGAAAAATACTTTCGGAAAATGTATGCCTTTAGGCTTAGCAGTGAAACTTTCCATCTACAATTCTTTTCATACTCACACGCAGTCGAAGGGTGACCGCTGCTGGGGCATGGCCGACGGTTTGTTTGCTCTGCACTCAGTGTTCCGCCTCACGGGCGACGGGCTGCAGTGGCGAGCACAGAGGATAACATGGCGCCCAAGGGAAGGAACGAGCCGAATGGTTGGGAAGTCAACGTCCAAAGGGGGAGGTGGGGCTTTCTCTGTGAAATCGTGCAAAAAAGAAACCCTACAAACAAATTTCAGAATCAAATTTCAGCGATGTTGGTTTTGATTACAAAGTGATAAAATTGGCATGATGGAAAAAACCCACAGGCAAATTCAAAATCAAGTGACCACAAACAATGGGTGGCAGATATGTTTTGCAAGACACTAGTTTAGTTTTGATGGGCAGACATTTTGAGTAGATCTCTAGCCAGTTTTCTATCACCCTGCCAACAGTAAGTCAATATTTAAAGTTTCAGATTTTTGCTCTGCTCTCGGGAGTTTACGTCTCATCCACTCTATATACCCACCTCCCTGATAATGCGATAAAAACATTACATAAATTATTTTAAACACCATAATAACGTTACCTAAATTATTTTTAAAACACCTTTTAGAAGATAATATAATTTCATTATTTAAGCAAACACGCACATTATTTTTATACATTCGACATGTACGAGTTTGTAGGAAATTCGCATCTTAAATATTTTTTTTTTAATCTTATACTCATACTATTTCTCAGGTTAAATTAAATGTTTGCTTATCAATAAATCGGCCTTTTTGCCGCAATAGCTCCCCTTTCCATGAGCCTCTGAACTATAATTCTAATTGTCTCCCAGCAGACTGCATTTAAATATGAACCCCAAAGTGTCACCATGTCTCTAAAACGCAGCTCTGCAGTAAATGATGTTCTAAAATATTTAAAACCATTGGAATATACATACTGAAAAAATCTTATTGAACTAACATATTCCTGGTGGGTGCGTACAGGAAGTTAGTAAAAACAGTCCATAAAGATTTTCAGTTTGCGATAACAAGTGAACGTTTCTTTCATAATTGCTTCTCCGTTCCATTAAATGAGAAATCAGTTCAATCTACTTTTCAATCTACTTCGTAGAAACACGGACATTCCAATTAAGTTCACGTTGCCGTAGACTGACGGACACTTTTCTCCGTGAATATTTTCCACCGTTGAAGCAAATTCGTATTTGTAGACGCTCCGCATGCGGTCGACCGGCAGTAGCTTTAAGGACCTCTTGAGCGCGCTGCCCTGGTCGTGCGTCGTGCAACATTAGCACCTCCGCAGGGGGCGCCACCGTCACCCTATGCCTCCGTCGCCCGCGGCGCGGCGCTGTGCAAACGCAGTGGGAGGGCGAGCGGCCGGCCGAGCGGCGGGGAAAAAGCGCCGCGGGCCGAAGGTCCCGTTAGTTGTGTATGTTTTCTCGGAGATGGGGGTGATCTTCCCCGCTGGATTGTGAGATCCGGCGCCAACGTACTGTCGGCTCTGGGGTTTCCCCAAACCAGGACTCTCCACCAGCGGGGCCCCGCAGTCGAGGACAGCTCTGGCTCCAGTCCGGTCTCGGAATATGTGGTTGTGTAGTGCATGTGTATGAGTGTGAGGGAGGACAGGACAAGGAGGACAGATCGCGCGCAGTCCGTGGCCTTTTTGGTAGAGTACTGCTCGGCATTCGCCTGGTGTTGATCGGGAACCACGGAAACTCCAAGGCAGCCCGCCGCTGGGTGCCCTCAGACGCGACGGGTTCGACCTGGCTGAAAGCTGGTGCCGAAATCCTGCCGCCGTCAGGACTCGAACCTAGGACCCCCCGGTCAGGCGCCTGCAGTGAAATCAGTTGTGCAAGCTACCGCTCCCGGTGCGAAGGGGAGGCGAGGGGGGAGCAGGGGAAATAGTGACGGGCGAGGGAGGTGAGGTTGGGGGTGAAGGCGCGATGGAGAGATGGAGGTGAGCCGTAGTGCCGGGGGAGGTGAAGAGGAAGCGAGGTGGTAAAATGGAAGTGTGGTGGAGGAGCGAGGGAGGTGATGGAGAAGCTAGAGAGAGTCGAATGGGAGGTGAGGTGGAGAGGGAAAGACGAGGTGGAGGAGAGAATAAGACTTGTGAAGGGGCGGTGTAGGGGAAGGGAGGAGGAGTAGTTGAGAATATTTGCTTCTGTTTTGGGAGAAAACGATAGAACGAGTAGTGCAAAGAAGGGGTGGAGACGGGCCGGTGAAAGCACGAGGAGCAGACAGTGCAAATTTAATGGATATTACACGGGCAGGTGAGGAATGGAGGCGGGGTAAGTTCAGAGGTGGGCCCGGCTGCTCAGGAGGCAGGTGTTGGGCATGGGGGAAAAGGGACGTGAAATGGGACAGGCAGGGCAGAAGCGAGATGCGTGCCTGACAGGTCAGGGGCAGGGTGGGGAGGGCTGAGGTGAGGCAGAGGCGGGGCGGAAGAAGGTAGGGGGTAGAGGGGTGTGGAAGGCGTTGAGGAGATGGCACTGAAGCAGGGCATAGTCTGGGCGGAGTGAGTGGTTCAAAAGCAAGCAGAGTGATGCGTGAAGGGTGGATGAGGCTGGGAGGTGGGCGAGCGGAGTGCAGGCCGTGGATGCGGGTGAGGAGCAGAGGTGGAGGGAGGAAGGGAAGGGCTATGGGGAGGGAAAGGGGTGGTGGAAGCGGGGAGGATGCGGGTTTGATGTCAGGAGGGGAAAGAAAGGGTGGGACGGCCTGGCCAGGCCAAGGTGTCAGTTTTGCGGATGGAGGGAGAAGATACGGAGTCTGGACTGGCGCAGGGCGGCGGTGGCAGCGGCGGCGCAGTGGCGGCGTCGCGGCGATACGGGGGACGGGGGTGGCGGTGGCGGCAGCCAAATGGCCAACAACCGTCTGAAAGTGCGGTAACGCCCACCAAGCGAAGGAATGTGCATTTTCCAAGACAATTTCTCTGATGTGTGGAACATGAAACTGCTACTTCTGGTAGTATTTCCAAGACAATTACTTGCTTGCTTGGAATATGAACTGCGAGACATAAATGCTCTCCTTCGTGGACTGGGAACATGCGCGTAGTGTAGACTGAAGATTGTGGGCTTGTTTGTGCTTCAAACATTGGGTCTTTTGGAAGGCGGGGTGACTAGACCTTTTGCTGCGAGTTCTTAAGCGCTGAAATGAATCTCGACACATTTCTGAAGAAACGAAATCTTCATTGCATGGCTAAACAAATCCAATCACCGTTCCATTTCTAAAGCAAACTGACTGCTGCTCTTCTCAACAAACGTTTATTTAACATTTATTATCACATTTTACTTAGCATAGCATCATAGATGTTTTAAAAAAATTTTTAACTGCAAATGTAGGTACCAACAATATTAAAAACTTAAAATAAGTTATTTATTGACAGATTCCTTCAATATGAGGTCGTGTGAATCGATATTAAATTACAGCTATTAATTATAATCTCGAATCTCGATAATCCCCATAATAGGTTTGAATTTAAAATATTCTTACTTAAAAAAGAAAGAAATTAGAATGAAATACGGCAGCAATCCGGATCGGTGTCCACAGATTCCATTCACAACACTAAATAGTGCTATATGTGATATGTGTGTTGTATTGTATAATATTACAATGTAATTGGCACAGATAGACTATACTGAAAGATAAATAAAATGTTTGAATGCAGAAATACGCATTTAAAAAAAATAGATTCACCAATCAATTGACAACAAAGAATTGTATATAAAAAGAAAAGCAAAAGATCTCATGTGTACAAAACAACGACAAAGATAAAAAAACAAAAAAAATATTCGGTGAGACGGGGAAAAAGAAAACGTGTCGATTGACAGAAAAGCAAATACCGAGCCTCAATGTAAACAAATTCAAAAGTCCGGAAAATCGAACCACTTCCAGGAATACTCTTTCCGTTCTCTTTGACGCCTCTTGGCTACATCTCAGGAACTGTCACTGGGAAATTGTCTGAGCATAAAATTAAATATTATTCTTTCTAAAATATTTTGTTTTATATATTTAATCCTTCTTCAAGGTTTCATCTGAGCCTGTGCGATTATGATCCGATTAACTGAAACAATTGTTATATTCCTGAAAGTTAGCTTTTGAAGAGCATTATTACAGCGAAACTTAAATCATCAAATTATTTTTTTTGTCGTTTTCCTTATTTACACGAATTGCTTTTAAAAGACTGAAAGGTTGTAGCAAACAAAATATTAAGTCACACAGCAAGCAAATGGGTCACTATATTTTGCAAGTGCTCATCATTAATCCAAGATTTTAATCAAAAATTTTACTAATATAGCGAATTTGATTAGAATATCTAAAGAACTGTAATGTGGTTGTTATTATCACTTAACGCGATGTTTGTATTGCACAGAGGTTTCAGAATATTTGTAATATTAGTGGATGTGAATAAATGAAATTTTCACAGATAGTGATCCGCAAAAATATATTCTTGAGCACAAGTATGTAGGAAAAAATTAATTGAAAATATTTAAAACATTTAAGGCACTTGATAGCATAATCCCTTGCTTTCCCCTTCCGGTCATTAATGTACAGATTTCCACTCACTCTTCGTCTGTTCTCTTCTTTCCACATCCCCTTTTCCTTAATTCTTAATGTACTGCAATCCCCCCACTCTTAAATGCTTCAACTCTGTATAAATGTGTACATTCCTGACGAGTAGTTTTGCAGAAAAGTAGGTCCCTTTGGTCCCAGAGCTCGTCATAAATGAAGATATTCTTCTTCTGTTTATTATTATTATTATTATTATTATTATTATTTTATTATTATTTAAAATAGGACGCGATGGAGAATTGCGAGATGTGGTGTGGAGGGAGGATCTGGAAGGAATGTGATGAGAAAGTGTCCATTGGGGATGTGGATGGTCGTGGCTTAGAGTGATGAACAGGGACGAGTTGGCGTGTGGTGGCGTGTGGGGGTGCGTAGCGTTGTGTGACGTGGCGCGGTAGGCGGGGCAAGGTGGGGAAGGGCAGGCACACCATTTAACGGCAAGGCATTGTCGATCTGTGGGGCGTGGTGAGAATGGGTGGGGGTTGGGGGCTGTAGAATCCACCCTAACAAGTCGTGATGGGGAATGAACGGAGGTGGGTGAAAGGCGTGGCATAGCGCGGTAGATCTAAATGGGGGGACACATTGGGACGGAACATAACCTGACGAGACGGGAATGAATGCGAGGGGAAACGGCGAAGAAGGGTGTGGCGTGGCACTCCAGTGAAGGTGTAGCAGGGTCTGGATTGGCGGTAACGACAGTCACGGGGACAATGCAAGGCAGGAAGGATTGTGACGGGGAATGTAGAAACAGGGTGTGACGTGACGTTCCGGGGGGAAAAGTTGCACCACGTCCTGGGGGAAAGGTTGGGGAAGAAGGAACCGGGGAGGGTGACATCGGGGGGGGGGGAAGGCGTGACATCACAGAGCGGGGGTAGCAGATTGATCGCGGTGTTGCGGGGAATGAGCCAGAAGTGATGTGCCAGAGCTCCGGGGAGCAGGGTGTGGCGGGAGTGGCGGGGAGTGGCGGGGAGTGGCGCCGTCGGTGACGCCGCGGGAGTTCTGAGTCGCAGTCGACGCCCCTTCGCCAAGTGCGTCCCCCGCCACCCCCACCCCACACCCCCGCTGTGTTTATTTACCCCGCCGCGCCGCCCCGGCTGCAAGCACCCCAATGTTTGTGGAGCACTCGAGAGGCTCTGCGACGGTGGCGCCGCCGCCGCTTGCCACCCTCGGCCCTGTCTTCCCCTGCGACGTCTCCGTCGGCACCCCGCCCCCCCTGCTCACACGTTCTCGGCACCCCGCAACTTCCTTCGCTCGGATTCTTGGTGGAGTTAGCACACTCGTTCGATTCATGGTGGAGTTGGCAAATTCACCCGATTCATGGTGGAGTTGGCAAATTCACCCGATTCATGGTGGAGTTGGCAAACTCCTCAGATTCATGGCGGAGTTGACAATCGTGATTCATGGGAAGGAATTTTCACTCTCCGATCCATGGTGGAGTTGGGAAACTCGCCCGATCCCTGGTGGGTTGGCAAACTCGCCCCATCCATGGTGGGTTAGCAAACTCACCGATCCATGGTGGAGTTGGCAAACTCGCCCGATCCATGGTGGAGTTGGCAAACTCGCCCGATCCATGGTGGAGTTGGCAAACTCGCCCGATCCATGGTGGAGTTGGCAAACTCGCCGATTCATAGGGTAGTTGACAAAAATGCTTGATTCATGGTGGAGTTGGCAAACTCGCCCGATTCAAGTGGGAGTTAGCAGGGCAGGGCGTCAGATTTATGTTAGTTAGAAAACTCATCGGGTTTGTAGTGGAGTGCAAATGCTTTGATGGCATATTTTTGGTTGCGTCAACTACGTTGGTCATTAGTCCGGTGAGTGTAGTGTTATAACAAGAAGGTGGCAAGTGGAGAACTTGATATCCAGATCCGAATTACACATTGCCACATGGAGCGTTTCTGCATCCACGTCCACCTCCACTCTGCGGAGCACTGCCTCAGCCGGGAAACGTTCTAACGTCCTGTCAGAGCTACCGATAAGGGTGGTAAAGCAAAACATTTCAAATGTGTGTATGTGTGGGTAGGAGGAGGTGAGGGAACAATAATGAGGAAGAGAATATCGCGTACATATCGTGATCCCTTCGTTTGAGCACTGCTTCGTCTTAGTATTGAGCAAAAAGAATATTTCACCACCACGAAGTCAAATTTCCACCATGTAATCAATATATCATTGTTTTAGTGGAAGAATGTTGTCAATTTTAGTGGTTTCGAAGGCGCGTCACCAGCTGAACACAACAGCTCAGATATTGCTGGGGAAAAGTTGAAGAGTTCAGAAGGGATTCGTAGTCAATTTCTCCTCAGTAAGAGTCTACTAGCTACGATTCCTTAGTGTAAAAAATCCGCCCTCATGGGGATTTGGATTCTGAACCTACCGGTCGGAGACGTTTCAGAAACTACGGCAATGTTGGTTCTGAGCTATTACCCAACTCGGGACCTCCTGGACCAATCCGAAATGGAGTCTCAGGTCCTTCTCCTCTGCTCCCACTCAAGTCCAAATATTGTTATTCCCCACCCTTCAACGCCACCTGATGTCCCCCCTATGCCTCCTATACCTTCTACGTCACCACTGTTTGGCACTGCCCTATTCTCAAGACCTCTCCACGATTTCCTTTTTCTTTCCCGCTGCTTTTGAAGTCGCTTCGCTATTTACCACATTTGTCGCCATCACCTTGAACTTACAAACTGTCTCTACAGCAATCAGCTCACCTGCTTACTCTGTCACTTTCGCTTTCTCCCGCAAGAGAACGCTTTGGTTTTTCTGTACTTGCCACCTTCCAGCTACGAGTGTTTAAATATTTCATGGCCCCGTCTTTCCCACTCAGCAATCCTCTTCCCGCTTTATCTCTTTCACCTGGCGGATTTTGTTTGCTTCGAACTTCCGAAGAGCCTTCTTCTATAGATTCAGGCATGAAGCATTTCGCACCAATTTATTCTCCCTACCCACTTCACTTTCTATAGGGGATGAACGTCGAAGCGAATTTTACTTTCATGACTTGGGAGGGGATTTTATCGGAATATCCAATTTTTTAAGGTAACAGCTTAGTTAGATAAAGAAAGAATCCACTTGCTTGTTGTTACCTGTTGCTGGAAATCGAGATCGCGTAAATCTGCCTACTTACATTTTTCGGCGAAGTCCGCTGGACTGGAGAAGGCCCGGCGGTGGTTGGGGGAGAGAGCCAACGATTCGGATGCGGGGAATTCAGGAACGTAAGAGAGTGGGCGGCGGCGGGGAGGCGGTGGCGGGGTGGAGGTGGTGAGGGCAGCACGGAACGGCAAACCTCCGGCGGTGGCGGGGACGGCGGGGACAGCGAGGACAATGGGGACAAAAAAGGGGGGGGGGTTGGCCGGGTCGGCTGGGGCAGCGGTCTGGGGGCGGGGCCGGCTTTGTGGTAGCATCCGCCGTAGCAGTAAGCTAATCCCAGCCCCGTCCCTTCCTCCTGAAAAAGACTCCTGCTCGCCCACTAATCCACTTACTGCTCTTCGGAAATTATATCCGGAGCCGACTTTGGCTTTTTGGTGGGCCGCAAGCGCAGCGCAGCGCCGATCATGTGCTACGACAAGTCTCATCCCCATTTTGTGAAGGATAAACATCTTGTTCCGATGATTGCAGGAAACTTCGTTTATATTTATAGGTCAACAACGTTCGTATTTACTTTTAGTTTATCAAAGTAAAAAATGATAAATCATTTAGTCTGCTTTGGGAAATGTAAAATACTTCATTTAATTTCAAAAACAAATAACGCTATGAGTTTTTCAGATGATTACTTTACTCATAAATACTACTAAAATATATACTCCCTTATTGTCTACCTACGTGAAGCAGACAATATCAAAATGTCTGCATACGTATTATTCTTATTCTTACAACTGGAATTGACAGCGTAAGTTGAGAAAATCATAAATGTTGTTGAAAGAACTTTTAAATTTTCTTGTGTAAACCGAAATAAATTTCATAATACATAAAAATTACACCACTTCTTCACTAGACTCGCCTTCAAATTTCCATTTTGTCCCATAATTTTCAGATGTTTTCCCTTTCGTAACTTTCCTCTTTTCAGAAGTCAGATTTATTTTATTCTATTATTACCAGAAAAACTCACAAAATTCTGTTTTCATTTTATCCACGTTTAAGAGAAAAGTATAAAAATATACATCCGGTCAAATTCATACCCGATACCTAATGCAAATTTTATAGATAACATGGAGCACAATGGTATTTTAAAAATCAACTTTACAACCAAAATTCCTGTTCTCAGTTTGTCGGGGGAAGGCGCTAAGGAGACTAGATCTATTATGCGACGGAGCGAAGGTGCACTAAGGAAACTCTGTTGGACGCAGAACAAACAGCCGGGACGCAGAGCGGACGCGCGGGTTCGAACACAGACCCTCCATCACGAACGCTGCGAGCTCTTGGAGGAATTCCTCACTTGCAAACTCCCCACGGACGCGCCTCCTCAGCACCCCCCCCGCTATTTGCTGCCACTCTCTTCGCCCACTCAGCGACCACGCCCATCATCGCTCTCTCGCCCTCTCTTCCTCCCCTAGCAGATTGTTTTAAGTAATGGTGCTCAGTAGTTTTAGGAATGCGTGTAAATGTAGCGATTTATCCACATAATATCTATAACATAGATAAATAGATAGATAGATAGATAGACAGACAGACAGACAGACATAGATAGATAGATAGATAGATAGACAGACAGACAGACAGACACAGATAGACAGACAGACAGACAGGCAGATAGGCAGATAGGCAGATAGATAGATAGATAGATAGATAGATAGATAGATAGATAGATAGATAGACTGTAACCGCTTGTCATCGGCTACATTCGCTGACAAAAGAAATATAGAAGCGACAATACCCGACATCATGCCCTACAAATAGTTCCTATAGTAGCGAAGAGATGGCGTCACCGAAACAACTTTCTGAACATTACTCTGGCTATAGCCAATCACAACTTTTGTAAAAATACGGATGTGGCATGAAGTTTGTGTCGGAAGAGTTCGTCTTTCTTTCTGGTTCGAGTCGCTGAAGTGATTAATAGGCTACTACTCCACCACACAATCGACAGGGCCCGTGGAAAATACCGGAGTCTAAAGCTTTAATAAAGGTAATTGTCTGAATATTTTCTGGGATTACTCACTGTGATATGTCAAGAAATTACGTGAAATTTTAAATGAATATTAAACAAGAATGCAACGAATGAAAGAACAACAGTGGTAGTAGACTAAAATTAATTTATAAAACCACGTTGCTGCATTCTCGTTGTTGGAAACTAGAGGAGATTTTTGTAACATAGGACGTGTTTCTGTTTCTTTGTTACAGCTTTTTTAGCTTTATTTTATTTGATTCTACTTCATTTTATTTTGGGATTTCATTTCGGAAATTCTATTGAAGAATTTGACAATTCTGAAAAATATAGTTTATCAACAACTGGCTCTACTTTTGCTATAACGAAGTTATAATTTGGAGTTTTGGACTCGCATTCTGATGTGACCATCGCCTCCGTGTAAGCTGTGGTTAAACTTGCTGTACAACGGGGAAAGGCGCACGGAAATACTCGATTCCATCGCGGTAGGCAGCGCACTAGAACATCGCAGAACAACGACGACCTTGAGGCGTGAACATCGCTCGACAGCCGTCTGCACAGCGCAGGACCAGCTTGGGAATTCGCCGGTCGTGAGTCACAAGAAAACAGAGAAATATTCACTAAATTGCAGCTTAGAAAACTTTCAAGATAAATTATGACTGCACTAGTTAAAATGTTGTAATTTGAGCTTCCTCAGTAACAGACGTTGATCGAGGCAAGTTTCACTGAATATTAGTCTTGATAACCATGAATTTATTTCTTTTCTGCAGTCGTAAAGAAATCAGATCAGAATAATTTTATGTTTATTGATAAAAGTCGTCCTTGTATATAATTATTTATCTAAATTCATACATAATTGACTTAATGCTGTTTGAAATCATTTAAGAGATTGTCTATGTAAAATTTTGAACATAGTGAAAGCCGTTAAACTATGTCTTATAAAACATTATTTCGTGAACAGTCAGAACGTTGTAAAACAGAATTTTGCACTGAAAGGTCACGCAGAAGCCGATATTAAATGTAAATATTGAGTGTAATATTATTTATGATTGAAAAGGTATTAGTGAATTTTGGCATATTGTTTGTATGTATTTTTTACAGGATGATTATTTGAATTGTGATTTGTGTGTTTCATTAAGAGATAATTTTTTTGAAATGTACATATGTATTTGTTGCTTGTTTCGTGTAAATGTAGATCAAAGTCATTATTATTTTAGTTAAAACTGCAGTTTAGGTAGGAACTAGCTACCATGGTTTAAACAAAAGAAAGTAAGCACATAGGAAAATATGTGAACTTGAGTGTACAAAGAATCTTATCTGAGAGAATACATGTTGTTTGTTGTTTAAAACTATGAAACTGTGTTTGCTTGTTAAGTGATTATTAGTTTAACAAGACAGAAACCCCCCACCGATAGGAATTTATCCATGAGTTGAGGTATTCCCAGGTTTGCGTGACAGGGTAACCACACGTCACGGAATAAATAAATAATAGATTTACTTTCGTAATTCCAGTACTACTAAGAAGTAGGTAGGTACTGACAGTTACAAGACAGACAGACAGCAGATAGACAGATAGACAGACAGATAGACAGATATACAGATAGACAGACAGGCAGATAGATAGATAGATAGACAGATAGACAGATAGACAGATAGACAGATAGATAGACAGATAGATAGATAGATTGCTTTGACATAAAGCTGGGTAGCGAAAAATATGATTACAATTAAAATATCACCACACGATATATAACATCAACATTAGGGGGGAAATCATTTTTAAAATCAAATTGTTCTTTAAATATTGTGTTCTAAAGCATTTTCTGATCATGTTTGAATTGTGGAAGAATTCCATAGACCTGTGTGATATTTTAATTTATTTGAAGCTGAAGAAACTTACGAATGTAATTAAAATCTTTTATTGTTTTTTAATGTACAAAGCAGCATATACAGATCGAATTATGTGCAGTCTCAAATGTGTTAAATATTGTTTAGTATTTTTACATACAGAAAGTATTTAAGTACATTTACACATATAAAAACGTTAGCTTTTAGAAATATAGAAATTATATACAAATACTTTGAGTATTTTTTTAGTTGCGAATAAAGACTCCTACGTGCATGTTAACTACGCACTAATAGCGCGGTAGAAAAAGTGAAAAATTATGTTAACTACGCACTAATAGCGCGGTAGAAAAAGTGAAAAATTGCTAATGAACAAATATTTTGCTTTTAGCCACGTGTGATCTTCAACGTTTTATCTAATCTGATCGCTATTTAAATATATTGATATCTTTCTAGCTTTATATCTACACGATTAACGAAATTATATGAACTTTCGTAATAGATATGAATTGCATGGCCTACTCTACTTAAGCGACATGGAGATGATGGAAGCGGCCAAGAAGATAGGATAAATAAAACTCTACAGAATGTAGCACAATACGTACGAAAATTGTAGGTAAAATGGGAAGGAACGAATAATTCATAATGTACACAGTGATGTGATGGCATATTTTCCTGAGAAAATAATTATTAATTTCTTATGTTATACATTGTTATTACAAAACATTAAAAATTAATTTTAATATCTAATTAAAATAAAGTGTAATAAATGTATAGTAGTGATATAGTTCAATATTAATGGAGGTTTATGTGTATTTCTTTGTTCTTTAACTGAGAAATATTTGTGTCGCTGTAATTAGTTACCAATACTTGTTTCCACGCAATCATTATTAATTGGCATATAATAAGGCATTTTTATCAACTTGAATTAAAACAATCTAATAAGATCAAATAATTTTTTTAATTACTAGTTCCTAGTTATAGTCAAATATTCTTTCATCTTTCTATTTAGGCTTCTAATTTTCAGATAAATCAAGCATTACACCAATGAATAAGTCCTTCTACCTAATTCAAAAACACTTTCACAATGCAGCTGAAAAGATAAATGACTCAATAATGTTTCGCCGTTTCAATAATCAACTCTATAAAGTTTCGCTCACAACATCCTATTTCTAAGTTTTATGCACACATTCTACTCGGCAGCGATTTGCGAAGAAATGATATGTAGATTTTAAAATCATGCTACTTCAATTTACATTCAACCGTGGGAAGGGCATAATCTGAGGCTCACCCAGATGTGTCACATTTGTAGAAAAACATATAAAGGTTCCGCACCGGGAGATATAGCAATAATAAAGCCATGCAGTTCGTGTGAAGCATGTACTAGGAAGGCCATCACATCTGGGAATAGTTGGCTCAGTTTATCCTTTCAACCATCAACATTTGGCATCACTGCGGACATAATTCTCGCCAGCAATTTAGCTCCAGGATGCGTTGTTTTTAAGAATGAAGTGCACGCAAAATGAATAATAAAACTTTTGCAGAATATAAAACTCAAAACCACAAAGGATATATGAAAAATATCAGAAATGCGGATATGTTTTTGTGTTCATGAACGGCTGATTCTGAAACATATCTTCAGTGTAATATGTCATACAAAAAGAGCTACGTCGTCACCATCTGAATCAAATATATTTCATGATACTAGGATTGTATTGTGATTTTTAGGATTTCCAAAAATAATTTTCCACGTGTGTTTTAGAGAAAAAGTTTCGTATTTTTATGTGTCAAAAAGGAGAGGCATTGTTTATTTTATATTTGAGAGATTTCTGCAAAATGAAATTTATTTTATATTTGAAAGACACAAAGTATATTCTATTAAAAGTATTAAAGATGTATTTCCCTTAATGAAATCTTTTCCTTAAAGATAGATTTTGAAATAAGTTCATGTTAAATTTTTCGAAAATGATAAGTATTTTTTGGGTAGTTTGGGTGAAATACAGGCATTTTTTAATTTTCTTTAAACTGTTTTTTATCAAAAACAGCACCAACAATTTTGAATGAATTTTTACCTAGGATATAGTAAAGGACGCTTAATAGAATGGTGTAGGTCTTATATACGCGTAGAAATTTATGATTTTTGAAATTTGTTTTTTTTCTGCGTCTTCTTACAACTAAAATTATGAAAATAAACATTTTTTCTTGATGAAATATGATCACCAAAAACAGGTCTTGCAATAAAGTTAGGTGACATTTTTCGGAAAGTTAGAATTGTCCAATTTGTGTTGATATTTGCTTGAAAATATTTAACTCTGGCATTAAATGTTCTGCGATTTGTAGTGAATTTTACAAAAATGATGACTGAGATGTATTAATTCGTAGAAATATTGAGTCATAAATAGTATTACATAACCGTTACTAAGGTCGAGAAAGTAGAGTATGTTTTAGCACCACTAGATTGTTTAAGAATAAGTCATTTCATAGATGTCATTTTGAGAGAGAATAGTCTAAGTAAAAAAATCAACACAATGTCATGATAAATTATTGTAGTATTCTGCAAGTCGTTGTCGAGAAAAATGATTAGATTGGGCATTGGTCTAAACTCAATTACCACATTAAAACGTATTATTCCATAGACATACCGTCAAATCAAAATCCTTTAGGAAAACCTGTTCTTGCACATGTCGAAACCAAAATTTTTTAAAGTTTCTCAAGAAAAGAAAACGTTTTGGGGTAATACATAACTCCTAGGAGTAAGTCGTGTGAAACTAAAACAACACCCACGTCATTGCCAGAAAAATAATCTTATTGGAAGCGTCCCACGCAATGAGCATTCCATCAGATTCGTAGCGAAGTCACGGAGCGCTGAGCCCTTCGCGAGGCTTCTGTGCGACTGGGCGCCCCGGCCGGAGGGCGGCCCTCAGAAGCCCCGCCGCGCGAGCGAAAGGGTCTACGGCGAAAGGGAGGGCGGCGAGCGAACGGGCGAGCGGACGAGAAAGGACGGCGCTCCAAAGCGATTGATTTCCGAAGCCTCCGACCTCTCTCTGCGCGCACCCCCCCTCTCTGCGCGCGGGCGCCGGCGCGGGGAGGCACGAAACGGGCAGAGAGGAAGCGGGGAAGAGAGGCAGAAGCGTGGAGACGGGTGAGGAGAGAGGAAGCGGGGAGATGGGAGAGAAGGCAGGAAGCGGGAAGGCACGAAGCGGAGACGCTGATAGGGAGAGAAAACGGGGAAGCAGACCTCGCAGGGGGGGCGGGATGGCAGGAAAGGGGGGGGGGCGGGGCAGGAAGCGAGGGGCGGGAATGCGTTGTGGCGAGGAACGGTGAGGCGGCGTCCGGGGGTTTAAAAAGGGGGGGGAAGGGGGCACGGAAGGAAAGGGAAAGAGGGAAGGCGACAAGCGGGAAGCGAGGAGGCGGAGAGTCGTGAAGGCTAGAAGGGCGGAGGGGAAGGGGGGGGGGGGGGGAACGCGGATCGGGACGGGGCGCGGAGACGGCGGGGAGACCGGGATAGGCGACGTAATAACCACCTAAAATATCGGCGCCAATATCCCGCACCCATCTTTAATCCGCCCGGCGGGATATTTTGAAAATCCCGTGTTGTACACTTGGTTGGATTTCAATAAGAACGCCAATACATTTGGCGAGGCGCGCTGCGAATATGAATGGCTTGCAAAGGAATATTAGGGCAATGGAATAAAAGTCACGTACTAATATTTTGAATCGTCCCCGAATTGTATATGAGGACTACCAAGAGCTGTTATTAGTTTTTTTTCGACGACGTTTTTATGGAAAAAGTCACGTGTGGACGGTGCTGTGTCCGCATGTGCTGGATTACGAAACACACTCGCGTCCTCTGCAATAGTCGGAGCGCAAAACGCGAGCGCAACTTTTTTACGGTGTCCAGTTGACGCAACGTTGCCGCTGTTGGCGATGTTGCTTCTTTTTCCGCATTTAGGAAAATTTCGTTCGCTCGCCTTACAGTTTTCAGTTGAACTCGTCCGAACCCTGCTTAGCTGTTTATTCATTAACGATGCTGTAGATATTGTACCCAGCATTATAAATGTGAAGGAGAAAAAAACGCTGGATACTAGGAGTTTCGGAGTGGAGTAGTGGTTTTAAATAGAGATATAACACAATGTTACAGAGACTAATGCATTTTTCATGTTACCGCCGCATTACATTCACTTGCGTTCTGCACATTGCTATTGTTTTATAACGTAATTTTTCAAATGCGATGTTTTAATGTGTATTATCAAAAATCATTAGAAAGCAATGAATCTTCACAAATGCTGATCAAAACAGTTATAACATTAGATATTTAGTGTAGTATGTAAATGAATTTATTTATTTAATTTATTTACTTCCAATACAGTTAAAAACTGTGTGTAACGTTCCAGAATGAGAAATGAATTTTCTACACGTTTTCCTAATTCTATGATCCCTACCCTAAGCCATATACTAGTTGAATTTTGAATATACAAGAAATAAAAGTAAGGAATGTTAACAATGAATGCTTTTTGCAAGGAATGTTAACAAAATATCCGCTTCGATGTAATAAAATATATTTTCTTGGGTAAATCTGCTATAGATTTCGACTTTTGTCCCTTATCATGTCCTTCGTCGAGGAATAATACTACCTGTCCTATATTTCCCACTGAATTCTAGAAGACGTGCACAGATAATGAAGTTACATTTATGTCCAGAAGCAAAACTAGGAACAATCTCAGCATTTGCTCAAGGATCAGGGAAGCTGGACGAAAAACCTGATCGAGATGGGTGTCATTGACCCAGAAGCTGAAGAACAAAACTCGTTACAGGTTCTTTAGAATTATACAATACAGACGATAAATAATACATTAATATCAGTGTTAAAATTAATATTAATTTCCTTTCTGATTATCAGAATAGTTTCTAACTGAATAGGAACAGTTATGCAGCAGAGAAGATTTTACTTGAGACTCATCTGGCAAAGTGTTTTAAAATGTACATGTATGTGAATTTTTTGTAATGAGTTGTTAATACTATCACCTGATGAATATGATTACTACGTCGAGTGTTACAGTTATAGAACTCGGCGTTCAGTGAGAATATATTCTCTCCCTTAAGTAAGTCATTTCTGAGAAAAACACTGATTCCTAAATCAAGAAACAACGTAATGGTAACGTACCTAAATTCATAAAGAGAGGCTTAGAATAATTACGTGGGTAGGATTTGCTTATTAGTTGTACAATTCTATTTTCTAATATAAAAGCCAGGGAGCTATAAGATGTATTTCTTCAAAGTAATTATGCCATATCTCTGGCAGGAATGAACATTCGCGAAATATATACAACGAAGTCTGCTTGAATTTGAAAGAATTCTAAAAGCCTGGCATATTGAATTTTTTGTTTAATTGATTTAAATGGACGCTCCATTTAAGGTTTGACTGAACTGAGAAACCTACAATGTTTTTTACCTTAACATCAGTCAATGACACCCCGCTCATTTCCAATGGAGTACAGAATTGTTTATTTGAAATGGGGAAAACTGCTCTGAACCCGTTTTCTTTTCATTTTCTATTAACTTGCTATTACGAAACCAATTTGAAACATTTGATATTGTACTATTTACGGATTCTTTATTGCAAAGAATATTCATATCATCCACAAAGAGAACTGTTCTTCCGTTTTAAATTGTCCAGGGCATTTCGTTTACGTGTAGTAGGAAGATAATGCCTAAAATCGTACCATTCGTAACTCCACGTGCACAGAATCGGAAAGGTGTGCACATAATGTTCCATCATTTTAGTAAAGTATTTCTACTTTCCGAAATCGCTCTGTAAGATACGACATAACCAATATAGAGCAGTACCACGGATTCCATACAAAGGTGATTTTGAAAGTAAAATATTGTGAACAATGATGCCAAAATCTTTTGAAAAATCAAAAAACATTCCAATATGTGCTTGTTAATTTTGAAGTACTATATTATTGGATATGCAAGAAAGATTTACAAATAACTGTGGGCTGTATTTTATGTGCATATTCATTTCCAAGCAATAGCACAGTTACAAGAATATGCATTTACCATGATTGTGAATTGGTTTTACTACAGTGAGTGAACAATTAATAGATAAGCAGACTTCAATGTTAATATAATTCTTAAAAGAGAAAGGTTGGTATTGGCATCACTTATAGATTATTGCCTCAAACAATTCATAACGAATATTTAAAATTAACATTCTTGAGTTTTACAATCGTAATTGCAATATTGTCACACATCACTATAGTACCAACAAATTGACATATAATATTTACAATTTTAAAATCAAAGAGTTTTACATTGTTGACTAATTACAACGTAAAGCCTTGTACAAGTTGTTCAAACAGAAATAATGTTCTTGGTATTAGATTTTACGTAATGAATTGAAATATTACGACGCGCATTACGATATATTGTGAAGTTATATGATTACGTTTGTGAAAGTATAAAAGAAGAGAGAATTATATTTTAATGCCTGCTAGTATCAAGAAAAAACTATCTTTCAAAAAGGTATATGTTAAATGAAAGACCTAACACCATACCAGAAACATGCTATGTTCTAAAATCGTATTGCAATTAAACATGCAATACAGAAACTTTCCTATGATTTACAAAGGTAGCTACCTTATTGTGGTTATATTGCATGTATTCATGTCCAAATATAAATTTTGGTAGTCGCTGTTGTTGTTGTTGTTGTTGTTTTTGACATTAGGATGGTTTAGAGGCAGCTGCAAAGGAGCCTCAGAATTGCTGGAGACGTTGGGGGTGAGAGCGTTTCAATGTACGAAGAATGAGTTTCTGTGTAAGCAATGATTTAGAATGAGAGTAAAAGGAAGTGCATGAACAAATGTCTTGTTTCGTCATTATATGATAAATCGTAGAAAAGCCTCGTAAGTGCAGTTCATGCTTTCATCGCGGGATATGACGGTGACCTTCCACCACTGACTGACTACACTCCACGCCGACCTACACATTGGCTTGTGACGTTTTCCCCAACCAGGTATCTCCCACCAGCGAGGCACCGCCCCAGACGGGGCAAGCACCAAGCTCCCGACCTGTCTCCCGGAATATGTGGTAGTGTGGTGCATGTTAGTGTAATTGTCGGTAAGTAAGGGGTGAGGATAGAACAAGGAAGTGGAAGGAAAGATCGCGCAAGGTTTGTGGCCAGTTTGTTAGGGTACTGCTCCGGCATTCACCTGGCGTCAATAGAAGAAACCACGGAAAACTACCGATCAGAGAACTTTTCCGCTATAACTCTCCTCCGAATAGGGACTGACTTTAAACTAGTGTATCTTGTATCGAAAGAAACCAATCAAGTGAGCAGGTGGGTGAAGAGACCGAAAAAAAACCAGGGTAAATTTAAAACAATTGCTGTAAATGGGTAACCCCCTTTGGGACATAGAACCAAAGACGCAAACAATGAGGCAGGCCGCGCGGGTGGGGAACAAGACAGGAGACAGGAGCAGAGCGCGGGTGGTCCCGGACCCGCCCATCCGTCGGGCCCGCGGCCGGGCGAGTTTGTCGGCGGCGGGGCGCCGGCCAGCCGGGCGGGCATTGGGGGAGGGCGATCGCGGACGGGGGTCGGAAGGCCGTTCCCCGGCGGGGGGACGAACGATTGCAGCGGGGGGCCCCAGGGCGCTGAAAACAAGGGGCGCGCCCCCGCACCCCGCACCGCGTCCCCCGGGAAACCCGCCCGCGCCCCGCCTCCCCCCCCCCTTCGCTCTTTTTGAAACGCGGGCCCCGCACGGCCTCCCCCACCCCCCTCCCGCGCTCCCCCTCGGCCCCCGCACCTCCCCCCCTTTTCCATCCCTTTTCCCAGGGGTTCCCCCACCTGCCGCCCATTCCACGCCTTCCTCGGCCCCCCCGCCCCTGCCACCCCCCATGCCTCCCCGCGGTTCCCCCTCCCCCGCCCTTCCCCAGCCCTCCCCGGCCCAACGCACCGCCCCTCATTCCCACGCCTTCACTGGCCTCCCCCCCCTGCCCCCCTTTTCCATGCTCCCCCCAGTTCCACGCATCTACCCCTTTCCACGCCTCCCTTCGGCCCACACATCGGCCGCCTCCCCCCCGCTCATTGCCCCCCCCACGCACCTGCCCGCTCCCCCTTTCACTCGGCCCCCCCGCATTTTCCCCCCCTTCCCACGCCCCTTTTCCCTGCCTTCCCCCACCTGCCCCCCCCTTCCCCACTTCCTCGGCCCCCCACCACCCCCCCCCCCGCATTCTGTCCCCCCCCACGCACCTCCACGCCACCTCCGCTCCCCACTCGGCATCCCGCGCTCTCCTCTTCCTTTTTATAGTCGCATTTCTTTAGGATTCAATGTATTTCCGAAATCAATTATAATATGAATCTGACAGGACAGGGGGTTTTAAAAATTAATACAAACCCCTTTTCAAGTTTTTTATTTTTTTCAAAAGAAATAAAATATATTACCCTACTAAATCAAGTGAAACAAAAATTTGAACAGTTTAAATTTTTTTAAAAATGTTTCCGGTATAACTTACAAAAAGACACTAGTATATATTAATACAATGACTTTAAAAAAATTAAAATTTTAAAATTATTAAGCAGTTACCTCTGACAAAGGGGGAGAAACACAAAATTATATTACTGAGAAACGGTGATGAAAGATTATATCAAAAATTGACAAAAAGTGGGGGTTTAGATGAAAAAAATTACAGGTGTGATACTATTATGTATTTTTTTTTCTTTTATCTCTACTTTTTATATAATAGTTTTTATACAAATTTAAAATTTAGGTTACAATGTTTAGCTATTATAAACAACACACACACCCCATATTAACAGAAACGGAAAGAATTGTCCTCTACAAAAAATCCCCATATAAATCACTAGGTAGACTTAGGGCCCCGGGAAATCAGTTTTTTTCTTTGGGTTGTGTTTTTAAAAAAAATGTTTATCTGCCATCTACATAGACTCGTTTGTCCTTATATATAACAATGCACATATAAGACCACTAGGTGGATGAGAGAGATACTCCTTTAGTATTCTCTTGAACTATACCGGAGGAATTAACGAAAACAATCTATGAGTGCAGCCAGCTCTCTGGATTTATATTAGTGTTAAATATCGTCCGAAAAACTGTCGGGGATGTTGAAAAAACCAGTTTTGGGACATCTGGAATCTCAGCTAAACGAAGGTTCAGGGTGAACGGACTGAAAATACGCCCCTTTTCAGGAAAATTTTAAAAATGGATACCTTACTGGCATCTTGAATGATGCTCGAAAGACGACAGGAGTGAAAAAAAAGAATATTTCCTTCAAAGAAACTGGAAATACTTGAATAAAATAAACAGAAACAAAATTTAAATTAATTTTATTTACTATTCATTGATTTTTTTACTTCTTTAAAAGATTCTTATTCATTTCCAAACGTCATTGATAAATCTCTACCAAAGTATATTCAATCAAAGTCAATTCTGTTGGGAGTATGTGGGAAACCCAATGTGGGAAAAGAACCATACCCCAATCAAGGTAGGTGTTGTTAGACGATGAATTAGTAGCCCCCTCCCCCAAAAAAATTTTAAAATGAAAAAAAAATTGTTCTTCAAGATGGAAAGAAACATTGGCCCCACGGTCTAATTTTTTTAAAAAAGGGTTTTTAAAATTAAGGGCCCTTTTAGGGAAAAATTTTCACAGTTTTTCGATTGAAGAAGAAGGGGAAAAACATTTTTTTTTTCCCAATATTTTTTTTCTAGAATAAGGTTATATTAAAAAATACCCACCTGCACTAAAGTAATTGAAAAAAACTTTTTAAAAATTCACCCAATGAAAAGTACTTAAATGGGAAACCGCAACTTAAATGTTTTGTAACAAAAAATTTTTGAGGAAAATTTCACTTTCAATGAAACCAATGGGACTTATTCAAGCAGGAAGGGGAAAATAGGCCCCAAAGTAAACCTGTTTATTAAAATAAAACCATAAAAAGAAATCATGAGACTAAATTTATAAAAAATTTTTTCAGACAACAATGTCTTTTTTTCTTTTTAAAAAATAATTATTTACATCTGTTTACTTTTTTAAATTATTAATTTGTGGATGTAAAATTTGACTTTTTTGACTAGCCACTGGCAAAAACACCCCCCTTGACGCTTTTTTTGTTTTCTTTTTCCCAGTGAAACCTATCTTCCCCATTTGTTATTTATTTTTCCTAACCTGAAAAGATTATTTGACCTCATTATAAAATTTATCAAATCAAATTTTTTTTAGAACATGTGGTGGTTTACTAAAACCCAAAAAATAAAAATTTTAAAACAAAAGAGGTCGAACTCCATAAGCGGGCGAAGCGGTTTAATGGGTTTGTTTTACCCAATATTGGAAAATACAACTGATCGTTCATTTGTTTTAAAAAAAGGGAATTTTTTGATTTTTTATAATTACGGACGGAAGGTTGCGTAAACTCTGAGATGGTTTTTTTTCAGCTTGTTTTTCAGATGTATTGGGTTCATTTTTTGTTATTTGATAATTAAATGTTTTTTTTGATTTTTTTGGAACAAAAACTTTATGTGGGCGGGAACAACTACTAACCTTCATTAACCGGAAAATCCGGGAAGAAAGCTTTAATTTGCATGCAGAAATTTTTCAGAAATTTTTCGCTTTTCATTTTAAATTTTTTACCATCTTTTTTAAAATTATACACTTCTCACAAAATATCAGTCAATTTTAAAACATTTTTTTCCCTTAGTGTCAGTTGTGACGAAAGAACGCAATCAAATGGTTTAAAATTTTCCCCGGGGATATTAAAGAAAAATACTTTCAATGCCAAAGAAAATTTTAAAGTAACAAATGTTTGGTTAATAGAAGTTAAATTTGAAAATTCAAACAGTCAAATATGAAAAAACAAAAATAAATTTTTTTTCTCATATGTTTGAAAAATTTTGTTCATCAAATAAGGGTAAAATTTTTTTTATGGGAAACAAAGATAGCCAATTACGGGAACTGTTTTAAACTACATCCCATGTATTCATTTTCTTTGCTTATGCCATGCTATTGAAAGAGAACCAAAAGCTGAAACAGAATTTTGTTATTGAAAAAGCCTAGACAAATCTTCTATTTTAATTGCCATATTGAAAATTACTTAAAGAAAATATAAAAAGTGCCTGAACTCAATTCGGGAATCAATAATTATAATCATTTGATTACCAAAAAATTGACTTTTTGTTTAAATTAAATAATTTGGGAAAAAACCTTTTTTTTTATCAGAAGAAAAAAATCGCACCAAAGTTAAACATACCTGCGAGATGCTTTTTACGGGGGGGAAAAAAAACGGGCGAAAAAATAAGGGTTTTAAAGCACTGGGCGAACGATACGCCAAGTTGAATTCAATCGGTTGAGTCAGAAAAAGTTTTTTCCTCGGGCCCCGGGTTCAATCCCCAGTCAGCAACCTTTCATCTTCCCCGGCAGGCGTAAATGGCCTCTTTCAAAAGTACTTTTACGTTTAAACCGGACCCTCTTTTAAAATTTTTAACCGTGGGGTTTGCATGCATGTTTACTAAAAAACAGATGAAATGTTTTTTAAATTTCATTTCCCCCATGACGAATATTTTTTTCCCTACTGGGCATAAAAATTTTTTTAATTGAACACAAAAATTTTCTTAAAATTTTTTTGAAATCGACAGTTGTTTTTTCCCACTTAAGGATATTGCATTATTGGAAAAAAATTTATAAGAAGATGCTTTTAAAATTTCAAACTGTAAAAAAATTTAAATAAATTGAACTTGAAAAGTCACCATTATAAACAAACACTATTCATTGTAAAATTTCCGGGAACTTTTGCCAGGTAAAATTAAAATTGTTTGTAATTTATAACATAATGAAAAAATCACAAAATTTTTATAATCTACTTGTGTCCTACTACAGATAAGTTTTTTTTTATAGGCCCTACATTTTCCAATAAAAATTAATATGTTGTTTTCCCCCCAAAACAAACCTTTTTTATATTTTATTACAAATCCTTTTGAGCATAAGAAATTTAAGAAAATTTGTCATAATAAATTTGGGATGGGTTGGGCCCAAAGGAAAACATTATGTTAAGTCAACACATCTTTCCCTTTTTTAATTATCTATAATGATCAATTTATTCGATAATGTAACGTATATAAAATACGGGATGACAGAACAACAGCACATATACGAATTAGAAATGACTATTCCAGTGATTATTTAACTGAAACTCCTGAGGGTGGAAATCAATCCCTAATCAGTTTGTAACTTTTTGGGGGCTTAAACGCATAAAAACCGAACCTTTTGCTTTTGGAGCCAAACTTGGTTCTTTTTGGGAATTTTTCTATGAATTGTTTAACAAAAACTTCCCGGGCCCAAGACCAACGTTAGCTAAAAAACGGGTTTTGTTGGGAAGTAGAGCTTTTTGGTCAAAGGGACACGGGTATCTTCCCTTGCAGTTTTGTTCGTCAAGTGCGCCGAGGTTTCGAGGTTCGTCGAGAGCGCCGCTAGTTTTTGGACGTTCCATGAGAACTCGCCTTTGCAAGGCGACGGTATGAATGGGGATTGTACGTCCTACCAGTGGAATTTTCCATTTTGGAAACGGAGCTGCGCGTTGGTGTTAAATGGTTTGGAAACAGGAAAAACACTTTTTTAGGCGCAGTGCTCCCGCCGCGAAAAAAAAGTAGCGTGGCGTTTGATACGCCGTGGAAAGATTCTTAAAAGAAACGCATGGGCCGGGGCACAAAATTTTCATATCTAAAAAGAAATAAATTTACCCCGACTCTCGAAAAAATTTTACTTTGCAAAAAGGGAACAAAAAATACCCCACCACCCCACCACCCCCCATCCCACCACCACCACCACTCCAGTAAAATAAATAAAATACTAATACAATACTTTCTATACTACTACTACTACTACTACTAATAATTTAAAAAAAATAAATTTTTAATAATAATAATAATCTATATTCATATCTATATCTATATAATATATAAAAACAAAAAGGGGTTTTCTTGGGCCGAATCTCTGAATCTAAAACAATGGGTAACCTTTTAGTAGCATCCTTTAAAACCCCGAAATACTATTAAAGATTTACAAAATAAACAGTAATATATTTTAAAAAAATTACTTTTTGGTTTTTGCCCACTTTCATCACAGTTCAAGAAAATCAGTGCCAAGTTAAACTGCCCAACTAGAAGATGACTCTGAGATTCTACTGATTTAAATTAATTATTATAAATTTTGGAATGAATAAATTTTGTAATTCCCGTTGGAAAATTTGAAAAAAACCCTAAACCAAATGGTAAAAAAATTTCATCCCTTCCTTTGTCTGTTACACTGGCGAAATCATTTAATTTGAAAATTTTCTAATTGGGTTTGAGATAGTAAAAATACAAAAATACAATACAGAATGTACAGTAAAGCAAAGTAAAAACATAGTTTGTATAAAACTAAACCCTTTTTTTAAGAAATTTTGATAACTGAAATTTTTTGACGAAAAAAGAGTGTCACAATGGAAAAGATTAAAAAGCCAAACGGGGAGTCCTAAAAATTTGAATCGCTATAGAGGAAAGATTGACTTTAAGTACTCACTCCCCATTGAAAATAAACTGCAACAAGGGGAAAAGAATAATTCTCTAAGTAGTAGGGGACTGTTCATTGGGCTAAATTTGACTATTTAAAAGTTCTGAGGGTTTAAAATGGTAAATGGAAAATGCTTTTTCAGTCCATCCAAAAAATTTTCCCAAAATGCAAAGGGAATTTTTAACAGTGGTGTGTAATTTATAATGACTACAACAAAAAAATCGGGAGTTTTTGTGCATTCCCCCTAATGAAAGTTCCATATATTTTTCTAAAAAAATTTAAAATTAATCTCTTAAAAATTAAAAAAAGAAAATAATTTATTTTTTGAAACCAAAAAATTTTTTTCAATATTTATGGTTCTCTGCAGTGGTATGATTTAGGGAAAGATCATTTAATATTTAAAACTAATCTGTAAAATTGTTTTTTCTCCAAGTGAGTTATATTTTTCTAAAAAAAAAGTTTTTAAAAAAATTTTGTCTAATCAAAAAAATCTGAAGTCCTTGGTTTCTATTATTCATTTCATCTCTTTTCCCTTGAGATAAAATAATTCTAATATTGTTTTTTATGTGCTCATGCATTGTCATTTTTAATTTCCAATAAATTAATGTTGGATCATTTAGTTTTCAATTTTAGTTTTATTACCTCAACAAATAACTTTTTACAATTTATAGCAAAGGGCAAAAAATATATATTTTTTTCTCTTTAAAATTTTAAAAAAAAATATTGTGTTTCAGAATTGATACAAGTACTTTTTTAAAATTTTTTTTTAAAATTGTTATTAATTACTTTAACATCTATAACTATTATCCGGATCTACTTTCCCTTTTGGCCCCCATGTTATCTCACAAACAGTAAGTCCTTAAACAAGTTGACAGTAATTTTAAAAATTTCTTTAGAAAAAAATGGGAAAAAAATAAAATTGGGTGTTTTTCAACTAAATTATTGATAGATTGGTTATTATATAAAACTAAAAAAATTTTAAATGTAGTCTAAAGTATTTTTTTCTAGTTGAGATTTGTTTTTTTCTTTTAGTTATAAAGTGATTTTGAAACTGGAACTTTAAATAAGGAAAAATTATTATTTTTGGGGTAGGGGAGGTAATCCGGAAATTTTTTAAAAGGGGGTCAAAAAGCAGCTATCTGGCGGGTGGCAGGCATGGCAGGGAGGGGGGGGGATTTAATGGGAAAAGGGTAAGGGGGTCCGCCAGGGCATGAAAGATTGAAACCCTTTTTTTTTATTTTATTGCAATTTCCAGCAACCCTATTTAGCTAAGTTTAATAATAATAATAATAAATTTAATAATAAAAATTTTTTACATTTAAGTCATATCTAAGGAAAAGCCGACGGGGTACCAAACAATGAACTAGAACTGATCGCGATTCTCGTTATTTCCCCCAAGTTCTCAGGGGCGGCTTCAGGCCGACTTTTTACGTCATGGCCCCTTCCAAGCGAAAACCCCGCGTACCGAGGGAAACAGATGTTTACCAAGGGGAAACCTGGATGCTCGCACGGGAAAAAAAGCTTCCCCGGGTTTTCGTCCCCCCCAGCGAGGGGGCGCGCGGGCTTTGCAGGGGTTTTTGGCCGCCCACATCCAGGCACATCCATTGGCGCATTTACTTAGGGGGGGGGGGGGGGCGGGGCGCGCGATGCTGCACCGCGGGGGGTGGGGCGGGGGAACGCCCGCATCCAAAAGGAGGGCGGGGGGCCCGGGGAAAGGGGGTGGACGGGGAACGTCAGGGGCTGAAAGGCGGGGAGGGGAGTAAACGGGAAAGTGGTTTTGGGGGTGGGGAAGAGGCAGGGGGGGGGCGGGTGGAAACGATCGGGCAAGACAAAGGGTTGGGCCGCTGAAAAAAAGGGGAAAAGGGGATAGAGGTGGGGGATGTGGGAGGAGGTGGGATGGAGTGTGGGGGGAAAGGTGGGGGGATGAGAGAGGTCTGGGCTTGACAGGGCGGGACGCGGATGGGTGTGGCGGGGCGTGATGGGACGCCCAGTGGGGTGGGGGCGTGGCCGGGGTGGTGACCGCTTTGAACGCGGCCGTCAGCCGGCGGGCTGCCTTTCATGTCTGGGGCAGCGGGCGAGGGGGGAGGGAGGCGCTCAGGGGGCGGGAGGGGGCCGCCGCGAGGCGAGGATGCACGTGCCAAACACCGGCGGCGCCCCCGGCCACCGCGACGACATCAAACGCCCATGGGCGCCCATGGGCCCCTCGCGCCACTCTCCCTCCGCCCAGCGCCCTTTCGTCCATCCCTTCACCCCACCGTCCTTTCGGGCTGCGAAGACCGCTTCCGAGATATTTATCATTGCCCTTATTTATGAGACCATGTCCGAACATGGATCTCGCCAGATACGTTCCACATCAAGTTGTATCTTTCTCTGTTTCTATTGCGGCCACGTACAGAAAAGAACCCAACACATCTTTTAGAGTGTATTTTAGATTATATTTAGATTCATTATTACTAATTCTGCAAATAATTTTGAGAACTTGGTGGCAGAATACTTTAACTAAACATTACAGGACTTAACCACTATACAAAGTTTTACAAACTTTACAAATTAACATGGACATTTCACCGTGTAAGCTTTCATACCACTCCACCTCACCACAGTTCACTTCACGTCACTTCACTTGACCACACTGCCAATCCCTGAGTTTTAATTTGTTTCTTACTCACTCGTTTCCCATCACCTTCACAACACTGTACTACAGGCCACCGCGCATAATTATTATTAATAATAATATTAATATTAATAATAATAGTGATAATACACCATTCTTTACATACATAGGAGACTACTCATTTAGCAATATTCAAGAAATACTACACATATCTACATCTAGGAATCTAATTGATTTTTAAATTTGCTCAGCCTTTGAGGAAAGGGATCAAAGATTGTCACACGCAAACCGTTTTAATCTCTAGTAGTTCGATTCGCGAATGAACAATGAATTTTTCCCATCGGTGAATATTTCCCAACGGTTCTTGTACTAACACTTACTTAATCTCCATACTTTTCCATTTTTAACTTCTTTTTATTAACTATGGTACTTTTTACTTCAAAATAACGTTTTAATAGTAACTCTGATATCACGTCTACACATCTATCTGCACGTCCACATTTGAAGATAAAATACTTCTCAAAATTTCGTTTCTGTGGCTAGTCTTGGCCAGATCCTTACAAACTCATAAAAAGTCTGTATCAAAAGTATTGAGAGAAATAACTTTGTATCATTATTACACGAATTAAATTTGTTACGGTCAAGTTTTTACCAGGAACATTGCGTCGCACATGTTATTCTAAAATTATATTGTAGAGTTCTAGTATGTGTGCAATTTTCAGATTTGTATCTGCTCCCTCAACAGAGGGAGTAGTACAGTTGAAAATTTGGAAAAAATCCAAAATTCCAACTTTTAAGAGGGTGTAATTTTTAAGGGGTACGCTACTTACCAATTATAGTTTACTAAATGTAACTACACAGTTATGTGTAAAAGCACAGAAAGAATTGAAGCTAAGATTCTGTTCTTTCAGTGAGAAATTACTCTCTGAAAATGGAACTTATTTCATTCGCATTCCATAGATTTTGTTGTCATTATTTCTCAAATAAAAACACAAAATGTAAGTAAATACTATTTTAATTTGTAGGCCAGACTATACTTAATCTAATGCCTTTCATTCCGGAATGCTAGAACAACCTAAAGCTGAATAATTTAGAAACGAGTAAATGTCTAGAAACACGAAAAATAACGCACAGCGTTAAACAAAAAACGGCCGCCAGTTGTAAACCAGATACAATACAAATAAATCAAAGATGTTTTTGAACAGTCAAAACATAAAGAAATTTATGAACTATATATGAATTTTTTCGATAGGGTCGAGTGACCAATGCTGGATCACTTAAAATGGATTGACCTTTATGTTACGTCCTTATGTCTTCACATCTAAAGCAGAATACACTTTTGCACAAATTATTTCTTGTAGTTAAGGAACCAAGGTTTCCAAATCACCATTTTAGGGCAGCAAAAAGTCAGAATCTTAATCTGACTTTTCCCTAAAGTTACTTTTTCTCTTATTTAGTCCAACACGAAACATCATAACTGTTCTAATTTTAATGATAGTTTAATGATTTATTTTTTATTTAATAGCAAGAAGTCAATTATTGTGCTATAACTTGAAATTGTTATAGAAAATGAAAATTAGCAAAATTAAATTACTCTGTTAATTGTTATATTAGCAGTAACTTTCAATCGTTCTAATTCAAATCCTTGCAAAGTGCCTACAAATTCCTTATGAATCTTCAAATTTCAATTCAGGCACTAAAGTATAATCCCAGTTACAACCTTAAAAATTAATCATCAATGTTTATCGGTTCATGAGTTATGATGTTTCAAATTATACTCTGTTTTTTTCAATGCATATATATATATATATATATATATATATATATTAGGATATACCATAAAATTTCTCCCCTCTCTACATCTATTCGCTAAAGATCTTAGCGTCCGCTTGCTGGGTCAATGGGTCACGATATAATTATAATCCTTATTACCTCTATAAAGGATTATAGGATCCGCCGACTATACAGCGCAGCTGGGAATCTGAAATAGAATGATTCTATTCCTAGTTCATTACTGTTTGGATTGACTAAATGAAAATTCACTTTCTTTTCTAAAGAACAAAATTTAACAAAGTTTATTTTTACTTTTTTATCAAACAATTTAATGAATTTAAATTAGGCCTTTGATCATGATCTCTTCAATTTACAATTTTACACCACGGTTAACTTATCTTTTCTTCGATGATGTCCCCCGTAGACTTCTCAGTCGAAATATCTTGCGAGCTTCCGTAGTCCAAAGTTCAACGAAATCCTCTTCTGCCCCATCCCAAACTGGTCTCAAACTATCAAATTACAGTCCGATTACGTCCTATGACATAGTCCCGAACTTGATTACCACTCCCGACAAAGTTCCAATTTATACTTCAATATTGCTTCACATGAAAATATCTACGAACAGTTCAGTAGCGCGTTTCAGAGCAGAATAAAATCCTTCCTGCATTATTCATCCCTCGAAGACTTCGTCTTAAACTACCTTCATTTTTTCATAACATTTGACCGTCTAAACTTCTCCGCCCAATCCCAAGTTTCTACTTTCAGCATAACCCATCTCTTAATGCATTAGAAAAACAAAAAACATTGTTTATTCACGGTCGTTGCTATGCTCTAGCTCTCGTGATATTTCGTAATGCATATTCCACTCATATTGTCTCCAAATAAATGTTAATTTATTTTAACGTGACATATCGGTATGTCACACATATATATATATATATATATATATATATATATATATATATATATATATATATATATATATATATAAATTTTAAAACTTAGGTAGTTAATTTCCTTAAGATTCTATTTCTGATGTAACATGGCTTTGCTTATTTTTAATGTTCCGACTCTGTGTTTTGGTTTCGTAGTGTCTATTGATAAACTGATCAAGAGACATTAGGGTCCATTCGCGTTATTAAAATATCGCTCTTTCAAGTTACAAAATGATACTACGTTTTTCAGTGTAAATCTTCACATTATTTGTGTGCAGAATCTCGAGGCGGAGTATTCAAATAGCTCGCAGCTGACATTGACGTGGTTTGCCTCGGGTATGAAAAGGTGGCACCGGCTCAGAGGATTAAGTCTCGGAAAAATCAAGGAAAAGGAAAGAAGTCTGCCTCTGAAATTTCAACGCCATTAGAAACATCGAAAAGATATTCGAAAACATTAGAACGAATGGAAACAAATAATGCTGGGCAAAATAGATCAATATGTAAAACAGCATCCAACTTATGTCGCACTTTTACTGTTTACTCTGTAGAATTAGTCATGTTCCTTCCTACAATCATCCACCTTTGTTCTCATCTCTAAGCATCAAGTTAAGTATTTCTTGCGATTTACTCCAGGGTGCTATTTTTTACCAGCGATTGAAACGTATTTATTCTCGGTACGATTTTTATATATTTGCATCTCAATATCTAGTACGCTATCACTATTACTAACATCGATTATTCACTAAAATTGTCGGAAAACTGATCAGCTTTTGACAAAGTGAGATGTTCACTAGTTTTGTTAGTTAACCACGAAGATAGGAAATATTAAATAAAATTAAGCAGTTTCGATTTAGCTTGAAAAATGCAAATATTTGATGACGTCTATCCACAGTGTCTCCTACTTTATGTTATGATCTCATTGTCAGTTACTCAATGCTTTCAGGACAGGTGAGTCATGCGACGAGGAAGAATTTTTAAGGGGGAGGGTACCATGTATACCGCCCATGTTAGATTGCTTATATTGATGCACCTTTTCAAGAAAATGTTTAAATGGGCGAAATGTCAACATTTTTTAGATAAAAATACAGGCTTTGTTAGTATTTTGTCATTTTCCAAATTTTTTTTCAATAATAACTTTTATCCTAATTTTTTCCAGTATTTTTGGTCCAACATATTTTTACATTTTTTATTACTGAAGTACGTTTATTTAAAAATGTTAATTTGTTGACAACACTGTATCCTATGAATTTTAGTAATTTGTGCGTTTCTGAAAACATACATTAATTACAAAATAAGAACATTTTCGGCATGTGTCATTTGAAAAATGTCTGTACTTGCCACTACTCTACACATTCCTATTCTGTTATTTTGGATCAGCTCATTAAGCAGTAAATAACACAGCTACCAACGTATACACAAGAGCAATTTTTAATAACTCATTAACAACTCAACATGCGTTTTAAATTACGAACTAATAGTCATACTTGTATGCAGAGTCAAGGAGGCATGGTTAATGGTGAACTAGAGCATTTAAATAAGTATTAAAGCCACTTCCAAAAGTCCCTAAAGAAAAATGTTAATGGATTTGGAAAGAGCAATATTTGAACTATTTATTTAGCCAAAACTAGTAGGTGCTAAATAGCACATACTTTCTCGTCCGTATTTTCACGCAAAAAGTACTCGTTTTCGAAAAATTGTACATGACCGTATTTCAAAATTTACCTTTATGGAACAGATTTCTTGAAGGAAAGATCGCTGTCCAATATTTCAGTTAGGAAGACTCCAAAAAGTGTGAACATTGGCAATTTTCCAAAAATCAATGTTTTCAACGAAAATGAGATCTGCATTATTATCTTAAACTTCCACACTAACAACAAAATTTAATAAAAAACAATGGAGTCATTTTTTTTAAATTTGGAAAATGTCCCACAGGCTTCATGTTAAGATCCACCAAAATTAAAATATCGATTTTAAATTTAAGGGACTACAACTTAAGCTAAATAATTGGAGAATATAAATTTTGGAGAAATAGTATAGTTTTGGAGAAATTGTACAGTTTAGCCGCTAACGTTGTTCACAGCCGGACGGGCAGTCGGAAGGACAGTGGGAGGGACACACGTTTTGCCATCATTCCATTTTTCGGTATGAAGGACGCACAAAACATGGATTCTGTCTACACCATGTGTTCCATGATTTTTTTTCTGATTTTTTTTCTAAATTTAACAACTGGATTGATTCACTTGCTCTTTGCCAGAACCGCCTATGCGAGAAAGTAAAATGAAAATCGCTAATTTGACATATTTTTTGATATAGTCATTCACGTGTACTGTTTCAGAACCCCTAATTTTCGGCTTCTTTAGGTCCACACATTAAGAACCTCGTTTTAATACACTCGGCAGAAGCATTTTTGTGGCTGCAGGTCACTAATTAGTTATAATTTTTAACTGGTATTGTGTGTATGCCAACGTATTTATTTCCCTCTTTTCTCATTGAAAATTACATCAGTCAAGTTGATAATATAAAGGCTCTTAACGCTATTACTAATGCTCTTTGAAATTATATAAGACTTTTGCAAACCAATTTCAAAGTTTTTGTAAATTGAATTGAATAAAGAAGAGTACGTTCAGTGTTTCATCGTTCCCAGAGAATTAATTCCTTGTTTAGTGTCGGGACCGCCCGCACGCTTTTGAAGGAGCCGCCGCCGAGTGACGTCAGGGGCGTTACCGCCCCTGGCGGGAGAGGAAGGCGACCGGTGCGAGCCGGCTTGGACTGTCCGCGCGCGGCCGTCACGCCTGAGCAAGCGGGTAGGGACTCGCCACCGCCCCTACTCCGCAGTTAGTCGGAGGGTTGCTAGCCCTAGCGGGCTATAAGAGGGCTCCGACCCGACGCCAGGGCAGATAGCGAGCGACGGTGTTAGCGACTGGGGTTTGGCGAGTGACTTGGAGAGTGAAGAGTGGTGATAGGATACGACGACGACCTGTACAACGAAAGTGGAACTCTCTTGTGGATATTTGACGACTCGGCTGATTTTGGGACTTCTTCTGGACAACGATAACACGGCTTCGCTTTTGGTACATTCTTCTGCTGATACGGAACTTGTATCTGGCAATTGTACCTGGTCTTGAATAAAAATTGTTTTATGAATCCTTGCCTTTTGATTGGATACTACATTTACTGTTGCATTAATGTCACTCAAAGAAAAATCGTTCATGAATAAAGCGTAATTAGCTCAAGAACACAAGTTCGAAACCGTTTTCATGCTAATAAATGAAAAGTGAAAAGCTACTGACATGTAGACATTTAGAAGAGGTGCTCTTTTTTTCTAACTTCTTCACATTGAAGTATCTTTGTTACTGAGATAATCCTTCAAAATATGGTATTTTGTGAAATGAAACCGCAATTCATTTTGAGTTTTCTCCATTGTTTGCTACAAATCAATACATTGATCAGAGAGGAAGAAATTTCATTCCGTAAAATGAAAATCGTTGCATGTGCTGTGTTATCCATAGAGAGGATGAAATTGAAACACGTTGATATTACATCTGCTTAATTACTTTCTGCATTGAAGGACACGAAAACATTTACACGAACGCTAGTTTTGCAAAGCAAAATCGCTCATTAATGGAATGAGTTTCTAAGTTGTTTATTCTATCGATACAGGGCATATTTGTTTTTGCTGTCATAACATTTCATTTCCAGCTCCCACTTTTACGGTAGTATCCCTTTGTTTGCGTCTATGAATGTGATAAATGAAGACATTACTTTCACAGGACATTCGGCTCATGAAAATTCCAATATTTATCAAGCATCAAACGCTACCGAAATCATATCATGCAAAAGAATGACTAAAATTGTTGAGAAATGATGGACGTGCCAGGAAAGGAGTAACTATCATACAATTATATTTTACGCCAGCGATTCCTATTATTTCTGAAGCGAAAAATACTGCGATCTACATTACTAATTTCCACTGCACACAGAAATTCAACGAGAACCAGCGCCCGTTCATGTGAGAGATATCGTTGTAACCAGAAACTCGAGAAAAATCATAAAAACAATTTAACAGTTTCTATTTGGACAGAGAAATACTGATTTTTGATGGTATTATTCCGTCTATTATCTTATCTCGCGTTCCAAGTTAATTCTTATTTTCAGTTGGTCAGTGCTCAGGCTGATGTGCAATAATAAAGCTTCAAGGAAGAAAACGTCCGTCATTAGATATTTGCTATTCATTTATTGGGTTGGGAAAATTATTTTTTTGATTTTATTTGCCTGTAAATATCTGCTGTTCTGTGATTCGGTATGTAGTATGTTCCGTGATTGCAGCGTTTGTTGAACCAGACTGTTTTTATTAAAATATATAATAAAGTAAAGTATTATGCGAGAGTATTTCGTTTGTTTTCTTCGAGCATTGTGCATGCAACGTTTGAGGATCCATTTTGTATGGATTGATTCCACAGCATTTTTGTTGCTGCAAGGTAATAGAATAATTATTTGTTCGTCACTTAGAAACCGATCGCAGGTACGAAACATAAATTATTTCCTTTCGAGGTAAAGTTTATACGTACAATCTACAGTACAGTACATATACGTACAGTCAACTAGGCAATGCTTGGGGATATCCCATTCTTTAGAATTTACTTTGTTTTCGAATTTGCGAAAGTGCATTTTTTAAAATAAATAAATAATCAATGTAAATATTGAAATGTACTTACTTTTCCTGTTTTAGTGCATTAACAGAAAGTATTTTGTGAGCATTAGGAAAGGAAATACACATTCCACTTTTCAAATACATTGTTGTTAGAAGTTATGTATGGAAGATACGAGGTATATTAATATATTTAAAAAAATCTTAATGAATGTATTCTATATAATATCCCATTACTCCCAGTAGCCTGCGAGTATACGTTTTCTTATAAATTTCCTTTCATTGTTGCAAAGTTATATTTGGAATAGAGGCGAATGTTAAAAGTTATTTATTCAATATTATCTCAGTTAACATTAATACGCCAACCAATTTTATAATGGAATATTTTTGTTAATTTTTCTCGCATCCACTACCTCTCAACGGTTTTCTCTTTTTCTATTATTTTAGTCACTCGTCTGATTCAGGTGTCCGCACCTCCCATTGATTTACTGCAAGTTTTAATTCTGACCCAGCAATTCTTAAATTATCTTATTCAGTACAATTGATTAATAATATTTCAAATTCTAAATTACTATCTAAAAGAACATTATTTTTATTCACGTTATATATTTTGTCATCAACAGTCATCGAAATCTACTGTTCATTAATCTTTCTCCGGAGTAAATCATGTGACCTGGAGAATTCCTAGATTCCTAGTCCAGCTACTAGACTCTCACAGACGTGTTTTGATGTCGCTCGCCCATCGCCTCCTATATTACTTCAGTAGTATACACACGCACCCAATCTTTATAAATGAGGTCTCTAAAGAAAAGGTATTTCTCGGAGACATAACGAATTGCACTTTCTCTTTAAAAATAAGAAGGATTTGTTTTTACAATGGCACAGAAATATTCATGTCAAATGCAAGCCAAAACACTTGGTCGGATTTTTAATCTATATCGTTAAATAACTTCTGAACGAAGAATTTTAGGACTTTAAACACTAAAATTTCAAGGCCCAAGACCTGAAAGAAACGTTCCTTACACCGTATTCTATAGAATGAGATAACATTCTCAGAAACGTTTTAAACATTCTATTACAATTTTGCAGGCTCGACGCTTCTCGATACCCAACCTGTTCAGAGCCTGCACAACTATATGTGAAACTAAACTAATTACCTGATATTCTACGCGATTGAATTACAAGGGTGTACCTCTCAGGTCCGTAATAACGCTAAATAAGAATAATTTGTGTTGACAAGGGTGTAATGTACTGTTGTCAATTACAAGGAGATATAGAACAAGTGACGAAGAATGAGAAGGTCTTGAAGAAAAAGATGTGTCGCAGGCTTAATTTGGAAATGGAAAAATATGGAAGAGGTTGGTGTTTAACATGCGAAAATTCTCGCACGGGTACGCTAGTCATCAAGTAAACCATGTCAGCAAAGAAGATTAGACTTCACAAGACCCTCGGTAGACGGAACCCTAATTGTTGGGCGGGGCGCAGAGGAGCACCGAGGCGAACAACGATCGCGCGCAGACTGCAACCGCAGAGGGCGCTGCCGGCGCCAGCTGCTGCGGGGGCTGCACAGAGCGGCGGAAGCGGGCGGGAAAAGGCAAAGGGGCGGGTGTGTCAAGGGGGGAAGCAGGGCAGTGAAGGGCGGGTGGGAGAAGCCAGGCTGAGTAGAAAGGAACCAGGAGGTCTTGGTGGGCGGGGATAGACTGGGAGAAGCGGGGCTGCGTAGAAGGGTGCTGGGAGGATATTGGTGGGCGGGGATAGACTGGGAGAAGCGGGGCTGCGTAGAAGGGTGCTGGGAGGAGGATGGGTGGGAATAGGCGGTATTATCCGGTGTAACGTTTCACAATTCAACACTTAACATTCATAATACTTTCAAACAACATCTCGTAGATTCATTCAAAACGTTTATTACAATGCACTTCAATATTCCATAACCTTCAATATCATATTTCACTGTTCTGCATTTAGCATTTTCACAATTTGTTTTACAAATCATTGACTTACACAACAAATTCTCCGTCTCGTCATCATCAACAACCAACGTTGCTATAGTTTTAAACACACGATGAAGAATATTATTAAACTGTATCTGAAAGGTTACAGCGGGTGTGGATGGAGCTGTTTGGAGATAAGGGGGCGTTGTGAGGGAAGGTTGGAGAGGTCATTACAGGTGGGCGGTTAAAGCACGTTAAAGAACTGGGTTGAACGAGTAGGAACGGCGCAGACAGGATGGGACAGGACGGAACTGGGCAGGGTTATTCCCGAATTCATCTTCAGCTCTTCTTCGAGTAAGAACATCGTAGACTTGCAAGAAAAGCAATCAGTTTTAAAGGAAATTTTACTACCTTCCATTAAGTAAAACGTACAGAAATTAAGATAATTTCGAAAAACAATGGTTTTGAATTTTTCTATTCCTTAATACCTGTAACGCGTTAATTATAAATAAACGCTTATAAGCAATTTTCTGGAAAATTCTATTATCTTGAAATTTTGCAATAAAGTAATTTAACATGAAATGCATAAAACCGGGATATTTGCCAAAAAACAACTATTTTTCAGGTTTGATCTTGGATCGGACAAATGATATCATTCCGAAATTTTTGCCTCTCTTACAAAATATCAAGACAAAGGTTTCAAGAAAAATCCAACTCAAGGGGATATTTCCGCAGATGAATCCTTTGTTGATTGGAGAAGAGGATATGAAATGAGAGAAACAACATCTGTGGACTTGAGAAGTGGACGGCGGACCATGGACGTCGGCAATGGAACATCGGTTGGCGGGCATTTCCCCTCTCGACATATTTCCACCTGTGAGACTCCATCCTAGGTGCGACAAGTTCTAAATAATGCGACAAGTGCACTAGTAAATGTGTGTATAAGTAAGGCTCCGAGGATATAAAAAGGAGGAGGAAAGATTCCATGGGGTACGTGGTCGATATATTACTGCTCCGGAATTAGTCTGGTGGTGATAGAGATGAAAATGTAAAAGTCTCCAACAAAACAGCCGCCGTTTAGCATTCTCCAACAGGCAGCGGCTGATTTCGTCTTAGGAATTTACCTATTTCGCCACTACCACCGGGTCTTGAACCCTACGAGACCTCCCGGTCATGGGCCCTGCAATATCAACATTTGTTGCCCTGAGCTACCTCAGAGGACGGACGAGGCGAAGCGTCGGCGGCGAGCGCGGCGGATGGCACGTGCCTCGGGCGCGGAGGGCGCAGACAAACGCAGGCACAGAGCACGAGGCGCCGGGGGGGGGGGTCGGGTGCCGGGAGGGGGCGGTGGAGAGGGCGTCGCCCCCGCGCCAGCTCACGCAGCAGGGGTCGGGTGAGTAGGCACGGCCAGGCGAGCCACGGACGAAGCGATGACTTCACGCGAGCAAATGGTGACGTTTGGAATGTCGTACTTACTTCACAGTCTTCTTCTTCTTCACCTTCTTCTACCTCAACTTCACCTGCTTCTACCTCAACTTCACCTGCTTCTACCTCAACTTCACCTGCTTCTACCTCAACTTCACCTTCACTTGTTACTACTTCAACTTCACTTTCCACTACTACAACTTCACTTTCCACTACTTCAACTTCATCTTCTTCTACTTCGACTACATATTCTTCTGCTTTAACTACTTCTTCTTCTTCTTAATATTCCACTTTTTGTTTTCAAGGACTAGGAATGAGTACCTGTTCCGTTTTCACGTTGCACTTCAACATTTCCTCATATGCCATTTTCTCTTCGGCTGGTATTCTATAATTAGAGGATGAATTTTGAGACCAAAGATATCGCCAAAAATCATTAATATGACATTCTTTAAATTTTTTAAAATGTTCTAAAAGCAAAGAAAAGGGACGTTGAATACGCTCTTAAAGTAATCGAGGCTGCTTCTATTCGTTGTGGGAATTCTGATATGTTGTTATTGGTGTAATTACATGAAGAAATAAAAGAAGTTATATTCGTCAACTCAGTATTAAGTTGACAGAGAAGACTTTTTTATTTCTTCTTCAATTCGTTCAAGTGAACTCAGCTTGCAAATTTCTCAACTCTCAAACAATTTCTCAGCTCACAAACAAGAGTAACCCTGTAAAATCTGTTGTGCAGCTGCTGTCTTCTATTTATTTAGATGATTCCAAGAGGCCTGACCGCGATTTTGTCAGCATATCAAATTATTTAATGCATGCAAGAAAGCAAGGCGTCTACCTACTATGAAACAATAAAATGAATTGGCTTACTGGACCTTTGAAATTACTAACAGAAAATACTGAAAATAAAATTCATCCAAATAACGAGCACAGTTGAAATGTGGCTGCTAGTGTAATTTCTTACATATCGACAAGATACATGTCTGGCAAGCGCATTGTATTTGTAACAGTTTTTCGAACCAAAAAGCTAATCTAACAATTGTATTGTACGAACCACAACTCGTAGAATTTTCACAAAATACCTTGCTTGGGAGATAAAAAATAGTTTCAAAAATATCTAAAAATGCTTGTCGTAAACTTTGGCATCAGTAAAAAAATGAAAATTCAATATAATAATATTTGATAAACATATTAAATTTAAAGGAAATTTATTTAGTTCTATGATTTTGAGAAGAGGGTTCTATATTACTCCCTCACGAAGTAGCAAGTTTGCAGACCCCTACCACGACTATCCGTCCCAATAAATGACCTGGCCAAACTATGATTTACTAGAGACTCGCTCCACTACATCTGTTCCTGGCACGCTGTTCTCCCAGCGTTATTACGCAAACCCTGGAGATGTATAAAATATGTTTACGTTCTGCTTACATATAAACGCAAATACGACCCACCGCTTTGCAGAAGCTGGGAAGCTTACCTCGCTCGCATTTTACTACCTTTTCTCATCTCATGATCTTTCAATCATAGACGTTCTGTTTGACTCTCAAGAAAAAGAGCAGCTTCTCAATTTACTTCATCCATTCATCTAATACGTTGGCTTTAGAATAAATAATTGTTTACTTTTAAAAATAAATATTTCAAACGATTAAAGGCTGAAGATTTAAATATAAATAAAAAACGCGATGAAACATATTTTTTGTAGTTTCGAAATAGAATTTTCAAAATTTAAATAATTATGTTATTCCCTAAGAGACTACCTTCCTCTGAAAAAAGGCTTTGGAGTATATAACTTGTTCGAATTATAATATCATGTAATTGTATTTCTTATATTTTATTATATTTGCTTTTTAAACTTTTAATTTTTAACTGCTAACAAATGTACGCTTATTTCAATAGTTACCCATTGTTATTATACTAATTATATTATAGTTACTATTGTTTTGGACTAATTGAACTATATTAGAACCAAATTTCAAAACCAATTGCTTGAAACGTTGGATCAAAATAATTGTTGCAATTTATACTCGAATAGCAATATACGAATATAAATTGGTATGAGTATGCTATGTACACACAGTGAGACAATAATGACCTTAAATACCTTAGGAGGGGCTCACAATTTGAAATGCTTAAAGTTTTCCTTCTTAAATGCAATATCCAAAACAAACATGCTTAAAAATACGAACGTCCCTTCTGAAACTCAAACAGAGAACGTGCAATTCAAAGAAAAACTCGCCAGATACAAACTTTAAAGAAACTACATCGCAGGGCTTAAAGCTCATTTTTAATCCATCGTCCCGTTACCAGGGGGTACAGATAAACGTCCCGGATAATTTCCATGAAATTAGACATCGTTCCGTGTCGGAATAAGAGGCATTATAGAAGGATTTCAGAAGATTCCTAAGAGAGCTCGCTGACGCGTCGACGGAGTAAAACGCGGCTTGGTGCTGGGGCCATTTCCAGTGGCGCCACCCCAACAAAGCGGATAAGAGCAATGGGAAAGAAGATCCCGTGCAACTTAAAGGCGTCTCGCAAGGTCCTGGGTCGAGCCCTGGTACCTTCCTCGGCGTAATCTGCTTATCTTCTCGGCGTCACGTGAGCTCGTTATATTCTCATCTAAGTTTCAATCTCCTTGAAGCTTCAACGTCCCAAAGCCGGATCGTCGCGTCTGCCGTGTAAGGTGATTATTTAAACGGCTCGGCAGCTGCCCCGGGAGGCGGGCGGAGGGCCAGACGTGGTGATGGGTGTGCGTATCGCGACGGTGAGTGACGGTGAGCGTGACGGTGAGCGTGACGGTGAGCGTGACGGTGAGTGTGACGGTGAAGGGGACGGTGAGCGTGACGGTGAGCGTGACGGTGAGCGTGACGGTAATCGTGACGGTGAGCTGACGGTGAGCGTGGCGATGAGCGTGGCGGTGAGCGTGACGGTGAGGCGTGACGGTGAGCGTGACGGTGAGCGTGACGGTGAGCGTGACGGTGAGCGTGACGGTGAGCGTGACGGTGAGCGTGACGGTGAGCGTGACGGTGAGCGTGGCGGTGTGCGTGTCGGCGAGCGTGTCGATGAGCGCGACGGTGAGCGTGTCAGTGAGCGTGACGGGGAGCGTGTCGGTTACCGTGTCGAAGACGGTGGTTATGGAGGTAACGATAAGGATGGTAATTATGATGAAGATAATGATTAAATGATTATAATTGTGAAATGGTGATGATAGTGATAGCGATGGTGATGATGGAAATTGGGATGATATTAATAATGAAATTGGTGCTGACGATATTGGTGGGGAAAAAGTGCCCCAGGATTGTATACTAGTGTGCCTGGTTTCACTTATATAGTGGCAAGGGTTGCGATAAAGGGATAAGGACAGCGTTTCTGAATGTAGTGATGAAAAGTGTGGCTTGTGAAAAGGCTGTTTAAGAGTTGATAGCGGCCAGACACCATTAATCAATTCTCTCAAATCGGAGACTATGTATGTTTGTATGTACCTGGCATTTTGGGTGTATTTTCTGAATGGTCGGCTAGCCAACGGTGACACCCATCAATAAGTCCAGTGAAATTCCTACGCTCGGGGGGTAGATGAGACATGTGGCAAACGCAGCGAGGGCCATTCACGGTAACTAGCGAACTCCGCCTGCCTGGGCTCGTCTTCGTTACACAGCTACTGAAACTGAGACAATTAAAAAAAAAGTACAACTGTTTTTGCCCCAACTGTGAGTCGAATTCATAATCACTCCATGGAAAACTAGTACGCAGCCTATGAGTCGCCTAGGGTCTGTAAATTTCAGAGTTAATGGAAATATTAATTACTTGTTAAAGCAAGGCGTCAGCGGAAGTATCAGAAAGAATACACTAGATATAAACATTGTGGTGTCGCATTATAAATAATAGCTCGACATACATTGAAAATGTTTTCTTTACACTCAGGTATTCGTAAATGCCATTTCACAATTACACAGAACAATAATTACAACTATTTATTGTATAAATATTTGTAAATAAACATGTAAATTAATATATAAACTATATTTAGTTTGAGTATTATGTATAAAGGAAAATGTTTGCAACCTCATATAAACGAAAGTTTTCTTGCCAAGAATAGCGGGTAAGAGTAGAAGGAATTTTTAAAATTTTAGACTTGTTTGGCAATTTCAGTGGGTTGCTTACAAAATTTAGTACAAAGCGACGCTAAACATAAAGTTCTTTGTATTTCAAAGAACAGAAAGATTAAACTTCTGATGCTTCTCTCTCCGAATCTCCGATGAATCTTTCGAAAAGTAACTTTTAAGTTCATTGCCAGAAGGAATTCTTCAGGATGTATAAAATGAGTAGTAAAATGCAAGAGGAAATATTATCTTCTCCACGAACGTCATATTATATGAAAACAAAGAAACACTGCCGACAGACGCATACGCAGTCGATTCAAACAACGTGGTCTGCCTGAAGTTCTCATTATTAAGGGCAATGTTTACTCGCCATGTCACTTACCAGGAGCTATGTGCACTCTCTGGTAATTATCGCTGTAAATTTTTTAAACAAAAAGACGCTTACACTGTATTAACGCAAAACAAAATTTGCATAACAAATTCCTGGAGTGTACACCTGGTTTATGATGAAGTTTATTCTACGTGGCCTTTCGCTGGCCGACATGCAATGAAATTACGCAAGCGCTGTAGGCTCGGAGAGGGGGGTACTGCTGACTCTGCAGAGATACGACGTTCAAGAGCACAAACCACATAGAACGTCCTTGCTTTCACTTTCTCTCGTAAAATATCTTAACTCTTCTCTGGAAATTGCTTCATTCTTATTAGCATGATAGTACTGCCGCATGTTATTTGATTTTCAATTTATTTTACGCTGTAACGGCATATAATTTGCAAATGACATGCAATTTAAAGTTTATCATCACGTATCTATATTAATAAAATTAAAGAATACATCTGTAATTTTAAACTTACTTTTTTAGGTCCTTATATTGTTTACTTTATGTACAAACCCGTTTCTGCTGTCTCTACAGTCTGTATTTATGCTTGATTGGGCTAATACAAGAAACGGATAAAATGATTTCAAAGGATCCTCTACTCATATGAGTTTTTCATTGGAAATAACACCAGCTATTTTTTCAGTCCATTATTTTCGGTACATTTAATTAATGTTACAACAATATTCTCAAATTATTTACTACGTTTTAAAACACTTGACTTAAAACACGTAATATTGACTTGTATGGCAGCCACGTTCTTTTTTTCGAACCTTTCTATACCTTCAATACTAAAACTAGATATTTATTTTTTTAATATTTTATCTGTAAATCATTTCATATATTTGAAAATATTTGTATTTTTGTGTAAATTTCAGAAATATTGTTTTTATTTTTTCAAACGATGGTTAAAGTGTTAGGATATAACCCTAAATAGGGTTGAAGGTGGAATGAGATGTAACAGTAGTGTAAATATGAAACAAAACTTATTTTCTCTTGAACATTTTGTTTATTACTATATTTAGAAGTAAGGTTCAACAATTTCAAACTTTTTTATTGTTGTAGCTAATTTGCTGTAAGCTGGAAAGTGCCGTTGTTTTATTACTAAAAGGGATAACATTGGTACATTTGAACTGTGTTTGAAAATATGATCAATTTTTACTTTCTGACGGGTCGCTGAACTTCTACGAAACATTAAATGAGGCAATTTACACTCAGCGTCATCTCGCACTGGTCGCTTTAGCAATGACCGCGTATATCAGATTCATTCTGAGCATCTGCAAATTGCCATATGTTTACGCGCAACTAAGCACAAACTTTACGCAGATGTTTGCTCAGACACTTAGAGGTTTGTGAAGCGGAACAAGAGGCAAACCTGCCGGTCTGACCTCTATTAACGGTTCACTTCCTGACCGTACGACGGCGTTTAAACAAGAGAGAGAATCACGTATACGTACAGGCTAGAGAAGTCTTTTAATTATTTAATGTCATCTCCAATTTATAGGCTCTAAGAAGACACATTTACGGTGTTTATATTAGAAGAACGTTGAATACTTACACGTTATAATTTAATATTATATTTATCTATTAGGAAATATTCCATTAATGTATCTGAAATTAATTTATGCGAGAAACATACAATCGGATCTCTGGACGTTCTGACATGCCACTTTGTTAAATTCAGATAATTGTGGTTGCTTTATTTTCAAGAATTCAATAAATAATAAATGCACAAAAAAATAATTAAAAGGTACATTATTGTAATGTTAGCAAAATGCGTTACACTTCACAATCCGGTCAGATTACATTAAACTGGGTTAATTATTATTTTGTAATTATTGTTAATTAACTCACCGAGTCATACCAAATTTGGGGTTCAAATAAATGTATGTATGTAATTATCCCGCCTGCAACCAAGAATTGGAGGAGCCGTGCAAACATAAGGGATGTGGGGGCATTTACCTCATTTTCTTGCACAGGAAATATTCTAGTACTAGGACCCATGAGAACTTTCCATGTACCACCCCTTCCCTATTTTTTTCCCTTTCAATATTAATCATGTAATTACATTTTTGTTTTTAAGACTCTCTCATCATCCGTACATGTTCTACTATATGAGTCCTAGAAATTGATAACAATACAATACACTTGTCAATACAATCTATTCTTATTTGACTTAATTACGGAGCAGAAGCACACACGTATTTTAAAAATAGTCTAATTTAACATTCAGTTGTAAATTCTACATCCATGAGTACGTGAGATAATATCGAAAACGGGACCACAAAAATGTAATAGAATGTTCAGGAAAATGTTATCCTGTAATTACGGCTGAGAAACGTTTCTTTTTAAGGATACCTCAAAAATTTTTTTTCTATGGCCCCAAAACGCTTTATTACGAGTTATTTGACAATATAGATTAAACAATATTATCAATTGTAATTGGGCTGAATTGGACATGAATATTTAGATGCATTTCTTTAAAAAATTCTTCATATTTTTAAAGTCAAACTGGCATTCGTCACGTCTCTGTGAAATTGTGTTTCTTTAGAGACCTCATTTACAAATATTGGTGGTGTGTGAGAGCCGCCAGATGTATGTATACTTCTGAAGTAATATAGGAGGCGATTTCACTGGAACTTTTGACTCACTGAAATATGGGTCTCAAGATCATCGTCACTATAGTTCGCCTAGATAGCAGGCTAAAATATCAATAACATTCACAATCTTAGTCATTAGCTATGTTCATATCGCGATACCTGGAGATCATACTGTGATTTCATATCGTACAATTTCAGCACCATCATTATGCACTGTCAAACAGATTCTCGATAATCTCAGTGTCCCTTCTGTCACTTATAATCGCTTGAGCTTCGAGATGCGTCTGTTTTGGGACGCTCTGTCATGGCAACATAAAAGTGGTCTAATGTTCTCCATATAAGTATTAAATTCTTTCTTTTAGCATGTTAGGTAGTCAGAATCCACGTTTTGGTGGCCATTGATTCCGAGTATATCGAGAGTGGATGTTAATAAAACTCACCTTTAATAATTTGATCTATTTCAATTTTTACTTTCTCGTCTTCGTAAGAAGACAAAGAATGGAAATCGTGCGGCGGAAATCTGCAATTTTTTGACAGTTAAACATTTATTGCTAGGCCATGACAATAAAAAGGTGGACTAATATTCTTCCTATAGTAAATTATTTTTTAACGTATTAGATAGAATCCAGGTTTTGTGGGTCCTTGATTCCGAAAAATCGATTGACGTGAAACCGTCTCCGTCTGTCTGTTTGCCTATGGTCAGCGAGAGTGCCTGAACCATCTAGACTGTTTTCTCCAAAACTAATATTCCCTGATCAATCGCAATGAACCAGAAGCCTTGAGAGTTTGAAACGGATATTTTGATTTTGGGGGTCACTTTACATGGAGCCTCAATAACGTTTTCAAGCTTTTTTGAGAAATTTCTCCAAAAGCTTTGGTTAAACGTTTTCTCGGACAATGAACGTATAAAATGGCCTGGTCTCATTTTCGTAGAGATATCTGATGTTTTATAAATTAAAAATATTTTTCAGAGTTTTCCTACAGCTACAATAATAAAGATATATTCTCTTTCACTTTATAAAATATGTTCGTCAAAAACAGATCTTCAAATAATGTCAAGATCAGCTTTCGAAAATGTTTGTTGTTTTTGCTTAGTTTTGCGAAAAAATATATGCAATTTTTAAACAATTATTTTCTAAAAAACGACATCAACTTTTTTCTTTAAAATTTCCCCTTGTCAATCAAATAACAAGAAAAATTGGAGTTGGTCATATTTTCTGTGAACTCTGTGTTTTCTAAATTCTAGAAAATAACATTGCAAAAGTACAATATTGAAGGCAACATTTTTGTTAATTGAAATCTGTTTTAAAAACTGACATTGTAAAAGATCATGGCCAATTGATTGAAAAAAACTGAGGTTTTTGCATAATTTCTACTTGAAGTTATCGCAATTTTTATTAATTCTCAAAAAACAGCAGCGAATTTTTCATTAAATTCTTCCACTGATAGAGCAAAAGGCGATTAAAATGAAGGTGGACTCATTTACATTGAACTCAATTAATCTGAAAAAACAAATGCCAAGTTGGCAAATAAGAGAAACTATGTATGTTCTGTACCCACTAGTTTAGGGTATTCACAACACTACCACCAGTTTCCTTTCTAACTCCGACACGAAAATTCAATCTAAAATATTAATTTCGTTGTATAAATACAAGTCACACAATATAACAAAGCAACGCAATCATGTTTCCCCTAATAAAAGCTGTAAAGCCGCCTTCCTTTTTCATTCAACAAACACAAACTACGACATCGATGCACCGCTTCATCGACACGTCTCATCTCCACCCCGCGAAAACCACCTCGTCACAGACCCGAACGACAAAGCGCCTACTCCTCCACCCCGTCTCCACCCGCACACCTAAGTTCAGCCCGCAAGAAACGCCACCCGACAGCTTTTTACTGAAAGGCACGTTCACCGGAGCGCCGTCGCTCTTGACAACTTCAGAGGCTCGGCGTCTTCGTCGTAAACTCGCTTAAGCACTCCGCGCGGACCGCCGTCGCAGTCTTAGTTTACTTCACCCAGGCGACTGTTTCTTGCAGTTGCGAACGAACACAAAGCGTTCGGTTCGCGGAAACCCATCCTTTCAAGACAAACAGCGCCGGTGGAATCCGACCGTGCTTATGCCGGGCACGTCCCCCAGGGAACAACGAAATACGTGCCGCGTCACGCCAACGGCCTATGCCGCCGCCCTCTAAACAGAGACATTACGGACCGCGTGCCACTCGGCACTGACACGGCTAATTCATTTCTTTCGAGCGACAAAGCGAGGAAATGCGAGAGGATCGTTGTTTGCGGATAACAGGGTGGGTGATGAAACCTACCCGTTTAAAGGTTTTCATGATGGGGTCGGGCTATTTGAGAAGTTTAGGACTATTGGAAAATGAATTTTCATTCATTTAAAAAGTAAGAATGTGCGAATTCCAAAATATTTTCTTTGAATGATTTCTTGAAGAACATTTTCTCTCGACGTCACATGTTACAACTAGAACGTACATCATCTTGGGGAAATTATGTTGTTGTTGCTCTGAAACAGAAACATTACACATTTCTTGGAACGGCAAAGGAAAGAAATTCGAGGCGTTCTTGTGTTTTGAATAATTAGGGAGGTACTTAAACTTATTAACCTGATGATATTTGTCATAAAGTCAATATAAGTCAACGATTTTAGAAGCACTTGAGAGCAACATGTTACATAGCTTACTTGATTTGATTTGGATTGAGGATGTTTATGTCGTTGGTATTGTTTGTTTTTATAAGAAATGATTTTGTATCACCAAATGTTGTTTGTTACATTAAAAGCATGCATTCAGCGTATCCTAATCACAAGCGATATCTGTAATTGAATGTAATAGCATACAAAACTCTTAAATCAGTTATCTGGCTACCGTCTGCAGGAAGGAAGTAATTCGTGTTGGGCAGAACGCATTTATCAAAACAGGCGTTCTCCGTGTGAGGAATGCCTTAGAATGACAAAGGAAATTGATGTCGGAAATAATATTCTTAAAATCCGCGAGGAGGATAAAACTTTCAGCGAAGAAGCACAGCAACCACTGATCAGCGTCGACTGGGACAACCTATGAGTGTGCAGATCGAGTGTGACACGTGACACGTGCAGTACTCGCTGAAGGGGAGAAATGATGGACACTACTGGAGTTTCATCTATAAATGCAAATCTATACTATTGTGCGGCAAAGTTGGCATCTACGTAAAATTGCATCAAACTAAGTACCATATGCATTTACAGAATTTAAAAAGTGGATGTGGGATGCAATATGCTCCGATTTCCCAGCACAAAGGTTACAGTCGGCGAAAACTTAGTTTCACGAATAACCGCAATCAATGAATTTTGGGCGAGTGTTAGAAATTAAAATCTGACGTAGTTTCATCACACCAATGAAGTATGCAAAAATCTCTTTTCATTCCCATTGCAGCCGTATTCAAAACAATTCTGTGGCGGCAGCAGGCGCGGTTATGACAAAACAGTCCGGCACTTCAGCTCGCCGCAGCCACTGATTTCTACTTTACAGAATTGCAACTTTATGCAAAATTTATTAAAGTAATGAAACTACGCCAGATTTTTCAAACTCTAATGAAGAGAATATCATCAACCCACGCCGTTGTCTACTATTTGAACTAGGTCATTTGAAGCGGAGCTCAAACGCCAGCCCGCACAGTGACGGTATGTCGGATCAGCAATATGGCCGAAGTTCCATCAAAACCCTTTCGTGAAATTGATGGCGATTGTCACGTAAGACATGAGGGGCGTCATTGTGTACTACTTCCTACCACATGGCAGAGCAGTGTTTGCAGTTTAATACAGAAAATTTCTGCTGATGCAGGTACAACGTGGCATTATGAAGAAACGTGCCGATCTTCTGGACAGTTCGACAATCCATCACAACAAAGAAAAACCCCATAAATCACATTGCAGCGCTGGACAGAAAGCATATTGTAGCGCTGGGTTAAAATAATTGACGTACCCAAAATACATTCCGTTTTTTTTGCCATTTGGATTTAACCTCATGTGAAAGATTAAGCCACCGTTACGTGGCAGACGAATCGCGACACGAATATACATCTTGAATTCCGTTAAACATCGGATGACCATATTCACACATGTAGAAAAATTGCCTTCCACATTGATGAGAGCGTGTGGTGACCGCTGCAAGAAACTACTGTCAGAGTGTTGTCAGAGCGGATATGTACGTATTAATGATTTTGGAACATAAGACCTATATAGTTACGTCAACTACTTCAAATAATGTTAAAAACACGCTGTTGTCTGGTTCAATGTCCATATATTTCGTTCATTTCTTGATCTTTCATCTACATATTTTATATTTCCATTTGGTTTGTATAATTTCACGATCGTTATTCTTTATATTGTTAAAAATCATGTTCACTCAGATTATTTTGTTTGAATAAAATAAATAACGTTTGTTTAGTATTTACCCAGTACTCCTAATTGTAATATTCGTTTGATTACATATAAAGGTAATGGTAAATTAAAGACATGGTTTAAAACAGGAAGTGTTCGACGTAATTATATAATCAAAATATAATCAAAATATTGTGGTTTGTGGTGTTCATTATATTTTAGTTATGTGAAATTAATCATTTAAAGTTCGTAGAAGAGAGAACTAGTGCAAAGGATGCACATATATAGCCAGGCTAGCAATAGGATATTGATAATCTATTAGTACAAAACTGCATCTGCAGAAGTAACTTAGTTTACTAGAAAGCGCCACATGTCACTTCATGTGGATTGACAGCAAAACAGTAAGTTATATAATTTTAGCAGGTCAATACTCTCTATCTCACGTACACATGCAAAGTTGATACAAAAATATTGGTATAATAAGGTGGTATATTGATGTATGATGAGGAGACGATGGATATAAAATGGATAAAAATACATCACACGGTATAATAAACATAAATAAATATCGTAAGCCCAAAATAATTAAAATCTTAAAACCGGACCCATTACAGTTTCGCCTCCTCAATAAACAAACTGTGCGGTGATTCCGAGAATTAGATCTTAAACCCCTAAGTTAGAACCCACAGGGCGCCATTCAGTCCATTAGATATTAATTTAAATCCGGATAACCGAACGCATCCCGCCTGACGCCGCCGGGGGTGGACGGGGATGGGCGGGGATGGGGGGGGGGGCGGGGAGGGGGGGATGGGCGGGGATGGGCGGGGATGGGCGGGGATGGGCGGGGATGGGCGGGGATGGGCGGGGATGGGCGGGGATGGGCGGGGTGGTTGGGCGTGAGGGCGGGCGGGAGGTGGGTGTGGGCGTGCGTGCAACAGGCAACGACCACGCGTAAAACGCGAAGCGCTCATCAGGTGGCGCGCCTGCCGACTCAATTCGAGACGCCGACAATCGATACGCAGCGCGTCTAGGGCGTCGGCTCTCTCTAAAAATCTTATTCCACTCAGACTCTTTCTCACTGGGCAATGCACTCAGGGCTCACAGTGCGAGCTCACTGTTGAGTAAAATATGTGTTTATGTGCAGCAATATAACCACCTCACCAATTTCTTTACTTCAGAATTAGAGTGAATGGAACGTATAGAAAAAGAAAAAAAGGATCGAAACAATAATCTTTTTCGCGAAGTGATGCAAAACTTTCATTTTTTAACTATTAACAATTTGTGCATTTTATCTGCAATTTTCTTTCAGAATTGTAGTTACCGAAAAATTAAAAGATTGCTGTCCTCCACATTTCTTAATTTTAAAAATCGTTTTCGTATTATAGACAATAATACGAATCTGCGAAAATTGTGAAATAATTGCGAAAATAATTGCGAAACATTGCGAAAATAATTGCGAAAACGGGACAGAATTTCCAAGAAAAACTGTTTGTATTTTTACTGATTTCATCCAAGCATTTTACGTTATGTTCTTTATTCTTTTGTTTGGTTAAAATATGTCAAACAAAAGTAGCAATCAAGAAGAAGAATTTATATCCAGTGAAAGGACAAAATTTAAGAAATGTCATTCGCTTTTTAACAATCTTAACATTTAATTTGCTTTACTTCGTGCGGGAGTAGTATTACTTTTCAAAATACCATTTTAGCTAATAAAAAGGAAAATAAATAAGCTGAAATACGAAGAATTTTTCGCGAGCTTGAACACAAATATTTGAATAACGTTTTTTCGTTGTAAGGATTCCTCATTTCTGCAACTGTACACAAGTTTGTACAAACAGCTAGTCCTCTTATGAAAAAATGTAAATGAATTTCAGAGCAAACTTTCGGCGTGAGGCGAAAAGAACGATAAACATTCAGTGTTGAAAAACTCACAATTTACGAATGGATATTTATTTACAACAATATTTTTTATTTGAAACACTGACATTTTTTTCTCGATTTTATAAGTATGTACTAATACTTTTTTTGAAAATTGCAGTTCAAATTTCTAAATCGTAAAAAAACTTAACACATAATTTATTACTAGTAATTAACTCATGACAGTGAAGCCAGTATTGTGATCCCTACATTAAAGGTATCTAACTAAGCTCTTTTCATGTTTTATCTAAAAATGTTGGCAAATGAAAATCTCATGAACATGTGGATACAATTATACGTGTGTTTCCAATTTTCTTTCATCTCATGGGAAATAAACATCTTGAGAACTGTTCCGCGGACCGCATGTATTATCTCACTTCCTTACAACGTTGTCTAATGCTTCAAAAATAGTTTTGGAATTTAAACACATCAGTTCAAGATGTTGTTCCCATCAGATGCTTTAGCATCTATAGTTGCTAGTCGCTAGAAAGGGAGTTGTAGATAGAAGTCGTGATGGCACTTTCGTGCAAGTAAATTAACTGTGACAAAATCTGACTCTATCGCCTGACATAAGCCTTCGTATTCTAGAGACGACCTGATCTGATTGCTTTCGTTTCTACGATCAATTCGAGGCAAGTGATACAGCAGGACGTTAAACAAGACGTTAAACCTTGTGCGCGATCCTCCATTCCTCATTCCTACATTTACGAGTGGGCTGATCCCCTACTCTCAGCGCCATCGAAAAGTTCGAAAGGCGAGGGAGAGAGCAGAAAGAGGTGATGCGCCAAGGGAAGAAGCTGCCTATTGCCGTACGTCGGCGTTGCCCCCGTCAATGGGTCCTACCACTCGAGCCCCCGGGGCGCACTGCGCAAGCCACGGAAAGACTCGAGGCCTCCGGTAAAAGGCGGCGACTGCAGGGGGAAGGTGACGAGAGGGCCGCGAAAGGGCCGCGGGAGGGCGGCGAGAGGGCGGCGAGAGGGCGGCGAGAGGGCGGCGAGAGGCGAGCAGAGGGCGAGCGGCGAGAGGCGGCGCGAAGGGCGGCGAGAGGGCGGCGAGAGGGGAGGCGGCGAGAGGGCGGCGAGAGGGGCGGCGAGAGGGCGGCGAGAGGGCGGCGAGAGGGGCGAGAGGCGGCGAGGAGGGCGGCGAGAGGGCGGCGAGAGGGCGGCGGAGGGCGGAGGGCGGCGAAGGAGGGGGGCGAGAGGGCGGCGAGAGGGCGGCGAGAGGGCGGCGGAGGGCGGCGAGAGGGCGGCGAGAGGGCGGCGAGAGGGCGGCGAGAGGGCGGCGAGAGGCGGCGAGAGGGCGCGAGAGGGCGGCGAGAGGGCGGCGAGAGGGCGGCGAGAGGGCGGCGAGAGGGCGGCGAGAGGGCGGCGAGAGGGCGGCGAGAGGGCGGCGAGAGGGCGGCGAGGGCGGCAAGAGGGCGGCAAGAGGGCGGCGAGAGGGCGGCGAGAGGGCGGCGAGAGGGCGGCGAGAGGGCGGCGAGAGGGCGGCGAGAGGGCGGCGAGAGGGCGGCGAGAGGGCGGGCAGAGGGCGGCGAGGCGGCGAGAGGGCGGCGAGAGGGCGGCGAGAGGGCGGCGAGAGGGCGGCGAGAGGGCGGCGAGAGGGCGGCCAGAGGTCTGCGAGAGGGCGGTGAGAAGGGGACGCGAAGGCGCGGGCGGCGCGGCAGGCAGAAGGGAGGGGGAGGCGGAGAAGGCGGTACTCGGGCGGCGCGTAAATTTTCATCAGCCCAGTTCAGTGTGAGCGAGGAGGGGGGAGGAGCAATTCGCAAGGGCGACCGGCAGTGACGGATCGACGGCGCCAGGTGGAATGAGAGATTGGAAAGGACGAAGGAAACAGGTTGGAAAATAAGAGTAAAATTAAAAAGATGTTCCGAAGGACATAGCACATAACGCAAAGCAAAAGAGAAGTTGTTCGTATTAACAAGATGGCTGAAAAGTTACAAAAGGTAAGTATCAGATTCATCCTATAGTAAGTGAATGAGAATTCAAAGCAACCTGACAATTGAACTCGAAACGAAGCTCTTCTGATACGTACATATAAGGTAAGAATATGGGAAGAAAAATAAAATACTTGTGCATTAAAGAAAATTACTTGGAAATGAATGTTGAAAAGTGACTAAATTAAACATTATCTATTTGTGGAGAAAAATATTGACCATATTTATCTTCAAATAAATAGTACAAGAAGAAATATGATTCAGAGAAACGGCAAATCATGAAGATTTCATGAGAAGTGAGACACGAAATATTCCAACTAAGTGAAAGTGGAACGACAGAAAGATCCTGTGATAAGTGTGAAAAGAACTAGTGAAGCTATAACAGCGCAAATCTTCTCGCATTTTTTGTAACTTTCGCAACATTTTAATTAAAAATATTTGAATGATTTAAAGAAATTTAAAAAATGCAATGTTACCAACATTTGAAAACAATAGGCTCCTGAGTTGTAGATAACTTATTTTCATCAAAAAATGAACAGCAGATTTTATGTTTTTATATTGATAACAAAATAGAAACACACCCCCAGGCTCTTCTCCTACCGCTACTAGCTAAAGAAGTCAACAAAACGCGCACATAGTGAAGCTGCATGTTGCAGAAAAGATGCGTAGAAATTATCAAGGTGAGCGAGCGGTAGAGACGGCGACCGCAGCTGCGCGGGGAGGGGCACTAATTAAAATTAAATGGACAGCGGTGGGCGGATGTGGTGGCGCCAGCGACGCCCCTAATCTGATTAGGGTGGGCGCCCCTGCCGAGCGTTTTATTGCGGCGATCGCAAGGGATTTGCCAGGGTGACGCCGGGCAATTGCTCGCCTCCCCTCACGCTCTCCCCCTCCCTCACTCCACCCCCACCTCCACCCCCACCCCACTTGCACGACACCCGATCGGTCCCTGGGGAGCCCCAGTCTCCAGGTGTGTTTGGGCGCGGAATTTATTTAACAGGCTCACTTTTAATGGACGACGGGCTCATGCTGGCTCATGTCTTTCCTCTAGTAGAGTATGATACATAGGCTTACGCCACTTTTCGAATACGGCTTTTTGTCACGTTTACTGATCATTAATAGCCTCCTGTGATTTCGGAGGAAATACCGAAGTTAAGGTTGAAGTGATATACACGCACGAGTCATGCGATAAGGCTATTTTGCGTCATAGTAATTGCATCATTATGATGATGTATATATTTAGTTAATAAAGGGAAATGTTATTAAGGCAACTTATCTTTGAGTATCAAATTTACGTATTTAGTTCATTGTACGTGAGAGTTTCAAACCAGTACCAGAATGCTATGTAAGCTAAGAATATTTATATTATATTATAGATTTATTCACGCATATTTCTCAAACTAAATATTGAGTTCTTCTTTGAAATATGATAGTTACAAATCTCATGCGAACTTATTTATGCATAATTTTTTTTTCTAAATGTAAGACGTCAGAATAAAATACGACGGTATATACGAGAAGTTATATTTTGTATTTGAAGTATTTGAGAATTGTTATTTTTACATTGTATCTATGAGAAGTGTTTTTTTTCGTTTGTTCACATTTTAATTTACTGCTTACGTAGTACAGAGTAAGTATTGTAATGATGTGACAAAAAGGTCGATTGAGAAAAAGACATATTATGGGATCATAATTACAAACAGTGGATAAATTTTGTTCCTATATTTTGTTGCAGCATCATTATATGTATTTATGAATAAGATAAGTAGAGTACTAAAATCTTAGAATTAATAGAAGCATATAGAAAATCATACATCGGTTTTTGTAAGAAAAATGATGAACCTAATAATGATCACGAATTAATTTTCTCAGTAGGTGTTAGAACTAAATATATAATTTCTAATTTGAAAACTTTTTCCATTCAGTATATTGAATCCCTAAATTGAGAATTAAGTAGGTAGTATGATTTAGTTAATCGATCCCCAAGGTCATACTTCTTAGTTAAATGAATACGGGATCAGTCAGCGAACATTTATCTCCAATGCCATAGCTTACCGAATAAAGTGAAAATCTGAAAATCTTTCGTAAAAGAAAATAGTAAACTTTTATGATCTTAGATGAATAAACAAATATCGAAGGTTTGATAGCGAGAATAAATGTTTTAATTTTGAACTTCCACTTGGCAAATGAAGTATCGTCTTTTAGTTTACCTACTTCAAGAAGTCCGTAATGAAGTCTTCATTTCCCAGTTTTCATTTATCGGTAATTCAGCGCTATAAAGAATGAATATCAAGTGATACAGCAAGCATATCAACTCTATAAATTAGGATCTTCCATCTCAACCAGAAAATTGAGTAGCACCGTATTTTTCTTCCCTAAATTTCAAGAAATTTAATTTCAGGGAAGCCCATGTTCTCGGAAACGACAAATTAGAGTTTAACGTACGACGAAAGGATTCAAAAAGAACATGATATAAAATCAATAACAAGACAAATTTCGTTTCCGAGTCAGTATTCAACAGCCTCATTTCACTGAAGGTAGACACTGTGAGATTTCCATTAAATTCTCGTTCAAGTTAAATTATTCCAAGAAATTGTAACACATTTGTAAAAATCTCTTGCATCATTTCTATCAAAGATGTGATACCTGTACTTTCTGTAAAATGAGAAAGCTAATTTTGGCAAACGTGAAAAAACTGTTGTGCTTGGGGGGCGGGCAAGACATGCTCCATTTATTGCATGTCAATTATCGAAAGAATCATACAATATTCACCTGATAATTTTCTAAATAAATAATATTTTTTCATGGGTTTTGGTTTATGAAAGGGCCATAATATGAAATACGACGTGAAGTATACAATATACCATAGTTATTTTTGACGTTCACTTAAAAAATGGTGTTCCTCATTCATTAAATTGTTTTAATGATTTTTTCATGCTACAAGACCAAGATCTGTATGCACCTGTGAACAGTTCTAAATTAGGTGTTCTTTTTCAGAAGTGGAAAATGTACTGAATATCTTTCATATAACAAAAGATGATTGGTTTATTATATATGAATATGAATATTCGAAATATTTTGATTTTGTAAATGATTAGTACCGCGGAAACAATTTCAAACATCAAAAGGTTCAACGGTCTCCCCTACTATACAATATCGAATACGCAATGTGTTTCTGTTGTGAAAACCATTTTAAACACTTTACACCTTGAAGCATGCATTCGGTGACTGAAAGTCAAAGTCAAAAGTTTATAATAAATACCTCGCTTTTAATTGTTATGTTGTTGGTCTGTTCTCAGTGTTCAACAACAGGATGACTGTTCACTCTCAGGCCTCTTCAGGTACCTCTTCGCATTTCTCCGATTCTCTCAATGAGTCGCACTCGATCTTTTTGACTTCCTCCACCCAGGAATCGGTACTTCACGAGATTTGTATCCATCGACAAGGTTCTGTAAGCACGCCAGCCTTCATTCTCGTCCGCCCTCGCTTCTGCGAATTCTCGATCTCTGATCTATTCGTCCACGCCTTCTTCGCGAACTGTTACCCACTGAGTTAGCCCAGCCGTTGTCCCTGCAGGGACTCTGGCCGGCAGGAGATGGGATTCGAGTACCGGCAGTGGCAAACTTTCGACATTAACCTGATCCTGTTCTTTGGCTCGACACGCTACGGGCCTTGTCCGACCAGCGGTGACCCAGCTCTCAGCCATGGGATAAGGGGTTCGTGTGTAAGCACGAAGACATCCCTCACCGTATAATGTCTTCATAACGTCACACGGCAATAGATACTGGGACATTTGTATGGAAAGTGCACACGTATAATTTGCCTCGCCCGGGAATCGATCTCGAGATTGCACCGTGGAAAGTGAGTACGCTAACCAATGAGCCACTGAGGGAGGAACACGAACTATTATATACTAAGTCGAAATCAGTTTCTGTCTCCAGGAGTATTCTAAGGACCGCTGATCTGATCGGTATTAGATCAATAACAGGCGAATGCTACATAAGTATCTTAACAAACAGGCCATGGACAGTGAGCTATCTTTCAGTCTCTTCCTTGACTTATCTACTTCCCTCTTACAGAAGCGCATCACGACCATACATGCCGGAAGCCGAGACGGGATCTTCGATCTTCTTTCGGCTGGGGCGGTGCTCAGCTGACGTAGATACAGTAAAGAGGAAAGCCCTCACCAGCCGACGGGTGGACCTAGAGCAGTGGCTCAGTGCTACTGATGGCACAACAGGACCTCTGACCGGGAGGTCCTAGGTTCGAGTCCCGACGGCGGTAGGATTTTCGACACTAGCTTGTGAGCTAGGTCGAATTCAGTCACTGTCTAGAGGAGAATTCCAGCGGCATACTCTGATCGGTAGTTTTCCGTGGTTTCTCCGATCAACACCAGTCGAATAGTACCCCAAGACAGGTCGCGCGCGATCTTTCCTTCCTCTTCCTTGTCCTATCCTCACCCTTTACACAGACACACACACACACACACACACACACACTAGCATGCACTACACTACCACATATTCCGAGAGGCCGGTCGGGGGCTTAGAGCTTGTCTCCGCTGGAGTTCGCTCCACTGGCGGGAGATACATGGTTTGGAAAACCCCGTTAGCCTACGTCGGTGGCGGATCTGGCCATCCAGCGGCGGAATACCACCGACACCTCCCAAGCAAAAACACGTACAAGCCTAATGACCGTAGTAGTTGACACGCCCATAATCACTAACAATCAATCAATTAATCAATCAATCGACGTGTGGTGCAGAAATGAATCTACGTTCCATCGGGGAAGGAACACCTTCACTTCATTGATTAGCCACCTTCCAGTGGACACTAACGTGGCTAACGTCCATAGCAGTGGACGTGTCCCGAAAAATCAGTCAACGAATCCACCCATCCGTCGATCGGGAGTTCGACGAGGTCGGTAGGCTCTACGGCTATTGGGCTCTACGTACAAGCACGCAGCCTCCGCTGTCGTCCGCCCTCGTCGCTGCGACCAGCTGGCAATCGCCCACGCCCTCGTCGCGAGCCGCTCTTCTCGGGCCTCGCCTCGCCGCGCTCTCGCGCCCGCTCTCTAACCCTCAGGAGCCCTCGCGCGCCCGCTCGACCGCTCGGGGACGCGGAATCCGTCCGCGCTCCCCTCCCCGGCGCGCCCCCGCAGCGGCCTCCGAAAGTCCGTGACTGCGCAACAACGCGCGCCCACGCTCACCCCCACACGCCCGGCCCTCAGAACTGCGCCCCGACCTCGCTACACGCTCACGCACCTACGGTCCAGCTTACCTGGGTCTGAGCATCAATTGATGTTGACTGACTAGCAAAAACAAATTATTTCGGCCGAAGCGATCACACACAAAATTCGAACAAGGAAACGAAATTCAGATCTTGGGAAATTTTCCTTTTGTAACAGAACAATTAATGATTGGAACAGTTTACGCAGCAATTTTCAAAGCTTTTCCTCTACGTGTCCGAAGCTTTAGAAATAAGTTAGAACAATATGAGAGTAATAGACATTAAATGGTGTTGTGTTGTGTGTGTAGTGTAGTGTAGTGTAGTGTAGTGTAGTGTTGTAGTGTAGTGTAGTGAGGTGTAGTGAGTGTAGTGTAGTGCTAGTGCAGTGAGTGTAGGTGAGTGATGAGTGAGTGAGTGAGTGTAGTGTAGTGTATGTAGTGAGTGTAGTTGTAGTGTAGTGGTAGTGTAGGTGAGTGTAGTGTAGTGAGTGTAGTAGTGAGGTGTAGTGAGTGTAGTGAGTGTAGTGAGTGTAGGAGTGAGTGCAGTGAGTGAGTGTAGTGTAGTGTGTAGTGAGTGAGTGTAGGTAGTGCGTGAGTGAGTGCAGTGTATGTAGGTGCAGTGAGTGCAGTGTGTGAGTGGGTAGTGAGTGTAGTGAGTGCAGTGTAGTGTAGTGTGTAGTGTAGTGTGCAGTGTAGTGAGTGTAGTGAGTGAGTGTAGTGTAGTGTAGTGTAGTGGTGCAGTGAGTGCAGTGGGGTGAGTGGCAGTGCAGTGCAGTGCGGTGTAGTGCAGTGTAGTGAAGTGCAGTGCAGTGCAGTGCAGTGCAGTGCAGTGCAGTGCAGTGCAGTGCAGAGTGCAGTGCAGTGCATGCAGTGCAGTGCGAGTGCAGTGCAGTGCAGTGCAGTGCAGTGCAGTGCAGTGCAGTGCAGTGCAGTGCATGCAGTGCAGTGCAGTGCAGTGCAGTGCAGTGCAGTGCAGTGCAGTGCAGTGCAGTGCAGTGCAGTGCAGTGCAGTGCAGTGCAGTGCAGTGCAGTGCAGTGCAGTGCAGTGCAGTGCAGTGCAGTGCAGTGCAGTGCAGTGCAGTGCAGTGCAGTGCTGTGCAGTGCAGTGCAGTGCAGTGCAGTGCAGTGCAGTGCAGTGCAGTGCAGTGCAGTGCAGTGCAGTGCAGTGCAGTGCAGTGCAGTGCAGTGCAGTGCAGTGCAGTGCAGTGCAGTGCAGTGCAGTGCAGTGCAGTGCAGTGCAGTGCAGTGCAGGTTAAGTGTAGTGATCGCAATCAATGAATTAAAAAGAAACTTAGCCAAACTTATGTAGCTTGTATTAAATTTTAGCATCACTGACAAATAATTATTGGATATCATGACAGAGTTGATATATTTGTTATAATACTTAATATAAGTGATAGTTTGATTATTGCATGTTCGGCTTGTACTGTTTTATTTATTATTATTATATTATTATTTTTTTTTATTATTAATATTATTATTATTGTAATTATGTTATTTAACTGCCACCGGGTCGTACCCAATTGCAGTTCAAATAATTGTATGTCACTGCAGTGCCTCTCACCTGCAGGCCCTAGTGCTCGAGGCCCAATTGCGGCACGATTTTCAATTTTGACTAAATTGTTCGGTCGAATGCAGCTGCTGTTTGGGAGAGAATTCTGGCGGTCGGCTGCTGTGGTCGCTAGTTTATCCTGGTTTTGCCGATCAACACCAGAGGAGTGCTGGAGGAGTACCGTAACGAACGGGCCATGGACCTCTCGCGATCTTTTCTCTCTCTTCCTTATCTTATCCTCACGCACACACTTACGCTTACATGTACTAAACTACCACACCATACATGCCGGGAGCCCAGTCTGGAGAACATGTGTCAAAGGGGAGATAGGAAGGATGAAATAGAATGCTGTCCGTAGCCTTCTAGGAAGGCGGATTTGGAAGGATATACTTGTTAATCGACTGATATTGTTCGTATGATCCATGAGAAAAAAAAGATTTCAGAGCCGCCGTCTGTTATAATTTTCCTCCAGACAGCGCCGGAATTCAACTTAACTATGAAATGTAAAGCATCTTCTATCGACGAGACTGAAATCCTGGAACCTGGATCGCGATGCTGGAGTGGCAACGATTTTGTTCACAGCACCAAATCCGCGCTAAGAGATCAATCTTCCTCTAATATTGTGCTACTAAACTCCAAACAGTTAAATTTGTTCAAAGAATTGTCACCCCAACCGGGATTTGAACCCGGTTCTCCTGTTTTACGCTCAATTGCTCTTAACCAGCAGACCCGGATTCGCATCTCGGTCAGGGTGAAAATCCTTTTTGAAAAAAATAATAATTAAAATACTTTTTTCTCTTAGTAAGAGGGTCACATCTAAATAGTTTTTACGTTTGCGGAACATATTTCCAAGTATAAAAAAAAACAGGGTGGTGACAATTATATATCTAACTCCTAACTTCATCCAATGAATCTGAGCCACGTGTGATATTTTGCTGCATCTTTGAGTCAACGCTCTCACACTTCAAACTTCCACGCCACACCCAAACTCTTCCGCTCTGTATCTCACCAACGATATTCAGCCATGTTGCTCCCAATCCCAGCCCACTCGTGCGCATTGAACATTGCTTTCTTACATCGCCGCTTTAGCAACCTCAGTTGCCACGCATACTCTCGCTATTCAACCATGACCATACGCCCCCAGACACAATCCTTCGACGCCACTGCGCAAGCACTTTCACTTTCGGGTGGTTCATCACTCGCCCTCTTCGACTCTCGCACACCCACATCCTGCTTGTAACCGATATATATTATGTGGTGTGTTGTTATTCTTATTAGTGTTAATGTGCAATTTAAACCGCATTACTAGTCACTGCAAACACTGGGTACACAAGATTAAAATTCTTTGGTTTCAGATATCACCTAAAGAAATTGCAGCCAGTGGTCGAACATAATTAGTATTATCATACAACGTTTAATGGAAATATTGAATGAATTTCATTAATATTAAGCATTTGAACTGTAAAGATTGGCTTTAAATTTGAAATAGTTATTGATGGCAACACCTTGCAGCAGCGAAAATACTTTTAACATAACTACAGCAACCATACTGCACACACACACACACACACACACACACACACACACACACACACAACACAACACACACACACACACACACACCGCCTCACATATAATAAACCACCCACGAACCCCTAGCCCAAGATCCCAGTAGCACACCCCCACTCCCACCAACGGGTGCCATTCATACACCCCGCCCAGACGCCCCATTATCTTTCGGAGCCATTTCCCTCCCTCACGGCCCCGCCCACGCGCCCCGTCCTCCCGCCCACGCACTGCGCTGCGCAGCGCTCGCCGTCCCCCTGGCGTCTCTCCGTCGCGTGAGGCGCGTTACGAGCGCGGCTATCGCCCTGCGAGCGGCTGCAGCGCCACTTGGCGCCTGCCCGTTTGCTTTGCGGGGGTGGCGCAGCGTCCGGCGGCTGACCGGCCTCCCGCGCTGCGGCACCTGCTCCACCACGGCCGTGGGCGGAGCGCAGGCGGGGGAATGAGACACTGGCAGGCAAATGCGAGAGGGTAGTGAGATGTGAGGACATGCTGGGAACGGAGGGCAGGCAGGTGAGGTAGGTGCGGTGGGGAGGGCGAGGTGGGGGGAGGAGGGAAAGTTGGAAGCGAGGCGGGTTACGACATGGAGGTGAGGCATGCGGCAAGGCGGAGGAGGGGTGGGGACGTTAAACAGAGCTTTGGCGTCAGGAAGAGAGCGGGCGAGGCGGGCGCGAGGCGGGGTGAGGCGGGGTGAGGGGGGCGAGGCGGGGCGAGGCGGAGGCGAGGCGGGAGAGGCGGGCGAAGCGGGGAGAGTTGGAGGCGTCGTGGCAAATGCGGGAGCGAGGCGGAGGAGGGGTGTGGAGGGGCAGAGGGGTGGAGGAGGGGGCAACATACAATGATGCGGATATGTGACGAGAGTTAGGTGGAGGTGAGGAATGGCACGGTAGTGTTTAATATGAGGTGGAGTGTGGCGCGAGAGAAACGGCGGGTGGTCAGGCTGTGGAAGACGAGACCGGACTTTACATGAAGACTCCAAATTGGTGAAACGAGGCGGTAAATCAACAAGTCACCTAGTCAAGAATAGGTCAGATCAAATTAGACAGATTTGGAGGATAAATAGGATATCACGGGATAATATAAATATTTGATTCGCGGAAAATAACATTTAAGAATTCGAGGCACAGTTTTAGTCCATTTGTCAATTACATTATTAATTAATTCTTGCTTGCTATTTATCCCTATTTCCTTCAGTCCATGTTTGTGCCTTGTTTTTGTTCTCTTTGTTTTCTTGTCACCATCAGCATTTTGTACTTTTTATTCGTGGAGAATAGTTTTTAATTTAATGTAATGAAATGTTCAAAACATGTCTTTTATTAGTTAATGTTATTCTCAAAATAGTGGGTGAAAACAAAAAAATATATAATTTATTCATAGGACGACAATATGGTTCGTAGCAAATAGATACAAGGCAACAAACTGAAACAAATACCCCCAAAAAATAAAATGACTAGAGTAAAAAATACCATTAAATTTTTCTGATATCCTCGTTAATATGAGAAATATTCCCATGTTTTATTCAGAATTAAATTTTTCTATTTTTTTAATGAGGAATAAATACGTCTTCATATGAACGCAACTTCGATGTGTGAGAGAAAAGTACATGTTGATACGTCGTGACAAGAAAAAAAACGCGAGAAAACTGAAGGTAAAAGAGAATTTTAGTATTAACTGAAAGTGACTGAGGACTACCATAGTTTGAAAAAGTTGAATGTAGGGCGTATCTTCTCTTTGAATTCCATCTTACATTTTCTTTCCCTTTCGTCGCTATCTAGACATTTATACAACTCAATCTGCCTAACCACACTACTTACAGTAGTCTGGCTTTTCACAACGCACTCGTGGACATAAAACGTTCACTAGTTTGTGTTATCATTCTTTTTCACATCGAATTTTAGAACGAGTGACAGCCGAAGCTCTCTCGGTGGCTGTGTCCGCCCTCAGGACTCATCCTCTCACTATCTCCGCCCACCGCACCATGGGAAGCCATGTACCAACGATCACCTCGATAGTCAATTGTCAGTCGATCCGGGAACAATTGCATGAAAGGTGGTTTCAAGTTGCGTTCAAAAGCCATTCTCGGATGACCGACACCCATTGTTACCGTATCGGCCTGCGGTGCGAGGCAGTTGGCTGATCTGATTTCAATCCCATTTTGTGATAATCGATTCTCTTTGTTCTTACGCTGTGGAATGTCATATTATTGTCACACTTTACATTTTCTCTTTTAATTTCTCCACATTTCATTTCTTCCCTTTCAACATGTAGTCAGAAACAAAAGTAGTTTCTCATTTTATTCTGCAAGAGAGATTTCAGATAAGCTGCTAATAGTAATTCTCTACGTTCATATGCTGATATATTTATCATACTTTGACATATTCTACACGTATTAACTTTTAATTAATATATATTGTTGATTCCAAAGGTTATAAAATATTTCGTCCTTAAAACCAAAAGCTTACTAGAAATTAATGCGTTTGTAGGCATAAAACGTACCCCATACCTTTATACAAAAGAGTTATTCCATACCTTTCTCCATTGCGTAAATTAAAATTGATCAGTAGTAATCAACCAGGAATTTAAGATAATTTATTTGCATATGATGTGAATTTTACATAGTAATAAACCTAAGCACTGAAAATAGCGCAAATACCTTATACCTTTGATTCCACACACCGTAATGAAACAGAATGTGTAATCCTCATTGCTGCGATGTCGCAAAGAAGGACTGAAACTTTTATAGCGTAATTAAAAGCCCTTTTAAAACTTTAAATCTCTTAAAAGCCTATCCATAAATTCGACCCGAAACATTTATTCGTTTACAAAGTCACTCAAACAAACTCCGAAAGCAATTTCCGAGAAATCACAGAGCAGAGCTGCTACCGCGGATCGCGATTTCCGCCCCCCTCCCCCCGCTCGCCTATAGCCCCGTGGATGGTGTTGACTCGCTTGCAGGTATACACCCACATACCTCCGCGCCGGAGCTCTGAATGCGCCCATGCGTGCGCGCATACATGCGTGAGAGAGGGCGTGCACGTGCATGAGAGCGCTCGCGGCGCGGGACGTGAGAGCACATACGCATAAAACACGCACGTGCGTCTCCGAGCGGTCGTGTGCACGCGCGCGAATACCCTCAGAACGGGAGCGGGCCGGCAACCTTCGATCAACCGCCTGCGCGATGGAGGCAGGTATATTACGGGGGGAGATACAAGCGCAATTCCTCCTTGAACGGAGTTGCAGCCCATTTCGCTTGAAGCACGTACGAAGCCGCCCGCGTGACAGCCATCCGGCTCCTGGAAACTGATAAGTAATGAAGTAAACATTCTCACGTTAGTACAGATGTGTCAGAATAAATGATACACATTTCTAGAGCGGTGAGCGTTGCGATTGATTTCAACCCATTTTGTATATCGATCGTTCACGTGGGAATTGCAAGTATTTCACACTCTAATCTTTAATCTACATATCATTTTTCCTTCAGATTTAGCAAACACAAATGTTTAATCAGAGACTACGATAAGTGCTTAGTAATCCTCAAACTTTCAATGCTGATATATTTATCAAAATATTTCACTCTTCTTTAATTAATATATCTGTGTCTAAAGGATAAATTTCGTCTTCCAAAAGCTTGCTGAAATTAATGCGTTGTAGGCATAAAATAACCTTATACCTCTATACAAGGATTATACCTTCCCATGCTAAATAAATTGCTGCAGTAGAATCAACATGGAATTGATTCTATTCTAGTTAAATTTCTGTTTATTACTAAATGAAAATATCACTTTACTTTTCCACAACCGAAAATTAAACAAATTTATTTTTCTGATGCCCAAACAAGTATGAAATTTAAGTAGCCTTTGATAGACTCTTTTAATTTACAATCTTTAGCCCCAAAGACGAAACATTTTTCGTTGAAGTCCCAAACAACTCCGAAGTTTTCGAAATATCTGCAGATCTGCTAGCGATCCGATTCCGAAACCTCTCCGCTGCCCTACCCCATGCTGTTCTTCAGGTATACAAAATTACTCCGCCCGATTACGCCCATGCGTGCTGCCAGCTGAGAAGGGTCACCAGCTCCCGCGACAGAAGTTCACATTTATAACACGACTGCGTTCCACTTTGAGAATACCTCTGAACAGGAGCGGGCTCGGAAGCAGAAAAACTCCTGCATGGATTCATCTTCGGGAGAAAGGCATTCTCTGAACGATTACCTCATTTCTAAGCAACGATTTGACCGACGCCCCCGGGCTCCTGAAACCGATAGGAAGTATTCTACGTTAGTATCAGATGATTCTAATGCATTTAGAAAAAGAAAATGAGCAATTTTGTCACTGAACATCGGTCGTGTATCTCAGTCTCATTTGATATTTCTAATGCATGTTTCCCATTTGTCTCCACACAAATGTTTGGCATTTTAACGAAATCTTGTGAGCAACGTACGAACATCTGCATATAAGTAGTTATCTAAAAATCAGGCAAAAATGTCATATGTGGAACTCCGATATAAGATTTGTTTCACTAAATATTAATTAACAGAAAATGACTATTTTTGTCCCGTCTCCTAAAATTTGTAATATATATTTCAAGAAACATGTATACAATCTTTCAAGCAAATATTTAATGATGTAATCAGTACAGTTACACCATTCCACAGAAATGCTAAACTCTTAGGGAGATGGCTGAATGCACTACTCTGAGCAGAAAAATGTTACATAAACAGGTCTTGATTTTCAGTGCTAAAAAAATTACAACCAACTGAAATATTTCAGTAGTAAGAAGTAAATAATATTTTCCCGAAGGGCGAGGAACAAACCAAATAAATGTGTTGAGCTGAGCACTGCTTTGTGTAATATCTAATTACAGTAACTACGCATATAGTCGGGAAATATTGCGTACTAAGATTTGTATTTGATAAAGTTCTACCTCCCCCTCAATCGGCTTAATCGTTAGCCACTTCACAACGACGTCAGCATTTCCGTTCAAGATGTGTCATTCATAAGCCGTCATCAATGTGTGCTGTGTGAAGTTCAACCATTTGCACTTCACTTCAATAATTTCCCCTTTTCTCTTGGAAATAGAATGTCATTCAATGAGAGTAAAATAATTTTCTGGCAGTTGCGCTGTGAGCAAAGCGAGCAAATCATTCATCTCTTATTTTTATTTTCAAAGAGAAAATAAAAATAAGAGATTCGCCACTTTCCATTCATCCTAGTATAAAAAAATATCAGCATCCGTTTGGGGTCATTTCTTTACACGTCTCATTTAAACACGTATAATTCAAACAGTTTTAGCCACCTACCTGCAATTCTTTTACTACTGGAACATGCTATATCTGCTAAAATATTTCCATATGACAAAATTTAAAAAATTACAATTTCTCATAACATTCTTTGTAAAATACACTACAAAAATATGTAAGATACCTGAAACATAAAAGATAAGCAATGTCCAATATTTTTTGTGCGTGATATAGTATGCAATACGTATAATTTACAATATTTGCAACAGTTGAAAATCCTTGATTTACACTATCAGCATCATTTCAAAATGCGTTGTGTGGCCTGTTTAGTTTATACTGGCGTTTATACAAGTATTTACTGAATGCAAAATACGTAATCCTATAAAATCCTTATTATAGATACGAACAAAATATAGACGTACACTTTTTTTGAAATAATATTCAGATTCGTGCACAAAATGTTGCAGTTCAGATATTCTGAACAGGTTAATTCGTCTTTTTGTGTTTCTCGGACAGTTTTATTTTATAAATATTTATTTAATGTAGCATTAACAGCGAAGTCACTATCAACAACAACTATTAAACAATTACAGTTCAAGAAAGACTTTTTGTGAGTAGTTCATATACAGCAATATTTCTTTGTAAAGTAATAAGGCTTACCAGATTTTTTCGGTAAGAAATGGTAATTTGATCGTTAGCCATTGTAGAGATTGCACTTATAGTTTTCTGAGCATATAAGTTTTCTTAAAGATTAACTGTGTACTTTTGAATCCCACATTGCTTCCAAATTTAAACACTGCTTTGTGAAGAATAATCGTAGTTTGAAAACACAACTTCTTACATTGTAAATGTTTCTACGAGAATATTCCTTCAGCTATAGCACTTCTGGATTTGCACTCATGCGTGCATTCTTTCACTGTAAAAACGCGCAGACATACGAGAACACCGAATCAGAAACATGATGCAAGATATTACCCATAAAACAGATCATTAAACAATCATTTTTATCGTTCAGAAGACTGACATTGGAAACAACAATAGACTCACTGAGGAGCCACACCCACACGACTGTTCCCGGGAAGTGAAGCGCGTGGCTAGAGGGTCTCGGGAAAACACTGCAGCCCACTCACACATACAGTCAAGATTTCCCAAAGATGGATTCAAACGCCTATAAACCACTATACCCTCAGCTCATTATCATAAGCAAGTTTGATCCTCTTGGTAATTAACAATCAAATTTAATCAATAATTATGTCAGAGTTCAAACCTCATGTATCGTATGGATAGCCAAACCAAAAATCGATCAAATACTAATCGTATCAAATCATATACTAATCGTATGAATTTTTAAAACCCTTGTAAGACTGTATCGTCAAACAAGAAGAAATAAAATTTTAAAAAAGGGTCATCAAACAATACTTTTATCGTCCAGAAGACAGACGTTGAAAACAACAATAGACCCTCTGAGGAGCCACACCAATAGTACTGTCCCCGGGAAGTGGAGCGCGCGGCTAAAGGGGTCTGGGGTTCGAGTCTCGGCGCCGGTCGGGACTTGGGTTGATTTCCCCCAGGTACGCCGATGCAGCGCCGCTGCCCTTTTTTCGCTTTGCGCCGGAGGCGCCGGCGCATCTCTTGTGTACTCTGGAGCTCTCGGTGCGCTCGCAGCAGCTTAACGGCCTTCCCTGGGGGTTGCTTTGTTTTGAAATGTTCAAAAGCGGCCCCGATCATTCTTTAAAAGGAATAAAGGTGCTGAATTCATTGCTGCTGCGGGCGTAACTGGTTTATACATATTTCATTGATTTATGCGAATCATGTGAAATTAAACTTTGAATTATTTAATTACCAAATTCCTTTCCGTTTCTTTCTTAACCATTTGATAATATTAAATTGGTTGAATGATTTTTTTCGTGTTTCCAGGCTCATCAACTACTTTGGTCATTAGTACCGTTAGTGTAGTGCATGTTTTTTCAATCTCGTCCCTAACTGTTTTCTCAGGAGATGGCGGTGATCTTCCCCCGCTGGATGGCGGGATCCGGCACCGACCTACCGTCGGCTAGTGGGGTTTCCCCCAACCAGGACTCTCCCACCAGCGGGGCACCGCCCTAGCCGGGAAAAGGTCTAAGCTCCCGACCGGTCTCCCGGAATATGTGGTTGTGTAGTGCATGTAATTGTAAGTGTGTGTGTAAGGGGAGAGGATGGGACAAGGAAGAGGAAGGAAAGATCGCGCGCGGTCCGTGGCCCGTTTGGTAGGGTACTGCTCCGGCATTCGCCTGGTGTTGTTCGGAGAAACTACGAAAAACTACCGTTAAGAGCAGACGGCCGCTAGAATGATAATATTAAAGAGTGTATTTTGAGTTGCTGGGTGCAACTGTTTTGCGCATTAGTTCCGTAAGTATAGTGCACGATATACCCCGGAAAGTTTTCTAGCGTTTCTCTTGCGCTACAGCGTTCGTTAGTCACAGATACCACAGTCTGGGTGCGGGATTTTCCTCTTTCAGATATCCCACTCTGTGGGGCACCGTTCCAGCCAGAACAAGTTCTAAGCTCCCGACTGGTCTTCAGACTTGCGAGGTAGTTTAGAGTGCCTATGTGTATGTGTGTGTGTATGCACTGCAGGTTGCGAAAGCAAAAAGGATGGTCGCCCCCGGCCCGTGATCCGTTTGCGAAGGTAGAATTCCGGCATTCGTCTGGTATTGAAGACTACCGACTGGAGGAGCCTGCTACTGAAGTTCTTCTCCAAGGATGTTCTGAAAGTGTAGCGAAGTATTTCATTAGATTTCATTTGGAATATCGCTAACCATTTATTCTCGTAAGTACAACTATGATTTATACATTATTTATTTATACATTTCCCTAATAATATTTTCAAGAAGAACAAAGAAAAACATAAATAATACTTTTTAAAAGTACATACAATTTTTTTATTTTATTTATACAATAGAATTTGTTTAGAAGAAGTTAATTTCAGCCATATCTACCGAAATTTAATTATTCAATTAAAAGCAATACAAATATCTGACATATTTTTCTAAATTAATGGAAAGAAGATTGTTAAGGAACATACTAATTTACCAATGCATTTTTACGAAAGCCAACAATATAGAAATATCTTTCACAAGTGAAGTAAACATTAGAATAAGTCTTTTGATTCGTTTTTATCTAGACAACAGTGCGTTTTGAAATTGCGTGTTAATGATAAATACAACAGATTGTGGAAGAAGAAAAGTAACATCATACAAAATTCTCCAAAGCAAACTGGTTCTTTTCCTTCCCGTTGACAAATAAAGTATCGATCGCAACTACAATAAACTCGAAAAGACAAAACGACAACGATAAATCACGCAACGCCCGTCGCTTCATCGCGAGTCGAGTCGCGAGCGGCTTAGTTGCTTCCGCATCGCATGCCGGCAGGTCATTGATTATTCGGCTCAAAAGCCTACAGAGGGACGCTTGAATTCGCGTTGCCTAACTAGAACGCAGCACACAGCCCGCGTGCGGGGGGACGGAAATAGCACTAAACGCGGGCGAACGGGCGAGCAAGTGGTGTCGGCGGAGGTGAAGGTTGAGGTTGAGGTTGAGGTTGAAGCGACGACTAAAAGCAGTGGAGGTCGAATTGATTACGAGATGCACGGGAGAGTGAACAGTGAGTCTGCTGCACATGGGGGGAGGTGAAAATTGAATGTAAGCAATAGTAGAGGTAATGAAAATCGGTCCGGAGTAAAGGTCAAGCGAAAGACTGAAATAAGTGGAAGACTGACGGATGAGTTTGAGGCAAATAGAAGAATTTTCATTAGTGGAAAATTGTGTAATGAAGCGTAATTTCATATTGTGTAATTTCCTTTTGTGTAGTTTCACGTTGTGTCATTTTATGTAATTTCATTATATGTCTAAACGTGTTACCCAACTTTCCACCCTGCTGAAGCAGGAGGCCTTTGCCCTTAAAGGGATATTCCAGGCTCATAAAATAAATAAGTAAATACTAGACGGTAAGTAATAGAAACAAGGGTATTAAAGTTGGATAATAGAAGCAACAGTGGAGTTTAGGTTTTTAAAATTGATTTACAAAAGATGCTTATTATGAAGATTTTAGTAATGTTCAAATAAAGATGAATATCTTGAAAGTTGTTTAATATTAAAATTAACAGAAATTTGCAAGACGCTGCGAGAGAAAGAGGCAAACGAAGAGTAATTGTTAGAAGACAAATCCAAATCAATTATATTTAAGACCCAAATGAATCCACAAAATTTTTAACTGAAGGAACAAATCAAGGAAAGTTATGTTTATGTTACATTCATTGACATAAAAAATGTAGTGTAAAAACATAAAACATTAATGTAGACCCCAAAGAACAAAGAAATACAAAAAATGCAAGACTCAAAGGATTTGAATGAAGAAGTACAAACGAAGTTCTATTTGCGAAGTTCGTGGCCATTGTTGAGAATTTCAATGACCCGCTAATTTAACGAGAAGTTAAATACATTATCAGGAAAGATAAAATATTATAAATTCGGATTAAAAAAATTAATGCGAACGTTCAAAAGAAAGTATGTATTAAGGATATGGTAGACATCGATAGCAGCAAACCTTACGACAGTGTATATAAGATGATCGAGAAGTACAAATAACTGACCCATTTCGTGAAGGAACAACGGAACATCGCATAAACAAAGACTGTTCCCGTGGTTCTTTCAGCATCGGGCGTTATTCCGAAAACCTTATTACACTTACTCGAATCATTCAAAATTAAAGAATACCTTACCCAGTCTCCAGAAATCTGTTTTACTCCGTACATCCTCATTGGTCAGAACATTTTGAGCAACTAAAGGATTTTTTTTCTGTAATCATCAAAGTAAGTATTTCTGACTTTCTACATGAACACATATACATACTAAACACATACACATACAATACACTTATACATAAATGTTTATTAGCTTGTCGTCTCTATTAAATCCTGTTTGTGGAAAAAGAATTGATTTCTATGATATTGTAATAATTTGATTGTCATGCTTTGATATATTTTATCTCTGTGACATTTGTTTATGTAGCAATGACATCATTAACAATAATAGTACTAATAATAATAATAATAATAATAATAATAATAATAATAGTAATAATAATGAGATGAAGAAGACGAAGAAAAAGGAGAGGAGAGGAAAAGAGAAGAAGTAGAGGAGAAAGAAGGAAAATGTGCATTGAATTATTCACTGTCTGAACACACATTTCTAAACGCACTCTTCCATCATATTGTACCCCGAGAACACATTCGCACACTCTCCGACCCAGTTGCAAACGCACACGCTCGCTCACACACACACACACACACACACACACACACAAGGAATTCACGCCCTCTCCCCCATCCCACGCCAACCCCAAAGCGAGAAGCAGACGTCCTTAGCAGGGGGCGCTTTCGCCACCCCTCCACTCTTCTGCTGCATATGCCCGCCCCGCCCACCCGCGCTCCGCCCCGGCTGCGGAGCGCGCCTCGAGAGAGGGAGCGGCAGTGGGAGGGGGCGCGACTGCACCCCAGGAGCGAGTTCACACAACTTTCGCCGTTCGTTCCTAGTGCTGACACCGCAGCCCTGGCTCCGCGTTCTTGCCGCCCAGATTCGCTGAGGAGGATTTTTTTCCGCGTCGACTTTTCAAAACGACGCCGTCGAATCCCTTTATCTTAAATACGAACATTACGTAAAACGTAAAGAACTGCATTTATTTCGTCACGTGTCGGCAACTCTTAGCAGCTTCGGGCGAAAAGGATTTGTCAGCATATTTCATTTTCGTTAGATGCCCGGATTACGTTTTTGTATGGGAGGAACGGGAATTTATCTGCTCCTGTTATAATTTCGACAGAGAAAGGATTAATTTTTGAAGTGCATCCCAGTATTTCTGATGTTGTTGCTTGACCTTGCATATTTCAGAGATAATTGTGTTTTTAAATGTTTATCCAGTGTAGACCAGGCATAATGGCATGACTCTTTCCAGTAACACGCGGCGGCGATGGTGTAGCAGTTAGTGTATCGGACAGTTATACCAAGTTTGCAGGTTCGAACCCGAAGACGTGGATTTTTAAGGGCGAAAAATTCTTGGTACGTCTTCCTTCGGAGGAAGTAAAGCCAGCTGCCCCATGTTAGTAGATTTACTGCATGTAAAAGATCCTTAGCTAAATGATGGCTCTGAGCATTCAAATTCAAATCGCCTGTTTCGTCACCCAACTAATACCTTCTTCCTCCGTTAGTTTGTGAAAGGAGCGTAGCGAAGTTTGCGTGGTCAGACGGAAGAGCAGGCCTCATGGCCTGAGTCTCGCCACGTAAAATAAGGCACATTCAATTCAGTAACACGAATAAATTGAGTTTATTTTCTGATAATTTTCAAACGCCACAAACTGAACAGTAACTAATTATACTAATATTTTTAAAGCGTCAATTATGAATAGTTTTTTTCCATTACCCTCAATGAATAAGAAGTGCGCTAGTTCGCAGCTTTCTGTGATCCGAACAAAGACATATTACATTCTGCCTTGCTCATATTTTAATCGCATTGAAAGAAAAGAAAGCCTGAAAATGTGAGCTTAATTTACACATTTTCTAAAGCTGGTCTGAAATAATAAATAAGCTTTCTCATCAAAAACAAGGAAAAAACTAATAATGTGTCAATCTCTGAATCGGATTGTATATGTGTAAGTGTGATTTTCCTTGAATGTGCGTCTGGTGCGCGTGAAATTGAATCAAACAATACGCAGATGATGAACATATGTTAATTATTTAAAGAGTCCAAGAGAAACTTGGTTGGCACACAAATGCCACTGTCATAAACGTTCACTGAGGTTTTCAATAAAATATGATAAGGAAATACGTCTAACTATATATACAATTTCCTTCAGGTAACATTGACAATGAATAAAATATTTAATAAATTCACAATTCACAAATCGTGCTTAATATCATATGCACACATATGCTCATACACATACATAGACACACGTACACATTCACATACGCAGAAAAACATAATCATCATGTTTGTCATTAGAAGCGTTTGTGAGACAACTAACCGATATATTATAATCTGTACTCCAAACCGGTAGCGGTAGCTCAGTGCATCAACTGATGTCACTGCAGCGCCTCTAACCGGGAGGTCCTGGGTTCGACTTGACAGCGGCAGGATTTTCGACACTAGCTTTTCAGCTAGGTCGAATTCAGCTGCTGTCTGGAGGATATATCTAGCAGCCGGCTGCTCTGATCGGTAGTTGGTGCAAGTTCCGTGGTTTCTCCGATCAACATCAGGCGAATGCCGGAGCAGTACTCTAACAAACAGGCCACGGACCGCGCGCGATCCGTCCTTCCTCTTCCTTGTCCTATCCTCTTCCCTTACACACACACTTACATTAACATGCACTACACTACCACATATTCCGGGAGACTGGTCGGGAGCTTAGAGCTTGTCCCGATTGGGGCGGTGCCCTCTGGTGGAGAGTCCTGGTTAGGGGGAAACCCCAGTAGCCGACGGTAGGTCGGCGCCAGATCTCACCATTCAGCGGGGGAAGATCACCGCCATTTCCCGAGAAAAACACATGCACTACACGAACGGGACTAATGACCAAAGCAGTTGACGCGCCCGGAAACACGAAAAAAAACAACTTAACTCCAACTCGCTCACATACGTATACCTCATTTCATCAAGAGTCCAATTAGCACACGTGGTCTGGGTGGGCGTAGCCATCACACGCAAACAAAGGCCGCCGCGCCCCGGGCTCCCTCAAGGAGAGCGGGCGTCGGACCCCGAAGTTCGCCAACCGCTGGCCCCGAGCTCTCGTGACTTGCAAAGCGGGGCGGCGCAAGACAGCTGCGGGCTGCGTGTTGCGGCGTAATGAAATTTACCCCAACTCCCGCAGCCGGCGAGTGGCGCTCGCGGCGGTGTGCCTCGCAGCGAACAAGTACACGACACCCCCAACCCCTCCCCTCCCGCCGGTCGACATCCAACGGCCGCCACGTTTCGGAATTGCGCGCGAACCCCAGCGCCACCTTGCGGGAGCGACCGTCTACATTCCACACGGGCGGCCGCGGACGCTGCGTGCGATGCCGTTGGTGGGCGTAACCTCACACATTCACGCCTACCCGCTCACGCCTAGTTCCATAGGCATTTACGATTCGCCCTACTCGCCGAGCCCTACTCGCCGAGCTTTACTCGTTCACGCCTACCCGCTCACGCCTAGTTCCATAGGCATTTACGCTTCGCCCTACTCGCCGAGCCCTACTCGCCGAGCCCTACTCGCCGAGCCCTACTCGCCGAGCCCTACTCGCCGAGCCCTACTCGCCGAGCCATACTCGCCGAGCCATACTCGCCGAGCCATACTCGTCGAGCCATACTCGTCGAGCTCTACTCACCGAACCATACTCGACGAGGCCTACTCGCAGAGGCCATCTCGCCGAAGCCTTCTGCGTGTAATATCCCGGGAGGTGGCAGTGTTCGTCTCTCAGCTACAATGGAAATTGTCTAACTACAAGACGCCCCCTCCAGGTATTTCCGTCACCAAGGCACCCTCCCAGCCAGGACAAGTTTAGGTTCCCCATAGCTTTTTGGCATCTACGGTAGAGTTTATGTATGTAAATGTAAATAAATGTAAGGGGAGAGAAGGAGGAAAGCATGAGGAAGAAAAGATCTCACGCGGTCTGTTACGGTACAGCTATGGAATTTGCCTACTATTCATGGAAGAATCCTCGAAAAGGTACTAATGAGAGTAGTCCAAATCTAGAATTCTCCTCCAGACAGCGTTTGAATTTACCTAGCGGTATAGCTAATGCCGGAAATCTACCAACGAACCTTTGGTCCTACCGGAAAAATAAGCATAACTGTCAACACTTACGTAGATGCTCGTAAAATACGTGTAAAATCCATCTCTGCGATTGTCTTGTACGTTTGTCGTCTTGTATTTTGCGAGGCATAATTGAACTCCAGCAACAACGAGCCTTTTCTACATAACTGTGGTCACATCTTTTTAATAGAGCAACGCAATTCGCATACGAAATCCACATACAATGCGCTGTTAATGGTAGTCGCCGTTCAAATCATCGGGCTCAGAAAAATATAATGCTCGAAATCCCGTGGCCATAAAGCTTGCCGGACGATGGCATTGTCTGGAATTTGTTCGGCGGAAGCCGCCAGATGCCCTTTGAAATGTTGCCTCACTCTCCGAACTCTCCAGACTTGACCTCTGAATAACACCAACTCTACGCCATGAAGAAACTCCGTAGTCAGCATTTCACGAACTTTTCAAGAACTGCAATCCGCTTCCCACTGGTGGAGGCGCAACATTCCTTACCATTGGTTCCAGATGATCCTAACAAGTCACCAGCACTTATGACGAAAATGCGCACGTTTCAAAGGACTTCATGTGAAGAAAGTGAATCTAAATACAGTTAAGTTTTTTTGTATGAACAAAAAATGAAAGACTAGCATTATACGTCTCTCGAAAATGTGAGGAAGAAATTAAATTGCTTATCGGGCGGAAATGTCATGCGCCATTTGAGTTCCTACTTACAGATGTCTCGTCTAAAACTGTGGTTGTCACGGTTCGCACAAATATAAAATATATAAGCTTGTTTGTATTCCATCATTATAAACAACCTTTTCTGTGGCAATAAATTGTTCATCATCGGGCATTTAACGGGACACACGTTCGCGTTTTAAAGTTTACGGCACGAATGATTGCGTCACCGCACATTCAGTCAAACGCAGCAAGAGAATCGCGGGGAGGTAGATTGATTGATTGATTGATTTTTTTGTGTTTCCGGGCACGTCAACTGCTTTGGTCATTAGTCCCATAAGTGTAGTGCATGTTTTTTCCGGAGATGGCGATCTTCCCCCGCTGGATGACGAGATCCGGCGCCGACCTACCGTCGGCTAGTGGGGTTTCCTAACCAGAACTCTCCCATCAGCGGGGCACCGCCCAGGCGGACAAATTCTAAGTTCCTGACCGGTCTCCCGGAATATGTGGTAGTGTAGTGCATTCTAGTGTACGTGTGTGTGTGTAAGGAGAGAATAGGACAAGGAATGGGAAGGACAGATCGCGCGCGGTCCGTGGCCCGTTTGTTAGGGTACTGCTCCGGCATTCGCCTGGTGTTGATCGGAGAAACCACGGAAAACTACCGATCAGAGCAGCCGGCCGCTAAAATTTTCTTCCAGATAGCGGCTGAATTCGACCTAGCTGACAAGCTAGTGTGGAAAATCCTGCCGCCGTGGGGAGTGGGAACCTAGGACCTCCCGGTCAGAGGCGCTGCAGTGACATCAGTTGAAACACTGAGCTACCGCTCCCGGTGCGGGGAGGTAGAGGTAAATGGAACAGTCGACTACCGTTTTCTCGCACTCGCCAAATACTAGAGACGTCACAGGAAAGTTGTTTCGCAAAATTAAGTTTGCTTCTATTATAAATTTTTAATGCCGATCCCGTAGCCGAGATTGTTAAGGCAGTAGTGTCGTAGCGATCTCCGACCGAAGGGTCGCGAGTTCGTGACCCGCTTCGAGCATGGTTGTATTTGTGTTCGTCTTTTCATCCCTTACCATCACCATATCGTTTCATTTTCACAGTTACCATAACGTTAAACTAACAGTGGTCGCTAATAACCCGGATGTTGATGTGACCTTAAATTACAAGAAAAAAGGTATAATGCTGTTATACAAAAAATAGCGTATGCAACTCGTTATTAATGTGACTTTATTGCATTCGTACAAATTTGAAGCTTTAAAATTATAAACTAATAGCACAAACTACTATTATTGGCACTTCCGAAATGATGTATTACGTCCCGCGCCCGCAGAACAACTCATTTTCTGTTTGGTTTGGTTTGTTTTTTCGTGTTTCTGGGCGCGTCAACTGCTTTGGCCATTAATCCCGTTAGTGTAGTGCATGTTTTGCTCGGAGATGGCGGTGATCCCCACTGGATGGTGAGATCCGACGCCGACCTACCGTCGGCTAGTAGGGTTTCCCAACCAGGAATCTCCCACCAGCAGGGCACCGCCCCAGTCGGGACAAGCTCTAAGCTCCGATCATTTTCTGTTATTCTCGTAGGTGACACATACGCCCGATTCTGGTCTTTCTCTCAATGGAATATTCCAGAGGTGGATTTAACGTCACGATCGCTCATATATACTCCCGCCTCGCAAAGGCGCGATCTCTTCTCTCCGGAATCTCTGTAGCGTTGTGGTGAGGGCTTCCCTGCTGACCAGCTTTTCGTAAGATGGCTGCTCATCTTTCCACCACACTTATTAGGATATACGAGTCGAAAAACTCCTCAATATTCTATATTATGTAAGAATCCTAGAATCGTAGAAAACGTTTGCCTTCATGCACTCAGGATATAACGTTATCCTCTGTTATCTCTGGCTTAATAAATGTATGAAGAAATAAAAGAAGTCACACCCGTCAACTTAGTATACTAATATAAGAGAAATTTTCCGAGCTGGTAGGCCGTGGTCTAGTTGGCATTGAAGAGCCAAACGTTTCGTCCACGTCTTCAGTGGCGGCAGCGTCATGGGCGCAGTATCCGGGTCGGCGGCTGGCTAGCGACTGGCCACTGGCCGCCACTGAAGATATCCACCGCAGACGTGGACGAAACGTTTGGCTCTTAAATGCCAACTGGACCACGGCCTACCAGCCCGGAAAATTTCTCTTATATTGACTCCGGCCGCGAAAGCCTACGATGCAATGTTAGTATACTAAGTTGGTGAAGATGACTTATTTTGTTTCTTCATATAATCACGTCAACAACACCGCATGAGAACTCCCACAATTAATAAATATAGTTTATAAGAGTTTGTATCAGACCGATTTCAAACCGTCGCACAAGAGACGCGGTCGTAAGTGACCCAGATATTTAGCCAATGCAACGCTCTTATTTCAGAGACACGAATTCTTTAGGAATAATATTCCTATAGATACGGTTCAGTCCCCAGCCGTGTCACGGAGTGGAGCCATGGTAGGACCCTCCCTGGTGGGCTCCGAGCATTATCTTACCCCATAGATATCGATTTAACCAATATTGGTCCGGCTAAGGAACTATTGAAACAGAGTTTGGAAACATAATGATATCAGTAGCACCAATAGATAGTCAATAAAAACATAGGTGAAAGAAATAGCAGAGGCAATGGCCATACCAGAGGTGGTAGCGACTTTCAACAGAAGTTGAGGCGAGCGGCGACAAAATGGCGTTGCCCGCATGTGAACGGTTCGCTTGGAGTTCGGGGCCCTCAGGGGTCGCGTTCTAGGAACGGACCGAGGTCGCTCTACACTCGCTCCGGGGCGAGTTTAGAAACACGCAAATTTCGTGCGCAAGTAAACTTCCTGAAGCACGGAGGATCTCGCGGCGATGCTCCTCTGAGCAACTTCAGTTCTAATGCACAGGGAAGCGGATAGCAACGGTTTTTTACTTTTAAAATGCATAAGCACTAATATAATCCGTAAAGCAGTAATTAATTAATGAAGTCATATACGTAACTAGCGAAATACCCGACGTTTCCTGGGCTTTCTTCATTTTCAACCCTCGCGAATGAGGGAAAAGATCAATTTTATGTAATCCACGGTGTTTAATATTATTGTTAACGTAATTGTTCCAATTTTAATAAAATACTATAATTTTCTTTCAATTTTATTTTACAACGCATTGCTATTAGATGGAATTGTTCTAATCTTATGCACCTCTACTGAACTCTAGCGAATAAATTTGGTAGCAGTTTTGTTGCAACACTGGCGGAATATATTAGAAACCACGTGCTCTAAGCTAGAGGCGAAAAATGGTCGCGGTGCATCTACAAAACATTTTATTTAAATTATTCTATTTTCCGTATTTTGGGTTGTGTTAGTCTTTGTTAAACTTTGTAAGGACACTGCGACAATCCTGAAGAAGAGCCTGTGAACATTTCATATCTATTCATACGCTTGGATTTGTTGATATCGATGTCGGTGAAACGTCGTTGAATTCACTTTTATTAATATATATTAATGCATTTAAAGTAATTAATACAATTTACACATGTTAATTATATTGTTGTCTTTATGTCAATTCAAAGTATAGATATTTTTATCTGCTCCTGTACTCATTTACATGATATAAAAATCTATTGATTCCTTTTAAAATTTTCATCTGTTTGGTTACACTAATATCAGAAATGGCTAAATTTCGATGAAATTTTTAAGAGGAAGTATTTTGTCCAATGCAGTCTTTTTTTTCATATCATTATTTCCTATTACACTCGTATATAGAAATTTTGCATATCCTTTTAATCTCGGGTCATAGGAATTTTGTTAGCCACCACAATGTTGCTACGGAATGTCGCACTATTTCGTATAAGCCAGCAACCATGCTGCACACCAGCAGGTCCTAGGGTTCAGGTCCCAACGATGGCATGATTTTCGACACCACTTACATAGGTCGAATTCAGTCGCTGTCTGGAGGAGAATTCTAGAGATCTGCTGCTCTGATCGGTAGTTTTCCGTGGTATCTCAGGTCAACATTAGTTGAATGGCGAACAGTACCCTAACAAACGGGATACGAACCAGTTTCCTTCCTCTTCCTATCATCACCCCTTACTTACACATACTTACACATACTTACACTTACATGCACTACATATCACATATACCGGGAGACCAGTCGCTACCTTAGGTCTTGTCCGTCTGGGGCGATGCCCGCTGGTGGAGATACCTGGTTGGCAAAATCCTCTAGCCGATGTGTACATCGGCGCAGGATCTCTCCATTTAGCGGGAAAGATCACCGTCACTGCTCGAAAAAACACCACACGTACGGGCCAAACGAGCTTGGATGTTGACGCGCCCGAAAACACGTAATAATCCATGTTATCGTCTTGGCTTCTACTAGATGCTCTAGAAGTTGGTTACGTTTATTCCGAGACATTCTGTACACCGCTCATCGGCTTGCTGGCTCTGGCGCGTCGCAAGAGTCTGAACTTTCCTTGAGGCCCAAGCAACGTGTGCGCGCCTCGCAGGAGCCACGATTTAGGGGCCCGGCTCTGCGCGGTCTCTGCGTCGGGGAGAAGGGGGTGAGGAGCGGTGCGGGGGGAGGGGAGGGGGCGGCGATCGTCTTCCGTCCACGCCCCTGCGGCCGGACCTCCGCTGCCTTTACGCATAGCTTCCGGCCCCGTGCCGCCGCCGCCGCCGCCAACGCCGCTTCCGGGCTGATAGTAGCCTGGTGAGAGAGCGGGAGGGAGAGGGGATTTCGCTAGAGTCGGGGGGGGGGGGGGGGTTGCGACTCGGTGAGCGTGAATGAGCGAGACAGAGCGAAGACACAGAGACAGAAAGGGGGAATGAGGGAGAGAGACTCGGCAAAGCTTTGGAAGTTATTTGTTGAATACTGTTTTAAATAAAATACATACTATACAGCAGCAAAAATGCTCATGTATTTTCCAATATAGATATTTATCTTATACACATAATAAATTATCCCGAGTGTCCAAGACAAAGAATGAAAAGAGTATATTCCACCTGTCACCCATATTTAGGTTTGAATTTCCTTGGGTTTCTTCCTTAGTCTCTTGATACAACTGTTGAAAATAGTTTTCCCATGAGAACATTTCAATCGTATTTATTTTTACTACGTTTATTTCAGCTTTTCTATTCCTTAGCATCTTCCATACTTTCTTTCAAGCACTATACATGTCTTTTTCCATGGTTTCTGTGAATTTTTCGCAGTGTGCCTCCTTCAAGTCTCTTATTTTCTTATTAGCTTTGTTCCTTGCGGTAACGCACCGTTGACGGTCTTCTGACAATTTTGTTGTTTTATAGCATAGAAATGCTCTTTTCTTTTCCTCAAACATCTTCAATTTCATTAATAATCCTTTTTTTTTTTTAGTCCACACTTGATCTTCATTTTCCCTATAGCCTCTTCCGCTGATTTATTTTCTAATGATTTTACATAATATTTCTCAGTGCGTTTTGTGCTAGTTCTTCGTGCTATTCTATGTTTTTTGTTCAATTCTGAGAATTTTCGTAAATTGAAAAAGTTTAAAATAGTTCGATGTTTTCCTATAACTAGAATTTTGAAGATAGAGATTTTTTTCTTAACGAAATGTTCTTCAATGACCAAGCTTTAAATAAAATCATGAACGACTTTTCGAAAATACCGGTATGAATAATGGGCTAGTAATAGTTAATTTTATGTTAATAGGCAATTTTAAAAGTAATATTTTCTAAAAACCGTTCCATATTTTTTCTCGATTAAAACAAAGCACGCAATAGAAATGGCAAAGTTCCTATTTTCATTGAGCTCTCTAAACTGTTAAATATTGCGAACGTTACAAATAATACGATAAAATATGTTTCTACACTACTGTCCACTACCACCACTTAAAGGAACAGTTTATAGTTGTACTGCAAACATCAATACTGTATTACATTATTTCTTTATGGCACAAAGTGAGGAAAGAGTAAGTAAGGAAGCGAAGAAAAGAGTGTTATCAGTAGGTACTGGTGAAGTACTGATGTAAAAATAATCTACGAGAAACTGTTGAAGGGGATCTCTTTAGCCACCTCCTTTCGCGTCATTTGACATCAGATGCGTTATGTATGACCTTAATACGACCATGTGGCTGATACGACAAGCTTCATGTGGTGTGTGCGCAGTAAAAATCGATGAAGTGTTGAATATTTCATGTTGACGCAGAGACACACTATTCTCTTAAGCGACGAAGTTCATGTCTCTTTCTCTTTTATATGCCTTTATCGTACGCCTTGCGGTTCTTCATAAAAGTCTAAGTTTATGAAGCCTTCAGAAACACTCCGTAAATTTATTTGAGAGGATTTTCAACATCATGAGGGATACAATGGCTTTAATAGTTAATATCGTAGCAATGAGTCTGTCTTATAGCTTCTCACACTTGCTTGACTTATAGTCTCAATCTATTGTAAACAGGAATAGCAAAGCTCTTGGCGTCAAAACAAACAAGTAGATTCTTCTATAGTACATGGAAGAGAATTCCAAAAACCGAAAATTCTCCCATTGACTCATTTGTAACTCCATTAATGTGTCTTGAATTCCATATTATATTAATAATATTATAGGAAGAATATAAAATAACTTTACTCTTTAATTCTGTGGTAGTAATAGAGTATTGAATTGATCCTAATTGCATTCTAAGGTAATCAGTAAATTTTCAGAATAAACTTGCAATTAATTAAAATTAAAGAAACATTAAACTGTAGTAATGCCTAGAGTATTGACATCCGTTATATTCACAAATCAAATAAGTATATTTTAATTTCATTGCAATTACCCAATATTATTAAAAACTAAATGTTTTCATTTATTTTTGCAACACTTATCATCTAACTCTATACAAAATTGAGAACAGCCTATGAGTTTAGAAGCATTTGGCATGAGTCAATCGTTTAAATAGAGAGAACGCTAAAATGAAACAAAGGCTCGGGAACTGCACACGCTTTGATTCAAGCGGTACAATATCACGGAAATCCAATAAAGAAGAGAATTTAAACTTGAATGGGGTTATCAATATATATGTATCATTTCAATCTGCAGCTGAGTATTTCTTGGAAAGGGTAACAAATATGAATTTTCTGTTGTTCACTACTCGTATAACTTTTTCATTATTACATTCTTGGTTACTAATATAAGGCATATTCAACATTCATTATTTTTCCTTTTTTCCTTCATTCATCCTTATTACATTCTTGGTTACTAATATAAGACATATTCAACATTCATTATTCATCCTTTTCTTAGAGAACGTCTAATAACTTATAACAATTTCCGAGAAACAAAATTGTTCTGTATTAAAATGAATCACTTTGGCTTTTTCGTGTGTCAATGAATGCAGTTGTGTGTAAAGTGCAATAATAATACGGTAGGTATATCAGAATTATGAAAAATGAAGCAACAAGAAATTAATAAATTTAATATCGAATGAAAATTTTTGTGTGCACCCTTTAGTAGGTTTTGATAAGACGTTATTAAAATGTGTAATATAATATAATAAAATGTGTTAAAAAATATTAATGTACAAGTAATACTAATGATCATAATAAGTATTTTATAAAAAAAAAAACAAACATTCAATTGATTTTTTTTTTTAAAACAATTTGTTCCCCATAAATTTGAGATATTTACGCATACTTCCCTCAATTTCACTTATGAGCACTGGTTGTACGAAAGTAATAAATATTTTTAATATATAAAAGAAAATTAATGTATATTTTAAAATTTGTATTACTGGAATTGTTCTTTCACTCAATATTAAATGAAAGAATTAATAAATGAAATAAATCACCGATGATGAAGCAAAGAGAACAAACAACGTCGCAGTGAAACAGCCGAGCAACGGTTCCCAGGAGGCGCCAACTTGCCTCGTAATTTCCTCGGGGCGCACGGAGCGTCTATATCGAGTCAGCGGCGGTAACAATCCAGCTGTCGTCGGCAAATCGACAGGCACTCCGCGCTCGGCACGGCTGCCGCCCCGCTGCAGCAGCGCAGTCTGCAGGCAAGAGCGCGAGACAGCGTCGTGCGCCGCACGCGGCACAGCTCAGTGGGTCAAATGGACACGAAGAGCAAACTTACCGCGTTTTCTGTGGTTTCCCTTTCAAGTGACAAAGAATGATATTCATTTACGGAACACGAAACTAAAATTGTATCCCGTGTGAAAAATATTAGATCGGAAGCAACTAGAGACGATCATCATGAACGATGAGGTTCATGTTTTGCGAATTATATACTTGTTTATTAATTTTTAAATTTAATTATTATTTCGGTCTATCATATTTTTAGACAATTATTGGGTTAATAAATTAACAACACACTTCGCAATATATATTTTCCTTTTACATTTGTATGTTTTTACTAAAGTACTTGTGGTAAAAAATATAAATGTGAAAGAAACAATGTACACCAAGTGACGTGTATTGTCTTTTAATAACAGAAAAGTTGCCTACAAAATTGATGTTTTAATATTGTCTCATGCATGCATGCAGTTACCTCGTTTGAATTTATTAGCATCTATCTATCACTGTTCCTTGCTGTAAACTCTTCAAATGATAATTGCAAAATCTTTATGTGACATTAACAGCTTCTTCTAGTGAAAGCGGACCCCACAAATCAGCGTTCAGAGCGCCCCGCGAATGGTAAACGGTGGTGACAAAAACGCACTTTTTCCGTAAGACGCGGCAGAGCGCAAGCTGGCGGACTTTGGGCCAATAGCGCGCCAGGAGCACTGAATCGATTGATTAGTTATCAAGGCAACGGCTAAGATCATTAGCCTCGTAAATGTAGTGCATGAGTTTCTTCGAGGTGTGGAGGTGTTCTTCCCCCCCATTGGACGGCGAGATCCGGCATCGATATTCACGTCGGCTAGTTAGTTTTTCCTCAACCATGCATCTCCCATCAGGAAGGCCCCGCCACAACTGAGACATGCTCTAATTTCCCAACTGGTCTCGTGGCATGTATGGTAGTGTAAAGCATGTAAGAGCAAGTGTGCGTGAGTAAAGGGCGAAGATAAGACAAGGAAGAGGAAGGAAATATTGCGCGCGGTCCGTGGCCCATTTGTTAGGGTACTACTCCAGCATTCGCCTGGTGATGATTAACGAAACTAAGGAAAACATGAGCGCTGAATATCCAGTCAAATCCCAGCAGAGAAATCGCGTTCTTTGATGCAATCGTTATCCTTTCTACGAGTGTTTCGCGTTCGGCCCACAGTGCGCGTTGCACGCGGATCACCAGTCAATCAGCGGGCCGTGGCGCGTCTCCCAGCAGGCACACCGCAGCGCTGGCCGGCGACCAGAGAGCGTCCACGCGGCGACGGGATCAACGACGGCTGCGGGAAAGCGGGCAGACTGCGCTGAGACCGAATTAGTGACGTCGCTTAAGGTGGGGAAACGGCGGAGATAAGGGTTACTTACGAGATGAGAACGATGGAAGCAGGTGGTGCAGAAACGTACAGAAGGGAAACGGAACCCCAAAGGATGAAGGCGGCTTTTGTTACGGCAAAGGAAATGATGAATAAATGTTTGGTGAAAAAAGAGCCCCAAATGCCTTTTTTTGCCCAAAACCCCTAATTTTTGCTGGAACCCCCGGCCATAAATTTTCAATTTTTTTAATTTTTTTAATATTTAATTATTTTAATTTTTATAATTTTTTTTATTTTTAAAAAATTTTATTTTTTTTCTTCATTTTATTAAAAATTTTTTGGGGATTTATTATTAATTCGGAAATTTTTGGCGAAATTTTTAAAAATAACCCCTAAAAGGTACAAAAAAAAGGGCATTGTTTTAACCCTAAAAAAAAAGAAAAAGAAAAACATTTTCATAAAAAAAATTTTTAAAAAACTCTTTTTTCTAATTTATTACTGCGTGTTGTCTCCTTCAGGTACCCTAAGGGGTGAAGACGCGTGATGTTCTCACAGCCCCGCGCGTCTGCTTTTATTTCAGTGGTGGACGCGCGCAAACGACTGAAATATTTTCATCTTTAGATGAAAAAAGTTTTACTTGACGCCGGATCGTAATTTTTAACCCTTAATTCGGGAGAAAATTGGCGATCACCAAGTGTAATTTTCCAATGAGAATGCCCCAGTTGCAGTGATGTTTGCTGGTCGTAGATATAGCTAGTTTGTACAGTTTTCTAATGCGCTAAGGGGCCCGCAAACTGTCCTGAAAAAAGAAATAGACGCTTTACAAATTGAGGGGGAAAGTTTTTGCAATTTATGGACAAATGCTCTTCAAATAATTTTGAGACGTTTGTATCATTTTTAATTTTTTGGGAAAGTTTTTTATAAATGTATTTGTATTATGTAAATGTTTTTTATGAAAAGTTAATTTTAATATTAAAAATTTTCCCATCAGATTTTACATATTTATTTCATATTTTACGTTTTCATTAAATTTATGTACCCGCTTGCAAAAAAAATGGGCGATGTCCTGACCCGAACCTTTACCAGAGTTTTCCGACCCTCCCCCGTTCTGGGGATCGAGCTGACCAACCGGTTTTAGCTTCATTTCAGGGAGGGGGGACTATTCATTTTGAACATTAAAAAATGGCGGTGTAGGGGAGTTATATTATATAAATATTTGAATAAAAATATTAAATAAACCCAAATTTTTATATAAATTTTTTATATACGTTTAATTACATAAATAAAGGCATGAAATTTCCCAGTAAAACATATTTTAAAACTGTTATAAAACGGGTTTTTGCAAAAATAACACTGACAACGACTATTTTCCCCCATGTCAAATTTCTGCGTTTATTATTGTAATATTTAATATAAAAGGGAAATAATTTGCTTTGTATGCATTGTCTAACCTAGTTATTTTATTAGAAAAATTAATAATTTTAAAGAAATACTTTTTTGGAGTCAGTTTCACAAACACGTCCCCAAATAGCAGCTTTCATTTGGGGGAAATATTCATCATCAATTTCTAGATGCCCCAATTAAAAATATTTTATATGGTCGTGAATTAATATTGTAATCAAATAGTTTTGATATATACAAAAATAAATAAAACTTAAATTAAAGTTCATTTAGTCACAAGGGAAAGTTTTCTACTGCAGACATTATAATTCAAGGCAGCTGTAAGCAAATGAATGATTATTGATCTTTTTTTTGGGGATCACAAAAATTCCTTCAATCTAACGTTGGGGATTGCTTTTTACAGGGATTTTCTTTCGCAAATATTAAAAATCATATGTGAAAATTTGTTTTTGGGAGGACTTTGGGAGAATAAAAAACGAAATGACTTTTTTTATATAACTTTTTAATATCTTAATTTTTTGGAAGGTAGAAACCCCAGTTTTCGTCTATTGGGGGGAACATTGGGGGAACACAACACACACACACACACACACACACACACACACAAAAATACACACATACACACACACACTAAACATCAATATATTACTTACATGTAATTTATGTATGATTTAATCCAACGCAATAAAATTTAAATTATATTTATATTATTATAGGATTTTTTACTTTACGATTTTTTTATTTTGAGAGACGAGCAATGCACAAAAAATTTTTTTACACGTAAATGGAATGTTACCCCCACTTTTCTAGAAAAGGGCAGACCTATGCAAACACTTTTTTTGCTAATCCATTAAGAATCACTAGAGATTCTCCTGTCAAAAAATTATTTCAAAATTGTAATTGTTAAAAAGTTTCAAAATTTTGTCAAACTTCGAAATCTGTTACGATAATCTTAGAAATGAATGGGGATCCTTTTTGAAAAAATATTGTTGAAAAATAAAATTTTTTTATTTTCATACTTTTTTTCATTTCATACAAAATTGCCAAATTTTTTGGGATGTTCACTAACGCATCTTCAGTAATATTGCACTGCATATTCATAATTTTTAATGAATTGTTAAAAAAATTTTTTTAAACAAAATAAGAAAATTAAATTTTTTTTTTATTTGGGAAAAATTTATTTAAGTTATCAATATTTATAAAGAAATTTTAAATTTAAAGTACTATAATATGAATTAAGGTTAAATTTTAAAAACTATAACTACAAAATTTATTATTGTTGAAATTATTGCTACTATATTACAATGTAACTTTTTAAAAAATGTACTGCCCATTGATTGATTTTTTGTGTTCGTATATAGTATATTCAGCAGAGACGATTTTCAAAAGAAAATCTAAATAATAACGAAATAACCTCAAATTTATAATTATTGGCATTTGGTCGAAATTTCGGCGACCATTTTAATGCAAGGTCGGGAAGAAGGGGGAAATCGGGCTATCCCCGGGGTTCGAAAACCAAATCTTCGGGGTCATTATTGCTTTTTTTTTTATTTAAAGTCTTAGGATTGGAAAGGATATTTAGAATTTCAACATTAACTTGAGAATACATGTTGATACCATGAGAGAAAATGATGAAAAAAATGTCTGGATTTTTAAAAAAAATCTCCCTTTTGGGAATACTGCACAAAGTCCTACTGGCTATTGTAATTACATTTTCTGTCATTCGTCGATAAACTGCCGAACACTTTTCCGGTGAATTATGTTATCCCCGCAAAGCGAAAGACTTCCAGGTTAAAGAGCCCCACATATGTTATTGGTGGATCGAAAATAGATTTTAATTGTGGAATTAATTATTATTGGGAACATAAAGAAATGGGGAATTTACTATTTGTGCTAGTTTTCTCTTTTCACTTCAGCCCCGTCAATTTTTCGAAAACATAATTCAATCATTTTTTTTTTACCTAAATACAAATTTACTTCCGACCTGTCAATTGGAAGAATAGTTTTTCCCCATTGAAAAGGATCATCCCGATAAATGGACAAAGTTTAAAAACCCAAAATACCAAATAGAGTAAATCTGATATTTGTTATCTAAAGGACTCCTCAGAAAATAATCAAATTTTCTTTGTTTTCATTTAATCTTTTCAAATAAGAACGTAATTTTGGGTTTTTGGGTTTAATTTTCCCGGCAAGATTTTAAAACAGATCTTGCCCCGCTTACTTGTGCCAGCACAAATAACAAGGCTTCTTCATCCGGATCTTCCACTTCGGGTTTTTAAGGTAATTATTATTAATTTTAAGCGAGTTTTTTTAAGTTCTAATGACCGTTTTTCGAATCTACAAACCAATGTTTTTTTTTCCGTCAGGCATCTTCCTCTATTCTTGTCCTTTTCATTGTCAAATCGATGACTTTTTTTTACAAGTTTTCCCTTTTGGCCTTCCTCGTTTTTTTTTTCGAAAGGGATTCATTTTCAAAGATAATTTTTGATATTCTGTCAGCATGCATTTAAGCATACCATTGAGTTTTTTGGGATTTTTTAATTTTCGATCACTTGTCCCCAATCATTATTATCTGTCTAATCTTTTGTTTAGTATTCTATCAAACAGTATACTGACAACACTTTCCCCAAAAAATTCATTTTCTGGCATTTAACCCGAGAGTTTATTGCATCATTTTAATTCAAATTTGATTCATACGTAACACAGCTCTACCATTGTCTTGTATATTGTCTTTTTGTTTTTTTTCAAAATGTTTGTTTTATAAAAAAATTATGAAGTCTACTTTTTGGGCCCTTTCCCCTGGTTATATTTTAATAAAGTAAATATTATTAGATCCCCTGCTCCAATAATAAACCCCGATATTTTTAAAATTTCCCTTTTTCCTACTGAAATATACCTATTTCTGTTCTAGATCATATCGAGTTTTTCCACAACCATGTGTCTTGATTTTTACATTATTTATTTTGAGTCTCCATTTTTTTTTTTTATTAATTTCTGATTAAATGTTACAGAAAAAAAAAATATTATTTTTCTACCTATTTTTCAAGTGATACGCTGACCCCAAAAAGGGAAATCGCTTATATGAATTAAAAAGGTTTTGCACCCGTTTTTTGAAGTCTTAAACGATATCCACCAACATTTTTTAGTTTTTTGGGATTATGAAATTAACCAAACCTTTCAACATTTTTTTTTACCAGTTTTGGGATGACTTATTGGGTGTCCCCTAAAAAATGTAACAAGTATTTCAACGTCAATTTAAAGGGGTAAAGAACTGTTTCTGATGAAATAATATTATATAAAAAAAAGATCTTCATCTTCATCTTCATTACTAGTTTACCACTAGTTCATTATGAGAGAGAAATGAATATTTTCAGGATGAAGAGAGGCAGGGCCCCTAAAAGTTTTTTATTTTGGATCCGCGGTTGGGATGGTTTAGTAAAATAGTTGAGCATATTTTTTGAATGAATGATTGAAAGTATTTAATAATGGATTTGGGTTTATTAATCAAATCATTCACAACAATGTAGCCTTTCAGAATGTTAGCAAATGGGAAAGATAAAATATTTATTTCCCAACTAATAATCGAATATTTATTATATAAATACATGGTTTTAAAACCAAGAATTATTTTTTCAATTTAAAAACTTTTTTTCCTTAAAATTTATCTGCGGAGGGTTTAACAAACATTTTCATATTTACTTTCCCCGTATACTTACGAAAACAGAGTAATATACGTAGTATAGAGAATGTTATATAATGCTGCGCAAAAAAACTTCGCATTTTCTGCAAAAAATTCATTGCCGCGCTCTGGTGACGAAAAACTGAATAAAAAAAGTTCTAAATTAAGAAAAAAAAGTCCTCAACACGCGGGGGAAGATAATTCCAGTTTTGTGGATCCGTGATCCCAAAAAACTAATTGAAGCAAAAGTCTGTCTGTCCGTCTGATACAACTCTAGCCCCAAAACCATGCATACGATTTTTCCAAATTAAGAAACCTGTCGTTTTGCCTGAGCTGAAGCTATGCGTTTTTTAAAAAATTTTCATTAATTTTGGGGGACTTTTTTGTACCCTTTCCCGGGACATTTTAAATTTTTTCAAAACGGCTCCAAATTTTTTTTTAAATTTCTTGTAAGCACTGTTTACTCTATAGTAAAATACGCTTAAAAAGGGGTAGAATATGCCCCATTATCAGGGTTAACCCCGAATTTTAAAAAATCGCAAATTTGAATATTTTGCGGCGTCTTACTACAACTACAAAATTAAAGATAGAGTTTTTGCTTCAAATGAAATCGGTTTATAATTAGATCTTTCAATAAGGTCATGAATTTTTTTTAAGTTTTAGTTGATTTCGACAATATGGCGTGCAATATTTGAAATTTTTAAAAAATTTACATAAAAAGATTTTCTCAAAAACGGCCCCAAATTTTTTTTTTAAATTTTTTGGGTTTGGGGTAATGCCAAATGCAGCCTATCCGATAAACATAAACGAGATATTGCTCTATTCTATTTTTTTTTAAAAATTACAAAAATGTAATTTTTGAAATACCTCTCACGCTGTTAATATGAGCATTTAAAATAGATTTGTATAGTTTTTATTTAACTTGTGAGTAGAAGTCTTCAAATGATTTTTTTGGGAGGAATTTTTTAAAAAACTCAAAGATTCCTGTGAAAAAGACCCATTTTAAACCCGAAAAGTTGAAAAAATGTAAAAAATGTATTTTGTCCCGGGATAAATGCCAGCTGGCAAGAGAACGGCAAAAACCCTTAGGGAGTTGGCAAAAACCCTTTAAAACCAGTCCACACAAAGGAAATTATAAAACATTTGCTACGAGAAAGTCTGCCCCATTCTGTAGCACCCCCTTATTTCTTCATTTTTTAGTAGGGGAAGTGTAAGCATTTTTTAATTTTTTAAAAGAAAGAAAAATTTCAGATAAAAAACTTGACAAAAGAACAGTGAGAAAATAAATAAATAAAGTTAATTCGGACGTAATACTGTATTAGGGGGGAAGGAAACGAATGTCCCAAAATGAAAAAACCAAAAAACGGCCTATGAACAGGAAAATAGGGAGTAGGGGGAATGATCGGGAAAAACGACCAGTAATCGAAAGAACAAATTTTTTTCCGCAGTTTTGTAATGGTATCTTCAGTAGAAAAAAGGGAAATGTTTAGAACTTTCCCGACATCCTTATTAGGAATTTATTTTCATTGCTCGTCAAAAAAAACCCGCTGATATCGTAGGGGAGAAACGCTTTCCCCTTCATTGGGGCCACGCACCTAAGGATTGCGCTACCAACACAAAACGTACGTAAGCTTTTCCGGAACTTACTCAATTAAGAATTTTAAAGAATTTTGTCTTCAAACTCATTGCTTTTCCGCACTTCTGAAATTTAAAATTATTAAAAAAATTTCCCTCTAAGAGATAATAAGAAAGCAAAGAAACTACGGGCACTATAAAATAGTTAATTTATTTTATGAATTTTTCCCAGTTCAGTACTATGAAATTTTTGCGTTTTCGGTTTTTGGCCTGACCCCCAAACCCCTTTTATCCCCTCTCCCAAGGTGAGATTATTAGAGGGATAACGTTTAGCAGACAAGTTTCGACAGGGCCCCGACATTCAGAATTCATTTGCTGCAAGTAATTACTAGAATCTAAGAAACATTTATTGACTTCAAAAAAAAATCACCTATCATTACGCAGTTATTATTTTTTTGTTCATCTACTCACATTTATATAAAAATAAACTTTTTATTTTCTCGGTTATTGGAAAAGTTTTCTTTATATAAAAAATGTTACACTATTAACACTTCTTTCCCTTTTTGAAAATTTCCTAAAGGGAAAACCGTAAATGCATCCCTTTTTATATTATTAAAAAGGGGAAAAGATTAAAAAATCCCCCACATAGTCAAAAAAAAAGTTGCATAAAAGGGCCGGGACGTAAAATCGAGTCTTCCAGTTCTTCAAAAAACCCCTGAACCTACGACGTCACTCCCGAAACACTTATAAAAATGCTTTACATATTGGGGATGTTTGTTTAATGATACTTGTTGATTTTTAATTAAAGACAGGAATGTTGCTTGCAACGAAAGAAACAGAAAAAAGTAGGGATTTCGAAAAATCGGTTTTGAAACGTTTTAATAGTAAGAAAAGAAAAACGGTTTCATTGCAGTTTTGCATTTAAAAACAATTTTTTAAAATTGTAAATATTGCTTTTTTTTTGGGACAAAAAATGCCATCATTTCAAGAAATTAAATGATTGTTACAAAAAAACGAATTAGGGACAATATATTTCATTTGAAAGACAAATCTGTTTTCAATTTTGTAGTTGTAGGATGATCCCCCCAAAATTTTCAAATTTTTAAAATTTTAAAAAATTCAGAGTTAACTATAAAAATTTGGGAAACCCATTAACCTTTCCCAAGTGTATTTTATTTCATTCTTCCCAGAAAATTAGGACCCGTTTTTGAGAAAATTTTAAAAATGTCCGAAAGGTTCATGTAAAGTAACCCCCAAATTTCAAAGTTTTCCCAAAATTTCCAAGCTTCAACTACAGCCAGAAAAACGGGGGTTTCTTCAATTTGGAAAGGATCGTACGTGGTTTAGGCGCTAGGTGATCACAGACGGATGGACGGAGGGTTTTGGGAAAAAACCGCTTTTTCGATAAAAAGGTATTACCGTTTAATCGCAAAACATTTTCCGCGTTTTTAAATAATTTTTCCCATACTAGATACGAAGAAAAACTACGTATAAAACCCACATACGAATATACTACGATACTAGGGAATTGTGCGTATGCGAGAAAGAAAAATCGAGAAGTACAATTTTTGTTTTGTGCTAAATAACGAATTATCATAGTTAAAAACCCATTTAAACGGGGTTAAAAAAAAATTTTCAAAAGGTGAGATAAAAAAACAGACTGAGAATTTTCTGCTTTAAATGATTGTCATTTCAAGGTGAGTTTTTTTTCATCGATTCATATTGCAAAATATGAATGTATTTATGTAATCAAAAAAAACGAGAATTTGTCACAATCTGGGAAAGGACGTTGTGAAAAAAAGTCACAACTTTGATATAAAATTATTTAAAAATGCCCAAAACCCTTTCCCCTCAAAATTGACTTACGTAAATGATGACAGCGGTGACAAATATAAAAATGCGGGGGGAATACAGGGCCCCCAAAACCCAACTGAAAAACGCATTTTTTTGGGAAGCCGGGTCAGAAACGGGGTCGTAAATCGAAGATTCGGGTTTGATTCCGCTAAGGGGAATTACATTTTTAGTACTCAATTAAAACGGTTATCAGGTCACAAATGGATATCACTAACGAACGGGATAAATATTTTCATTTCCCAAAAAAGTGACAGAGTTGTGACAAATTTTTTGGAAAGGGAATGCAAAATGTATGTCAAAACGTTAAATATTTTAAATTTCCAAGCGAGGTTGGGGTTAAATTTTACTAACTAAATATAAAAAATACACATTTGTATAAATATTTGTACAAAGGGATCAAATTAATTACACATTATATAGTATAAAAGTTCAGCAAAGATCTTATAAGCAATAAAAAAATACAAGTTTTTTCCCCAAAAATTTTATTTTTTAATTCTCAATTTAGGAAAAAACAGAACGGGGGAAAGAAAAAAAAAGGCATCGCGCAGAACTCGACCCTCAATACCTGATTTAAAAACTGGGAGTCAAACGATTTTTGAAGCACAGGGGTTATTGGCCCTAGTAACCCTGCAACCCTTTAATGTATCTAGAATAGGGAAATGTTTGTTCAATTTTTTTATTTTTTAAGTAACATTTAAGACGTAATAGAAATCATATTTCTAAACAATTCGTTCTCAAGCAGTACAATTTTTTGGAAAATGCAATATTAGGGCAATTTTGATGTTTTTAAAAAACATGATAATATATTTATTTATCTAACCCCCCGTTATCATTTTTAAAGAATTTATAATAAATTTAAATTTAGATTTAAAAGAACATTATCCCAAAACATTTTGAGACCCGAAATTCGCCCCTCCCCTTTTTTTTTCCCTTTATATTGAGACTAAATAAGGGTGTTTTGGGTGCATTGGATCACCTACACAAGCATGGGAATAATCTTTGGGATATAACTAAATAATTAAAATTCCTTATTTTCTTTTTTAAAAATTGGGACTGATTGAATGGTCACCACTTGGTCCCAGTCTACCCTGCACTAAAGATAAGCCGTATCAAAACTTTTTGTTTATTTAAAAAGGGAGATAATAAAAAAAAATATTGATTTTTTTCACATGACCACGTCAAATCGTACTTTATTATTTTTTGGGGAGTTAATACTTTTGGAAATGGGGCCCCACCTCCCGAAGACTTACATTAAAAATTTTAAGAAGACCAAAAAAGAAATAAAATTATCAATTGTTACAAAAAATTATAGGATGCTTTTGTTAGATTTATCACAAAGGACAAACAAAAAATGGTAATTTTAATGAGTTTTCAATATTTCCCCAATGAACTTGTTAAACTTTAAAAAAAGACATATTCCTTTCTCAATTAATAAAAGAACGAAGAAATTACCTTTATTGAAAAATTTTATAAAAAACCCCAGAGACTTGTTAAGGATTCTGATTATCTTAGAATTGTTAAATAGGAAAATTTAAATAGTGATTATACAACTTGGAAAGGGACTTTTTCATATTATTTCTAAGATTACAAAAATATGATAATGATATTGCAATTTATTTTTTACTGTTAATATTTGAGCTATTTTTCCCAAAATTTTTGTTTCGTCACATTGTTTGGGAAATACAAGATACCAGCAAACAATCTTAATATAATCAATTATCGTTTAAAAAAACAAGTTTGTTCCTCCTTGCAAAAATTTTTGGGAAATGTCTCTCTCGTGATGATAGTGATTAATGTTTTCCCAGGCATGGAAAAAAATATATATTCGGCAGGATTTGATTTTGGCCCCATTCCTATCTACTACCCGTTTAATCCACGGAGCTATCAAAGAGGTACCTTACAGAAAGATGAGGGGTGTTGTAAAAATGAATTTATTTAACATTTATTGTTCTTATGATATACAACATTTACTTCAGGTTAAAACAAACTCACATTTTTGATAAGAAGGGGAAATCATAAAAGGGATACTTTCTATATTTGGGATTCTAGTTAGAAATATTTCCTAAATTTTTCTTTTGTGTGGGCCCCGGGGGGAAGTTTCTATCCTGCGAATCTTCTTCCCCCCTCCCATACCTTCAAGGTGTTTCCCACTTTACGCGATAAGACTGAATTTGTAACTCGTGGGAAACACCAGTCGGGAAATACAGAACCGCGTAGTTTTAAACAAGAACTATGTTTTTTTAAAAAACCCAAATTAAACAACTAAGAGAATTGGACAAATTTGCATTGTTATTCATGAAAATTTTGTAACCTAAACTTGAATGATTATAATGCTAACAATTTTTTAATTATCAGCAATTAGTTGTTTGTTTGTTTCTTAAAAGAAATTATAATGTTTATAATGTAAAAACGAAGAGTTGAACTACAAAAGCACATACTTTCTTTTTAATGTCATTGCTCCGCAATATTATACTATTACATGAATTGGGAAAAGAGTTTTCAACCAGTAAGATTCTATTTTCAATTTTGTAGTCTTGAAAAGTTAATTTTTTCAATTTTAAAAAAATATATAGAGTTCCTCGAAAATGGGATTACCAGCGCCTCAGTCAGTTGGAAGAACGGGGGGTTTTAAAATTGTACTGATGGACGAAAAAACGGGCCCCCTTTTTTGGGGCCCCTGGTCTTTTTCAAAAATTAATAAATTCCAAAATATTGACATATTACTACTGAAATCACCCCGAACAGAAAAAAAAATCACCTTCTGAATCTGAATTTACAACGTTAGCAACCCGACAGCGTACCAAAGGACGTTAACCATTGGGCCAAAGGATTTGTGTTTCAGTTCCCAAATTGGGAAAAGTAGTTAAAAATAATAAAACCTATGCAAATAGAACATAATCTTTTCCCAGTATATTTTTTTCGTTTTCAGAGGTAAAATTTTTAAGTTTAAATATATTGTGATATATAATATAATAAAAAAATGTATAATATGGGGAATAATAAAATATATTAATATAATATAATTATAATTTAATAGAATGCGAACTTTTCTCAAAGAAAGAAAGTACAATTTTTTTACTTTCTTCATGCATATTTAGACCACATTGTCATAAAAAAACTAGAAAGGACTTGCAATTATTCGAGAAGAGCCAATGTCTAGAAGCAGGACAGTTTTAAAGAATACTAGTGATGCAAAAGCACCGGTATTTTCCCTCCCCCGTATTTTCAGGGAAACTTTTTGGGAAAAAATACAAAAAATTTTCGAAAAATTGCACAGATCTTATTTAAAAATCTTATTTTTAAGGGAAAAAAGTTTCATAAAGGGGAAAAAAATCTAAAATTTCAAATTTTACTTGTAGGAATATTTCAAAAAATCTGTTTTCAACGAAATGAGACTAGCAATATTTTTTAAAATGTATTTCCCCCAATATCCAAAAATTATTACATTTACATTTTTATTACATTTGTAAAAAAAAAATTATGGACCCATTTGTTTGAACATTTAAAAATGCCCCAGGGGCTACAGTAGAAATTCCTCCCCTAATTGAATACCCGGTTTCAAATTTAAGGCGCTACGACATCACCCGATCGTTTGGGGGAGTATCAATTTTGGTGAAAATCGGCTGAACGGTTTACCCGCTAGCGTTGTTGGGGACGGACGGACAGACATTTTACCGTCGGGATTTTTCCCCATCAACCACCCAAAAAACATGGATTTTTACACCACGTTTTGGGAGGATTTTTTCTAAATTTAGCAAGTGGATTTATCCATTTTTTCGTCACGGGGGTTAATATGCGTTTTTCTGCCGACAATTCGCCGTTTTTTCGCGTAGCATTACGTAACTTTCTACCCTTTAAGAAGAAAGTGCAGTCAATATATGAGAAAATTTGTTTTGCGTTTCAGGGAAAAATTTGTTTTTTCCACTGAAAGCAATTTTTCTAAATTTGGAAAACATTTATAAAATTTTTTTTATAACTTCATTTGTAGAATTAGTTATACTGAGAAGAAGAGTAAAGATTTTTAAAGAAAATTTTGAAAAGATTAGTAATTGCAATGTTGAAAACCCTGAGATATTAATGGTGACTTTTACTACAGTATTTGTAATAACGGTAAAGTGTTTTCGAATGAAGAGGTAAAGAAAAAAAAAGAGTTTTTTTTCAGAAAGTTTCAAAAATTTTGCAATATGAGCAAAATTTAAATAAACCCTCCAGAAATTTTGGGAATATCTTTGGGATTCGGGAACCCCAAAATGAACTTGTTAGTAAATATCAATTTTGGAAAAAGAATACATTGATTTAGGCCGAATTTTTTTTAATTTTTTTTGCGGTACCATGCGTACACAGGCCCTTTTTTCCACAAGGGAGTCTAAAAATAAATACATGTTCGCAGAGTTTTTTTGGAAATATTTTTTTGGAGTTCGTGATTTAAAAAGCCAAATTTTTCCCTTAAAAACCCCCTAAATATTTATTTTTACTTGATATCATTGTTTCTGTAGTGTGCTGCTTCGAGAATGAAAAATATAGTAAAATATTTAAGGGAAGTCTTAACTAATATTGGGGCCAATTATTTTCCGTCACTTTTCCTTCAGCTTAAAAATTATGGAAATATAGTAATAAAAAGAACATTATTAAATTCAGTGGTACTCAGTTTAATAAATATGTTTATTTTACCAACGAAATAGAGAAAGTGTGAATAAAATATGTATTGGCTACAATGAATATCATTGCAATATTGTGGAAACCCGAGGGGTTGGGAATATTGTTATAAATAATAATCGAATTAGCAGCCCATATATAAAAATGTCATTTTTGGTTAAATAAATTTCAATTTTATAATTTTTTTCCCCAGGGAAATAAACCTTGGGGTTTTTTTAAAGGCAACGATTATTGAAAGTCTGAATTCAAATATGTGAAATTTTTCGACAATTGGAAATTGTTTTTTTTTGTATATATTTTTAATATCTTTTTTTAACTACTAGGTCATATAACGACCACTGGGGATTTTTATTTTTGGGGGTTTTTCGTAGGAGAATAGGGGACATCACGAACACACATCTATGCCCGGGAGGCGGAACCCGCGGCCCTTCGAACCCGGGGCTCGGCCTTGTCGTCCTTTTCCCTTTCTCTCCTAGTAAACCTTTGACATCAAAATATCCAACATCAAATACAATCGAAGTTATCGCTTAATTCTCCATCATTTGAATTACTTTTTTTCCGTGTCCCGGGCCCACGGGGGGAAAAGGGGAAATAAAACCCTCTGACTAGGTAAAAGTTGGCCCGAGGAAGCCAGAAAGACATCTTTTATGGTAATATCAAATTTTACTACCAAGATTTTATCCAACGATGCTTTTTGAGTAAACAGAGTGGGAACTTTTTAAAAACTCACAAGGATCATAAGCCCCTTGTGGGGCCATCCCGTGGCTCTAACCCCGGGGAGGCAAGAATTGTTATTCACCTTCGGATCGGGCACGGGCCATTTGCACGGACATCTCGCGCAGTTCCCCAAAATTTATCCCCAGAAATGAAGAACAGCCCTTATTGTAAAGCATGCCCCCGTGCACTGCGATAATGAAAGACCCGAAGAAGGCATAGCTTGCGACTATGGGGAAGAGATGCGGGGCTACCGTCCTCCGCAAACTCTTAAACTTTCTTAGCAAATGCTTTCTTATTCTATAAATCTAATACGCGGGGAAGGGGGAAAAGATTTTTAACATGCCTTTTATAACAAATTTTTTTCTTTTTTGATGTAACACTGTTTTTGGGTTATTTTTTTCCCATTTTAAAATTAGCTTTTTTACTTTTTTTACTTTTTAATCTTGTAATTAAAAAAAAATTTTTTTAACTGATTTTTTATACTAATTTTCAAAAAATTTTTTGGAATAATATTGCACTATGTAATTGAAAGAATTTGAAAAATAAAAGTTTTTTTATATTATTAAAGAAGGTATGAAGTTTCATTTCGTAAAAAATAATAAAGACTGTAGTTTAGTTTTCAGATTTGAAAATTTTTGGATCTCTTTGGGAACCTTTTGGTTTTTTTCCGGTTGATCAAAAAACCAAAAATGATTTTCAGGTTCGATAGATCGGGCCATTGGGATTTTATGAGCACAAATTTTTTGGTCAGGGTATATCTTAAAATGGCTAAAATTATTTCACAATTAATCGTTAGAAAACAAGGACGGTGTGTTTCGTAAAAAAAAACCCTTTTTCTTACTTCAAATATTGATAACCGTGCCAAGGGGTTTCCGGATGTTTGAATTGGGGAGAGCTTGAATCGAACAAAAACCCTCCAGAAACTGTTTTTTAAATAAAAAAACCTTTAACATAAATTGGAAAGATAAAAAGTTTCGGAAAAAACACTGTGTTCCGCTTAAATTTTTTAAATTTGGGAAAAATTGCCCCGGGAATTAAAATTTTTTTTAACTAAATACTCAATCTCTTTTAAAGTTTATTAAAACAATTTTTTGTTTTTTCTTAACAGCTCGTTATAAAAAAATTTTACATTGATTCGAAACATTGAAAGGTTTTCAAATTTATTTTTTTTTTACTACGTGGTTATTAAAAAAATATTTAAGAAAATATTTAACTTCAATGTAGTTTTCCCACAAATTAAAAAAATTTAAAAAATTTGCTGTTTATTTTTATTAGCTATTTATTAAAGATATGAATTATTACAATTTTGTTTTTAAATTTTGCAATGTGATATGTTGAAAATAATTAATTATGTTAGCGCCTATTAAAGGCCATATCAGATTTGTCCCGTTGCCTGTATATTACCTTAAATAAATAAAAAAAATAAAAATATCACGGGGAAGGGATAGATATAATCTTCTCAGCAGGTAAAGAAAATAAATTTTTTGAAAAATATATGAAGAATAAGACAATTATATTTTTGAAATATTTCTAATGAGGGGTTTCCCCTAGTTCCTTTTCAGCGATTTTTTCACTATAAAATTGCATTAATTTTAAAATAGTCTAAACAAATTAAAATAGCAATTTTGAAAATGATAATCTACTTGGGACACCTGGAAGTGATTTTTAATTGATTAACAAAATTTTCCTGTTTGCATGCCCCTGCTCATATAGAAAAAAGGGGGATTACATTTTCATAAGGGTTAAAAAATGGGGGTGTATTGCTTGATTTTTAATAAAGGCGTAATAATGTCAAAATACAAGTTTTTAAATACGGAACATGAATTTAAATTTTGGGCTTGATAGGAAATGTGTATATTTGTAAATGCATTATATTGTTTTTCCCCGGAAAAATTATTTTTAATAGTTAGTGTTTTTTTGTTTAGAACCATTAGCTTTTTAAAAAATAGTTTGTAAGAAAAAAAACTTTCAATACTATTAATTTAATTTTGAAAAAATTTACAATATTAGATACCATAAATTAGACTTCATTTTCATGGAAAAGAACTCGATAAAAATGTCACACCCCCTTTTCCTTTGGACCCGCTGCCCTGGTTCGTCAGGTCCACGGGGTTCGGGGCCAACGTCCAGGGGCTTTTTGGGGAGGACCCCGGGGCCCCGCGCCCCCCAACCGTTTTGTTTCTGTCCCCTCTCCTGTTACCTCCTCTTTATTTCCCTTCCCCCCTCCCTCTCCTGTTACCCCCCTGCTCACGTTAGCGAGGCAGCGCCACTGCCCCAAAAATTGCTCCGCCCCTTTGAGATAACCGGAGGAAAATTTTTCGGGGGGAGGAAGGGGGACGGGGTCTGAAACTTGGAGAAAAACCCAAAAGATAAGAGCGGATACCCCCTGACGCCAGGATTGGCCAAGTGCCCGGGCGATGGTTGCCCGCTGTGGGCCAGTTTTGGGCCGCACAGGGCATAAACCATATTCTGTGAGAGTGGGTGTACATACTTTGTCGTTTCATACTACATATTTTTCCGGTCTCTACTGATGAATGTCAATGGAGGAACAGTTGGAGAAGATAACACATGTCATCTTGAAAATGTGTTAAAAATACTACAAAGGAGAAAATTACATTGGAAGAGAAAGTGATACTACTGTCTGTTAAATTTTTTTGACATGTTTCAGATTAAGGGGGAAACAGAAAACGGGCATTAAATCAAAATTTAGATGGGGGGGAAAAGGGGAAAAAGGAAAAAATAAAGGGAAAAATAAATTACCATATCCAAGAGTGAGTGATGTTGACTGTTGGATAAGAATAGTGTTGATAGAATAACGTGAAAATGGTACAGTCTTATGGTAAACGTCATCGGAGAAAGAGTGAAAGATAAGGAACGGGTGGTGTTTGAAGACTATAAAATGCGATATTCAGAAGAGTGAGAGACGATGTAACAAACAGAATGGGAATTTTTTAAAAGTTGATGTAATGTTTTTGGAAAAGGGTTTTCCCCAGAGGCTACAAACAAATAAAATAGAATCTTGGGGAGAACAAAATGAAAAAAATAGGGGTTCGGGTAAATTTCAGTAGCAGAAAAATAAATAGTTGTTTGGAGCAAAAAGATAGAAAAAAATTAACGGGTGAGACGATCGGGATGAGATGCGGGAGTAAATTGGGGACAGTATTAAACGAGTTTGTGTTTAGGGGAGCGTCTCGCAATTGGGGAAGGTAGTGTCTAATTCAAGAACCAGTGGCAGAATGTGGGAAAAAAACTAGGTGCTGTCAAAGAAAAGGGGAAATAAGTTCTTTGAAAAAACGAGGGTACGGGGGGTAAAATTAATGTAGATTATATCTCCACCAAACATCACGTTATTTTTTTTTTGAAAACAGTAAATCAAATCAAATATAAACAAATACAAAAGAAATCACACTTTTAAAATAACATCTGCAAAAAGGAATGAGAAAGAAGGAGAATGAAAGATTCTGAAAGCGCGAAGCAGTTGGGGGATTTAAAATTGAGAGGTTTTTTGGACGAAAAAAACCCGGAAGAGACGTGGAAAACAAAAATACTAAAATAATGAAAGTGAAATTGTTCAATGAAATAGATATTCCGGTTGGGAATCGAACCGGACTTGATTTACCCCGTTGTTTGACTAGCAGGGCGAGTGTAAATAATAAAGAGAAAAAAAAAGTGGAAGAAAAAATAAAAAATATTACAAATAGGGGTTTTTGATTCTTAGGTAATTAGTAAAAAGGGAAAATATACAATCGAGAAGTTTTAAGGGAAAAAATACCAAAAAAAGTCTTTAAAAAAGCGAAAATTAAAATATAACAAAACTTTAAAGATGGATTGGTAGTCGGTTTTAAGTTGAATAAAGCAAAATGGAAGATTTTAAAAAAACCGAAATAAAAATCAGGGCAAATACCCATCAGCAATCGCTCTGACCGAGATATATGCCACGGCATTCGATACCGACTGATAGAAATTGATTGCGAGTGATTGGCTGACGATTGGTATGATGAGAACGATATTGACACGGGCGTATGGTGACGACAGCGGCAAAGGCAATGACTTTTGATGTGGCGGCAGCAATAACCCGGCGGGAGTGCGAGCGTGGGGGGCCCCCGGGGCCCCACAGCCCGGCGCCCGTCGCCAAGCCACCAACCAGCAACGCGGGTTACGGGGGCGGAGGGGGCCAGCGATCGCTCGCCGGCCACAGCGGCGACGGCGGTGGGGCTGGGGGGGGAGCGGGGGGGGCCCGCCTCCAGGGGGGTGAAGGTCGTCCCAAAGCGGCGGGGGGGGCGGGCGGGGCGGGCGGGGCGGGGGGGGGCGGGGGGGGCCCGGGGCCGACGGGAGGGCAGAGCGCGGCGGCGGCGGGGGGCGGGGGCGGGGGGCGGGGCGGGGCGGGGGGTTAATTGGGGCCGGACCCTTTTGGCTTCCTCACCCTCTACCCCCTTTGATCCCCGGGGCCGGCGGGCCGACTTATTCACCGGCGATTTACCCCGAGCTTTCCGGGCGGCCGCGCGGCCACCGGCTGGCCGGCGACTCGCCCGCGCCCCCTCCGGGCTCTCCCGCCGCCCGACGCGTCCCCGAGCGTTGACCGAGCGGCGGGCGACGCCGGCGAGAAGTGAATGGAAGCCGCAACAAGGTGTACACACCGATCGCACCAAGACAATGGCTGCGCCGAGTGCGCCAGCCCGCAATTGATTAATCCAAACGTTGCCGTGGCACCGCGGGAGGGGGCGGTGGCTGAAGTGGGTGCAGGCCAGATTTGCGAGGCCCGGACGGAGATCGCCCGCAGCGAATGGACTCAGTGCCGTTACTTCCCATGAAAAAAACGAAATTTTTGATTAAAAAGGTTGCGGTAGTTTCCCAAGTAGATTAAGTGATAAAAGAAAAGGACGTTGAGCTGATCAATGGTAGTTGGGCGTAAAAGTTGAAACAAGGAACTCTCAGTAGCCTTTTGTTGATGTTTCTCAAATATATTAAAATAATTTTTTTCCCCGTGTTATAGGGAGAGTTTTTTTTTGTTGCCCTTTTTGAGCAGGGAAAGAAACATTTCTTTGGGAAACCATTTTCCCCTTTTTCGTTCGAATTTTGCGGCTGGAGGCCACTCGATTTTACATGATTGTGCTATTCTTATTTATTTTCATGAGCAACAAAGTTGCACAATTTCTCCATCAGATGAGTTCTTAAGTGTACTTTAGTGTAGTAGCTTATATTCACAAAAAACACGGAATGAATTATTTAATAGTTTTTTTAAATTTAGGGGTTATACTTTTCTCCAAGATTAGAAATTTTGGGATTACAGGTTGTTTTTGGGTCGGAGAGTGATAATGAAAAAAGAGTGACTTTGGGAGTTTGATTAATGGTAGTTGGGCGTAAAAGTTGTAACACAGAACTCTCAGTAGCCTTTTGTTGATGTGTCTCAAAGATCAACAAGTTGGTTGGGGTAATGACGATTATGTACTAGTAACTTTCTTCACTCATCCTGAAGATGGACAATTTTGGAAACGAAGGCATACTAAAATATTGAACTTTTTATCACCATTCATTAAAGAGGGTAGTGTTCTAGAATGTGCCTACGTTTGCGAACAATATTTTGGACTTTTCATACAGTGTAATCGTTTGCAGTTACCGTTAATATCACAATTTATATTCTGACATCTTCAGTATAGTAGCCATTGGTAAAGATTGATTTGTGTATTTTACAAAACAATCGTTTCAAGTATTCTCATGTTTTCTGTATTCTTCGCACAATAATAAATTGTAATTTGTTAACGCAATAAAGGGAAAAAACCCGAAAATCCTGAGAAAAAACCCCTTTGGGGTAGAAAAAAATTTCTTGAGCGGAAAACTTTCACGTTCATATCAATCGCTCATTGGAATTTTGAATTTAGAATGCCTTTTGGGAGAAAGAGCTTTGGGGAAGCCAAGGTGGATGGATTTTTAGAGAAGGAGGAGGGCTGGGGGGTGACTGGGGGGGGGAGAAGGGGGCGTGGGAAACGATGAGAAAGTGTCTGGGAGAGTGGGACATGAGAATAAGGGGAGAGGGAGGAATTATATAGGGTGGGAGAGAGTATTTTAGGGGGGGGAGGCAAGAAGGTGGGGGGAAGGGCCGGGGTAGGGGGGGCCGAGGGGGAATGCAAAAAATTTATAGGCCGAAGGATGAAGGGGTTTGTGTGTTGGGTGGAGGTGGATGCCCTTTTCGGTTTTTAAAGGGGGTGGGTAGGGTAGCAGAGGTTCGTGAGAGAAGATAAGTGGGCGAGGTGTTCAGTGGTTGGGTGAGAAGGTGCGGTGAGTGTTACTTGAGTTTATTGGGGGTGGGTGAGTTCCCCCAGAATATTTGGCAGGGGGGAACCCCAAAAATGGGGTGGGGGGGGGAGCCAGAGAGGTGTGAAGGAGGAGTGTTGAGGGGGAATATCTGGTGGCTGGATGAGATGTTGGATTGATTTATTGATTGTTAGTGATTCTGGACACGTCAACTACTGAGGTCATTAGTATCGTAAGTGTAGTGCTTGTTTTTTCCTCTGGAGAAGGCTGTGATCTTTCGCCGCTGGATGGCGAGTTCCGGCGCCGACCACCGTTTGGGAAGCGGGGTTTTAGTGGGGTTTTCGGGAAACCCGGACTCTCCCCCCCAGCGGGCACCGCCTGGCCGGGGCAAGCTCTGCCCCGACCGGTCTCCCCCGGGAAAATGGAGTGGGGGTTAGGGAAGTGTGGTGGTGGGGGGATAGGACAAGGGGAAAAGAAAGAAAGATCGCCCGCGGTCCATGGCCCGTTGTATGGGCAGTCCGACATTAACCTGGTGTTTATCGCAAAAAAAGTAAAACTACCAGAGCAGCCAAGGAATTTTTCCCCCAGCCAGGGGATAATTTTACCCAGCTGAAAAGCTAGTGTCGAAAAAACCGTCCGCCGTCAGGACTGGGGGATATTGGAAAGAGAGGGGCGGGCAGATCAAAAGGTGAGTCCGGGAAAACGGGGGAGCGGGTCAGACGGCTGGAGAACAGAGGTGGCCGAGTGGCCGCTGAGCGATCTGCCCGTGAAAAGCCGGGCCCGCCCGGGGCGAGACCGCACTTTGTCGCGGACAGCGATGAGTTAAGAGGCGGAATGACCGCGCGCCACACTGCCGCGCCCGGTCAAATACAATCACTTACCGATGGGGCGGAAGGGAACCCGGCCGACGACAACTGGGCCAAGTGCGTACCGGAGTGAACGTTTTGTGTGAATGCTTCCCAAAAATAAAGGTTTCCAATGGCAGGAGGTAAATCAAAAACGTATAAAATTTCGATTCGCTTAAAATTACAAGTACGCAATTTAATGTTTTTCTTTTAAGGGAAAAATAGTATACATAAATAGCAAGAATAAAGTTTTTATTTACTTTTTTCTTGAAAGTTCCTTTTTTTATGCAAAAAACAAGTGTGGAGGTGGGGACCACCGAAACTTCTAGTAACAACATAAAATCTAAAATGAAAAGAACCATGTGAAAAAAAAAATGTACATCCTTTTTTGGCCTGCCCAAAAATCTCTTACCTTTTCTTTCTTCTTCCTTTTTCATTCCCCTTCCTTCCTATCATTTCCTTCTTTTCCCCTCCTTCTTTTTTTTCTTCTCCCTTCTTTATTCTTTCTTTTTTCTCTTTTATTTTTTTTTTGTTTTTTCTTTCCTTTTATTCTTTTTTTTCCTTACTTTTTTTTCTTTTTTTCTCCTTACTTTCATTCCTTTTTTTCCTTTTCCTTTTTTTTTTTTTCTTCCTTTTCCCTTTTTTTCTTTTCTTTCCCTTTCCCTTTTTTCTTTCATCTCCTTCCTTTTATTTTTTTTCTTCCTCCTTCCTTCTTTTTCTTTCTTTCTCCTCCTTCCTTCCTGTCTTTTCTATCTTTCCCCTCCTTATCTTTTCCTCTCCTTGTTTTTTTTCCCCTCCTTCCTAGCTTTCCCCTCCTTCCTAGCTTTCCCCTCCTTCCTAGCTTTCCCCTCCTTCCTAGCTTTCACACATTATAAAAGTGAACTAGTATTCAGCTAACAATGCCGACGGATAACAAACCAATATTTGAAAAAACAATTATGTTCCATTGCCAAGAACATACCGAGTTTCTTGTTTACACCCCAATTAATAATGTTAGAGAAGTAAATTACTACTGGATGGGAAGATGATAAATTGTTTTCCGGTATAATAAAAAACTACCCGCAAGGCAGTTTTAAATTTGCCCTTTTTTCCGAACTTGTTTATATCAAACAACATACCCAAAGGAAGCCTCAACCCTTTATGGTTCATTGATCCGACCCGGAGTCCGACTTCGTATTTACCGGATATTGTGATACTTTTATTGTTCCTTTCTTTTTCAGTTTTTTTCCTTTATTTGTCCATGATCATTGCGTTGTTAGCAGAGTTTTACGCAAAATTTGACAAAAATCATCAAAAGCCCCGTTTTTATTCAAGTCCACTGCTGCGTGATCCTCGAAATGACCTTTGCTAGAATTACAATTTATAATCCCCTTTATTGCATTTTCACGATCCAAAACGAACAATTATATAGATGAAAAAATCCTGCTGTGAGTATTCTGAGGGGTAATCTACTTTTATCTGAACCCGCAAGATTCATTTAATAAAATACTCCAAAAAATGGGAAAAAAAATATTATGAAATGTTTTGGTTGAACAATGCAAACCAAATTTTCGTTGTTACTGGGGCTTATCATGATGTCAATCGAAAGAAAGTTACTACAATGGAAAATTCAAGCCCCCATGGTTACCCTTTTCCCCTTAAAAATGTACTTTTTTCCCAAATTGAAAAAAAGTGAAAATATTTTGCCATTGGCATTGTGGGAAAAAGTTTTTTTTTTATTATTATTATTATTATTATTATTATTAAAATTATTATTATTAAAAAACAATTAGTTGTATGTACCCCCTTTCCCGGTTTAAAAAATATCTTTTTGAAATCTTTTTATTTTCATAAATCAACCGATAACTCCTCTTTGGGTTTTGGAAATTTTTTCAAGAAACGATTTCAAGGCAAAAGGTCACAATTTTGAGGATGTCAATCTAAGTTTTAATAATATTATTTTCATTGTTAATAATATTGTTAAAGTTATACATTACCAATTTCCCAAGGGCAGAAAATTGAGAAAAAAGAACTATGCATCCTTCGGGCATGTGAAAGGTGTCTGTGGTTTCATTAAAATATCCAAGAAGTTCCAAAAACAATAAAACAGTTTCGATTTTGACTGTAAAATGCAAATATTTAATTATTTTATTGCGCCTATTCTTAAACTGCGTGTCCTCACTATACTAGGAAGGGGGGGAAACAACACAACTGTTATCATGCGACAACAAAACTCAAAAGAAAAGGTCGCTCGCCCATAAATATTTGCTATTTAGGGATTGCGTTATGAACCAAGTAGTTTTTTGACATTTCTAGTTTGAAACAAATGTTGTACTGTATGTACGAGTATACTGTCCTTGAGCAGGGAGAAACATTTTTTTTTGGGAAACCATTTTTCCCGGGGTTTTCGTTCACCAAGGGAATTTTCGGGGTGAGGCCACTGATTTTATATGATTGTGCTATTCTTATTTATTTTCATGAGGAAAAAAATTTTTACAATTTCTCCATCAGATGAGTTCTTCTTAAGTGTACTTTAGTGTAGGCCAAATTACAAAAAAAAAGTTGAAAAGAATTATTTAATAGTTTTCAAATTGAGAGGCTTATACATTCTTTCTACAAGATTAGTCGTTGAGAAACGAAGGATTTTTTAACACCATTTCAGAAGCAAACATTTAAAAGGGGAAGGGGGAAAATAATATCAAGAGTAAAATTTAAAATTTTAAGTAAAGAAATTGAAAATTTTAAAATTTAAGAGAAATAAAAGGATTTTTATTTCAGGAGGAAACGATTGAAAATTGAAAAATCCCGGGGAGTGCAAAAGAAAATTTAATAGGAAAGAAAACATTTTTAACAAAACGAACAATGCTCGAGGCAATGGGGCAAAAATCAAAACTGGTTCCATGGCGGGCCCCCGGAAAAAAGGGGGCCGGGAAAATGGGTGGCGCGGCGCGGGGGAGGGCGGGGGGGGGGTTTTGGGCAGGGGGGGGCGGGGGCGAGGGGGAAATTTCCCGAACATAATCAGTCAGCGAGCCCTCCCGGGCGGAGGCTTTTGTTCCCGGAACTTTCCCGGGGAATGGAGCGACGGCTTCTCAAGGAGGGCGTAGGCGGCGAACGGTAGGGGGGAGGGGGGGGGCGGGGGTTTGGAGGCAGAAGACGGAGGCGGGGGAGAGCAAGGTCGACGGGGGGGGGGAGAGGCCCGGTGACGGGACTCCCCAAGCGATACGGCTATCAGGGGAGGTGGTTGCGTTGCTTGTTTTGAGGGAGTTGCGCCAAGGGTTTTAGCGGTTAAAGTTCGTAGTCAGTAGTTTGATGTCTTGTAGTCAAAAAGGAATGAATACGCCAATGAATTGGGAGATGAATTTCAGGAGAGAAAAAAAGGGGCCATCAATGAAAGGCCCGGCCACGCCGCGGAGGCGTGATGGATGCCGTGGGGCGAGGGGAGCGATAAAAGGTATGAGGCGGGGACGGAGGGGAGCGGAGCGAAAGGGCAGGATGGATTGGGGTGGGTTTGGGGATTCCAGGGGCGCCCAAAAGATTGGTCATTAGCCCAAGGGTAGTGCATGTTTCCCCGTTGGCAGTGGGTCTTTTCCCCCCCTGGGTGGCGAGATCCGGCGCCAACCTAATGGGGTTTCCCCAACCAGGACTCCCGCCAACCCCGGGGGGACCATTCCCCGCCGGGACAAACCCCTTTAAACCCCCTGACCGGTTTTTCCGGGAAAATGTGGTGTGAGTGCCGGTGGGGTGTGTGTGTGTGTGTGTGTGCTGTGGGGGACGATAGGAAAGGAAGAGGGACGAAAGTTTGCGCGCTTTGTGGCCCGTTTTGATAGAGTTCCCATGACGTTCGCCTGGTGTTGATTGGGGAAATACGGGGAAAAAGGAAGATAGAGATGAGGGAAAGACGAAAAGAGGAATGGAGGCTGTGGGGGGAAAGGGGAAGTAGGGGGAAAGGGGGGGGGTGGTGTTGGGACACCAGGAGCATCTCCGTTATGGGGGTATTGGGTTACAGTTTTGATGAAGAACAAGAGATTTGAATAAAAAAGAGTTGCGCCAGAAGACGAAAGTTATTGAGCAACTAGTACAGAGACGAGAGTTTCTGGGGCAATTTAAACCCGAATTTTTAAAGGGGTTATACTGTGACGCTGAAGCAAAACTAAGAGAATTAAGGAAGACTTGGCAAAAGTTGGGGAAGACAGAGAGAAGGGTTTGGGGAAAAAAAAGGGGCAGAGCGAATATCAAGGGGAAAAGATCATCCACTGATTGGATGACGATATTTAGGGCAAGGGAGGAGTGAATGGAAACCGGGGAATGCAAGAGGGTAAGTGGGTAAAATCCCCAAAAAATTTAAAAAAATGTTTTTTCAATTTTAAGATCCTTTGCAAAATTTAAAGCATTGAATGTACCACATTCAGGAGGATTACATTATAAGTATTGTTTGTGTTGTTATTGTTGAAAACAATAAAATTATATTTAAAAATTATTTAAAGGGGATAAGGGAAATTTAAATTGCTCCCAACTCATGAAATAATTTTCTATTGGCCTGTCACAAGGGGAAAAAAATGCCAACGGGATATATAAAAAGGAAAACCTTTTTTTTTTTGCTTTTTTCCGTTAACTTTGACACATTTTAAAAAAAAACTTGAAAAAAAATTATATTATTAAATCAAAATCTATTTTTTTTTAGAATGACGTACATTAAAAAGCAAATTAACAATCCAAAGGTTTTGTTGGAGGGTTTAGATTTTTAATCACCTGGTTCTTATTTAATTCCCCGCTTGGAGATAAAAAGAGAGATGGGAAGTTTACGTATTTTATTCATCGTAACTAGCAACCCCCGGGCCCTTTCCCGGGCTTTTCTTCTCGTAACTTTGGGAAACCCCCTCCTTTTCTTCATCACACAGCTACAGAAACCAAAAAGAATGAAAAGCAAAGCTACAACCCCTATTTTTTTCCCTGACCGGGAATCGAACCCGGGGTTTCCCTAAGGGAAAAGGGAGTATTATACGCGCACGTTTTCTGAGCCCCGGGAAAACCTACCCTCCCATTTGCCAACATTAGTTGAATCAAGAATAAATTATAAAAACAAGCACTTTTTGGAAAAAACTGGAAAAAGAAAAAGTTTGATCCCAAAAAATTGAAGCATTTGCATCACAAAACGAACTACAAAAATTTTTTTAAAATTCCCGGTAAAATAATCATTTTCCCCCTCGCGCAACAAGCGAAGCGAGGGCTAAAAAAAACGTGCGCGAATGATACGCCACCCATTACGCCCGCTACACCTTTTGGCTAACGCTTTGTAATTATTGTGTTTAATTAACCGAAGGGTTGCTTGCCGAGTCGGGCTGAACCAATGGTGGGAAAATTGGAATAGTAAGGGGGAGGCAAAAAGACGTTTCTCCGGTGATTACTCGGGGGGGGCGGGCGCGGAAGACAGCGGGCGACGAAGGGTTTTTTGCGGACGCGTCTTGGGAAGAAGGATTGGGCGCAGCAGCAGACATGCAGGGAGAACGGGCGGGGCGGGGGATGATGGGGATGAGGGTGAGATGAGATGATGGATGGGTGGTGATGGTGGGTGGTGGATGGGATGGGGTGGTGAGGTGGGGTGGTGATGGTGACGGTGGGGTGGTGATTGGATGGTGAGGTGGGGTGGGCGGGATGGTGACGGGGGGATGGGATGGGGTGGGGGGTGAGGTGAGGTGGGGGGGATGGTGGGGAGAAAGGTATGGGGAAGGGAGGGAGAAATAATGTTTAGAACAAGATTCAGAGTCCGGGGGGCAGAGGGGGAGGCAAGGAGGGAGGGCCAAAGCGAGAGAAATGGGAACATGGAGTAGATGGACACGAAACGGCTCAGAAAACGGGCAGGAGGCGGGGTCAGAAGGAAGGGGAAAATCGGCCGAGGGGAGGAGCAGTGGAAAGAAGAGGGGACTGGGATGGTGGGGAAGGGGCGGGGTCATAGATTGGGGGAAATTTAAAGGGCAGGGGAAAGGGGAGAACAGACAGCAAGGGGGGACGGAAAAGGGTGGGGGGGAGAGGAACCCCCGGGGGGGAGTCCCTCATCTAGCTGGGAAAAGGGGGCTTTGGGTGCCGGGGGCCCGGGGGGAAAAAGGCTGAGGGCAGTGGGGACAAGGAGGAGTCATAGGCGGGGCAAATGGGGTGCAGGGAGGTAGAAAAAGACAGGGGCCAGATTGATGACGGGGGGGAGAACCAAGGGCGATGGCGGGGGGGGGGGACGGGAGGTTAAAGGGGGGGGGACGCGGCGGGTTTTGGCGGGTTTTGGGGACAGGATGAGGGGAATGGGCCTGGGGGGGGGGCCTGCAGTGTGAAGGCGGAGCGGGCGACAAGGGCGATGCAGACGGGGGGGCGCGCGAGGGGGGGGGGGGGGGGCGGGGGGGGGGCGGGAGGTCGAGGGGTTTTGTCGGCGGAGGCGACCTACCCAGCGCCCAGAGCCGCGGGGGCGGGGAGCGCGGGAAAGGGGACGCAGCCGCCCCCGACGTCCTTACCCCGCTGCAATTTCACCCCGGGGCAGCCGCAGACACGGGGGAGCCGGCCCGGACGGATTTGAGGGGCGCGGGAGCGACGGAGATTAGCAGCGCCCGGGGGAGAGCCCCCCCGATGAGAACCTGGGGTTTTGACGCCTGGGTGAACAAGCACGCTTAACGCCTAATGTGTAAGCATAGTTGGAAAAATTATAAATGCGAGTGCTTCCTGCTTAAATACTGATGAGACCCCCTTAATTTCTAGCCGTTGGGGTTTTATTGGGTTTTCTAGCGCGGGTTTAAATGGTTTTGTTCAGTAATTTTGAACGTGCTGGGGTTTACGTTACATCCCCCGGGGGGAGGCGGTTCCTTTTCCCCGGAGAACGTTAAACCGGAACCGAACTACACGTCGGTTAAAGCCAAAAGCTCCCAAAAAAACCATCATGGCGGGGGTAATTTTGGTAAAGTCCCCGGGGGCTTCCCCCCTGGGGGCATCTGGGGATTTCCCCACTTGGCGGGGAAAAAACAAGTAGGGGACAAGGAGAAGCGACTGAAGACGCAGCGATCGCGGTTGCCGGTCACTCTCAAACGCCCTTCGTCAAAACAGGAACCCCGCGACCCAGGGGGTCCAAAAAAAATGAATACATCGTTTGTTAACCCATCACATTTTTTTCTGAATTTTTATGTCGCCTCTATTCCCACATACTGCAGGATTTCTTCCATTGTTCAGCACTGTATTGTGAAAAAGCTTTTGCAAAACGTTTCCTTTCTTTTTAAGGATGTAATATGATTAAATTTTTTCTGCTGCCTTGCGCCCTTTTTATAAATTCCCAAAAAGGGGGTATTGGGTTTAGATCTGGGTGGTACGGTGGAAGACGGGAGAGGAATGTTGTTCAATCAACGACCTACCGTTTTTCAGTGGATATACTTTGAATTATATGTACAATTGGGTTTTGGGAAAAACAGCAGCTACTTTAAAAACACATTGTCACTGCTCACTAGCCACGGTCGAACAGGGGACTGAGACCGAAACCTTCTTCAATACACGGCTTATTTTCTGTTGATCGTTTGGGCAACCCCTCTTGGGAGAAAAAACGTAAGCTGCCTTCCGTGTGATCCTTTCACTCATCAGTTTGTTATCACCAAACCCCGCAGTGTTGAATTACCGCGCGACCCAAGAGAAAGAGCTATGTTTTACAAAGAGGGAGGCAGGCGGGGGAAAATTACGAGCTTTGGGGGGAGAGGCCAGGGTTTCCCGGGATGCGCAGGGGAAATCGTTTTGGAGTAGAACAATTGTAGGGGATCACCAAGTATACGTATTTAACCAAAGTGTTTGCTCAGCCTTTTGTTTTTTTTTGGGGGGGGGCGGACTCAGGAATACACGGGGGATACAGCTAGCGAAGGTGAAGACCAAATAAAACTAGGGGTAGCTCAGGTTTTTGTTGTGAAATTGCGTTTATTAAGAGCCGGTTAAAACTTAAAAAATAATCCGTATTACTTCTTTACCTTTGTGGTTTTATATTCCCAGGATTTCAAGGGAATTCATTAAATAACACCTAAAAAATTTCACGAACCAACGTTTTAATCTTACATTTGGCATGTATCGGCATATTTGATTTGGACCAACCAAATACTTTTTCTTTTCCGTTCACTCCGGGAAAAACCATCCATGTGTCGAAAGGAGGTATTGCTCCCCTTTCCAGCTCTAAGCGCCCGGCTGGTCTTGAGACTTTTAAGGGAATGTACTGTATTTTAATGAACGCGCGCGGGGTGTGCGTGCGGTGTGTGTGTGTGTGTGTGTGTGTGTGGGGTGGTGTGTGTGTGTGTGTGTGTACGGGAAGAAGGGGGAAAAGGATGAGGAAGGAATCAGGGACGGGCCCCTGGACGAATTGTTAGAATCCTGCCCGGGCTTTTGCCTGGTATTGATCGAAAGAAACCACGATCCATGCAGCCGGTTGTTTTAAATTTTCCCTCCAAACACCAAATGTACTTTTACTTAAAACCATCTTGTTAGTGTCGAAAAAACCACCCCTGGCGTAACTTTAAAAAAACCCCAGGGCCCCCTCAAATCAGATTCCGCAGGACAACAGTTGTTCAGTTTTTACTGTACAGCCGGACATGTTTGTTGTTTGCATACTGGGAAAAAAGGCAGCCTGGAAGATAATCTACCTTAGAAGAAAATTAACAAATTGTGCGTGTTGTGAATGAAATGTTTGCTTCCTTTTTTGTAGCTTGTTTGGCGAATATTTTTTTTCCCAAAACCGCACATTAAGTCTGTAAAGCCTTTATGCGTCGAAACACCGGATCTCCGTTATGACCGTCCGCACGTGAATCGCCCCTCGTGCGTAATTTTCGTTTATCTGCCGCCCGACGAAGGGTCTGTTTTCCGGGCGGCTCGTCACTCGCCGCCCGTCATCTGCGCCACGCATCACCAACTCCCCGCCGCAGGGGCCACTGCGTCGCGGCCGGCCGCCGAGGGTCCGCGGTCAGGGGCGAGGGAAGAGCGGAAGAGCCTTATTATCGCGGCGGATTAAGAGCGCATGTGGACAGGTGGGCTTAAAATCTGTCGGATGGGATAATTGTGTTGCCATGGGGACTTTTTGATCACGATTCAGCAGGCATGCGTGTGGACACGTTTGGGACGCAAGTGAGATCACCACATACCAGTTCTGTTCGTCTTTCTTTTTTTTTTCCGGTTTTTGAAAAGTTGATTTGCAAGGGATGATAAGTAAGTTTGGAGTAAGTTTAAAAAAACTGTATTGTGATATTACTTTTTCCTCCGATATTTTTTTTCCACATCTGTATCCCATATCAACAAACATCTTTCTATGACGGGGTATTACTTCCAATTTGGGATTGTAAATATTGTTATATCAACCGTTGGCCCGCTATGCCTGTGAAATTCTCTCGATATTTAACTTAAATTATTAAATTGTCATTCAGCTTTTTAAACCCTTAGTTCGACATATAACAATTTTTCCCCAATCTGTTTCAAGTGGGCGTGTTTTTCCCAAACAAAAATCACGATTCCCGGAAGTTCTATTGATTAAAAACCCCCTTAGATTGATGGCTACTAATATAAATTTTCAGTGGGTTTTTAAAAATAAAAAATTTTTCATTTATTTTTATATATTTTAAATTGTATCGACCTATGAAAATTACTTTTTTAATGTAGAACAATAAAACACCGTACGGGTTTTTAATATAGTTCTGGGTTTTCTTCAATATCTGATAGATGGCTTCTAGAATGACTAGGGAGAAGGATGTCCAAGGAATTCTTGGTTATACCAACTCGCGTTCCATTAATAGAACTTAACATTTCCACAAAAAATTTAAAACGCGGTTGCGATCCCCTATCTGTGTTTCGTATGAAAATACCCCGACAGACTATATTCAGCTACTTATGAAAAAAACCTTCCATCTATGGAGCAAAACCCCAATATATATCCTCGAAATACAGAGTCAATTTTAATACGAAATTCAAACTACTGCTTTAATAAAATTTCCCCTTAAACTTTAATTTCAATTTAAACAATTTTAAGCCCCAAAAAATTATAAATTTCCGCCCCACTTAAATAATACCCAGCCTATGCTGAAAACCGTTCCTACCTCACCCAACCGCTTTTTGTGCGTTCGCTTCAAATTCTTCTAGAGTGATTCTTTCATCCTTCTAAAAGATCACGACCCCTTTTTTTGCCATCTGTACACCTTTTAATTTTTCGGGGTCCATCAGCAAGCGATGGGACACCAAGCATGAAATATTACATTTTGTTGATCGATTGTTCTAACAACGCGTATTCTTTTACTTCGAATTTGCATACGTGTTATTATCCCTAACGCATGTCATTATTCCTAACGCTGGGTGCCGATTTTATCATTCAACCAGACAATCCAAAGGGCTTAGTAGAAGAAGGGGGCTATTCCATATTTTTTTTGGAACTGAATTATTAGTGAAAAAAACCCCAACTCTTAATATTTTAGTGTAATTTATTATTTAAATCCAGTATGGATTTATACGAAAGTGTACTTGTTTTAAAAATTTAAAATTTTACTGAGTAATATTAGAAAGTTCTAGTAAAACCCCCTCACAAGTCAATATGGTTAGCCCCCTTGTTCTATTGGGGCCAACAATTATCTATATCTATATTCTATAATATTTAAAAAAAAAGGTATTTTTCCAAAGGCATTGTTTTAGAGTTTTACTAATCTATTGAACTATTTTTAACCCTTTTAAAAAAAAGAATGTGATCCCTAATTTATATCAGATATTGTTTGTGTTGGGTTCCCAAAATTTACTGTGTAAAAATTAATTAAATTAATTTTTTTAAAAGTACACTTATCAATAGTCAAAATTTTTTTCCAAAAATTTGGGTGTTTAAAATCGATTATATTGAAACAATAGATGTGGCTTCATGGGGCGCTGCTTGGGTGTTTTGGGTTTTTATTGTTCAGAATTTTTTTCAATTGTCACGATTTTGTTTCAGTGTAAAATTGCATTGTTGGGGTTTACAGTTTGGGATTATTTGGGTTTTGGGGGTAATTTTTAGAGAAATTCGGGGGTGGGTTTTGCTTTGGTTGTACTGAAAACCAAGGGTTTTTCATAGGTTATATCGAATTCCGAACCGTTTCCCATTTCCCCAAAAAAACGCAAACGTACATTAACCGGGCGCAGGGAAAAAGAAAGTCGCGTAGATGTCGGGTAGTGAGGTCACTTCTTTTCTTGGGGCGTCGTCAATGAAATATCAGTTTTTTTCTTTTGGGACTTCCCCTGCGAGAGAAATCCTTTCAAACGAGTTTACCTTTTGCTTTCTTAAATGGGATAATAAGTTTACGTTCGAGCAACATGGGCCCGAAGGAATCGAATTTGTTTATAGGAAATGATGACACATCAAAAACTTTAGGAAAAAACCGTCAGTATAGTAAAATGCTCTTTTTTTCTGTCATTTGCGTATTATTGCAATATGTTGATCATTTTGCATTGCCACCTGGTCATGGGCCATACGTGTTCAAACCCCGGAATTGCACATCACAGAATATGTCTGTTATAATTTTAAGATCCAAACAATGCAAAAATTTTGAAGTTGTCAAGATAGTAATTTTACATTTATCTCAGATTCACTGTCAAAATTTTTAAGGGGTTTTCACTAGTATTGTGACATACCAATATGTATCATTTTATTAAAGTTATTTTCGTAAAAAGGGGGGAAAAGCTTTGGTAATTAAAAAGGAATATGGCGCCAGCAACGGCGCTCAATGGTTGTCAAGATAAAAAAAATTCATCTGGCATTGAAAGTGAATTTTGGGTGCCAGATTTGAAAAAAGATTTGAGGATTGGTTGGGGAGAGCAAAAGATATTTTTACTACTGCAAAGATATCTGATTTTTAGAGAAGAAAACAGTAGAAAGGGGAATCTGAGGCTAAGGGGGTGAGCAGAAAAGAAAAAAGGACAATCTGGGGCCTGTGATGACGCTGTGAGGGGTCCTGCGGACAGGTAATTTGTGTAATTGGAACTTGTAATTTTTTTTATGAGTTGAGGAACGTTGACCCCGAATAATTTACAGTGTGTTAAAAGTATAGCCTACGAACAGTTTGGGCTTCAATTTTTCCAAATATAGCAGAATGTATTCATTTCTCCATGTTATCGGATGGTAATCCGGGTAACCAAAAAGCCGGGGAGAATATTATTCTACCACACCTGTCGACCAATCGGTTTCGTCCCAGTTCATTACACAACGACTTAGGGGGTTTTCGCAGTCGCCTACAGAGGCGCTGCGTGCTCTTCCGCAACTTTTAAAAACAGGTGAACCACGAAACAGTTTTGGGGTTCCAAAAATTGTGGCCACTTTTTAAGGTTAAAAAGCTCACATTGGGTTTTTTAGTTATGGATTCTTCCAGCAGTAATAGGAGGGAAAATTCGTAGACTGCACACCGCCAGAGATTGTGGGAAACTTGGAAAAAATCAACAAACAACTTGTTACCAGACAAATCAAGAAAATTTTATGATAAATCATAAAAGATTTCAATTATGGCTAAACTAAACAGAACCAATTCTTTTTTGAGAACGTTGTATTGGCTTATTTTTAAATGTTGATGAAAAAATTTAAAAATTCTACTTTTATGGAAGGAATAATCGATGTTAAGAAGCGCAATTGAGTATAAAAATGAAATACATATAGAAAAATATTCGGGAAATTTCGTTTTTTTTTAAGGGAAAGGAGAAGGCTATGAACCCAAAAATCAAAAATATTCACCCAGAACAAAAAAAATGAATTTATAACAGTAGCTCCAGACGGTTTATATCTTGCCCAAAGATAAGACATTTTTAAGACTTTATTTAAAAATTACAATAGTACTTAAAGCATACTTTTTTAAAGGTTGCATTCATCATGGGTATAATGGAAGCCTGTCGGGAAATGAATTGCAATTTTCTGAAAGTAGAAGATACACAAGATTTTGGAAAATGCCCCTTTTATCAAATTACCCAAAACTAAAAAAAAAGTGCTAGAACATTTACGGTAACTGGGAAATTTTTTTAAAAAAGGTAAAAGTACATTGATTTTTTAAATTATCAACACGGAAAGTGCACTGTTCAGAAAATGGCATAAACAAATTAGGGTCCATGGGCAAACAAATCGCCACGTACCCCCGTTGCCGAATCCAAATCTATACACTGACATACTTTCCGCAGGTCTTCGGCCACAATGCTTGTTTATGGGAGGCTATAAAGCCTTTAAAAAAACGTTTGGTAAAAAGTACGTCGGTAGGGGAAAGGGTTTTGTGGATGATTCAATGTCCGTTGTTTACTGCAAACACGCTACTGCAATCGGTAGAACATAATACGACTATAATTGAAAATACTCGGAAAAATACATCTTTTTTCTGCGGGAAACTTTTTTTAAAAGAAATCGACTCAAATCAAGAGTCAACCCCCCATAATAAAAATATAAAACAATTGTTCGAATGTACAATTAATTTTTCCAAAAAATAAATCTATACTAATATTTGTAATTTTTTGTTTTGTTTACTTGTTTGACGTTAATGTTATAAAATATTTCATTAATGAAGTTAAAAGTAGAATGAATGTAAATTATTTCAAAAATAAAAAAAATTTTTACATGTTTATTTAGATTTTTTAAAAATTCAATATCAAAAACAGAGAAAGTATAGCCCTTTTTACTTGTTATTTTTTTAATTAATTTTGGAAACCTGACATTTGCTCCTACGTCGCTCGCGTTGGAAACATCCACCGTGAATAATATAATAGCCATCATTCTACGCTCGCTGCAGAGATACTTATTACAACACGCGGAAATTAGAACTTAGAGAAGTCATATGTTAGGGCTTGAAAAAATTCTGGGCGAGGTTTGTGGACCTTTAAAACATTTCCGCTGTTAAAAAGCAAAGAACTGGGATTATTTTGCATGTTTAATCGAACTAGAAAATACGAATATTTGAAGGAGTGCGGATCAGTCCGGCATCGTTCGCGTGGATGAACAGGAAAAAAAGGGAACCCGGGACTTCAATTTTGGGAAATTTAAACACCGGGGGGAAGAGAAGATTCTTTTGTTTTGTGGCGACGTCGATAAAGAGGGGGAATATATGCAGTATAAAGGTTCGGAAACAATCAGACCAAAAGGGGGTCTTTCTGTTCAATAAGCAATAAATCCTAAGTTTCTTTTTGAAAGGAAAAAAAATTATCATTGGCCAACCCGAGCTAATAAAGCTAGATAAAAAATTTGTTTTCAGATTTCGCCAGTCTGTATATAGCAGATCGGGTAACCCGCCAGGTAATAGCGATTATTTTGGGGCGCAACCCATCGACCCAGCTTTGTATGACAATATTTAATTTTTTTTTGAAGCTAAACATATTATCGTAACCTTTTCCTGGCGCCCATGTTAACATAAATTTGGGAAAAGGGTTACGACGAAACGCCCAATAATTGTGAGCAGTTTCCAATGTTGCAGATTAATAAAAAAATTTAACACATTCGCAATAAAACCGTTTTGCACTGTGTTCCCTTACCAACTTCATCCCGCTGATCATCTAATTTGGGGTTAAGAGAGACATAAGCAGCTGTAAAATTTAAAAAGGGGGAAAAATTTATTTATACAGAAGAATATTCAGCGCCTGATTCTGAAAAAACAAATGGGTGAAAGCAGAAAATTCCCAGTATACAAGATTTTCATTTATCAGGAAAGCACAGACTGTACAGTTTTAACACAGTTATGACATGGTTTTGTACAAATCATACGTAGATACAAAAATTTTTAAGTGAAGTACATGAAGCGTGTCAACAAATCAATATATCAAAAATGACGGTTCAATTAATATTTAAAAAAATTAGCTTCTGTTCACACAACGGGAAAAAAGAAAGAATATTTCAAATTAAAAAATCAGCAAAAAAAAGAACTTCTTTTAAAACTTCCAACATTGAAGCAAAAGTTGTTTATTGCAATTTTAAAATCTATGAGAAAAAGTATGTTATTACTGAGTTGTACCCGATTCTAAATAATCAAAAGCTAGTTTCTAAGCGCGCAATTTTAGAATTTTGATTAAAAAAGATGTTCAGTACCGTTCAACTTTTTTACTGTTACTGAAAAAATTTTTATAAAACCCAATGGTTTATATCAAATAAGCAAATTCACCGATTTTTTACAAATTGAACCTCTTAAAAAAATATATAATGACACAGTTTTACAAAGTTTTATAACTTATTAAGTTTGGGCCAGCTTCAAAAAACTTTTTTTTAGATCAACACTATGAAACCCCTTCTATTCTTTCAAGATTCCCCAAAGATACTTTTCACCCCCCAATTTCCCTTTTTAAAAATTTAAACGCCACCTTTTAATTGAAAAAAAATTTACAATTTTTTACTTTTTCCTTTTCCATTTTTAAACAGTACCCCCCAAAATTTACCATTCCATAATATACAATTTTAAACCCAAAAAACCTTACAAAAAATCCTGTCTCATTGCCTAAAAGTTATTTGAAAGAAAAAAACTCCTGAAAAAATTTTAAACTCAATTGAACAAAAAAGTAAATAAAGATAAAAAATATCGCCCAATTTTTGCGCCCTAAAGAAATCACGGAAAAAGCCAGGAAGGAGGAAACAAATACAAAATCGACTAATCGACCAGTCAACCAATCGACCGCGCTTTCTTTTGAAGGGGCGAAGACCGTTCTGCCGAGAACCGATTGAAAGATTGGGAAAAAAATTTAAAGGGAGTTAAGCAGAGAAAAATTTTTATTTTTTATTCATGTTGAATTTGAAAATGTTTATTTGTATGGTAAGAATAAGCAAAACGTTTGTCGCGTTACACCTAGCCCCTACCCTTTTCCAAAGTTCTACTCTTCAAAAGTCCGCATTTTTGAAGTTATCAAAACTGTTCCACCAACATCAAACAACAGATATTGCCTATTTTGCAGTACATTAATTGCAGAAATAAATAAATCAGTAGAGTGACAACATTCATACTAACTTCAATTAAACGACAGAACAAAGAAGTACGTTGAAAGGTCATGCTCTGTGAACCATCTTTACGTTATACTGCTCTGCATATTATTATTATTATTATTATTATTATTATTATTATTTAAACATGTACTAACCATGGCATTTCTACATTTATTATCTATGCCTGAGTTTAAAGAAAAACAACATTTTACAGAATGTTTTTTTTTTTTTTTTTATTTCTTCTTTTTCGGCATTTCGCTCTTCAAAGGCTTTATATGATTTCAAAAATTACAAGATGAACCATCCTCAGGGTTCAGGTTTAAAACAATAAAAGGAAAATGAGCTTGACAAGTTGGTGCCAAAAGAGAGAGAGAGAGAGAGAGAGAGGGGGAGAGAGAGAGGGGGAGAGAGAGAGACAAAAAAATATTTTTAGATAGTTAAGGAGGCTTTTTTATTAAAACTTAGGGGGACTGGGGGATTGTTATATCACACAATTATACATTTATGTTATTGATGATAATTCAAGTAAATATTAATTTTTTTAAAACATTTTCAAAAAGATATTTTTCCGCATTTATTAATTTCAAAATCATGATTATTTAAATGAAATTTTTAGAAAATTGTTGACAAAAATCCATATTCAAGGATGTATGCGATAGCCAATGTTTACATTTAATTTTATTTTAAAAAATATATTTATTAAAAATACATCGGGCATTCACCAGTTTTATCTTTCTTTATTAAAATTCTTGGAAACTGATATAATATCAAAATGTTTAGGTTTTAGCACTGATTGCGGGTTTTAGAACTGTGGAAAAAGAAATTACATTTTAAGGATTAGAGGGAAAGTAAAGATGATACAGAGATGGGGTCTTCGGGCTTAAAATACATATTTATTTATTCTATTACCAAAAGTGCTGTCCTATATTAGGAATGAAATTTTGGGGACGGATTTTGGTTTTAAAAAATTGGGGTTTTTTGCAACCTCCTTTTTAACTCATGTAAGTGGTACGCCTAGAAAAAGGGGTAAAAAGTGTTTCATTAATTCAATATTTATTTACTTTTATTTATTTAGTCAAAAACAGTCAAAAATTGTATGTGACGTTTGGGGGGAAAAAAACATCTGCGCACGCTTTCCCTTGAGTTTCAGAATCCCTTTCCCCAAAAATTTAATTATTAATAGTTGAAAGAAGAAACAACAATAATAATAATAATAATAATATTAAAAAAGCGAGAGATTAACATTTCCAAAAATAGATATCGTTGCCGAATTATAGAAAAAAATTATTTGTAACGGAAACGAAATCTGATTTTTTTTAATGCCAATAAGATTCAAAAAAATAAAAATAGCAAAGACTAAAAGAAAAGGTGGAAAGATTATGGCATTTAAAATCTCTAAGGCTATTTATTTTCCTTTTTTTTTCCTCGTCTTACAAAAATATTTACAAAATATAAAGAAAATTGTAATAAAGGACAGAAATTGGGTTATACGATTTTTTTGGGAAAAAATTTTACAAAAGTGTCAAGAACTTTTTTAAATTGTTCTAAAAGACCCAAATCATTTTGATTTAACTTTTCAAAAAAGAGCAAGGACGCTTTTTAAAAAGACGCATGACTAATTTTTTGTTTAAACTTTTAAATTACACATTTTTCATTAATGAAATTGTTGTTCAAAGACATCTTAAAATATGGTCATGGACGATGTGTAGAAAATATGAGCTGTTTCGCGTGAAATGTGAGCATTTTTAAAAATTATTTTTTCAAAACCGCCATTTTTTCTATAATTTTGGTCCTCAAATGGAGAAAATAATGCGTAAAAGCCCCAACTTCAGTGAGCTGTGCTAGGTGTGAATTGTGGAAAGTTGTCAAAAATTAACATTGCAAACGTATAATATTGAAGTAAGAATTGTTTTACATAATAAAGTCTGTTTTAAAGATTAAATCTTTAGATAATGTCATGTGTCTTTTTTATAAAACGAGTTGTTTTCGCGTAGTTTAACTTCACGTTAATGCTATTCATATTTTTCCTTAAAACTATCCCAAATATTTTCTTTAAATGATATTCTAGGATAGATAGCAAAGGACGCTTTGAAAAGTGAAGTAGGTCTCATTTTCTTTGAATTCTGAATTTCCGAACATTGCAAAAGTTAGAAATCAGGCAAACAAGTATCAGCTGCTTTAGCTGCACTAATTTATTTTGTTCTATTTGCTTACCCTGTATCTTAGATGCCCAACAACGAGGGTACCGTATCTCCTTGTAACACGTGGTAAAGTGATTCAGGATCTTTGCCGAATGTCTTAAAATACATGTAGTCTCACAACCGGGCGTTCTCAGGAGATCACTTGAGGTTAGTACGGCAACTACGATGCTTTCTTGAACTTGGTGATGTGCCATTGTCTTACGCTTCACGTAGGGACTAAACTGTCTCATAGCTATGCATACAACAATACGTTTCAGACTGCAGTAAATGCAAAGAGATGTACTAGCATTTATTATTATTGTCAAAAATGTCTTTATTAGCTGTTTAAAGATACAATACGTATGTCTAACATTTTCATTGATCCTATTATAAATTAAGAACGTCTTCTATGAACTTTATAATGAGATAAATTAAAAGCATTTGTGCGCATATATGCATTCAATAAAAGCATATCATACTATCATACCACTGTATTTCACATCATACTACAAGATACCATTGGTGAGAGACAACAGATGTGAGAGCACATAATGCGTTTAAGTGAAAGAGTTTTAGAAGCTTTTTGTTAATAGCATTTCATCCTGATTTCAGCCCAAGACATCCCCATCTCATGTACACCCTGCTTCTCGTTGAACAACACAGATCTCCCAAAAGCGTCCATCTTTCCCACCGCAATCGATGTTCTACGTGCACGCTTATCACAGTAATCTTCTCTAATGGCTTACTTACAGGAATGTAGGCTTCACAGCACCTAGAATTACTTGTCACTATGCCAATGATAATGTTGTGAATACTTCCGTTTGATTCTGCTTATTAATATTTAGACCAGACCGTCCTTTTCATAAATACCAATTGCCTCAATTTCTCTAGTAATAGAACCTGCTCTCTCCTGTTGCATTTATTTATTGTCATCGTTCCTTCTTAGTTCAGCTGCCTCAGTTCTAACCTATTTACTCGTAACACAGTACATCTCTGCAAGCCTTTACGAGACTGGCCCACGTTAGTGACCCATAACTGATATGCAAGTGGTATAAAATTACATTGTTTATTCCAACAAAAATATTTTCGTAGATAAACATAAATAGTGTCATATTTTATATTTTTCTACCATTTTTCAATGTTTTAAAGCGATGATGAAAAATATTATAAACTATACTGTTACAAATTTTATTTTCTCTCACATTTTTCTTAGATGTGTGTCACTTTATTATACATGGGTGTACTTAAAAACTATAAGAAAACTGAACCTATATTATATTCTATATTAGAAGTATATTCTAAGTTAACACCTGCAAGCTTTAAACATATATGATTAAAGTAACTTCTTTCAGGGTTCATATCGGCCGTCTTTCAATGGCTAACCATCTCATTTATGGTCAGTTCCTAAATTTCCTCTTTATTGCGAATCATTTATTCTGAAGCTCACCGCGTTCGTGAACGCTATAACGAGCAACTGACGACCTTGTTCTTGTCGATTCTCGCAGTCGGCAATGTTTTTGCTATCCTTACTGGGTTACTTGATTATTTTGTCCATTATGAATTAGGATTTAGTATATCTACTGCCGAAACAGTCATTGGTGTAGGAACCATTACTTCCGACATAGAAATCTAACGCTGGTCCAGACCTAATAAGAGATAATAGAGACTTATGTAACTTCAATAAATAATTAGAACAATTTCCAAGAATTGTTCGGGCTATTAGAAAAACGGTAATTAGAGGCTGAGAAATAGCACTAGTTAATAGTACGAGCTGAGCCTAGCCTAGAGAGGAAATAAATAAGTAAACAATAAATAAGTTAATAAGTAATTAGTTAAGCGAATAAGTGTATAAATTCATAAGCTTCTAAGTAAATAACTTTTAAGTACACAAGTACATATATACGAAAATGTTAAGTAATTAATTCATAAGTAAATACAACTAAATAAATTAAGAAATAAATAAACCATTAAATAATTAAGTGAGCGTATTAGGGAATAAACATATCCGAGAAAATTTAGAAAGATAGTTACATCAATCATAGTCAGAATCAAAGATAGGCAAACATAGTCATAATTTAACGATAGATTCTGTCATTACTATTAGCTTGTTTGTAAAATATATGAAATTAGTTCTCATAAAATGCCAATGTATCTCGTTCATCGCATTAATGAAATTTGTAACTCCTATGAAGCCAATCTGAGTTTGAAAATTGTGATGAAACTTATGCTATTAATATATAGATAATGAATTTTGTAATAAGTAATTGTCTGTAATACAATGAACATACAATTGAACACAATACAATTAGATGTACCTTCCTAACGTTAGCTAGCTAACAATGTAGCTTCTCTATGCGCTCGTTTTTTTGAACTTTCCTTTTGCTTGTAGTGGTAGTAGAGCTTAGGGTGAGTTTCTATTGTGTTAACAATACAGAAAAATCAAATCTGTTTGTTCCTTTACCGTTAAAAATAAGTTTTCTATAATTTGGCAACGAGAATATCTAGTATTTGAAATGATAATCCTCGCTTTTTAAATTTGTTATTATTATTATTATTTATTATTATTATTATTATTATTATTTTCACATTTCAACTATTAATAGTTAAATTGTTGGGAACGGATTCTGAAACTCAAGAAAGCGTGCGCAGATGATTTTCTACCCATACGTCACATACAGTTTTTGACTAAATAAATAAAAATAAATAAATAAGATAAAATTAGGGGGTAAATGGGAATACGTGTACGAGAAGCGAGCGCAGAGGCGCCGGTACGTAGACGAGGTGAGGGTATCTCTGGCGCTGTTCCAGTTTATATACTGTAGAGGTCAGAGTCTGGAAGGGGAATACATGACGTTCACGTCAAGAAATAACTAGTAAAAGAAAGTTTGTTAGATTAGCATGTATTCGTCTTGTAAAGGCAGGATTTTCCGTTCCTGAGCTTTTTCATTAACCGTACTATTAACCTGTTATCAGCAGTTTTTGCGATGGAGACACCAACTGGGAATGGAACCAAAATTGGAAAGGTTAAGACACTGTAGGTTTTGTAATAACTTAAAGGTCTTCGGTCAACCCATATAGTATAAGGTAATGTAATTTATTTATGTAATTTTTACCTATTGAATAAAAATAAGTTAAATTTCTGACATTAATGTTAATTTACACTCCTTATATCCCCATCGCGTAATAGGTGACTAAATTCTTGTTAAATATTCATTGAATTCGGTTCATTGACGGCGTCAATGAAACCAACTGGCGTAATTGCATTGTTGCTATTATTACATCTTAAGACAGATTTATACAGCATAATCGATGTACTCCTACTTCTGAATTCAAGGTTTTCTAACAGTACATTAAACAGATTATAAAACGTTTTCACCTGAAGAAATGCACGATGTCAAAATTTTCCGAGTAGTCAGAAACCCGTCGAAAACATCTCAGGCTTCTGAAAAAATATTACTTACATTGTTATCTTTGTTCTTTCTGAATTAGGTATGTATTTGGTATTTTAGGGTTGGGTAATTCAGATTTTTGTCAGATAGCAGTGTGTCCGAGCCTGAACCCTGTTTTTATTTATTATTCACGCATCATTATGCGTAAGGGAGGTATATGGTAAGCATGACATATTCCGATCACCATATCTAGCGTACTTGGTCAGCCTGACGTTTTCTTTCATCACACAACTGTAGACACTAAACCGATAGATTTACAAAGCTACAACCCCATTTTGGACTGGCTGAAATCGAACTCGAAACGCAACATGGAAAGCTGGCATGCTGTTCATGAGCCACCCGAAGGTTCATCTTCTTTCCGAATGACTTGCTTAAATATAAATATCATTAAGGACATTGTCACGAGCGTACAACTATAAATAATCCCATGATTATTATATTTTTAATACATCAATATAATCAATCATTAAACAATTTTTCATCTTACCACAACACTGCAATCCCTTCACACCAACAACCGTCTCCCTTCGTGTCTCACATTTCCACCACCGCAACATACAGCGAGCGGTAGCTCAGTGCATCAACTGATGTCACTGCAGCGCCTCTGACCGGGAGGTCCTAGGTTCCCACTCCCCACGGCGCACAGTGGGGCAAGAGGGCCTCATTTCTGGCATTAATTCGAGTAACATCTATAACCCATAGTATTGCATATCACTGTAAAGAGAAATTCATGTTGAAAGAAATGGTGTAACTTCCAATTCGATACCTCTTCATCTGACAAAAAAATAGTCGATTTTCTAGGAATACGCATTGTAAATAAAAACAACAAATAACGTTACATTACGTTTTATTGAAGGGGGAGCAAAAAAAGAAAGGTTTTACTAATTACATAAATTAAAGTCAAATATAAATATAGTGAAATTATATTAAATCATTAAAAAATCATCATCATCGCTATCAATAGTATGAACTGTGTCATCGCAATCATCATCCGCGCGGGCCTCATAATTTTCAGAATGAACAATGTGTTCGGGTGGATGAACCAATAGTTCCTGAACTTCCTTTTGGGAGGGTTTGCACATTTTCGTAGGTAATTTTCTCTTGTTGGTGATAAGTGGATCTGATCTTAAGAGCAGTAAATTTAAAACATCACTATTAGTTTTTCACGGGAACATTTTCGGAGAAGTGCTCTCTGTTTTTCTTAAAATCTTTGTTGAGTGCTTCTTGAGCTTCCCTGTTAATTGTCCAATTAGAGGCAAAGCTGACGAGACAGTATCAGGTCCATGAATAAAATACTTGTGCGGTGTAGGTGACATGTTGTACCATGGATATTTTTAACAAAATACCGAGCCGTGTTCTGAGCAAAGCCCGTAACTTTTCAACATGAATTTCACTGCCACTTGATACGACAATCATAATTATTGCATCATTTTAATTAAATTTACATCAATGCGTGTAATTTCAGCAGATAGTTCAAGGTTCTGAAAGAACCGTCGAGCTGTATTTCTGGTATTTGTATTACCGGATCCTGGTTTTGGCTGATCCACAATCAAACCACTGCGTTCTCGAATCTCTCTCTGAATACGAGCTTTATTTTCAGCCACAGTGTTTTTAGCATTCCTCGCGCTTGCCACGTCTTAATAGGTAACTTATAAGCCAAATGCAATAGGCACTCAAACATGCGTATCAACCTATGTAGTGTTGACAAACCGTAAACCACACTTTGTTCTTGTCTTAAGTTTTTCAGTCAAGAAATCAAATTTTTGTGTGTTCTCTCTCATTAGAGATCCACATAAAATCCAAAAGTTCTTTCTCTTGATATGAACAGTATTCGAACTCTTGCCTGCCAAAAAAATTATTCACATAGTACACAATTCATTTCCGGTATTTTACGTGCAGACACGTCCGTAAAAATCATTCCGGTGAAGAAAGTAGCAAAAGTAGCAAGAAAAAACAGCTGTATAATATATTTGGAACATTACTGAATAGCGAGAAACAAAGATCAAGGCTTGATCACCTTGATACATAATTAAAAGTTGTGTGTTTCACAAAATAAGACGTACGTTTTAAATGTTAAACGCTATTTCTTTGTAGTTTTATTTCTATTAATATTAAGGCCTAGATTTTGTGTTTGTCACATGCTAAATAACATTAAATACCTGAACTTGAAGCTTCCATTGCAAAAGTTGGTTTTCTTACATACACTGACTGAAAAACACCACGAACCTAGAGATAAATTCTCACTAATGAAAAGCACGTCCGACCGTCACTACAACACTGCATGAACTGAAAGCTCTACGGTGGAGACAGACAGCCCAAGCGGTGTGACATGCTAGGACATATTCGTCCAGGTACTCCTTTGCACGAAACCATAAGAAATTTTCACCCTAAATAATTTTGGTTTTTAATTTCTGCCAGGTTTTGCTGTCATTTGCCCCATAGTGCGGCGGCAGGATTTTCGACACTAGCTTTTCAGATAGGTCGAATTCAGTCGCTGTCTGGAGGAAACTTCTAGCAGCCGGCTGCTCTGATCGATAGTTTTCCGTGGTTTCTCCGATCAACACCAGGCGAATGCCGAAGCAGTAGCCTACCAAACGGGCCACGGGCGATATTCCTTGTCCTATTCTCTCCTTTACACGCACACTTACACTAACATGCACTACACTACCACATATTCCGGGAGACCGGTCGGGAGCTTAGAGCTTGTCCCGTCTGGGGCGGTGCCCCGCTGTTGGAAGAGTCCTGGTTAGGGGGAAACCCCACTAGCGGGCGGTAGGTCAGCGCCGGATCTCGCCATCCGGCGGGGGAAGATCACCGCCATCGCCTGAGAAAAAAATCTGCACCACACAAACGGGAATAATGACCAAAGCAGTTGACGCGCCCGGAAACACGAAAAATCAATCAATCAAACCACCGCAACAGGACGTGCGCCGGCGCACTGTCTACCGGTCGCGCATCTGCGGTGAGCGGACGAGCGGGCGAGCACGATGCCGTGAGCATTATACACTTTTGTCGCGGGGAGGGCTTAGTCATATCGGATTTCGCTCCGAAAGCGATAAATAACACGGGAGTCCCGCTTGCAACGAAACCATTGTCCCCGCCCGCCCCCGTCCCCGACCACCGCCATCGTGGCGCCCACCTACCGCGCAACGCACGCCACCTGTCGACCGTCTCCAAACGCCCGTTGCCCACGCCTCACCACGCAACTCCCGTCACCCACCGCCCTCCGAACATGGCCCTCCGCCCTCTGTCCACCGCCCTCCGAACATGGCCCTCCGCCCTCTGTCCACCGCCCTCCGAACATGGCCTCCGCCCTCTGTCCACCACTCCGAATCTGGCCTCCCCCCTCCGCCCTCCGAACATGGCCTCCGCCTTCCGATCATGGCCCACCGCCCTCCGAACATGGCCCTCCGCCCTCTGTCTACGCCCTTCGAACATGGCCTCCGCCCTCTGTCCACCGCCCTCCGAACATGGCCCTCCGCCCTCGTCCACCACTCTCGAATCTGGCCCTCCGCCCTCCGAACATGGCCTCCGCCTTCCGATCATGGCCCACCGCCCTCCGAACATGGCCCTCCGCCCTCTGTCTACCGCCCTTCGAACATGGCCTCCGCCCTCTGTCCACCGCCCTCCGAACATGGCCCTCCGCCTCTGTCCACCACTCTCCGAATCTGGCCCTCTGTCCTCCGCCCTCCGAACATGGCCCACCGCCCTCCGAACATGGCCCACCGCCCTCCGAACATGGCCCTCCACCCTTCCTGCTCCACCCTTTGCCCACCGCCCTTCCTCCCTCTGCCCTCCGCCCTCCACCAACCGCTCTACACGCTCCGCCCTTTGCCCACCGCTCTTCCTCCCTCTGCTATTCAGTCTCCGCCCTTTGCTCTCCACTCTTCGTCCTTTACCATGCGCCCTCCGCACGCTGCCCTGCGTCCTTTACCCTCCCTTCTTCGACCTTACCTTCTGCCCTTCGTCTTCCATGCGCACACCCCCTTCGCCGTTTATCCTCCGTCCTTCACCCTCCGCCCTCCACCTGCCATCCATCGTCTACTTCAACCACCGAACGCCCACCACCACGTAACCTCCGTTCACCGCCACCCGCCACCCACCTCCCTGCTAAGGCCCACGCACGCACACCCTCAATGAGTGAATGGTTATGGTTATAATGGTTATGAATGAATGGTTATGTATTTAATGAATGAATGATGCGTGAACGAAAAATAAACTAGTAAAAGAACCACATAAAAAACACACAAAACATTTAGAATTAAGAAAAAAAATATCAATAACATTTTTCGTGTAAATTAAGTATGCCAAAGTGCTACAACATAATTATTAAATTAGATTTAAACTAGAATTAAGTTAGCTTTAGTTAGTATTAGCTTTTTTTTACCTCTCCCTTAGCTGCTTAAGCCGCAAGGCAGCAGCGTAATTTGCACACCAGTAACTAAATAAATTCCCGCCCCCTCAGGGTTACTGTGGAGCGGAAACATGAAAAACACCCTCTCTGCCCATCCGTCCGCCCGCCCACCCTGACCCACCCGACGCCCACCAACCACACGCACGCGACCCACCCACGCGAGGCCCGCGCCGCCTCCGCCCAAGCCGCCGCCGCCGACGACGTTCAGATTAAACGTGCGTTAGTTACCGACGCGGCCGGCAGAGGCGCTATCAGCGCGCGCAACCCATCAATCACGAACGCGCCCGCACGCATGGGCGCCCGCGCGGGCGTGTTGGCGGGCCGCGCCGGGCCGCGCTGGGCAGGATTGGATCGGGTTGGTTGCTCGTTTTATTGTAATTTAAACTTGGAGATGATTGTCGAGAGAGCGGAGCCGTAATTGAAGGCAGTAAATCCGGGCCGGAGCTCTCGCCCCAGAGCGGATTCCTTCCGTATGAGAGGCCTCGCGACTCGGGGGAGGTGCAGCGGAGCGGACGTAAGTTATTCAGGTAGATGCGCTTTTGTCAGCGTTTCCGTCGACGCGTCTTCAATCGACTCTATGACTCTCGATCACCGATTCTCTTCGCCTCTCCCTCAGTAGAGAACATTTCTGAATGAGTTTTCAGGGGCGGATATTTTAACGTGAGTGAACATCTGAATTAACACGTGGGTTGACGTGTGTTTCTGTAGGCTAATATGAGATCGTGTGTTGGGCAGGTTTGCATGTGTGCATTGCTGTGAGTGTACATGGGTTGATGTGGGTTTTCGTGGTTCGTTTATGTGTGGTTTTGTTTGTGTATCTTTGTGCAGGTTGGTAAGTGAAACTGATGTGGAATACTACACAGGACTGTGCGTGTTAGTCCAAATACGTATCAATGTGATCTTGGAGTTATAGGAACGCAAGACATGAAATGATACCATCACGAAGTATATTATATAATTACGCCAAGAACCAGTTATCAAATTGTTTTGGACAAAACGCCACCAGAAATAATGACTAAAAAGAAACTTTCCACTTCGATGAATGTTTTTTAATATATTTGATTCTATCAAAACAGATCATGTAAGTAATTCAAATCAGCTCCTTTTTTAAATTTTATTTTGTTCTTATCACATTTTCGTTATATTTCCATCATGTTTATCAATCCGTTACCATTCTATCTTTCTCTATTATCTTCTTGCAATGTAAAAGATTCCTCAGACTACACAAATTAAAAGATTCAATGAATACAAAATTGCTTCCTTTAAATATTACTATAAAGATAAGTTCAATTTAATAATAAAAATTTATATGTGAAATAGTCAATTATCATATTTCCACGTGTTTTGAAGAAAACGGGATTGTATCTGAAACTAGCGAAACGCCAAAAAATGTTTATTGGTAGAACAATTTTTGTAAATGAGTATACATAATGTTTATCTTTTATAAAAAATATTAAAACGTACGCTGTTTACATCATACATTGAAAACCAAAAATTACAAAAAATTACTCTGATTCGGGATAGATTTTTTTCTTTCTTTCTTTTCTTTCTTTCTTTCTTTCTTTCTTTCTTTCTTTCTTTCTTTCTTTCTTTCTTTTCTTTCTTTCTTTCTTTCTTTCTTTCTTTCTTTCTTTCTTTCTTTCTTTCTTTCTTTCTTTCTTTCTTTCTTTCTTTCTTTCTTTCTTTCTTTCTTTCTTTCTTTCTTTCTTTCTTTCTTTCTTTCTTTCTTTCTTTCTTTCTTTCTTTCTTTCTTTCTTTCTTTCTTTCTTCCTTTATTGAAATTGGGACATAAGGCGCTTGACTGATTTCTGAAATAAACGGTTGAATTCAAGTATAGCGTTTTTAAAAAAGAAAACTATAACAGAAGAACAAAGTTATATTAAGTGCTCTTTAGTTTTTATATCAAACTGGCACTCAACATTCTCTCGAGACTTAACCGTGAAGTCGAATACATCAACTCCGCAAACTGCACACCGTGAAGTCAAACGTCTGCTGCAGTTCCTCGCTGAGAGACACGGAAATCAACTGTCTCGGAGGAAACATTTGACGGCGAGAATCGCGCTCTTCGCCGACGACTTCATAACGATGCGCCGCGGCAGCTGCGTAGGCGGCGGTGGCGGCGGTGGAGAGGGCGGTGCAGAGGAAGCAACGATGCAGACGGAAGAGGGAAAAGAAGATCCAATCGGGGGAGGTCATAGAAATGAAGAGCAATAAGGGGAAAATGGGTCAAAGAGAAGAAAGTGGAGCAAGGGGAGAAGGGAGAAAGCAATGAAAGATGAAGAAGAGAAAAGTGTAAAAGGCAGGGAAAGGAATGAATACCGTAAACCCAGGTAAGCGGAGTAGCTATTCGGGGCGCTGTTTTGGAATTATTTATAAAACTTTAATTTCATTTTCACTAATAAATGTATACAATACATTTTTACATATTTAACTTCAGAAACAAAAAAGAAGAACTGAGAAATTTGGATATTGCCCCGATATAACCATCACGTTGTTTTCTTTCTGGATGTTTCCAGGCCAAAATAAACTGCATATTTTTGCCTTGAATCATAATGAACGTGATTCATTTCTTTTTTGGTGATTTTATTTAGAAGAAAGAGTTTCTAAAATTTTCCGAAATCTACCTATTACCTAAGAAGTAAATGAAAACCTATAATAGGAAATATTTACCACCTTGGACATACAATTGACTTACTAATGATTAAAAGCCATGTTTTCAGTTGTAACTTGAAAATAGGGAAATATTCAATTATCAGAAAACCTGTTAAAGAACAACAGACTCGACATTACCGAAGGTAGTTCCCACCAATATTACTTCAATACGAAAAAGTCACGGGTATTTTGGAGTCCATTTGTTAATGGATATTATTTAAATTCTTTGCCAATGAACTATTTGACCGTAAATATACTAATTATGGAGCAAACTGAAAGCGAATATGCACGTTCACTGCAGTTAAAGAGACGCAACTAAAAGGGAAATTTCAATGACCAACTCATTCCGTAGACATAACTTGTATATAACCAATTCTCCACTAAGAAAAATCTTCCCAAATATTTAAAAAAAAATAGTTTAATAATAGCACGTATTTTCCCACATTATTTGTAATATTTGCATTTTTCCAAATTTCAGAGTTCAATAAAAAGAGACCTGGGAAATTTTAATGCGTCCTTTGCTAGATTCCAAGAAAACAGGTTAAAGAAAAACATTGTAGCCATTCTAGAGGAAAAATAGTTTTGTAAATTAATTATATCTCTTGCAAATTATACAAAAAATATCAATTTGTCCCCCCTAAAGTATATAAACTTATTTAAAGATTAACTTTTTAGAAAAGATTTCATCAAGAAAAATATTTCAATTACCAAAATTGTAGTTTTTGAAGAAATATTTTTCAAAAAAGTTTCTACATTTCACACAAAATTAGACGATAACTGCTCATAGTTTCCGAACTTAAACGAAGAGTTTTAAGGGATGCTAATTTAAAGTCGGTCCCCCACAAGTATTTTCGAATGAAGATTCCAAAATTGTTTGCTTGAAATTTAAAAAAAATACTAGTATATATTTAATTAAAAATTTACAACAAAAAATATATTTGGTTGGCGGGAGTTTAGGTTCTGTGGCCCCCCCTCTCCTGTATTCGCCAGTCGTCTACTGTAGATCGAGCTAGCGGTACACGAGGGCTGGAACACATTTGTCCCGCCGCGAACGTGCTCTAGTGACTGGCGGGCCCGTATCGTAAAGAAGCGCGAGCGGGGAAAGGAGGGGCTGAAAATGGTGGCGGCAACGAGGGCGAAGGGTCACGACTGAGCGGGCGGCGCCGTCTGCGGCAGAGATTGCGCGGGTGGGGGCGAGGGCGGAAGAAGCGCGAGTGGCCTCGCTCTGCGAAATAGGCGGCGCTGCCGGCGGCGAGATTCGGAGCTACGGCCGCTTCAGGACCACGAAGCGACGCGGCGCACGCAGCGAATGCCACAGGAAGGATAACGACGAATATGGGCATTTCTTATGTGGCACAGCGGACATGTACAATCTATTTCGTACTCGTGTTCGTAGTTATTAAAGTAATAAGGAAATAAATTTACAAATTAAAAAGAACTGTAGATTCTATTGTACCATTGTTTGATAGGTATTTTCATATTGATTTTAATGTCTTTAGTCCCAAACAAGAACTCATAGCAACTAATTGATATTGGTTGAATGTGTGTTGGGTGTATGTGTTAATCGATGAATATTGTACTACATAAAAAATAAAATATGAGTTAAAGAACACTGGTGATATCAAAGGCTTAATATCTGCAGAAAAGGAAGTAATTATTAATAAATATATTACGATCCAACAATTTAAACCAGAATCTCGGTACGTTATATAGGCTACTCTGCCTGGCATGATTGTCTGAACTTGATAAACATATTAATTAACATTAAAATAAAAAAATTATCTGTTTAAGTGTATGATATATCAAAGGGGTCTGGAAGAAGAGATTAAATTTTATTTAGCCGAGATATTTTCTAGATTATAATGGAGGAGATTAACAGATATTTGGCTGAGATGAATTTCCATGCTCTGCTGATATTTTGAGATTATTTTTTGGATCTTTTTTTGAACTGTTGGCTTATTGAAATCTTGTTGAAGTGCAACATTACTTAAGCCTAAAAGAAATTATTCTTAAAGTTGTATCTAAAATAGTTGAATGATCGTCAAATTTTGCTTCACCGGCAGTGGCCCAAATTTGGATTGTGTAGAATACTGACAAAATAACTGAAGATGTAAAGGTTCCGAAAAATTAAAAAAATTAAAATTGTTAGAGGAATCTTGAAGGTCGTGGGTTTTAAAGAAGAGAGACGAAATATGAGTGTAATGTATGAGAGAAATAAGGAGAAGAGAAATGCCATTGGGAAAAATAATGTTATAAGAAAGTAGAAAGAAAAAATTAATAAATGGAAATTTAAACGAAGAATGACAAAGATGTAAAGCAATAAATGATCTAGGGAAATATTAAAAAGAAACTATTAAGCTTAATATAATAAAAGCTTAAAGTTAATAAAAGCTTCCACATTTAAAAACAGCTCAGCGATGTGAGACACAAGGAAGTTTGCAAGGCATGAATGACTAAGACGAACATTTCCACAGTGAACGAATCAGAGCAATGACACACCAAGCAACGAAATTGCAAAATCTCAAGAATACTAAACAGGAGTAACTTCCAGAAACTATGAACTACAGCCCCAATAGCATGCAGCTCTCGTCATGAGGAGCAGAGACGACAGAGAAATGAGAATGTAAATGGCAAGCACAGTGACACATCGTTACTAGGTGGAGGCGATTTCGTAAAGGTAATACTAGGTGCAGGGCACATGTAAGCTGGTGACAACGGAGTAGATAGCTGCTAGTGGTGGAGGTGGTAGCAGTGGTGCAGGTGGCTATAGCGGCGGCGACGGCAGCGATGCAGTTGGCGGTGGCAGTGCTGATGGTGGTACCGGTAGCGGTAGCTCAGTGAATCAACTGATGTCACTGCAGCGCCTCTAACCTGGAGGTCCCAGGTTCGAATCCTGAGAGTGGCAGGATTTTCGACACTAGCTTTTCAGCTAGGTCGAATTCAGCTGCTGTCTGGAGAAGAATTCTAGCGGCCGGCTGCTCTGATCGTTAGTTTTCCGCGATCTTCCTCCTCTTCCTTGTCTATCCTCTCCCCTTACACACACTTACACTAACATGCACTACACTACCACATATTCCGGGAGATCGGTCGGGAGCTTAGAGATTGTCCCGACTGGGGCGGTGCCCCGTTTGTGGGAGAGTCCTGATTAGGGGGAAACCCCACTAGCCGACGGTAGGTCGGCGCCGGATCTCGCCATCTAGCGGGGGAAGATCACCGCCATCTCCCGAGAAAAACAAAAAAACATGCACTACACTAACGGGACTAATGACCGAAGCAGTTGACGCGTCCAGAAACACGAAAAAAATGAATCAATCAATCTGATGGTTGTAACAATTTTTCTAGTAGTGGGGTTGGGATTGGTTGTGGGAATTATTGTTGCTGACGAAGAAGATTGAGGTGGCGGAAAATGGTTTGGTAGCGGTAATAGACGGCACTAATTATCTTGGAGCAATTATAATAATTGTGACGGAATTGGGGGATTGCTAGGATAGTGTTGGTGGCGTTTCTAATGACGGTGTGGGTTTTGAAGTAGTCGTGCGAGCGCTTGTAAAACAAGGGGCGTGGCGCAGGCGGATCCGCAGCCCTTTGCATCGCAGGCGGCGCCAAAGGCAAACGACGTGGCGGAGGCGGCGGCGACGGCGTGCGGAAGGCGAACCCGGCGCGTCGCAGCGCCGCGTGCTAACTTCCGGCCTCGCCGGTTCGTTTCGCTCGTCGCTCCTGTGACTGGCGGCGGCGCTCCCCCTCCCCTCCCCGCGGCCCCGCCGCCGCGCGAAAATCGTGCCCGAGAGAAGAGAAGCCGTCGCCGCCGCCTCCACTTTGCGTCTCTTTCGAGTGGCGCTCGGCGCTGGAAATGTTACTCGGCGCTGACAGGACCCTTCGCGGCCGCCGCAGGGGGAGCGCGCAGCCAACCGGCGCTCAAAAACCGGCCATTTTCACTCTCCCGTGGAGGGATGTTGGTAGAAGTTTGATTAATTGTTTTTTTTTTTTTTCGTGATTCCGGGCGCGTCAACTGCTTCGGTCATTATTCCTGTTAGTGTAGTGCATGCTTTTTCTCGGGAGATGGCTGCGATTTTTCCCTTGCTGGATGGCGGGATCCGGCACCGAATTACCGTCAGCTAGTGGGTTTCCCTAAACCAGGACTCTTCCACCAGCGGGCACCGCCCCCCCCCCCAGCTGGGACGAGCTCTAAACTCCCGACCGCCCTCCTGGAATATGTGATAGTGTAGTGCATGTTAGTGTAAGTGTGTAAGGGGAGAGAATAGGACAAGGAAGGGGAAGGACAGGTCGCGCGCGGTCTGTGGCCCGTTTGGTAGGGTACTGCTCCGGCATTCACCTGGCGTCGATCGGAAAAACCACGGAAAACTACCGATCAGAGCAGCTGGCCGCTAGAATTCTCCTCCAGACAGCGGCTGAATTCGACCTAGCTGAAATGCTACAGTCGAAAATCCTGCCACCGTGAGGACTCGAACCTAGGACCTCCCGGTCAGAGGCGCTGCAGTGGCCTCAGTTGATGCACTGAGCTACCGCTCCCGGTATGTTGCTATAAGAATGCGATGTGAGGAACTGAATATCGATTGCGGGTGCGCCGTCCACTAAGGTCATGAATCGAGAGTAATGCAGCATTACAGCCGGGAGCTGGCGGGATTCCTTCCAGCTAATGTGTGATCTGGATCCAATTTTCACGTAATTTCCGGGTTTTGTCACCTCCGAGTATCTCCCGTAACGCGGCATCGCCCTGGTCGGGTGAAGTTCTAATCTCTCTACTGTACTCGCGACATGTAAAGTGGTGCATTTAAGGATGTGGTGTGGTGTGTGTATATGTGTTTTACGGAGAGAAGAAGGCTCGAATGTGAGCAAGAAAAAATTGCGCGGGGTGGATAACTTGATTGCTAGAGTACTGCTTCGGAATTTACCCGCTGTTGATCACATAAACCACGAAAAAATAGTGCTAAAATAGCTGGCAACTAGAATTCTCCTTCAGGCAGCGGTTGAATAATTCCTAGCTCTCTAGCTAATGACAAAAATGTGCCACGTCCAGGATTCACATTCTGGTATCTCCAGATTAACGATCTGCCAATAAGATATTGCCTCTGAACTAACGGAACCAACAAGAAATTGAAGAGTAACTCTTGCTATATCACATTTCTGAAATAAGTTCTAGGCTTTTAATATCTTACTCATCTTATAATATCAATTTTATTTCTCATTTAAAACAGAGTAGTGATTACATTTAGATAATAGGGTATATACTATGTTTTCGTGAACTTCGTAGTTTCAGATTGTAATTTAACAATTCTATTTCGCATTAAGTGCGTTTAAACATTTGTCAAAGTAATATTTCTTACTTAATTCGTCACATATTCAAAACACAACATTTTAAACGCAAGTGGAATGAAAAATAATTCTCCAACGATCCAGTTTTAAATAAAATATATCAATTCCATTGACAATGAGACCTAACTTTAAAAGCCAACGAAATAATTTGTTTGACCATCAATTTTCCACTTAGCTAAATATTTGAAATCGTGTATTATTCTTAAATAATAATAAAATTATATCAAATTAAAAAGGGCTCTTACATCTTTTGTGTGACTAACTTGTGGTCAAGCACAATTTTATGTTAACTGCAAATCAAGTCAAGAAAATCCTAACGGAAATGACGTCTTCTGCCGCAAAGTGCGAGGTGAATAATTCATGCGGATCATCCAACGAGAAGAGAAACTCGATAGGGACGGTCATCTGTAACCAGGGTTACTCCCGCGCGGGAACAAGCTGCAGCTGGAAACGAAAGAGAAGGCCCGGACCAGCCGAAAGACTAATAACCAATGAATGAAATGACATTTTAACTACCTCATAAAACAGCCCGAATTATACCACAAAATCGACCCAGTCAGTTGGAATTTTTCCAGCATTGTGAAATATTACGCTACTATTACCATCACTTATATTCAAAATTCGTTGCATGCAGCGTGCCGGATCTTATTTTATTGCCATAACTGACCGTTAATCCTCACAATCAGAAAACATCTATTACCGATAATCGAAAAATATATGTGACTAATTTGGAAGCAGTATGGGATTATGCAGATAGTAATATTTCACACTTTTAGTATAAACTTAACGAAAACAAAAACACAGCAAGAATTTCCATAATTTCGCTTTATTAATTAATCTCGTACGCACCGTGAAATTAAATAACAAGTCTGTGTGTTTTAGATCTCGACGAACTTTCCCATTAAAAACAGCTGCGACGCTTCTGGACGCGCCGGGGGCTGCCGAAATTCGCCACCAGAGTCGGTGCAGGCGCGGGCGTGGCAGCAGAGGTCGGAGTGCGGGGGGGGGGGAGAGCACACGGTGCATGGAAGCTGACGACGTGCGGGAAGCTGAAGCGCGAGGTGTTGAAACGTGTGGCGGACTGGGTTCAGAGACCGAGGTAGAACGTGCGAGGTACAAGACTTTGATGTGAGGTGAGGATCATGAAATGCAAGGCAAGGAGAGCGAAGTACAGGTTACCGGGACGGCATGAAAGCCTCACAGACCCAACCGCAGAGCGCAGTGAGTCAGTTGCAAAACGTGGGGAAAGAGAGGACTGGACCACAGAGAGGAATGCATGGATGAAACGGCGGGGAAAGGGGTGGGCCGCGGGAAAGAAATTGCCATATGCGAGGTGAAATGAACGAGGGATTCGAGTCCAAATTATAATAGCACGCCAGACACAAAGCGCAGGCCTGAAGGCGTGAAACAAGTAAGCTACAAAGAGGTGGGTGGCGTTGACCGCAGATTCGCGTGAGGTGCAGAACGAGGCGTGCCGACCGCGAAGAGTGAGAGTTGCGAGGAACCTGAAAGGCAGAGGTGGGGCAGGGAATGAGATCGGAAGCGTTGACCTGAAATGCGGAGGGCCACAGAGGAGATGGGTGCGGGAACATGGGAGCGGGGACATGTGACCTAGGATACGGAAGCGGAGAGATGAGACCTAGGATACGGAGCAAGCAAACGGAAGTGGGGAATGGGATCTAGAACACGGGAGCGGGGAAACGGGAGCCGGAGACGGGAGCGAGGAGATGGGAGCGGGGATACGGTAGCGGGAAAGGGAGACGGGAGCGGGGAAATGAGACCTAGAACACCGGAGCAGGGAGGCGGGAATGGGGAGACAGAAGTCGGGAGCCGGGAGAGAGAAGCGTGAAGTCTGGAGTGTGGAGGTAAGAGCGCGTAGGTAGAGGGGGGACACATGAGAGGTGCTTATGAGGCACAAGTCCCAAGTTGTACGGCGTGGCGCAGAGCCACGAGGTCGGGCGCGACATCCAATTTACGAGACGAAGATCGACGCCCAAGATCTAAGGGAGTGAAGTGCAAGAGTGAGTGTGCAAGAGGAGGGGAGTAGGCGTGAGACTTGCAAGTAGCGCGGAGCGTGAGAGAGATGGATTGATTGGTTGATTATTTCGTGTTTCCAGGCGCGTCAACTCCCACCAGCGGGGCACCGCCCCAGCCGGAACACGTTCTAAGCTCCGACCGGTCTCCTGAATATGTGGTAGTGCAGTGCTTGTTAGTGTAAGTGTGTGTGTAAGGGGGAGAGGATAGGACAAGGAAGAGGAAGGACAGATCGCGTGCGGTCCGTGGCCCGTTTGGTAGGGTACTGCTCCGGCATTCGCCTGGTGTTGATCGGTGAAACCACGGAAAACTACCGATCAGAGCAGGCCTCTAGAATTCTCCTCCAGGCAGCGGCTGAAAATCCTGCCGCCGTGGGGAGTGGGAACCTAGGACCTCCCGGTTAGAGGCACTGCAGTGACATCAGTTGATGCACTGAGCTACCGCTCCCGGAGAGAGGGGGATGGAGGGTAGGGTATGGACGCAGTATTATGTTCTCACGAGGGTTGGTATGGCCTGGAGCATTGGCACGGGGATTGATACGAGCATTGTCACGGGCGTTCGAGGGCGTTCCCGGCGTCAGAGGGCGTTGGCGAGCGTAAGCGCGGGCGTTGGTGCGCCGCCTGGCGGAGCCTGGCCGGGTTTTGACGAGGTTTTTAATTTGGCCGAGCGCCGCAGGGGGCGCGCGCGCTACAAAGCGGCAGATAGCGCTCCGGAAATGAAGCCATTACCTTTAAGCAGCGCGGGGCGACGCGGGGAGCGGCGGGGAGCGGCGTGGGCGGGGAAGCCGCCCCCCGGTGCCCCGCGGCGGACGAGCCCGCTTCTTTACCGTTATTGCTTAATTTCTTCTATGTTCGTACCTTTTATGTGAATTACTCCCCCTTTTCCGCGACGATTACCCGACGTACATTCCCGTCCGGTTACGTGATAACGGGCTGCGGGGCGCGCGAGCGCCCCGGTGCGGTCACGTGATGGGGCGCGGGCGGCCGAGTGGGGCCATGGAAGAGCAGCGCCGGCGACACGCGTGCGGGGACTCTCCTTTTCAATTACATTTTACGAAGGGCCACTAATGTAGATATTACAGTTATCGAAAGTACAGGGCGAAGGTCTAAAAATTACAATAGATGTCGATTATCTGATCTAATTGGGACCACCTATTATCAAGAACTACCTACGAGTTTAATGACGTCGGTAAAGAGCGGAATTCAAAGGAAAAATCTATTACTTAGATTAATATGTTAGACTAATTATACATGATTGTTTTGTGGTAAGCCTAGAGAAATAACAGACACATTTCTTCATCACCATTTTCATCAATATTAATATTCAGCAGCTGTACCTGTAAAGTAAGCTGAATAAATAATGATGAGGTGTACTTACAATCACGGGTGATCCCAACAGGTCTTCAGTGCCCTGTTTGGAGAACCCGTGATTGGCTGATAGGATAAGCAACGGTTGTGAGATATAATTGATAAGAAGGGGAGATGACGATACTCATAAAATTAGTAAGATAGGAGGAAAAGTTAGAAAATGTTGACTAATGCATACGTGAAAAATCACACTAAAATATCGAGGTCATCATAATGTGTTGAATAAAACAAGTTAATAATGTAAGAAAGTTCTATTCTAATTTAAAAGAGGCTGGTCTTGAAGAACAAATTAAAAGCACAACTTTGAAAGAATAGTGTAATATTTATAGGAATAGAATTTTATAACATTTTGACGACACAGTTCTCGCCATGACAAATAAGCAAATAAAAAAATTGCATATCGCGTCAAAGCCTGCAGCATGTATTTGTAGATAGCATGAAGACATCACTTTAAGCGAATTGACAAATTAATACAGATCGATGATGAATACGCGACGGACACTTCATGGGGTTATTCAAAAGAAGGTTCAGGTGCTGAAATTACGGAGAAAGAATGTAATGACAGAGGCTGTTAAGTTTCCTTAAGCAAAGCCTATCTATTACCAAGAAAACCGGAAGAAATCTAATTTCCTCAAAATTCTGGTTCTAGCTGTTGTATTTACCTACATTCCCGTTTCTTTAGCTAAAGATGCGATGTCCAAAATCCTGAATTCGATTTAACAAGCATTCTTCTCAGGATGCGATATTGCTTCAATATACACTCTAACAATCTTTAACAATATTTCAACTTATAGATAAATAATAATAATAATAATAATAATAATAATAATAATAATAATAATAATAATAATAATAATAATAATGTTGACAGAAGAGGCTCAGTTCATAAGGTACCCTCTACCGCCTCATCCCTTAAAATGTTTATCCACTTAATATACTTTCGCTCTCAGTCTTTCATGCATCAGCTAGCAATCGATAAATCAAAAGAGCGAAGAGAATCAAAAGAGAAAAGCAAAATTACGACTCTTCCAATACCCTCCTCTCCACCATTTCTAGGGTTACCGCACTGTAGTGCCTTGTAGGTCCAAAGCGTCAGTGAGTGCGGAAATGGCATTCGCGCCGATTGGATGGTCGGTTGTTAGTGATTCTGGGCGCGTCAACTACTATGGTAGTTAGCCCCGTTATGTAGTGCATGTTTTCCTCGGGTAGAGACAGTGATGTTCCCCAGCTGCGTGGCGAAATCCGGTGCCGACCTAATGTCGACAAGCGGGATTTTCCCCAACCAGGTATCTCCCACCAACTGGGCACCACTCCAGCCAGGAGAAGCTCTCTGTTCCCGACCGATCTTCCAGCATGTGTGGTAGTGTAGTGCATGTTAGTGTAAGTGTGTAAAGCTGGCTTTACACTTCCAAGAAAATGGCGAGCAATATTATTTCGCAAGAAAAGTTGCCAATGTAAACATTGCGGTAACAATTATTTCTGATGTTGGCAATATTTCTTGCTAGATATTCCGGTCGTAATGTAAACACGCGTGTTTCCGTCCTTGGAAAGGTATTGCCGGCTGTTGCTGGGACTAGAATTGGATTGAAGTCTGAGTAAGATATTGTTGGAAGAAGCCAATGATGGCCATGGTTAGATGCGCAAGAAGTACGGTTAAGGTATTACATATACGTATTATTTTGAATTGTTATATGCGTTTTTTCGTAAAATGGGTGTAAAAGGTTCCATAAAATAAATGAAGTAATAAATATTACAAATCTTCTATGGTTGATTATCGAATGGTTCAAATTTTGGTTCAGTTAGATGCTCCCTGATTATTAATTTTCTTACGTTGAAAGGTATCAAAATTCCTAATCTAAGATTTTAAGATTAATCTATAATACATCAACAGTATGTAAAGGAAATTTTAAAACCTTTTACGGAATTAATAATTACGCTTTTTATAAATGGAAAATTACTTAGAACCCACGTGAATCGTAGCCCACGAAAAAATATTGAGGCTCCTGAACCGAATTTGCACAAGCCCCTTTTCTTTTCGTCTTAAAATACAGTCACATGTCTTCACAAAACGTTGTCGTTTCTTTATCTCTTCATTGAGCACAATATAATACTTGCGACCACGACTCGCATCTTCTCCCTTCTTCTAGTCATGTCGGAGTGAGGTATAACCTCACTTAAGTTGACGCACCATTTTCCTCTTAGCATCACCAAGCACGGCAAGAAAAGTTCTAATGTAAAAGGATCGGCAATATCATGTCGGAAAGACCTTTCTCCCAACTTTCTGGCAACATATTGCCCCCTCTTGTTCTTGCTAGTGTAAAGATGACCGCAAGAAACAGCAACAAATTGCTGAAAGATGTTGTTGAAAACTATTGCTAGTGTAAAGCCAGCATAAGGGGTAAGGATAGGACAAGAAAGAGGAAGGAAAGATCGTGCGTGGTCAGTGACCCATTTGGCAGGGTACTGCTCCGGCATTCGCCTGGTGTTAATCCAAGAAACCACGGAAAACTACCGATCAGAGCAGCTGGTCACTAGAATTCTTCTCCAGACTGAATGCGACCTAACTGACAAAGCTGCGGCTATCGAAAATCCTGCAGCCATCGGAACTCGAACCTAGAACTTCCCGGTCACAGGCACTGCAGTGACATCCTTTGATGCACTGAGCTACCTCTCCCGGTCGTTCGCGTCGCGAGAAATGAGAAAGTGTGTGGGAATTTCAGGGAAGCGATGGGCACTTGTAGAGGCACACGAACCAAGACCGTATCGCCTCACCCCCCTCCCAGCCGCCGCCGCCCTCAGTCGGCGGTCGGCACGCTTGCTCACCCTTCGTGCAGCGATGCGTAAGGTGAACTTAACTGGCCGAGAGGCTGCCCTCCGGGTAAGCTGGGTTCTTTGGCAGCGTCAAGTATCCATCGAAGTGAAGGGCTCTCGTCTTTCGCGGAAAGACCCGTTCGTGTGCTGAAGCCACCGGGTAAGGGATCTCATGTAAACTCGTTCATTGCGTGAAACAGCAAACTCTTCAGAAAATATCCACTATTCTCTGTTTATTCTCCAAGACTATGATGTGGAGCATTCTTCAAAGGATGTTACGGACGACATGAAACTAAATATTGTTTCTCTTACAATATTTAATTCTGAACACGGAAGTTGAAAATTTGATAATCTTTGGATTTGTAACTCAAAATGTCATCACATACGAGTGCTGATTGTGTTAAGTCGTGACACTAATATTACGTTTTACTTGGACAAACGTGGCCAGTTTTATTTAAATTTATTACAGAGAAAACATTTTTTTTGTTTAGTTTATAAATTTTAAAATGATTTTGCAAATATAAAAAGTAGCTAGCTGTGTCTATGGAATATTGATAAGCGAACAATAATTGATAGTTGATGCTGATTTGAATAGACATGTACCACACTTAAATTTGGATATTGCAACTACAAAAAAGAACAAGATATCTGACCGAATAATATATCATAATCAAGATTTTAATTAGCTATGTTTCAAGATTCATTCATTGATATTTCAAGAGGAAGTTAATGTGTCTGCTTCGATTCAAAGCTCCTACAAAGGAAGAAAAATATTATTAATTACGTTTTTATAAATATGGAGTACCTACAATATTCGGAGTACATAATTTAATAATCAAACTTTATATTATCAAATATACTTACATTTTTTTAATGTTTTCAAAAAATTACAAGCACGTTACCTGTTTTTTTCTTTTTGTCAATCGCAGTTATATCAATAATATGAATCCACCCTCTTCATTATATTTTTCAAGTTTGCCGCTCTCGCTTAAAAACACCGTCAGCGTCTCTTTTCGCTTCTTTAGAAGGATTTCAAAATCGGGTCACACTGCATGTTAATTACCAACTCGTGCTCTTCTCTTCGTATTCGCGAGGGGATAAAGTATTCGAAATCCATAGCAGTGCGGGTTTGTCGACTCTGCTTTCCGGTCCCCGAGACCTCTTGAGCGAATGTGACTCATAATTCCCCTTTCAGACACATCTGCGCCTCCACCCCACCCACCCCCGCGTTCCATCCCAGCGCCACCGCCTCCGCCGTCACCACCCTCACCGCGACGCCGAGACTCTCTCCCCTCGTCGCAAAGTTAACGAAATTGCGAGAAGTTCGCCGCGCGTCGGAAAATAAGCATTAATTTCATTGGAAAGTTTTTCTTCGCCCGGCGCCGCGCGAGGACGACAAAAGAATAAACACCGTAGGCGCAAAGCACCGCCGCCTGTATACATCAGGGGGCCTCGTTGTCGCCCCTGGGGAACGCCGTAGTCGCCGCCTCACCCCCCTGCGCGCGCGCCCGCCACCGCCCGCCCCGCCCCCTTTTCTTCGCCCCACCCTCTCCAGGCATTTTTCTGCCTCAAAGGAACGCTCTCCTCTTCCTCAATGCCGATGAGGACAGAGCGGATTCTTAAACTCGAGGCAAACAGATGTTCCAACATGGCTTGAATAACAGAGGTGATGGTAGTAGTAACCGTTTCCGGGCAAGCGCGCCCAGTTAATTAACACAAATGGAATTTAAGTTGACGTGTGTGGGTGGGCCGTGTAATTTAATGTTTTTGTTTAATCATGTTGCCAGAGGCGGCAGGATTACAAGAGAGGAAAGCAAGCATTGTGTAGAAATAATTAACAAGCAGAGTTTTGGCTTAATGGGAATACCAAGGACAAGATTCATGCGAACTATTTTTATCTATGCTAGCTCGCCTTCGTGAAGATTTTTGTGTTGTTTAACAAAAGCTTTTTGAGTATTGAAAGTTGAATAACGTTCATTGTCTAACGCCAAAATCAATTTCAATACATTATTATCTAAATTTATTTCTAATCTATCACTTTGAAATCATATTTTTGTAGATATTCTTTTACTACTAATATAAATCTCTCACTTTAAATTTCCGTTTTGATCATTTTGGTGCAGTTCTTCTACAAAGGAGTATTCTTAAAATAAATACTTTACATACTAAAGGCTTTTTCGTAAGTTCTTTTCTTTCTTGCAAACTCTGTTCTTGATAATTTATTTAAATTTTATATTTATGAATTGATGTTTGGCGCTTTTAACTTTTAATTAAACATGACACTTTTCATTTCATGCAGCGAGGATATTTAAGTTTTTCAAGTAAATTATGTTGTGAAACTCAAACTGTGCACTATAAAGTGTGCATGCTGTTGCAAATATCACGAAATGAGAAAAAATATCAAACACATTCTTAATACTCTCAATGAACTTTAATTTTCATTATTCTTTTTCTATTCTTCTCAATTGAAATGTTATTCAGTTTGTTAATCTCAAAAAAATTATTAATGTGTGACTTTCCAACAGTATATTTGTAACATACATAAAGAAAATAACAATGAAGCTTTATACATAATTTGCCAACTTTTAGTTTTTCCATATCAATCCTCTTCCTTTATTTAGGAATGGGATGGTTGGCCTACGACTATTCTGTGTGTAGAGAATATACGAAAATAAAGTTTTACGAGGACCTCCCCGGCATTCTTTTGTTCGAAGCATTTCAAACACAAAGCGGTGCGAGCATCGCAATATAATGGGCCATTTTTCTCCTGTTTTATGTGGTCTCGTGGTTTTTAGCTCATGTTTATGGCGTTTGCTCTAAGAAGAGATTTAAATGCAACGTATTCTATTTATGCATATGTGAAAGAATGAAGCTCGGAGTTGCGTTTGTGTCATACGACGTGGAATTTAGAGTTACACGCGCGGTATAGTCAGACAAAATCTCCCTTTTTCTATTTATGAACTACTGCAGAGTAGTACAAAAGAATAATTATAGTCATAAACACTACGAATCAGTGAATGGTAAGCAGATCGATACTTGGACTTGTCCAGAAAACAATTACTCAAAAATAAATAACGATATTAAATTGAAATTGCTAGTCACTCTCATTCGCAATGGATTTTATACGTCTATTATTTTGTCGCTTCTTCACTTTTTCTTCCTTAATTATTTTCTATTGAAATTGTGAGTAAAATTAACACTTTCAAAATTACATTTTTAAGATGTGTAATATGCTTGACCTGAATATCCAAATTAATTACTCATCAATCCATTAAAATTATATCTTCATAGAAGAGGCGGTAAAGAAATTTTTTTTTAATGAAGACAACAATAAATTTAAATCAAAATATTTTAGGTGAAACAAATTATAACTGTACGTGGAAAAGTAATTTAAATTATTATGTCATCAATAATACGTCCAGAAAATTACAATACATGAAAGCAACAGCCGTTAATTCCGAATCATCATAAATCACACAGCATGAAGACTATTTTCCTCAATCACTCTGAAACTTAGAATATTTCTGTTCGTGCTCCCTACACATTACAATTTCACGCCAAATGAAGCTGCTTCTCCTTACAATTTATTGAAGAGATTTCACTTATTGTGCCGAGAACCCGAGGTCCTCCACCACTGGACGCTTTTATGGCCACATGAGGCGCAGCAGAACGACAAACCCCACTCTCCGTCGTCCAAATTCCTTTCTTTGCTTCGCCATTTTTTTCGTTGCGTTCTCGTTTCACTCTGTCTCTCCTTTTTCCAGCTCCTTTTGCTCATTTCCTTTTACCTTTCCAGATATATCCTCCCCCTTTCTCCTCACTGTATCTCCGTTCTCGATACTTCGTGATGCATCCCCGCTATAATTACGTCCCCAGTATTTCTCCGCCCCCCTTTTTCTCCTTCATTCTCACTCCCCTGGCGTCGCGATATTTCCCCATTCCCTTGCTCTCCTCACGTTATGTAGCACTTCCCATTGCCTCATATTTTGTTCCCCCAACATGTACCTCTCATTTTTCTGGTTACTTCCTAAAACAGCCTCTCTCTTCGTTTCCCCGATGCATCCCCGCTCTCTGTACTTCTCCAATATTTCCGCGTGCGCCTTGCGGCCTCTCTACTTCGCCGCCTGATGCGCCCTCAACGTCCCCAATCGGGGTAAGCGACTGCGCCCGGCCCCACCCACCCTCGCGCAGCCGCGCTACAATATACTCCTGGCAAAGAAAGCGAAAATGCGCATTTTCAGGCCCAACCCCGGAGATATATGCGGCGCCCATTCAATACGCTCGTATTTAGAACAACACTTGCGCACTTTTCTCTGATTTCATTTTGTCGGAGCACCGAGTATGCAATATTCATAAAACGAATTAAAAATATATTTTCGAACGCGTTGCCATAAACGATTAAAAATACACCTCGTTTCCCGTATCGTTCGGCGGTTATGCAAATGAGAGAGGGCGCCAACTGCGAAAATAATATTTCACCCACAAAAAGGGGCACGTAATTCACAAATCATGCGGTGGCGCGGTTTTGTTTGTCGGCTGTATGAACTGGCACCAGCCGCCAACTCGTCGACGGTGTGTCCCACTGTCCTGTCCTCCCCTCCTCTCCCCTTCACCCCCGCCCCATCACTCCGCGGCCATCGCCGGAGAGAGGCTGAGGGGTTGAGGGGCGTCGGTCGTGCCAATGAAGCGGCGACAAGCTGGCGGCAGCCCAGAAAACGCCATGGGGAAATCATCAGCTCCCGGGTCGGCCAGATTTGTTCCTTTTTCAACAGCAGCACCACTCCGAAATGAACGTTCACGAACTGACCAGGGTGATTTGGATAATCGTTTCTTCCTGGAGGTAGGTACGCAAAAGATTCGATTTGTTACATTATCTCTGATTCTAATAATCTGACCCACTTTCTGTCTCTGTTTCTCAGGCTCTTCCTGTTTCTGTGACTTTTTCTGGCTGTCCTTTCCCTTGGTTCCCCCCCTCACTCTCACCTTCTTTAACTCTTCCTCTCTCTAACTCTCACGATCTCTCTCACTCTCACGATCTCTATAACTCACACGCTCTCTCTCACTCATGCTCTCTCACTCACACTCTCTCTCACTCTCACACTATCTCTCACTCTCACGTTCTCTCATTTTCTCGCTCTTGCTCTCCGACAATTCAACAACCCAAATTGAATTATATTGCCTGACATTTGCATTCTTGCGTTACTGCCAGTCTTTCAACATCACGAAGGACGGGGCATTGCAGAACAGGGCACCGTCCACATCCCAGCTCTAGATATTTACTATTACAACATAGTAAAATTAAGTATTTAAATTTGGAATACAAAATATAAAATGTATCTTACAGAAGCAAAAATACTGCATTACAAAATATACCAGCAAAATAAAAAAGAAAGATTAAAATGAATGACTATTCCTCACTTTGGGTACTGACCAAAATACTTTAAAGAAATAAATTTAATTCACTGTACTGCATTACTGGAGCCTATAATCACAAATAATTTTTAAGGGAGGGTGAACATTTGAAAATTTACGTCCTACATTCAAATAACTACAAATTTTACAGAAGAGTAATACATTATACTTATGTACCCAAAGTTTTGTTGCTCTGCTGTTTTAGTTTTGAAGAAAAAAACTTTTGAATTTTTAAAAATTTCTTATCATTTTATAAAATGCTCTACGTTCCATGAAGTAACATTCATTACTGATTTTTTATGAATTATTAATAAAAGGTATATAAAAACATTCATGGAATATAAATAAAATAAATGAAGCGTTTCTGAGAAAAAATAATAAAATATACACTTATTACCTGATGGCTATAAAAACACACATAAAAAATAAATATTTTTAATTCAGTAATTAATGATTATAACACAAAAGCTTCCATAGTTCTATGAAACTACATTTTCTTAAGATGTTTTAAAAGTTTCATTGAAATATATTAAAAATTGTAGAACGTGGAACTTTTTGAATTCCATAAAGGTCAGGAAAGTGAAATGCGGAAATTGAAAATGAAAATTTAACTTTGTACAAATGCATTTTACTTTATCAACTTTCATTTAAAATTCTCCAGAGCCATACATAGTACCTCAAAACTTTTTCTTTTCTTCTAGAACTGTATTTGTAATTTTGAGTTGCTTTTTGACATTTTGAAAACCTGGCATGTGCAGCTACTTCACTTTTCTCAAGACGGCGTTTATCCTCATTGCCATTATTTTCTTCCTTGAGGTGTCATGTTAATGCCAGTTATATTTGATCTTATCTTTTCACTTGCTTCACCTCGTATTATATTGAGAAACTGCTGACGTGACAGCAATTTCTATTTTCTTCTTCGAAACAAATATTTCTTTGGGGCACTTACTCCAAATCAGGCTATCAAACTCGTTGGCATTTTGTGTTTCTGTAGCTCATTTGTTCCAGAGAACATCTATATAAAGTTCATGCCGGAAATTCAAAAGCAAATACATTCAAAACTTCTATGAGATGAAAACGTTTGGAAACTGAAAAGGGGCGTGGCCATCGACGCTTGAGATCTTTAAATGCTCGCAGATGCCATTTAAATCGCGATAACGAAAAAATAAAACACCAAAACTAACACACATTCCAAACAAAATTATCACATCAAAAATTAAAAATCGTATTTTTCAATTTTTTGCCAATTTTCACTCCTCCCTTAAAGACAAGATCTGATGCATTGTAGAAATGCTTCTAAAATTGTGATAATATTTTGAAAAGAAATTATTTGTCGTTAAGCCTGTAGTACGTTTAAGATGCTATGACCACTTTATATTTCAATCTACATCATACCTAAATTCCAAATATGATTACTTTATTTTCATTACACTTGAGTGAAGTGTTTCGAATATAATCAAACCATTCACATTATATTGTAATAAATGTATGAAAATTAATAATATATTAATCTTCGTTATCAGATAATTAATTTTATGAGCGAAAAAAAGGAATTTACTTTAATAATATTATCTGCGGAAAAGTGAAAGGGAAATGTCCCACGTCATTCCTTATGGTTCTTCCACATCACATACGTTTGGTTGTCGGGTCTGCTTCCAAAGCCCGGCTCGTTGCAACGATCGATATGAGCGTGTCACACAAATGACTGGCTGAGTGCGATGACGTGCCATGACATACTACACTCGCTTTGACAATCAGATCTGTAAAGCGACACGCAACGTCAGGTGAGAATGGCTCATTCTTTGTTACACAAGCACATGCACTCGGTAAAAGAAGGTACTTGAACCATATGACTGAAATGGTCTTTGATTTCTGAAGGACAAAGATTAACATTTTTCTAGCATGAAAAATTGTGTAAGATTTCGGTTAAAAATTTGTTATCAAATTTGTCAATTATTGAAGATTAATCGTTATTATCAGTAAATAAATACATTTCACAGTATTTTTTAAATAATGTTCTAGAGAAGAGAAATACAAATTGACTTGTCTTAGAAATTATCTATTGCAGAAATATTTCCTTTTTCTCTTATATACCTCAGTGAAGAGGATAGGATTCACAGTCTAAATAATAACATTCATTATCCTTTCATTCTGATCCACATTTCATTCAATTAATTATGTCAGCCCAATTATTAATGTAGTATTAAATTCTCTAAGAAACAATAAATGAACTTCTTCCGACTTAATCACTGATGTCATATTACAATCTGACGCAAATATCCATTGCCTTCTTAGTCTCCAATCTAAATCATTGTTTACAGATTAATTATTTTCCTTTTGCTTGAAGTAATTTAATTATAATCCCAATTCTAAAACAAAGTGAATTACTTACGAAATCTTAACAGTTATAACCATTAGCTTGCTTCTCAGACAAAGCTCTCGGACAAACACATTCTTACCTGCATCAACAAATTCTTTACTCTAACCAAAACCAACAATGAAGTGCAATTTGGCTTCCCATTACAAAGCGTTCGACGTATAGCAGAAGTTCTTTTGTGTAAGCTTCTGCTTAAGCTGTATTTTAAAGGACATCATCAGCACAGATCATTTACTGTAAAAATCAACATACCACCCTAATGTTTCAATGTCAAAGCTGGAGTACCACTTCCCTCCTCCCTCCTCCTTCTTCCCTCCCTCCCTCTCTCTCTCTTTGTACCTCTGTCTTTATCTCCTTTTACTCCTCCTCCTCCTCCTCCTCTCCTCCTCCTCTCTCTCTCTGTCCTCTTCTTTCTCCTTTCTCTCTCTCCTCCGTCTCTCTCTCCGTCTCTCTCTCTCCGTCTCTCTCTCTCTCCGTCTCTTTTCAGTCTCTCTTCCTCTCTCTCCCTCCGTCTCTCTATGTCTCTGTCTCTCTCGCTCTCACCTTTTTCATTATTTTTACTTCGTATATATCTCAATCACCGATACGTTCACAGATCAATCGACGATGCCGTCTTATTTACTTTCGAACACGGCATCTAAGAAACCAATTTAAATATTCAAGGCGCCATTGACAAATTCTGCGAATGGTCAAAGAACTAATGATTAAGTTTGAACTCAAGGCGTGGGTCCAAACTGATTGCTATAAAATAATCCAACAATCCAATCATCTGGGCAACCAAACACACGATCATTAAATATCTCTGAGGTTTATGAGATACTGACATATAAAACAACAAAGTATTCTACTTAAATATAACATAACCCTCTCAAAATTATACCCTACGATTATTAATAATTCATCTCCGCTTATGAAAAAATCTCTACACCTTAACACACCTACACTTAAGTCCTCACACATTTACTCGGAAACTATCTTCAACAAAAAGTAATTATTCACTCGCGGATCAAGTAACTGCATTTACAGATGGTGATGAATACCTGTGAATCATTCTCAACAATAAATTAACTTGGAAAGAACAGGTGAATGGAGCACTAAATGAAGCTTGGCGAAGTATTCACTTTGTAATGAGAAATTTAAAAGGAGGAAACAATAAATCCAAAGAATTAGCATATACGTCGTTAGGCAGACTATTACTCAAATATGCTGCGAGCTGTTGGGACCCTTATATCACTGGGAAATCCCACAGTGTTGAACTATTTCAATATTCTTCAACGTTTACTAAATGAAAAAGTAATTTAAATAACTAATGATGTTTCGTAGTAATTTTGTTTATAAGTAAACTTTAAATTATAAGTAAATAATTTAGTCATCTCGGCAGTATTGTACAAGTGTACTATTATGTGTTTTGAGAGAAGAAAAATATGTGTATAGAAATATGCGTACACAATTGATCAGAGAGAATGGAGAGGGCTACACTAAATACCGCTTCAAAAACATGAACATCCTGGCTTATTGGCAGATAGCCTCGGCACACAAAAACGTACATCCACATTTCGTGCAAGAAAGCATACAAGAAAACCAAAACAATAAATTGCTAATGAGCCTGCTACGTATCTAATGAACTTATGTCCCAAAACAGTGCACGCTCACCACAAACCCGTAGATGCCCGCGATAGTTGGTAGTATATCCACTAAATCTAACTGTCTCTGTTTTTCACTTACCCAACATAGTCTCTCCGGGTAATTTAAAAAAGAAACTGGAAGTTCCAACACAAACCAAATGTACTGTTTGTGAATTGGAAATACAACAATCAATTGGCAAACTATTTCCTGCTTATCTTCCGCGGATATCTTGTTCCGTGTTCTAGAACCACCGATTGGTATTCTTAAATACCTTCCCAAACGTTCTGACAATCTTCTAATCTCTTGAATACGCTACTATTTGGGTATTTAAACCAGAATATTACTTAAAATAACTCGACCTACATCTAGGCATCCATTTCTTACGAACTCGAGCCAGTCTCCCGCAAACAAACTTGCATCCATAGTAACCGACGCTGCACACCTCAATTAGCTCTTTCTTACGGACTGATACGCTCATACCACTTCTTTACTCCCATTTCGTAACTCAACCAAAAGAAATTTCTAGACAATTACAATCCCTAGCTTGATAAATCAATATTTCATCTTGATTGTCAATAAATGTTTGCAAATAAAAGTATCCAAAGTTTTTAATGACAATCATTTCTTTCAGCAATTGCACAACGTTTCGTAACTAGTTTTTTTACATCATCAGGTTCTTAGTGTGGGAACTACTATCCCATTGAATTACCTCTGATGTAGAACCATCGAGCTTCGCTTACAATCCCTAGCGTGTATTAAACTTTCCAATATTATCTGAACAGGATAATATGTGTAGATGGCCGTGCATTTGCAGTGTCTCCCTTCTCATAAGTCGTTTCGGTGGTCGTTGAGGGCAGAGATATCTCTCGCGGGCAGAGATATCTCACGCGATCTTCACACTTGCATATCCTATGACACAACATGTCTATTCAACACCACCTTCACATTTTCCAAAATGACGTTCTGAGAACAACACTAAATGCGCCCAGATGATTCCAATATCCAAATTCACAAAGACCAAAACTTCCCTACAATTCCCAAACACAAATCGTATCCCTGAAAAGTTCTACTCGAAATAAACGTTCTTTTGCCTAGAAAGTTTTTCAACAAATCAAACTTCATTTATCTTCTACAATACAAACAAAGATCCACAACAGACACCTTATGGATGATTTAGCGCACATTAAACAGTGAAATAAAAAATTCTTCGCGTTTCACACATTCATACTAGGTAGTGCTTTAAGAGCATAACATAGGGCACACCTTCCCCCTAAGATAAATTAGCACATAGCAACATGATACACGTGTTTCTTTTGCTTTCTCGCTCTTACTTCGTGAGAAGATAAAGTTTTGTAATCTTGCGCCGGAAACGCCAAATGTTTGACAGAAAAAATCTTATTGCGTGGCCCTGGTAACGGAAAAGCGGATAAATCCAGATGCGAAAATAAAAGAAAATACTCTAACACGTGGTGTAGCAAGAATTCATGCTTTGTGGGTCCTTGAACCGAAAAATCGATTGACAGCAAAATGTGTCTGTCCGTTTGCGGTCTGCCGGTTTGCGCCTGAACCGTTCAGCCAATTTCCTCCAAAACTGATGTTTCCTGATCGATCTGAACAAATTAAAGAATTTGAGAGCTTCAAACTGGTAATTTGATTTTTGATGGTACTTTACACGAAACCTCTAAAACATTTTCAAAATTTTCTCAAAAACGGTATACACTTTTAAACTTTGTTTTCGAATAGCATACAAGACGCTTAAGAGAATGGTGAAGGTACAATGTCAGATTTTTCAAAGATAGCAGAAGTGAATTTTCGTTGCGTCTTCCTACAACCATTTTATTTTAGACAGAGATTTTTTCTTAATTAAATCTACTACTTAAAGACATGAATATAAAAAAATAATCTTTAATATAATCTTGAAATAAGGTCATGTTCAATTTTTCAAAAATATGAGTTGTTTTCTTAATTTTAAATATAGACAAATTTGCCTTAGACAATTTCTTTCTCAAAAATCACTCAAATTTTTTTTCTTATATTTTCTCCTCATATGTATCAAGGGACGATAAAAAATATTGCACATATTGAAGATATTTTTGTCTTAGACAAAGTCTGTTGTACTACATCGCTGTTTATAAAAGGTCATGTACAATTTATTGAAAAAAAATAGATTTCGCGTAATTTGTGTTTGAAATTTATGCAATTTCTAAAAATAATCTTAAAAAACACTGCATTTTTTTCTTATTTTCCACGGATAGAAGAAAGAATGCTTAAAAGAATGGCACGGGACTCATTTTCATTGTTTTCTCTGGATATTTGAAAATTACAAATTTAGAAATGATGCGAGAATGTGCGTCCTGTCCACCACTAGTTTTGTGTTGCACTTCTGTAAATTGGTTTATCTAATGCATCTGAAAAAATGAATAAGAAATGCCAGCATTGCTCCACTATTCTGAGATAGTCCTTAAGTGTAAAGTAACGGTTTCGTATGGGAGGGTCTGTTAAATTAGTAATTGTATATTGCGGTCACGGTTGTCCATTGGAAGACAATGCCTTCAAATTGTAGAATCTTGCCTTTTGAATAGACATGCATTTGCCACACCAGCAATTTATTCACCGCATATCAATTCTACCTTAAATATAATAAATAGCTGTTACATTCTCTGCTTTATAAAAAGTGACTGTAACCTCAAGTTATACTCCACTTACTTTTGCATCATTGTAGTGGGTGGATTCTTATTCCACGTTTTCCCTTTAAATGTAATATTTCTCTGAGAGAGAAAGGGAGAGACAGGGAGTGTTGAGGAGAGAGAGGGAGATATACGGACAAAGAGAGTACAATGAAGTGCCCTTTAGAAAGCTTTAATATTTTTCATTACGAAAGCGGAAAGAGCAATTTGGTGAGTTGTACAGTATGTATAGCGGTTGGAGATGTGCAATTTGCTCACTAGTCAAAACAGACTTACGTCGTGCCGTAACCATTCCCAAGAGAGTTTTTGAAGTGAAGAACAGGACGTTTTATTTAGAGTTAATTAATTCTTTTCAGCACTTATTCCTCAGCAATGTTTTAGTGATTCATTTTGTCGACTAATAGATGTTGACTATTCTTGCTCTCAAGTTGACGGGTGATTCAGTAAGGTCAACTTCCTGTAGATGCAATTACGCTGTACAGATGCAATTACCTGTAGATGCTATTAATCATCATAATACGTTCCAATTACATTCCAATAAGAACTTATTTCAAATCAATCATTTCAAATCAATTATTTTCAAATCAATGATATCAGGATGTACGACTGGTGTACCACCTTCATATCATCTCATAAATCAAATGTTCTCATTGATATTGGAGTTCAAAATTTAATTTAATTGGTTTCGGAACATGTTTTCTAGAACATATTTACGAACCCTCAGAATTATATTAGGTGAGATTTACAAATCTTTGATTACTAGAATGACTATAAATGACACAAAATCGAAAATACACTGACCAAAATTATTATTCTATTTACAGTTTTAAAGTAAGGTACAATAGGTATAGAAATCAACATACACTTTAATACTTCTCCCCTCAGCATAATTATGTAATATACATTTTTCATCTGACAAAATAGGTTATTGTTTCTGCAAATTAATGTGGTCCATGCAGTGAATGAGGAATCCATGAGTTCTGATGAAACCTTGAGTTATCAATTCTTTTACGATTGATTAAACAAATTTACGCCCGTACAAGAATTGGAGTAGACACTCACTTATCACACTAACATAACTTCATCCAGTCATCTTTTGAATGCTTATTGTACATGTAGGGTCGGCATCATTAATGACACTGTAGGAAACCGAGTGAGTCAGGATGTCTACTGTAGTAACACCTACTACATACATACTACGTAAAGAACAAGGTCACTAGAATACATTTATATTTAACTTTTCTTCTCCAAATAATACTTTTTACGAGGATCACTTTAAATAATATCACAAACAACTACCCGAATTTCATCTACATTAATTTACATTTTAATATGAAGGAGAATATGCACTGTAATATTTGTATTTCATTCACTTGAATTATCACATTTTTATTCTCTTCCACGTCTCAAATATATTTGTATTCTTTAGAGATGATTTCAAACAAATACAATACTTCATATATCGGAATGTAAAATAAAAGAACATAATTTCAATCTAATATTGATAAGACAGAAGAATATTTGTGACTGCATATCCTTATGGCAAACTGTTTTCCAGCAACTATACTTCAGCTTTTCTCTACCACAATACCCTATTCTTAAACAATATTGTTTCCTATCATTTTACGATCTATTCTCGTATTTTTGCTTTGAAACAATACATTGATACTCAGCACTCTTGTGCCAGGAACTTCATTTCGACTACACATAGCATAGGAACTCCTGTGTATGAGACAATTGCTATTCCGTACCGGGAAAACAGATATAAGGTCGGACGATCAGAAGCCCGTACGGCAATATTCAGAGTTAATTCTTACATTAAAATAATTTCGGATATTACACTTCGTCTTTCAATACATTTCGAAGTAAAAAAATCAGAAAAAGACGTTGAAGAATTTGCTTCAATTTTGAAACAAAGAAAAAGAAGTCCGGATTAACTGCAACAGATTTATTGACAGACTGAACAGATTTACTACAGTCATAAAACACATACTTTCGCACCAATCTTTTACTTTCTTACTTACATTAACTGTTTTTCTCGAGCTCACTCACTCTTCTAGGAATAACAGGCTTATAAAATCAATGTTTCATCAAAATAAATAAATAAACAGATTTTGTGACATTTTCTAAACGATACCACAAACTATTTATTTAATCAGCGTTGACACTTCGTTCATTCTTTTAGAAATTTTCTTTATTATTTGATTTATAAAGAAATGTTTGCAAAACATTTATTTTCAAACTGAATGTGTCGTTACAACTTTGAATAGAATTTAATATCAGAAACAATGTGTAATCCAGGAATATCATTTTTTCCAATATTAATTTATTTTTCGAAATATAATGGCTGTTCAATTCAGATAGCACTTACAAGATATTTCATTATTATTAAAGAAGTAAAAAAATCAGAATATACATATTTCAACCACTAAGGATTTTCCTGCGGAAAGGAATTTGAGCCACCTACTAAACCACATTGCGTGATTTTAAAGCGAGTGCTTTTAAAGAGAAAATTCTAAATGTTTGTTTCCTGTTTCATCGACTAATTCAGAATCCGGAAACATGGAGAATACAAAATGTGACTACACTACATTTCATGAGGTCTCTGACAGAATTTTAGAGAGCCATTAATATACTCACACACAAAAGAATGGTCGAACGCTTTTAAAACATTTCTTTAATTGTATTTTGTAATGTGCATATGCTGCCGTGGTGTTTATTTTTATTATATTGAAGTTTTTTGTATTTATATTTCATTTATTGGAGTACGCATGGCCAGGAGTGTCGAACACAAAACAAACAAGAAGACCCAACGTGTGTCCACTCTCACGAGCAAAATGCCGCCCTAAGGGACAAGTCCGCTGACGCCGCTTTGCAACACAGGGGGCGCTGACGAAGCCTCGCAGAGAAAGCACGGCCTCTCCAACGCCACTCCGCACGCCCCCGCATCTCAGCTTTCGCTGTTAATTGAAAACGCCACTTAGACTTTTATCGTTAATTGCAGGGCGAGAGGGAAGCATCCAATGCATTCGCTCACACGTGCTCCGGACGAGCCCAAACGCAAATATGGACTTACCACACACGTACACACACACACGCCAACCCTTGCATGTACACTCACAAACACACACACACACACACGCACTCGTGAGCGCGTGCGAGTGCCAAAACCGAGAGCGCCTCTGCCCAGAGATCCGTTCGCGCGGGAGCCAATGAGAAAGGCGGGCTTGCGTCAAATATGTGGGGCGTTTCAAGCAGATGAACACGATGGGATATCGTCCGGCTGCGAGTAATGACAGAAAAAGCGCCTTCGATGGTACAGTTATTGATTTTAGGACAGAAATAAAACTAATTAAGTTTTTAAAACGAACGTTCCGGCCTTATGGAGTCTTCGTGGATGATTTTTACTTATTATTAACATTATTAGCTTACATGAACAATAACAACGTTAACTACACAGCTTACAATCATTGTATTTACGTACTTGTAGTTTGCATGCAATTTTGTAGTTTTCGTCAGTCACACTGAAAATCAGTGATTACACTGATACTGGCCGTTGCCATTTTTTTTCAGATCATTATCATTATCATTATTATTATTATTATTATTATCATTATCATTATTATTATTATTATTATTATTATTATTATTATTATTATTATTGTTATTTTTATCGTCATCATCACCATCATTGTCCACTGTAATATACTAGCATCAATCGTGATGAGGCTTTCTATGTAATTCACATATGCATACCTTTTGATTTTGGTGCCTTTTGTGCGTCTTTCCAACCACCGTGGCTCGCTTCAGTTTTCTTGAATGCTCTATGCTTGCCAAATCGAACACTCGTTTGCACATATCGAAGCTCACGCATTGGGGTTTAGAAATACGTACGGAGTATGGGATAAATGTGCTTCGTCAGGTGGATTCGATCCCCATTTGTAAGTTGAACGGGTTTGAATAAATTAGGCAAAAGTATTGAATGGGACTAACGTAGAATTTCGACACAGAATCGAGGGGGTTGATGGGGATAGTCTCTCCCTTCTGAAAATTTCTCCAAAGTGAAAGTAAATGTTATTTTATTTATTGTATTTATGTTATTTTTAAATAGACCTTTTAAGTTTCCCTAGTAAATTAAATGAATGCACAAATGACTCCATACTGTTCTTCTTTCCCATCTCCATTTATTAAAAAAAAAGCGGGATTAGAAAGCTAGTTTTCCTTTTCTCTAGTATTCTGCTCTGTTTATATACGTTTTGTGTGAGCTTGACTCATTATTTGTGTAATGATTGTCTTCCTTTTTTCACTAATTAATGATATACGACATTTTCTACGAGTGACTTCATATTTTTTAATTTTAATATTGTTTGTATAATCTGCTTCTCTGAATCTCGAACTCTTGTGGGAATATGGCGACTATATCCAGTGTAGAAGCTTCACCACGTTGAAACCGATTACTAAGATATTCCACCCATTCCTTACTATGATATTTGTTATATTTATTAATTCATTTGTTTCGAAACTTGCATGTCTTTTAAAGCACTTTTTTTTTTTTTTTTAAATTTTTAAATTGTAATTAGACCACATGCAATCTGAGTCAAAAAAGAAAGATATTTTAAAAAAAATTATCAATAAACAAAGTAAAGTATTTCGTAATACTCACTCAGCTTTTTAGTAACAAATCAGCTAAACAAATTTTTATTAGCACGTTAATTAAACTTGCGGTATTGTGACTTAAAAATAGTATCCATTCCCGTTAAATTAAAATAGTAGATTATGAAACGATGATGCCATGATGGGTGTGTGATTTTACGATACGAGCGAGGAACGAGCGAGGAACTTCACAAGAGTGTATTAATAACCTTTTCATCGTTTCATTTGGTATTTTTCTGCGGATTTTATAAATTAAACTTTTACAGTCGGCCCGGTGGCCGAGATCGCTATGGCAGTAGTGTCGTAGTGATCTCGGACAGAAGGTCGCGAGTTCGAGTCCCGCCTCGGGCATGGTTGTATTTGTGTTCGTCCTTTCACCTTATCATCATCATATCGTTTCGTCCTCATAGTTAGCATACCGTTAACAGCAATAGTGGTCGCTAATGACCTAAGATGTTGATGCGACCTTAAATAACCAATTAATAAAAATACTTTTACAATGAATTGTTTCGTGGCAGTTGACAAGTAGAATTCAGCCAAGGCCACCTAACGAACATCTCCCTCTGCCCTCGCGTGCTGCCGCAGGAGGCTGTGGTTTCCAGTCCGTCTGCGAGAGAGTACTGACCTAGTCAAATGGGATCAAAGTGAAACTACAATTAATTTACTTTAAATAATATTCCATTAAAAATACTAATAATGAAATAAATTAAAACGGACAAGAATAATATAATATCAAATGTAATTTTAATGCACACAATCGAACGAAACATTTTCTAGAATGATTCTCAATGATTCAATGTCATTACTTGATTTGTAAACTTTTCTGTGATTTATAAAGAAATCTGATCGTAAATGAAATCTTATTTCGTTATGATAAATCAAGATTTATCATAATGAAATCTGTATCGTAATGAGTATCATTATGCAACTGGGAAAAAGTTATTTTTCTTCAGTGTAGATACTTGGAAAAAAAATTAAAAAAAAAACAACTCAAACACATTCGGTGAAACATCACCGGGCCACGATCAATGACAGAAAGGATTCCCTCTATAAACCCAATATATTTTTTCTACTTAGGTTCTATATTGTTTTGTAGAAATGTAGTACAATTTCTGGGAACTTTTTCTAGCACTATACGTTTCAACATATTTTTCAATATTATACTGAAAATTTATATTTACGTTTTCATTCATGTATCCCTCTAATTCAATTTCGAACAAACTTCCCATTCTAAGCATTTTACACGTTCTTCTACATGTTTAGAGTACTGGTAATCACGATTGAGGACTGCCTATTTATCTTTATTTATACATAACTTCTCTTAAAATTTCGTAAGATAAATTTATTTTAATGATTGCAAAATAAACGTTAAACATAATGTATTACTCGCGGAATCTTAGAAACTTTAATTCGTTCGGTTGGTTAACTGCCTCGACTAACACTTCGCCTATTTATTTTTCAGCCACGCAATTAAAAGCTCATTTAAATTCCTTGTGTAAGAGCGTGCTATTAAAATTATTATTTGTTTATAATATCAGGAATAACCCATTATTCCGAGTGCTGACAAGCATTCGTAAGCGGATGGAAAATTATAAAGCAGCTTGTGGTAAAGCTCTATTGAAGCGGCGAAGAAGATGATGAAGTAGATAGCGTGGATTCGTCGCCTCATAATACTTGATTTTTAAAACAAAATCAAGTAATATAAACAGGCAATTTAATAATGTGGCAACGTAGATAAATTCCTTGTCGTTTTCTCTCGTTCCTTCTCTGTCGTTTTCTATATCCCTCTCTCTCGTTGTCTCTCTCTCTCTCTCTATCTCTCTCGTTCTCTATATCTGTCACTCGTTCTTTGTGTCTCTCTCTCGTTCTCTATAGCTCTCTATGGTTCTCTAACTCTCTCTATCGTTCTCTCTCTATGTCTCTCTCTCTCTCCTCTCCTCTCCTCTCTAGTAGTCTCTCTCTGTCTCTTTCTCTGTTTTTCTCTACACAGACCCTATTCACGAAATTGATCAAGGAAGACCGAAATGAATTCTCTTTGAAATTTTTGTCCATTGTACTCGTAGTTATGTAGTTCAAAGGACGCGTATCGGTTATTTCACGTGTTGCTGCTCTGGTCCACTGACGCTGTGCTAGCCCTCTTCACGGAAGCTATGCAAATATATTCCCTGATAGTCCACATGTGCCCCAACTGCTATTTCACGTATCTGTTCACATGACATTTCCATCACCCGCTGCCTTTGATCTTCAACGTGGAACAACACACTACTAGAAGTGAGCAAGGATACTATTGTTAGTTTCATGTTCGTACTTCAGCCTGGACCGTTTGTCATTTGTTAGACACAGGTAAGAAAATATTCACTTCCGTGCAGTAGACACACTGCTCACGTGAATACGTGTTCTATTAGCCTAATTTTAGCGCCCTACTTCACAAATGAGTTTAGGTGTCATATTTTCAAGTTGAACCGAGAAACCACCTTGATATCTGTGATGCTTGTAATATGAATAGAACGTGTCTAACATTTCTCTGAATGTCAACGAAGGACTCCATTGACAGTGACGGCAATGTGTGTGTTGCAAGAAGACACAGATTATTTCCACTGCCTCTGTGAAACTGAAGAAACTAAAGGAGAAATACATTTGATATAATTCAATAATATTACTTAATGAAAAAATACATGTGCAATATATTCGCAAATGAAACCATAGTGAATCGATTAAATTATTACAGTAGCCGAAAAACATTTCAGAAAAACAGACGAATTAATACAGGAATCATATCTAATTTATATATTGCCCCTTAAAACCAAACGCAGAAGTTGGCACTGGACAAAAGAACCGATTTGATAGACATTCATATAATAAAAACATTTTAAGTAGGATTAATACTCTGAACCACCACGAGCAAAGAGGGATTCCAGATAATGTTTTATCAGGATCAATCTGTCACTCACCCTCGAGCTCGCGGTCAACGCAATGAACGTTTCGCCGTTCCCCGTGTTATTAAAGCAAGTTGTCACGGCCCGATCAATACCTGCAAGTCATAAATGTGTAATGACTTTCACAATTTAATGAAGATCAAATGGGATACTTCCAAAGTTCCACTGCGCAAACATGCCGCACTTAAACGTCGTGTTGAAATTTGTATTGAATACTTCGCTCAAACAAGTCGAAGCGTTCAAGCTGAATTAAGTTTGACACTTTCTTTCCATTACTTTAAATGATTTTAAACGATTTTGTTCTGTAATTCCTCTGTCGTTTTCATAGTACGTTGTCAATGCATCCAGCACATCAATTCTAACTAATTCTCGCAAGTTCAATTGAGTTCCATGGAAAGCGTCACGAAATAAGAATTCTGAAAACATTTTTTCCAAATTTTCCAAGTTCCCGTTGATTGTCAATTGTATGGTGGTAGCTTTCATTATAAAAAAATGAAAAACTAAAAACACTTTCGCATATTTTAATAATGACCATCCAACTCTGTTTGAATTAAATGTTATTTATATAATTGTTTATAAGAATAAAATAAAATGAATTATCTTCACAAGAGATCAAAGATACACAGTGACAAAAATGAAAGTGTATGAATGGTGAAAGTGGTGGAAAGCGGATGAAATAAGTATATAATGCTAACTATAAGGACGCTAACATGTTTAAAATCTTATGGATAGAAATCAAACCGAATGCATTAGTAGACAGTGAAAAAAGATTACTGATTCAAAAATATTTTGGTGCTGTGAAGAAGGAAATGATTTTCATGGAATCAAAATGAAAGCGTTTTTAAAACGAAGAAATAAAGAAATAACAAAGGGTGGGTGTGGAAGACGCTCAGAGCCCGAAAGCTTTGATGGACAGCAATTCTTTGTAACTATCGATCCAATTGTAAAGAGGACGTTAAGAAACTCGAGGAAAGATGGATAGTGCACCTCACGAAGAAAAGTAACAAACTAGTGAGTGATTTATTCTTTGACTATGCTAAGTTGACAATGACAAACGATGAGAACGGTTTTCATGATAACAATGTGATAACGAGGGAACCAGTGAATCGGATCGCAACGACAAAAATATCAGAGAGAATGTAGAAAGTGAAAGAAAACAACAGATTGTAAATAAGCAGTAAATAAAACGTAAAAAATGTAGAGAAACTTGATCACTCTGAAAGATTCTCAAATGACTACAGAAATCATAGTAATGTATAAGACAATGATACTTGTGCTTAACACCAATTTGGCGCGCGATTTTAACAATCTCTTGTATAGCTTGGAGATAAAGTTATCATTTCGACGTTGATTTGTTTTGGCTGATATTTCCTTTCCATTTGCTGATTAATGTAAATTTCAATATTTGAATTATATTGAATAACAAGACTGATTAATTGAAACCTCATTTAATTTGCAAACATCATGTCACGTAGTATTAACAGTAAGTAGCAAACAAAGTACTCTGCCTTTTTCAAATATGATTTCCTACCATGATCGTGTTGCACTCATGCCGTACGTGGATTTAGACGAATTGGGATTTTCATAATTACAACTCAGTTCAAATATAATTATCAACTGAAATTAAATCGAATACATTCATACATAAATTATATTTTGTTTGCACAAACGGTATTGAATGAGAAATACGCAGATAGCATGTGTAGTTAACTAGAAAATGAAGATTATTTGCTACTCCTTTAGTCAATGTGCTGCAGTGGTTTCCACTACCACTTATGTCCAAGTATTGCACAGTTCATGTTTTAAACAAACGAAATTAATGATAAAAGAGTTGTTCAAAGTAAATAGGATATTTTCAGTTATCAAATTATTTAAATAAAACATATGGCTCATTATTTGCAATATCATAAATATTCAAAACAGTCGTTTTCCAGAAAATGTATTAAAATGAAATGAAAATTAAGGTTCGTGTTCACTTCATTTACAAACAGTTTGACACTATAATATTCACGGATTAATCTGCAACCTCACATCCAATCCTCGTTCACTTGAAAGGAAGAAAGATTATTGGATTGAATATTGCATATATCATGCAATAAATGTAATTAATTAATTTTCAAATTTTAAGAATTCGATAATACCTGAATAGTTTTGTGAGATATATTTAAAGCATGCACATTTAGCACATTTTTTTAGTACTCTCTTGACACTCCACATTGAACTATTTTAGGTTCGTCAGGAAATTAATACAGGTGTTTGAATTTTGTATATTTCGCTCGGTTATTACAATTTGGAGCATGTTTTGCGCTTACAATAAGTACAATGATGAAGTTCCTGCAGTATACAGAGTACTAACGTAAACTAATTTTTCAGCACTTTGGTTCATTAGCAATAGTCAAATATCCTGTGAATTATCAATTGCCGCAATCGCTGAATTTCTGTAAAATAAAAATAAATAATTTTGTTCTAAACTACAGTTCCTACTTTGCATCACTATTTTCAACCTCGGCAAATCCACAAATTCAAAAAGCAGAACCCGTTCCCGTTTCACTAAAGACGATTATCGGCCTCTGCACATTTGTACTCAGGTCTATGGCCAAAAAATAAATAATAAAGAAGCATGAATTCAAAGACTTTTAAAACAAAATCTCATCAAAATTACATGTAAAATAATTAAAAAATACGTATAATCCGCATCAGGGTTACAGTTAGCTAAAAGAAAAATATCAAAAATTAGGATAACAATCCAAAATATTCATATCATGTACCAATTCCACTCCCTGAAATGCAAATATCTGCTGAACAGGAAAGAAAGAAAGAAAGAAAGAAAGAAAGAGAGAAAGAAAGAGAGAAAGAAAGAGAGAGAAAGAAAGAGAGAAAGAAAGAGAGAAAGAAAGAGAGAAAGAAAGAGAGAAAGAAAGAAATTTTTAAAAAGTCAGTATCCGAGAAATCAGTACCTTAGAAATAAGAAGTCTTCGGGACCCACATTTTTTAGAGATGCAATAGCGAAGACATTACAATAAAGCTACACAATAAAACATCTTAGAAAGTTGTCCGTGCTGAGTGGTTGGACTCGTTAGGTGGATGGGGTGGATGGGGTGGTGGGGGGGCGCGGTGTGTCTCGCTGCTTCCGTGTGCGCATGCGCGCGGCGACCTGCATCCGCCCAGCCCCGCGCGCGGGGAGATGTTAGTAATTCATTTCGAGCGGCGCCCTCTTCCGCTCTTATCTCGCGCAGGTATCGACCGCACAGCGCGGGCCGGGGCGCGAAGGGGGGGGAAGGGGTGAGCGGGGTCCAGCGACGTTCGGCGTGGCGACCCGAGCAGAGCGGAGAGGGAAATACCGGGACGGAAGCGAACGTGGTTGGGAAGAGGGTCGGAGAGGAACCGGGTCGGCGGGTAGAATTAGGCCACATGGAGACGGCGTGATGAAGCGGGGTATTAAGAGCGTGGGGTAAGGTATAGAGATAGGTGAAGTATATATAGGCGCCTTGGGAGAGAGTTCGTATATACAGCGGGTGGGTGAACGAAATATAGAGGGTAGATGATGGCGAATGTGGGGGATAGGTCGGGTTGGGACGGAAAGGGTAAAGAGACGAGAAAAGAGGAGTGAGTAGAGAGGAGGATAGGATGGATTGAGGTGGTTAGGGTGAAGTGGTGACGGTATGAAGAAAAAGGAAAGAAGAGGAAAGGGAAGAGAGCAGGAGAGCTGAGGAAAGAAAAGAAAGGGGGAAAAAAAGGGGGGGGGGGTTGAGGAAGTGAGGAGTCGTAAAAGGCAGGGGGGAGGAAGGGGGCGGGCAAACAAAATGGAGAGGGAGAGGCCCCGGCGCAGGAGGTCAGTGAATTCATCGCGGCCGCTCTCCGTGCGTGCACGCCCACGCACGCCCGCGGGCGAGGGCGCTGCACCGCACGCCCCAGTGCACTTGCGCACGCGGCCTCGCACGCGCCTCTCATTGGCCTCCGGCGACTCACTCGATTTGCACATTTAGAGGTGGGGAGCTAATACCACTTTTGTTTAGGACAATCAAAAAATTTAGTTTATCCTCAAAATACAAAAATCCATTAACATATTGATTTGTAATAGGAAATATGAAATTACATATTTGAAGTTTTTAGCACAATGTAAATGCTACTCTTGTTTTTTGTATAAAAATAGAACGATGGAAATATTTTTAAAAAACCCAAAGAAATTTAATTCTAGAATTTTTATTGCATTGACTTGAAATGATTTTTCACTCATGAATAAACGAAAAATAATTAACGAAAAAATAATTTAAATAAATTACATAATAATATTAATATAAATGTTGTCTTAAATATACTTTATTTGGGAGAGCATTAATGGTGGAAATTCATTTAAAACTTTTCACATTCTTCTGGTGCCTTATAGCTACCATAAAAATAAGCCCTCTATTAATTCCTTTTTTTTTTACTGGTATTAACAAAAAATAAAGTTGTTATGAAGATATGGATATTTTAAAACGCCCAACGCTCCTACACAGCAGTCAAAGTACCTTAGTAAGATATTCAGCACTTACACTCAATTTGTTTTATAATTCCAAATGGAACTACTGTATTTACTGACAAGGCTATCTCCGGCCCGTGCGCACGTCCCCTGAAGCGAAAGCTCCGCGCCGCACTCCCTCCGCCGCTGCGCAGCGCCGCGCTGGCTCAGCCGCCACCGATTAGAACGCGAGCCGCTAATCCCCTCAGCGCCGATACGAACGAGACTCAGCGCAAACCCTGCTGGGGGGGGGGGGCGGCCGTCCTCTCCTCTGCTCTCGGAGATTCGACCACCGCCGCAATCTCCTTCCCAAACACTTCCGCACCACGGTAGCACGAGCACAAACAAGTGCATGAATAGGGTTTTAATTCATTGATTGCTTAGTTTGGTTTGTTTTTTCGTGTTTCCGGGCGCGTCAACTGCTTTGGTCATTAGTCCCGTTAGTGTAGTGCATGTTTTTATCGAGAGATGGCGGTGATCTTACCCGCTGGATGGCGATCCGGCGTCGACCTACCTTCGGCTAGTGGGGTTCCCCTAACCAGGACTCTAGCTCCCGACCGGTCTCCCGGAATATGTGGTAGTGTAGTGCATGTTAGTGCAAGTGTGTGTGAAAGGGAGAGGATAGGACAAGGAAGAGGAAGGATAGATCGCGCGCGGTCCGTGGCCCTTTTGGTAGGGTACTGCTCCGGCATTCGCCTGGTGTTGATCGGATAAACCACGGAAAACTACCGATCAGAGCAGCCGTCCGCTAGAATTCTCCTCCAGGCAGCGACTGAATTCGACCTAGCTGAAGAGCTAGTGTCGAAAATCCTGCCGCCGTGGGGAGTGGGAACCTAGGACCTCGCGGTCAGAGGGGCTGCAGTGGCATCAGTTGTTGCACTGAGCTGTCGTTCCCGGTTTGATTGCTTAGTGATTCCGGGAGTGCCAACTACTAAAGTCATTAATTCTGTAAATGTAGTGCATGCATTTATCGCGGGAAGTGGTGGTAATCTTCCCCCGCTGGATGACGAGGTCCGGCGCCGACCTAGCGTCGGGTAGCGGGGTTTTCCTCACCAGGTGTCTCTCACCAGCAGGACACCGCATTCTCTCCCGGCATGCTATGTGCTTGAATAGGGTAGCGCAAGACGTTTATTATGCTAAACCATTTTAATATATATTGCTTTAATTTATTATGTATTGTCTCAATGAAGAACCCCGCGTTGCACGTGTAGTTATTTAGCACAGCGAATGAAAAAGAAATGAATTTGATCCATTGTGTGTCCCCGCCCTGGCTGCCTTGCCCTGCGTCATAGTGCCCAAACCCACAGCTCCTTTCCACCGCCCTCGCCCTACCCTGTGCCGTCTGATTCCGCCCCTTCTCTTAATCAAAACCGTTGTACTTCCTCAAAACATAAACATTTAATAGTACCTAACACAGAACTGTGTAAAAAATAAGCCATAATAAATTAATATTTTTATTTTACTTAACGATTATCTATGCTTGTACCTATAAATTGGTACCTGTACCTGATAATGTACACATATTTGATGATGTAGACACATTCCTCAAACGTAGTACGAGTGAAACAAAATGAAAATAGAAAACTGATTGTCCAAAATTTGATTTGTAAAGATCTATCAAGAAACATAAATTAAACTCAATTTGTCAAGGAAAGTCCAGAACCAAAAATTATATAAAATTGAAATTCGACAGACCTCAGGAGGAACGAGAAGAAATAAATTAGAGACTGATACTCCAATTGTATTGGCATAGTAGATAACATGACCAGCTAACGTTCTCCTCAATATCCCCCCTTCTTTCCAGTTTCTTTCGTTTGTGTGCTTTGTCTTGCTTCATATTGTTTCTTTATAATTTGCCTCAAACAAATCAAGAATTTTTTCGCCACCACTCTCACGTTTTAGTATTTAGTCATTTGGTTTTACTATCGTGTTCGTTTTCTTACTCTTTTTCAACTCAGGTCAATTATGTTTTCGTTTTTGTCAAATTTCGCAGTTTTCAGTTTAATATTATTTTTGCTAATATTATTGCATACGAATAAAACATTTTCATATATTTTTTGTTACTTAATCTAATAATATACTTCAGGACACTGAAAAATTAATTTCATTTGCATTAAATAAAATGTTCTCTTTGGAAAAACCCTTCTTGTTTATTGTAGCTGTACACATTTTGCAGTATAATTCAATTCTGGAGATAGATAATAACACTCAGTTATTTCATGTGAACTTCTCGATCGAAAAAGGAATATTCGGTATTGGCTTTTTCATGGCTTTTACGTTTCTGAACACCTACAACATTCAAACTAGTTTATGCAAACCATACTGAACATTTCCTCACCATATCAGTTGCTACAATTGTACCTTGTTTGCATTTCCATGTGCCTTAATTGTCATCTTAATCAACCGAATTATTTCCATCCATCTTCGCATCTACATTCCGTTTGCAAAGCTATTCTATTTTCTTGCATTGCACTTCTGCCTCAACGTCTACACCATTTCCTCTGTACATTATCAATCTTCCCTTCCTCCTCTAGCAGTAAGTCACTCCCTCTCCCAAATCTCTTAACCCACTTAAAGCTCCTTCGCATACGCGTACCGTCCTGTTACTCCTCGCCGCGTGCGTGTGGAATTTCATTCCACGCACCCGGCTCCGGTTGCTTCACGCGCTGCATTTTCTCCGTGGAGGCTAGGTCTGTCCACGGATCCCACTCACCAAGCAGCCTCGCGGCTCGCGAGTAGGGCAAGTAATTAATGAAAAGTGCGAGAGGAAATTCGGGCAAGGGAGGAATATACTGTATGACTACAGAAAAAAAGTACAACATTCGTGAAGTGAATTTACTTTGAACGTTCAGAAAGTAAACCCAGGTTAATTAATGAATAATGAACATGCGTAAATAAAAATATTGTGTGCATATCAATCACTATATTTACGCGTTTGTACATATTTTACATTTATGGTCGATTCTCCGACTTGGTCGGCTAGCTAACGGTGCCCCCCTGCCTGGGTCTAGTCTGCTTCGGACACTTGGGGGTAAGAGAGATAAGTGGTATTCCCTTCACCGTTCAAAGCAAACTCCGCCTGCCTGAAATTATCTTCGTCATACAGCTATATAAGCTGAGCCGATTTGAAAAGAAAGCTACAACTCTATTTTTGTATTTATGGTTGTTACGTATTATTATGTATATTATTAATGTAATTATTAAAAATGTATTTATTTACAAGTTCATACAAACGTAATATACTCAGATTTAAACATAGTGACACTTCAAGGTCACGAACTGGATGACGAAGAGGACACTGTCATCCAATCAGGAGCTTTGTTACTACTTAAATGTGTGTATTGGAGCTCCCGATTGATTGACAATGTTCCCCTCTCCTCCCAATCCGTGACCTTGGAGTGCCATTACGTTTTATTCAGACTATAACTTGTAAAATGCTGCAAGGACTGGAACTGAGTTTAGTAAATTATCATATATGTTTGGAGCCGTTTTATTAAGATTCCTTTCGTAAAATACTTACAAATGTATGAAGATCCAAACCACAGGGAAACTAATTACGCAGCATTTACGAGTGCTCAGGGGAGCACAGTCTAATTCTTTCGAAACCACCTCTGCGGATTCCTTTGCGAGAACTTCCGATGAGCGCGCTGCCCCTTCCTCTTCGTTCTTCTCTTTCCGTCTCTGCGCATGCGCGCAAGCCGGCGAGCGCGGGGGTGGGGTGGGGGGGGGGCGAGGCGGATCCACGCGCCCCAACGGATACGCGTTCTCCCGTCGCCCTCGGGTCGGGCTTACGGCGGTCCGCGGGCCCGGGCTGACGCTAAGCTGATTTCTTAATTAACGAGTCGGATGTGTGGTCGAGCGAGATTGGGGGGCGGAAATTGACGATTTCTAATCGGACGCGTCGGCGAGAGGTCCGCTGATGACGCTATCGCCGCGCGCGACACTACGCCAACGCCCGCCCACGCCACCGCTGCCGCTGCAGATGTCGCCGCCCAGCACGCACCGTGTGCGTCACCGCCTCTCAGGCCTTTTCCTGTTTCACTGCTTCAGTACTGGTGCTGCTAACCCAACTCCCGTTTCGATGCCTTTGACGCTACCGCTGTAGGCATTGCGACGGACGCCTCTGCTAACGCAACGATCCATCCACCACCGATATTGTCATCTCAGTCTCGCTTATGTTTCCAGTCGTTATCATTGTAACAGGAACACAATTACAAGCCATTGGCTCAACAATACTGCGACGACGGCCACCTCTAACTTCACCATTATCATCGCACTAACACATGTCATCTTCATAAACATCAAACCTTCGCCCCTAACCAACTCATCATTACTAACATCAACCCATCACCACTAACTACACTTACACTATCACTAACAACCCATCAGCATTAGTACCATCACCACCACCAGCATCCCTAAATATCATCACCAACACTTGAATTCCACCAGCACTACTGACGCTCTCGTCAAACTATATCCATCATCATCATCAACACCATCACACATGTCACCAACACCATTAGCAAATCCAACACCAACATCAACATCCCCGGGGCCCGAACCCCGGGGGGGGTTAGGCCAACAGGGCTCCATCCGCGGAATTGCGATGCCCGCGGCGCATCAGCGATTCTATTACGTATTAATCTCCGCCCGCCCCGCGAGCGCCCCATCGCCCCCCCCCCCCGCCCGCCCGCCCGCCCGCCCGCCCGCCCGCCCGCCGCCCGACCGCCCGCCGCCCGACCGCCCGACCGCCCGACCGCCCGACCGCCCGACCGCCCGACCGCCCGACCGCCCGACCGCCCGACCGCCCGCACGCCCCCACTCCCGCACGCCCCACGCCCACACGTTCCCACGACCGCACGCCCACACGTCCCCCGCCCGCCCGCACGCCCGCACGCCCGCACGCCCCACGCCCGCACGCCCCACTCCCGCACGCCCCACGCCCACACGTCCCCACGCCCGCACGCCCGCACGCCCGCCCGACCACCCGACCGGCCGACCGCTCGACCGCCCGACCGCCCGACCGCCCGACCGCCCGACCGCCCGACCGCCCGACCGCCCGACCGCCCGACCGCCCGACCGCCCGACCGCCCGACCGCCCGACCGCCCGACCGCCCGACCGCCCGGATGGTCTTACCGGATCGCGCGCAGTTGCACCGCCACCGCTGCACCGCGCCGCGCACGACCCCGCCCACCTCCAAAACTATTTTTCTACTCACATTGTAAAATACTCTCATTCGATGGCTGCAACCAGTTGCATAATGATTTTCATTACGTTACAGATTTCATTATGATACAGGTTGTTGAACAATCACAGGGAAGTTTACAAAACAATTATTGACAATTAATTTTTGAGAATCGTTCTAGTAAATGTTTCGTTAGATTGTGTGCATTAAAATTGTATTTAATATTATATTATGCGTGTCAGGTTTAATTGCTTTTATCATTAGTAATTTTTTTCGTGAAATATTATTGAAAATAAATTGGTTTGTATTTTCACTTAGATCCTATTTGACTAGCGCATTACTCCCTCCCAGGCGGACTCGTACCATAGCCACCGTATGAAACTCGATGTAATGGGTATTAATTCACTTGTGTGAAGTTTACGATACTCGCTCGTTCTTCGATTGTATAGTAATATCACACTGTTGTATTAATACCGATCATTACATCATCGTTTCATAATGTACTATTGCGGGTTGGGTTTCCATTGTGGCAGTGCCCTGTAGGCTTTTTATTTGGTTGCGCACTGTCGCGAATGAGGGAGGGAGAATTTCGTGTTTTCGGGCGCAATATTAGTTTTGTATAGAATTACATAATTCTAATATAAATAAATATTTAAATCTCTTTGGCAAAATATAAGAAGGTAACAGACGAACACTCCAGGCCTTTTGCGGTGGAGGGTCACAGCCCCATCCACCCCTGGATTCACCACTGGTGCTCACCTGGCGACTCGTCAATTCCGCATTATTAATTTCTCTTTGCGGTTTGGATCTGCATACATTTGCAAGTATTTTATGAAATGAATCTATATAAAAAACTAAAAAATATATCTCATAATTTATTACAATCAGTTCCATTTCTTGCAGCGTTTAAAATCCCGTGAGCGTAGAGAATTTTAACACTCCGTCACTCGCGCTGTTGGATAGAGTAAAACAGAAGTTTCTTTTCTTGTTAAGAAAGGAATGTTAGCCTTCCACGTACAAAAACAATGCTTCTATTCCACGAATGGTATCTGGGAAGGATGTCGATAAACTTCTTATCTCTATTATGCGTAGTGTCGCCATACCCTGAAGTAAAATCTTAGTGCCTGTTTGATAGAATCCAACATGCGGGTACTGGCGTATAGAACGGTGTTTTTGTATAATTGATAAAAATGATATTTTTCTGTAATATGAGAATGTTTATATTTTAATCTTATCTCTATTTATTATATTCTTTTAATGTTATAATCAAAATATTGCGGGCGTTGGACGTAGAATCTTCAAAATGGTTTGCAACTAATTATTTATGTATCTTTCGATGGTATATTCAATTATAATATAAGCACAGATATATAAGAAAAATGTATAAATGATGTTAATGAGAAAAATAAACTCCTTAATAGTTGTGTTGGACGGAGTCCAACGCGCGAGTACTGGTGTTACGAATTAAGGCCGCGCGAGTGATGGAATGATGACGGTATTCCTCCTCCGTTGGAAGATGAAATCAGACGTCGACTTACATGTCGGCTTGCGGGATTTTAGCCTTCATGTTTAGCGGATTCGGTGGTATTACGGTCAGCGTACCGGACTGTTGTACCCGAGTTTGCGGGTTCAAACCCGATCGAAGCCGTGGATTTTTTAAAAGCGAAAAATCCTTCGTACGCCTTCCTTCGGAGGAAGTATAGCCGGCTGTCCCATGTTAGTACATTTACTGCATGCAAAAGATCCTCAAGCCTAAAAGAAGCCTCTGAGAAAAATTGATCCGCCTGTTTCGTCGCCCAATACCTCCCCTCTCCGCTAGGTAGTGAAAGGAGCGTAACGAAAGTTACGTGGTTAGACGGAAGAGCGGGCCTGATGGCTTGAGTCTCGCCACGTACAATAAGGCTTTAACTAACTAACATGTATCTTTCCTAGTTTCTTCTCACTGATCTTCCAACATGTGGGGGTAGTGTATTCCATGCAAGTGTGTAGGAGTAGTGTATTTCATTCCGTGTTTGTGTTAGTGCCTGGGGGTGTGTGGAGGTGCTTGTACGGGAAGGTGAAAGGGCAAGGATGAGGAAGAAACAATCACAGTCGGTCCGAGGCCCGTTTTTAATGGCACTCGTCAAGGAGTCATCTGCTATTGTTTGGATACATCACGGAAATTGTATTAAATTTATCAAAAGTTGTCGTCACTTAGGCATGTTAACATGTACGAGGTCCAGATGTGAACGATAGATGTAATATATTTGGGTGTGATGTGCTGTTGGCAATGACTGAGCTGATTTTGACACTTTTCCTTTTATTTTGTACGGTAAATATGCGGTCGCTGTAACGAGTAGATGCGACATGATTGTAAATACCATGTGTCTAAATTCTGTGAAAATAATTATGTTAAGAAAACGTTCTAGTTATTAGATTATAATTAAATTAAGATTAAGTTCTATTTTTTTATTTACGCTTGATGTAGGGGGTGGATAAATGTAATGGCCCGAAACATTACATTCAACTGCAAATTCATATTCCTGTTCCTGTAGTGATGAAAATGTTTATAATAAAAATGATGTTTCTCTGAAAGTGTTGTGTCCGTCGATAAATGTGATGTCCATGTGAATTATTAAATACGAGGAAGGGCCTTTAAAAAATTAAGAGAAATCGATAGGTTAATTTTTGTGCACATATGGTACACACATATCAAAATTGTATATATTTATAAATTTATATTTATTGTCAATTTAATTTACAATGTTTTAAAATAAAAAACACATTTCGCGATCACAACTTTCTAAAACTCAATATGGGTAATGACCGAGATAAATTTTGTCCTGTTTTTTTTTCTGAATTGCATCATGAAATAATCTGCCGCGTGCTCTCGCATGAACATTCGAGTCCGCCATTGAAATTGGGTTGTCAACGAGGTCCTCGTTTCGTGTTTCTATTTTTTGCAGATTTTCTTCATATACTAAGGAACTGCTTTGAGACTGCCCATCGCTCGAAAGAGAATCCTAGAGGCTGCCTACTCTGAGCGGTCGCTTCCACCGTTTCCTTCAATCCATTCCAAGGATGTGAAAGTGGTAGTACAAGCAAATATTAATCATCACGTCTCCCCATTATTATCTTCAGAGTGAGTGATACTCGTGTCGTGTAGACGCTTCACCTACTCTGGTCATTAACCCCATGAATGTGGTCCATTTTACATCCGTAAAGTTTCCAGGGCTGGTCGTAACTGGGTAGGACAAAATAAACACTGTCCCTGCGTGAGTGTCGTAATTTGCAAATGATGAGATGATTGATGGATATGAGAAAGGAATGGGTAGAAAACATTGTATGTTGTCCATGGCCATACACGCTGTTTTATTGTAATTTCCTGAAAGTGATCAGAGAAACCACGGGAGTTACTGTTCAGAGCTGTTGATAAACGATTTTGATTCCCACTACGTATCAAAGTCAGTGAGGTTGTACACATCAAGTAAAGTTTCGGCTCCTTTTCGGGAACTAATCTGCGAATCATTGATACTCTTGAGCCCATGACTTACCTATATAAGAGTAGAGCTTGTCCTAAAACGTAAAGGGGAGTAAAATGTGATTAAATTTTATAAATAATGTTTAAATGTAAATGAAATGAATCACTAGGAACTATCTCAAATGTAAGAAATAAATTTCGTATATTTTTTCATATTTCAATTTATTACAGAATATTGCATTCCTGAAGTCCCCTAAAACCAAGCAGCAAATTCAAGGAAACGAAGTCTAAGCATACGAAGCGCTGCAGAGAGTCGACTCTTGCAAACGAATCGAAGTCGAACTGTACCTGACGCAGACAAATCGCGTCCGTCTCGCAGCCAATTCCACAAAACCGCAGTAGGAGTTCTGCTAATTGGTTTGCTCCCCACTTCGGTTCCGGGAACGAGATCACACCACTATTTCGGAATGGGCTCCTAGACTTAATCAGAGAACAGATCTCGGGTTTCGCGAACATTCCGCCATGCAGAAGACACCTTGTTTCAAATCACCTCTTCGACAATTTCTGGAAGCTTCTCTGCTTCGAGGTTAGGAAATGCAAATTACGGCAGTATCAATAAATTCTGGAACATAAAACAGGAGTCTAAGGGAAATTTCACGAGTTTTAATGAAAACATTATTTAGAAATACTGCTCTAGAAATCCACTCGCAGGTTTAAAAAGGTAATAGTAGAATTTTCATCTTCGATTATACTTTGTCAGAAAAGTTGCAGTACGTTAATTACTGAAATCTATTATTATTATTATTATTATTATTATTATTATTATTATTATTATTATTATTATTATTATTATTATTATTATTATTATTATTATTATTATTATTATTAATATTATTATTATTATTATTATTATTATTATTATTATTATTAATGAAGTTAGGTGGCTCGTTTCAAGTAGTTGTAGACAATATAGGATCAAACTTATGTTGGTACCAGGATTTAGACTTTTGTATTTAGACTTTCGTGTTTTATATATTTATTATCAGCTCAACGTTTCGCACATTTAGAATGTGCTTTTTCGAAAGCAATATAGTTATTGAACAAAAGGTGGACAATAGCATAAGCAATACATTTTTACGTAATAAAGGAATATCAGCCGAAGAAACCGAAGCACAAATAGCATTTATTTCCCTAGTATGTCACGTATGTTTTTTATGTGTACTTTTAATTTAAATATATAAATTAAATACTTCAATATCTTTCGATAAATGCTTATTAAAATAATAAGATAACGCAGTTCGTAATTGTAAATTAATTATCTGAAGACATGCTACGTAATATAATAAAACAATTTTATTTCGGAATAGAATACACATGATTCTATTAAGTAATTGTAATACTGAATTTTAATTTTTCCGATTTTTCTACTCATGGATTTATAAAAATATTCATTATACACTAATATGATTTAATAAATGATTTATTAAAAATGTGATTCATTCTCTGTGAAAACACATAAAAAACATATTGTCCTTCATTCAAATTTATCATCATGAATAATAATTCTATTTCGTAAGACATATGAAAATAAACTAGTAACGAGTCTAATATTTAAGGATTATTTTCAATTATTCAAGTCTCTTTTTTCGTGTTATTTTATATGCGAAGATGATAAAAATTCTGCTTATAATTTTAAGATTTCTAAGTTGTCAATAAATAACATTCATTTCTTGACATACGTTATCCTACGGTCATGATTTATATATAAATCATTATAATATTTGTTACGCATCAACGTATCTACTTTAAAAAATATAAAACATTGTTACAAAAAGTCATAAGGAAGACTAAAATCATGAAAAACGATCAGGATATTTTGAACTCAAATAATAAAACAAAAGCAATGTGGAATATAATAAAAAATACTACCAAATCAACTACAAAACTCGTTGAGAATGTTGTTTTAAAATATAACGATATAAATGTGAACGATCCGGCAACAGTGGCTAGTCTCTTTAACCAATACTTTTCGAGAATTGCTGCCGATCTCACTAAGGGTTTTCAGGCACAAAATTCAAAAACAGACAGTTCAAATTCAAAACGTAAGATGTCTGGTATTTTTTAGAGAACCAGCCGTCCACGGAAAGCAAGGGCGAGGTAACACGTGCAGTGAGCGATGTGGCTCTCCTCTTGAAATCTGTGGCAGGACTCAAGTCAACAGCCAGAGGCGGAGTAACGACGAGAGTAACTGGCGTGAATTATGAACGCACTCTCTCGGCAATGAGGGTACTGTTTGTTGACTCTGCTCGAAGAGTGAGATGTAAGAAGGGCGGCAAAAAGAAAATATGCGCCAACGAGGAACTTCGAGTTCAACTGCTTTTGCGTAGCTATTCGTTAAGGAACTGTCTGATGAAGGTGGTCCGTTTACACTGGTTACTGGTTGCCACCAATTACTCCGTAGGAGAAATGTATGTGAATTCTCACTGTATAATTAAGAATCTGTGGTACATACAAGTTCACATAATTTTACAGAACGTCATACCTATTCTTGTTTATAAGACACCCAGAAACAGTGAACACAAGTAATTACAAAGTAAGTTAATCATTTAAATTCGTATGAAACTTTTTAAAAATTTATCTTTTGTTGTAATGATCTTCATATTTTTACAACGAACTAAAGTTTGCTTGAAAACGAGAATTCATTTCGTTTACTGGGGCATATAGCCGTTTGAAACACTTCACGATCCTCTTCACAATACAAATAATGGTACGCCACATAGAATGTTCTTCTAGGTATTATTATATTTATTTAAATCTTACATTTATCTTACACGAACGTATTAAATTAAAACAATACCAAAATATGTTGGACGAGTTTTACTTTAACGTTATTTGACTAAACTGGAACTTACCATAATTTCATAAAATTTATAGTATCAGAATAAAAACACGTGAAAACCTAATGTTACCCTGACTATTTGGGGCCTTATCGTCAATTAGAAATGCAATTCAATCCTTTTTAATTGTAATACAACTGTAATTCAATCTTTAAAAATATTAATTTTTATGTCTCTACTTAATATTCAACTTACGGAAGATAAAAATAAATTTACACTTACACGTACGAAAATTGAGCACCCAGATGCAACTGAAGAAGTTTAAGAAGACACCTTACCTGAAAAGAAGAAAAAAGAAGTATTACTCAACAAAATCTATTAAGTATTTATGAAACAGATAAACTCAGTTCTTTTATTTTTTGCAACAAAAATGACAGGTAAACAGAAGATACGAGTAAAGTGACGCTAAAAAAATTGGTAAGTAAATATACGCTGATTGACATTGATTACGTGTAGAAACCTAACCAATATCATTAAGGTAGGTTGAAATTTCAAAATTCAAGTTGAAATTTTTTACTTTACAGTACACGTAACTTTACTATTTAGTAGTGTTATCTGTTCAGGCATAATCTGCCATAGTACGCTTTGATCATTTAACAGAGGTTTTACATCATAAGGTGGTCATAAATATCATGCAACATTGTGACTGTTAAAGTATTTCAATAAATAGATTTTCAACATCTTTAACCATAATTTTATGAATTATTTCGACTCCCCGCAGCGGCCTTTCCCATCATGAAATTTCTAGTAATTATAATATTATTAACAATTATAATAATTTCCCATCACAAGCCTCAAATGGTACGGACACACCAAATCCGACGACGTCAGTTGGAGTGTGCACAATATTGTACGACTGAAAATTCAAACTGATCACACGATAGCAGCAAGGAATCCGCATATTGTTATCTGGGATTTAGGGATAAAATCGTGTCTACTTGTAGAAGTTTCTGTGCCATGCGAACAAAACGTCACGCCAAGGAGGTAGATTGATTGGTTGATTGATTGATTTTTTCGTGTTTCCGGGCGCGTTAACTGCTTCGGTCGTTAGTGCCGTTAGTGTAGTGCATGTTCTTCTCGGGAGATGGCGGTGATCTTCCCCCGCTGGATGGCGAGATCCGGCGCCGACCTACCGTCGGCTAGTGGGGTTTCCCCCTAACCAGGACTCTCCCACCAGCGGGGCACCGCCCCAGTCGGGACAAGCTCTAAGCTCCCGACCGGTCTTCCGGAATATGTGGTAGTGTAGTGCATGTTAGTGTAAGTGTGTGTGTGTAAGGGGAGGATAGGACAAGGAATAGGAAGGACGGATCGCGCGCGGTCCGTGGCTCGTTTGGTAGGGTGCTGCTCCGGCATTCGCCAGTTGTTGATCCGAGAAACCACGGAAAACTATCGATCAGAGCAGTCGGCCGCTAGAATTCTCCTCCAGACAGTAGCTGAATTCGACCTAGCTGAAAAGCTAGTGTCGAAAATCCTGCCGGAAAACTACCGAACCTAGGACCTCCCGGTTAGAGGGGCTGCAGTGACATCAGTTGATGCCCTGTGCTACCGCTACAGGTACCAAGGAGGTAGAGAAATGTCTTAAATACAAGAGTTTAGAAATCAAGATCAGCCGAGTGTGAGGCGTAAAAGCACAGGCCGTGCCAATTGTTATCGGAGCTCCGGGATTTGATCCGGAAAATTTGTGCAAGAACATCGCGCAACTTCCAGGACGTTCAAAACACTGGGAGGTGAAAGATACTGCTTTATTTTGAAAAGCCCACATTTTGCGTAAAGTATTTTAGTCACCGATAGTCCCTGGATCGGCTCCTTAGGAAGCTGGTTGCAACCCAGAGTAGAGTTAACCGATTCATAACAACGTTAGTCGTAAGTCAGAGGAATAATAATAATAATAATAATAATAATAATAATAATAATAATAATAATAATAATAGGTTTAGTAATATTGGTAATAATTATCTGCACAAACATGGCTTACATTGTTTTAACTTTTTTAATTACTTTATATTCTTCCAGTTCTGTTAGATTACTATAGTGACATACGAGATGAAGATGTTAAAAACATATTTATTGATATATTTTTCACAATTCTTCTCTAAAATAGCCAAATTACGAGTTTGAGCGTTAATATCACATCTACTGTTCATTCAATTGTCGCTGGCCAGCAATAATCTTCTCCGGGCCGCCCGACAACAGGCGGTATTAACATCTGATTCTCGGTGCATGTACGACGCCCACCCTCCCTGCGCCGTCGTCTGTAAGCAACACGTCGCCCAGATCAGCGCTCGCTGTAAAGGCCCATTCACAATGCAAACATAACCATAAGCATGGCGTTAACATAAAAGTTAGGACTACGCCTACAAGTGGACTCATTCACAATGCGTTCGCATAACCATAACACGTAAGACGTTAACTTAAGAGCTTGCAAGCTTGCAAGCTTCTGTGTTTATGCTTATGTCAGACATAAGGAATGAGCCAATCACAGTTCGATAACTCAAAATCGAGTATCGAAGTCGATAGGAGAATTATTCGTGTGCTGCGTGGTTGTGTTTGTCGTATTTGTTTTGAAATCTCTATATCTATTCTCATATCCAACTAATAGTAAACTAGAATATTGTCATAGCCAATAGAAACTCTTATTTTGCCTATGTTTATGTTCGACATTGTGAATACGCTAACTCTTCGCTTATGTTAATGTCTATGTCTATGTGTTATGCTTACGTTTGTCATTGCATTGTGAATGAGCCTTAACGCTACCGTCAGCTGGGCCTCCGGCGGCGCGCTACAAAGCGAATATTTCACCGCCTTCGCCCCTTCCACATCGCGAACCGCCATATTGGTGAGTCCAGGAACCTTGTAGCATAGACAAACTGCGTGCGAGTGCTCTGTGCCTTGTGGCTGTGCTCCCGTTCAGTTATGTGGTTTGTGGCATCGTTTTTAATATTTAAAAGCCTTGTTCGGAATAGCTAGCTTTTTGTAATCGTTCGTTATGGTTACTTGTGTGGCCAATGGCTGTACAAACCGTTGGACCGGGATGGAAATGGCTGGGAAAATCGGCAATTACTTTACACAAGTAAGTAGCTTTACTTAGTAAGTAGCTAAACTTTGTAAGTTATTACTGAATCTTTTCTTAAAAATTTCCTGCAGATCCAAAGCGGAGAGCATTTTGGATTGGAGCTACATGATGAGGGAATTGGTAGCCTAGCAATTACTGCAGGTTATGTTCGGCTCGTTTCCAAAAACATGATTTTAATAGAACTTCTTTATCGAGTGCACGTTTGTGGGAACTCGTAGTTCCATCAAATTTTCCAGCTTTTCCACCACACCTACATACTACTACGTCACAAGCAGCTAATAACGTATTGTTAGGATTGCTGTAACATAAGGTACTGGTTTGACAGACGTGTTTTGAACCCACCAATATGACGGTCTGGCTTCACTTGCTGAACACGGAAGGGGTTGCAAGTTACCAACGTAACGGCACCTCCATGAATTTATTGCTCCATAGTTTTTCCAGCCCGTCGTGTCGCTCGACTACCCACGAACAGGGGTGCACGGTGCCCTAAAAGCAACCCTTAGGAGGCAGAAATTCAAAATATCACGTACAACTAAATTTGAGTTTACGTAATAGCCTTCTATACACTCTCAAAAACAACTTATAACTGTTTATTTTATGATTTAGCCTTGTTTAAAAACATTTCGCAAGCATTGAAGTTCTCACTTTGAATTTTGAGATTAAGTTAAGACGCAGCCGAAGTGGTAAAAAGTTTAGGTAAGTACGAGGTCTAAACGTATGTTTATTTTATAATGCTATTTACATAAAAAGTTACAGTTTGTAGGTAATAATTTTAATGATGCCTATTTTCTTTAAGTTATAACCTTATTTAATGATCTTAACAAACTGAGCTGCTTTCAAAAGTATTGTATATAACGATGTGTCTTCCTTACAAACGTGTACACGTGTCAATGTAGGGATTAGTTGTCTTAAATATTTGAATTAAGGTTTGTGGATCTACATTACGTTCATTTACCAAACATTATGATTTGATTCAAGGCAATATTTTGCTAACTTTTGATTTAATATTTGTTTGTGTAATAATTAAAATAAATTTGCGCCTTCTCTTCCATGGAGTATTCAATTTATTTTCATATTAATTCCACATACTAGACACACCATACCATTAAAATGTAACAATATGTTCAACCTGAAAAATAACGTGTAAGCATTTTTATGAAAATAAAATTAACTAGTGACTTGCAACAGCAAAAATGCTGATGATGAAAACAACAAATAGTTTTCAGAAAGTAGTACGCATACTACTGTAGAACAACAAAATTGCTGGCTGATAGCATTGCAATTTATTGAATATTTAAACAAAAAAGTCTTCACGAATACTGCAACAAGATACACTGAAATACAAATACACTGATATACAAAAAATGCAGTTCTATTTATACCAAGAATAAGAAAATTGTTGCTGTTCCATAACACGTGAAAAGCAAATTCGTATTTATTGGCGAGCAGCCTTTACCTTGAGGCCATATTCGTTCGGCATCAGATGTGTGGTACGCAGTGACGCACAGAGCACGGGAATTCAGTTGGTAGGCACAGTATGAGAAAAACTGGTTAACACAATTTAAACACTGGTTAAAACATTTCTCACACACACTGGTACATATTTGAATTTGCCAGTCAAAATTGAAATTGAAAAATTTATTTTAATTCTCTCCGAGTTATTCGGTATCTAACAAACCAACAGAAACCTCTCACAGAGCCAGAGGCTATATAATTTTCTTTACATTCCTGTGCGCATTGGAAACTAGTAGCATTCGCATTTTGCTTCACTATCAGAAATTACATTAAATTTAATAAAGATTGAATGTAAAAATGTACATGAATTTTAATGTACATTGTATATTAAAGGGAGATTAATGTGCCTGTACATTGCATTTAATGCTTAAATTAAAATCAATGTAGATTTAAGTACGACACTTAACTTCGAGATTAAATTTAATTGTACACGTACATTAAAGTTACTGTACTGCACATGAAATTTAATTTACGTACATGAAAATTACTTTCATGTTCTTTTACATTCAAATGCAGAAATGCAGGAATTTCTGACAGTGTAGAATAAGAGTCGCGTAAGTGTTGATTGTAGACACTGTGCGGCGCATCGATATACGCCCCGCACGTAAAAATAGTCGCACCTAATAGCTGTGATGCCGCTTCTGCCGCACTCCCGATTTATCTCGCCCTGCCAGCAGGTAGATTACCCCCCCCCCAGCCCTCACGATTTGTACCGCGTTCGCCGGCCAGAGAGTAAACAAAAACAGCGTAGCACGAACATCGAAATACCTGCAGTCGGGATTCAGCTGCATCCTAGCTGTAGAACGTGGGATGTTTTTTCGGCCAGAATAGAGGAAAATAGAAAATAATGGTATTGAAATTAAATTCAAATTTCTTTTAAAACTGAGGGTTCAAACGCTTCATTTTACACAATATTCACGCACGCACAGGCACGCACGCGCGCGCGCGCACACACACACACACACACACACACACACACACACACAAACAAACACACATATTATTCTGCGATGTATGTTTAACCTACAGAGAATGGTGAATGGGTGTTATTCTCGTCCATTGGAAATTAAAAATGAAATTGTTTTCAATTCGTGTTTTCCTTCAAAATTGAGTTTGAAAATACTGAATTTTGCAGCAATATTTACATAATGTAAATTTACATTATTTTTATTATTAGTACATTCTGTGTTGCGATCTGTTCACATAGAACTGTGAATACGTAATCACTCATAATTTTATCAACAACCATGCCAATTGCAACAAACGCAGGTCAATGAGTTGGTAAAAATGTAAACATTTTATACACAGATGAAATATAATTCTATTTGGTATTCAATAAAGTTGTAATGAAGTTTCAAACCAGAGAGGAGAGAGTCCTTTTTCCATTTCTGTGAATTAATAATTGTCAATACTTTTATTTAAAACCACTACCTCAAGAGTTCTCTCTTTCAAATTTTTTTATACAATATTTTTTATTTAAAGGAAAATGTTTTTTCCTTTCGACAAACGAAAATGTTTAACATGCATTCTAGAAGCGCAAAAGTAGAATAAAATCACAGATTACTCAAAACATTGTTTAACATTATCTCTACTAATGTCAATAAAGTAACCCATATTCATTTTATCAGATGTTTGACACAAAGAAATCCATGACTAACGACGCTGGAGTTTACGTCACATACGAAATAAAGATTTGGTACAAATTTCAATTTTCTAAACTCGTTGCCTTTAATTCAACTGATTCTGCTCTTCGTAGGCAGCTGCGTGATACTCCGACCTATCCGATTTCTGTTCATTCACTTCCAAACCCCTTCCATCAAAAATATGGGCCTTTCCGGGTAACGGCTCGCCGGGTCGAGGGCGGCTGGTGATTTGGGGTGGGCGGGGCGTGGAGGGGGAAGGGAGGGTGGTGAGGCGGGCCACTGAACCGCCGAGGAGTTGAAATCGATGGAGATGGATGCCCGTACAGGCAAATCGCCGTCGCCCATGAAATAGCGACGCCGACATTTCGATAATATTTCACAAATATTATTCCTGTCATCGAAATATGGCCCGATGACAAATGCGCCGCGGTGAGAGTTAAAACGAAGCAATGGGACGTGGGGCAGTAAAATTGCCGCATTAAAAATATACGGCTTTCGTTTTACGCGCCACCCCGCTCGGCACGCCGCGAAACTAAAGAATCTTTGTGTGCCGGGAAAATCGCGTTTCGACACGAGATAAAGCCTGCGGTTGTGTGTAAAACCGCTGCGTGTCGAACGTTCTATCAGATCGTATTTTGCGGCGGCGGATAATGCCTGGAGAAGTGTGTGGCATGGCGCATCTCTTAGTGGTATGATCAATTGGCTTTCGCGGATCACCTGATGCGTTTAGACTGTGGGTGGAAAGGACTTTAAAAAGGGGTAGACAAGGTATTCGATTACTTTTTAATTTTAACATTAATGTAAACATTTAGTAACATTATTGTAAATAGTGTTATATAGTTCCAAGTTTATTATTCGTATCATGTTATACCATTTATGTTTCACTCATCGTTTTGTTTTTACCGAATCTGGCAGTTTAGCGAGTAAATAGACTGATTACCAACTGCTATGTCTCCGTGTCAGTACCTCTGCCAGCAGCATGGTTCACAGGAATGTTATTATAGCTTTCGAGTCGTAACAATGGATTATATTATAACCTCGTAACTGAGCCGAGTTTAACGACTTCCTGGAGAATAATTTTAACGGTCGGCTGCTCTGATTGGTAATTTCCTGAAGTTTCTCCGATCAATACGAAGCAAATACCGAAGAAATATCTAAACACATTGTTCAAAGATCGCGTGCCATCATTTCTTCCTCAATCTTAGCCACTCTCCCAAAACACACACATATATACATACGCACTTATATGCACCACACTACCACGTAGTATGTCAGAAGATCGCTCGGGAGTTCCTGGCTGGAACGGTGTTACAATGGGAAGGGGTGATTTGAGTGCAAAATTCCCCGCCAGCCGATGTGTAGGTCAGCGCCAGATGTCATGTTGCAGCAGTGAGCATCACCATCACTACCCGGGATACATGTACTACACTTACGAGAGAAGAACTACTACGTAAAAACACACAATTAATATATGGTTATGTATTTGGACTCCGCAGCAGGGAGCGACTAAACATCCTCTACGATACTAAAGTACTCTCTACCTTTTACATCCTGTTTTGTATCAGAGTTACTTTAACAATTGTTCATGACGCTAGATCTATTGAATAATATTACACAATGGAAGAGTGATAGAGTAGAGTTACAGTTAGTTCGTTGTTTGTTGATAAGAACTTTGAGTGCAAGATCGGGGAAGTGTGAGAGAGAGAAGGCGAGAGAGGTGGTGAAAGTGTTTGGAAAATTCCGATGAGATTATTAGGAAACAGAAAAATCTAGGGAATTCCTTTTGGACTACTTAAAAAAATATACTAGTTCGTTCCTGTGAATTGCGACGGAGATATGCAAAAAGCACACAAAGTTTTGAGAGGAATGGATTGCAGTGTTTGTCACCAACACATAATGCAACGATATATTTTTTTAAATAGGTAAAATACTAAACGAATAGTAGTCCCGTGGTTGTATTTTTAGCGATCTTAATAGTTTCAACATGTACCCAAAAAGCCTTGACCTTGTTTTCCCAGACTGTCGAACGTGTTGGATGTATTTATGCTCATTTGAAGAAAAATCTGTTTGTGTAGACTCATTATATCAGATAATTATATCGACAAATGCCCATTTTTGTCGTATCATCACCAGTGTTGCAAATAAAGAAACAGATAAAAAATAAAGAACAATAATTGAGAAACGGCCATAAAAAAATACAATAATATTTACATAACTGGTTATTTTCAAAATGACTTTTTATATCTCACATACGTCATATTTTGATTTATTAATTTAAATTCGTGTTTTATTTCCTAATTTTCATTTGTCTTGAATTATAGAAAAGATGATTATAGAAAAGATGAACCGCGATGGACCCAAAAAGCTAGATGTCTACATGAAAACGTTCAATTACGTGCTCGAAATACAGAAGTATTTGAAAAAAACTGAGAAGCAAAATACTTTCCTAGAAACTTTCATTAAAGTGGGACACGCAATGCCACGCAGCTACGCACGCTGGAGTAGGGGGGGAGTGAAATGGCGGGAAGGGGGAGGAGGTAAATGGAGGGGAGGGAACGGAGTGTTTGTCCTCGTGCAAACGGCCAATATCGGCAGGGAAATTCAATTCCGCGTCAAGCCCTCGCTGTCCCGTGTAATTTACATTATCAATTTCTGCGCGGATTTAGGCTCAGCCAGGTTGCCTTTCCAACTTCGCGAAATACCTGCAATGGGAGGGGAGAGGGGAATTTCAGCCCATGAACGAACTTAAAGCCGACGAAGCCAGAAGACTGCAACAAATTGTTCAAAGTAAAATTAACGTGAGTTAATAATCGTGTATTATATTCGCTAGGAAATGGCGAATCTACGACCAAACTTATTATAGAATTTAGAAGAATTATTAGAAATAAAATGGATATGAGCTGAAGAGATGGAAGAGGTAAAGAAGAAAAGTTTGTAAACTACGATAACGACCAAATAAAGACTGTGAGGTCAACTATTTCTTTATCAACACAACTGTGTGGCCCAATTATTTTTGTTGGGCTGATTTAGAGCTGTTTTGCATTACAATTTCCGTTCACATGTGAGAAAATAATACAGTATTTAAGGAACTTTAATGAAAATGTGTTTACCTGTGGTCTAATCCGAGAGAAAAAGTAAGGAAGCAAAACATTTCAAGAGTATTCAGGAATTCAAGAAACGTTTTTGATATGTTCATGATAGGAATATGAGCTAAGAAGTTAGACCATTTCGGTATACTTATATTTAATACAAATTTATTGAAAAAATTACAATAACAAAAGGGTTTTTACGTTTATATATTTTCAACAGAACACAACACAGTCAAAACATAAACCCAAAGTGATATTCCTGATACTACAACATTTTCCTAGGTCCCTTTTCTGCAAAAATGCAACAACATTTTACTACCACGTCTGACACTCACCAAAAAGACGTCCTAGCAGATGCTCAAGAAGCTTCAAATATTTCTCGACCAACAGGGAATTTCAAATATGCACGGGCAACCTCCGACACCAAAATGAAATTCCTCAAATGCTCGTCGTAACTCTTGATCCAGAAACGTAAATTCTGAACCGTTTGGCACCGAAAGCAGAACTAGTGAAAGGATGGCACCTCTTCGCTTCTGCACTTTGACTCAGTCTTTCATAAGGAACTCTTTCAGTCGCGACATGAAACGCAAAATAAAACGCAACATTTGCTTCTTACGGTTTCATGAGGAGTGTAAAATGGGATTTAGATCGGAGTAACTTGACACATATTTTACCCTAAAAGTGTGTGTGCGGATGACACAGTGTCATTTCTTAGTGGATCACAAAAGCAAGCAAAAGTAACGGAAACTTAAAAAAGAATGGGTTAAATGAAATGCTGAAAAAAAATCATAAATTAAATATGTGCTAGAAAAATGAAGCGAGACAAAATGAACAAGCAAATAAGTGAGTTAATAAATGCTTAATCGAATCAAATTAGAAACGTCCGACAGCATTGTTACGTTTAAATTAAAACTAATATTAAATTTATTGACGTAACAAAAAACCCGGAACTCCTCTTTCAAAAAAGGAAGAAATTTAACTTCCTGACAGCGGACAATTACAACAAAATTACCAACTTAATTGTTATTTGGTATATGCAGACAAAAGGGATGCAAATGACTTAATAGTTGGTTTATATATATAGTTCGGAATGTTTTAGTTATATTATCAACAACAAAGACTTCTGGTTCTAGCACTGGATGTTAGTGTTGAAACAAGATTCTGTAACCGATGTTTTTGAGACAGCAGAAGCAATCACTAGCAAGTCGTGAAGGAAACGTTCAGAAACAAACAAGAAAAAACGTTATCAACAAAGGCAACCGAAATAAAAATAAAAACACTTTTCGACGGATATAAAGTAACATCCACGGTCCGGCCGGCTTTTAACCTCGTTCCGCGCAAGCTTAATGGCAAGACGATACAGCCAGTGGCTATCGTCCAGTTCTCGAGCCAGCGTCGCCCCGCGAAGTCTGCCTCCGCCCGAAAAGAGCAGTCCGCGAAATGACGTCTGAAAGCCCACCCAAAGCTCGCTCATCCACTCGTGGGGCGGAATGGGGAGTGCGGGTCGAGGAGAAAGGGGGGAAGGCGGTGGCGGGACAAGGGTGAAGCGGAGAGAAGCGGGCACAAAGGCGGGGATACGGCCACACGGGAAAGGGGGAAGGCGGTGGCGGGACAAGGGTGAAGCGGAGAGAAGCGGGCAGGACGAAGCGGCACAAAGGCAGGGATACAGCCACACGGAAAGGGAAGGCAGTGGCAGGACAAGGGTGAAGCGGAAGAAGCGGGGCAGGACGAAGCGGCACAAAGGCAGGGATACGGCCACAAGGGAAAGGGAAGGCAGTGGCGGACAAGGGTGAAGCGGAAGAAGCGGGGCAGGACGAAGCGGGCACAAAGGCGGGATACGGCCACACGGAAAGGGGAAGGCGGTGGCAGGACAAGGGTGAAGCGGCACAAAAGCGGGGATACGGCCACACGGAAAAAGGGAAGGCGGTGGCAGGACAAGGGTGAAGCGAGAGAAGCGGGGCGGATGAAGCGGGCACAAAGGCGGGGATACGGCCACACAGGAAAGGGGAAGGCGGTGGCAGGACAAGGGTGAAGCGGAAAAAGCGGGCAGGCCGAAGCGGGCACAAAGGCGGGATACGCCACACGGGAAAGGGAAGGCGGTGGCAGGACAAGGGTGAAGCGGAGAGAAGCGGGCGGACAAGCGGGCACAAAAGCAGGATACGGCCACACGGGAAGGGGAAGGCGGTGGCGGGACAAGGGTGAAGCGGACAGGATGAAGCGGGCACAAAAGCGGGATACGGCCACACGGAAAGGGAAGGCGGTGGCGGGACAAGGGTGAAGCGGAGAGAAGCGGGAACAAAGGCGGGGATACGGCCACACGGGAAAGGGGGAAGGCGGTGGCAGGACAAGGGTGAAGCGGAGAAGTGGGCACAAAGGCGGATACGGCCACACGGAAAGGGGAAGGCAGTGGCAGGACAAAGGTGAAGCGGAAGAAGCGAGCACGGAGGCAGGATACGGCCACACGGGAAAGGGGGGAAGGCGGTGGCGGGACAAGGGTGAAGCGGAGAGAAGCGGGGCGGGACGAAGCGGGCACGAAGGCTGGGATACGGCCACAAGGGACAGGGAATGCGCGGGTCGAAGCGGGTGTAGCGGGAGGCAAGGAGATGGCCAGTGCGGAGAGAAGTAGAGTCGGGAGAAGGGGGCGAGCAAAAGTACGGCAGAGAGAGGCCGAGTGGAGGAAAGTGAGGCGTGATGAAGCCGGGACGAAACAGAGAGCAGAGGAAGCGAGGGGGAGAAGGGGAAGGGGGAGGGGCGGAAAGGAGAGGAGTGGTGAGGGGAGAAACGGGGGGGAAGGGAGAACTGAGGGAGAGGGCAAAGGGGCGGTGAAAAGAGCATCAGGTTAGCGCGGGATGGAGAGGGGTCATAAGGAAATGAAATACGAAAATTTGTAATGTGAATTAAAAAAACTATGAGAACGGAAGGACGAGATAAAATGTTGAGAAAGAGAGAGAGAGTATGAGAGATGTAAGAGAGAAAGAGAATTGAGGAAACGGAGAATAGAACGCGATAGAAATCAGCAACACAATAGAAATTGCAAAAGAAGATCAAGTAGACTTTGGGAGAATAAGCTAGTGGTTATAGAGGAAACGGGGACGAACATACAAGGGTGCATAGGGACAGGGAGAGCGTTAAGCCAGTGCGATGGGAAGGTACGGTGAAGGAGAGAGAGAGAGAGAGAGAGAGTATGAGAGATGTAAGAGAGAAAGAGAATTGAGGAAACGGAGAATAGAACGCGATAGAAATCAGCAACACAATAGAAATTGCAAAAGAAGATCAAGTAGACTTTGGGAGAATAAGCTAGTGGTTATAGAGAACGGGAGGAACACTCAAGAGTGCATAGGGACAGGGAGAGCGTTAAGTCAGTGCGATGGGAAGGTACGGTGAAGGAAAGGAACGAAAGGTCAGTGATGTAGAGAGAGGAAGGAGAGAGAGAGAGAGAGAGAGAGAGAGAGAGAGAGAGAAGAAGAAGAAGAAGAAGTGTCACTCGGAACATGAAGAAGAACGAAGTAGTAACGGGAGGTAGTAACGGTAGGAACGGGAAAATCAGGCAGAAGAAGAAGAAAAAAACAGGCGAAAGTGAGAGGAAACGTGACAAACAGCAAGCAGCGCGTGAAACCTAGGACAAAGAGTTGCAGAGTCACAGCCAGGTGTGGCGTGACGAATCGAATTGGCAGGAATATAGAAGGGAAAGAGGGAGTTGAAGGAGAAAAAGCACAAGCGGCGGAGGAATATTGTCAAGAACTTGAGGGTGCGAGGAGAAGCTAGGGTGGGTCCGAGGGAGGGCCCAAGGGACATGTGCTTTACGGGGCCATTCAACGCCACAGCATCCGCAGCGCCGCCGCCTCCACCGCCACCTCCGTTGCCGCCTCCGCCCCGCCTCCGCCGCCACCGCGGCCTCCGCCTCCGCCTCCGCCTCCACCTCCGCCGCCGCCGCCTCCGCCGCCGCCGCCGCCGCCGCCGCCGCCGCCTCCGCCGCCTCCGCCGCCGCCTCCGCCTCCGCCTCCGCCTCCGCCACCGCCACCGCCGCCTCCACCTCCGCTTCCGCCTCCGCCCCGCCTCCGCCGCCACCGCGGCTTCCGCCTCCGCCGCCGCCTCCGCCGCCGCCGCCGCCGCCTCCGCCGCCGCCGCCGCCTCCGCCACCGCCGCCGCCGCCGCCGCCGCCGCCTCCGCCGCCGCCTCCACCTCCGCTTCCCCCTCCGTCCCCGCCTCCACCGCCGCCAAAGAAGTCGCGCGACAAAGAGGAGGCTGCGCGGCGAAATTATAAGATGCAGTAAAAAATAAAGCACACAAGTTTGGTTCTTCGCAGTTTTTAAACTTTCCTCCGGTGTACTACTGCGTCGCGAGGTATGGTGAACGAGTCAGTCCCCGCGAATGTGCGACGGAGGCAATTATTGAAAGTTCCATAAAGAGGGACAAGAGGAAAAAATCATCTCATTTCTTGAATTGTCACTAAGGTTGTTTTGTTGCTCGAAGGTAAGAAAATAGTGTAGTGTTTTGCGAGTGCAAAGAAAAGTTTTAGAGATCAGTTAAAATAAATAGAATTCTTATGTTAGCATAGTTACAATTAAACTACATATATGAACATCAGTAAATGCAGGATTGCAGACTCAATGAACGAAAATTAAATGAAGATGATAATTATAAATATAACATTAAAGTGCTATCATCTAAGAGCTAACAATATAAGATGTTACAATGAAAATTTTGTCATCCTTGTCTTTTCTGATGGTATGCAAAGCCTTGTCTTCATAATGTTCCTATATAATTGGTTTATTTTTTCTGAATTGTAAGAAAAAATTGCAGAAGGAAACCTTATTCTTCCCGATAAACAATTCCCAATTTTCTTTTAGTACGATGTTAAATCTCAAAATTCGCATTTCACTGTGGTAATCTATATTAATGATTATTTGTTATTAACCACAAGATGTTAATTCACTTTTTTTCTTAGAAATACAATACATAATATTCCTAACCATTTCACGATGTTTCAAAAATATTTTAATTCCCTGCCTTAGAAATCAAAATGAATAAGAATCTTGATGTTCTTTTAAGTTTAACTTTAACAAATGTAATACGTAACGCAGATTTTGAGCAATTCCGTCGCTGACCGAACTCTCATAGCACGTGCACACCATCAGGAAACAAACTACAATTCAATATTTGCCCACAACCAATTATCATCCGAAATAATTGTTAGCTCACCACATGGCATAACTAATATTATCATTTCACTTTTCCGCATTCTGTTTGCTGCTGCCGGACAAAACGGTCCCCGCGAAAAATGAGGGCAACGAAACTGCCCCATATTCGCGTAGCCACGCCCCAAAAAGGAAAAAAAGGACAGGGCGCGCTTCTCACGGGAACGACACCCCGAAAAACAAAACTCGCAGTGCGAGCTGGCACATGGACGAGTGAGCGGGCGAGAGAGCGAGGAGCGAGCGGGAGAGCGAGCGGCGAGAGCGAGCGCGGAGAGAGCGAGCAGGCGAGAGAGGCGAGCAGACGAGAGCGAGCGGGCGATAGAGCTAGCGAGTGGATGAGAGAGCGAGTGAGCGGGCGGAGAGCGAGCGAGCGGGAGAGCGAGCGGGCGAGAGAGCGAGCGGGCGAGAGCGAGCAGGCGAGAGAGCGAGCGGGCGAGAGCGAGCGGGCGAGAGAGCTAGCGAGTGGGCGAGAGAGCGAGTGAGCGGGCGAGAGAACGAGCGAGCGGGCAAGAGAACGAGCGAGCGGGCGAGAGAGCGAGCGAGAGGGCGAGAGAGCGGGGGCGGGGAGCGGGCGAGCAGGCAGGCTAGTGGTCGCGGAGAAACCGACAAAAGCAAAAACCCGCGCACAAAGAGCGAAATTAATGAAGGCGTTTTGCGCGTTGCCTCAGCGCCTGCCTGCCGGTCGGCCTCTCGCGCGTACGCCACGACGCACAGTGGTTCGCAACGGCCAAAAAGCGCGCGTTGCGTTGAAGAAAAACAAAAAACACACTGGTTTCTCCATAACTGCTTTGCTATGTGCAGCAGACAAGTTGTTGCTGATAATGTTAACAATTTTGCCTTCTGTGTAGTGATACTTTGTAATTTTTTGCAAAATAATAAAAGTTATCTTTTGTTACTTATTGCCACGGCGGTATTTTACGGTACATTTTTTCGTAAAGCAAATGAAATGATCTCTAACCTCGAGTTTGATCCGCGAATTTTTACTTTGCCATATATTTATCATTTTTGCATCAATCCCTTCACTGATCTCAGTTGCGGTCCCATATTCGTCGAAGTATCATTTTATTCTCTTCCAATTTTCTCCACTAGCCGATGTCTTGCCAAAGTCATTGAAGACTTTTAAGAGATTTTGTAAATTATAACCAGTATTTATAACAAAAAACATTTTGGCTCAATCTTTCTGTCCCTGGCGTAGTAATTGCTGCTGACAGTGTTTTTTCCCTTGACGACACGTTGAGTTGTGTAACAGACGTGAAACAGACGATAATATCTGTATTTTTCAGCTCTATCGGAATCGCAGTGCCGGGAAAGCCTTCAACGAAAACTACCTGTGAAAATTAATTGAAATGAAGTTGAGGAAAGGCCCGTTGTTTCAGGTAATGGATGCTATATGATTTACCTGAGGAAAAATAATTATAATTATAATTATTACTATATCTTATAATTATTACTATATCTTATTATTGCTATTATTGTTAGTAATAATGTTCAATTTCACATTTTTTACGATTCCGCCTTCTTCACATATTATATGTCTTCACATTTCATATACTTTAATATTACGATCCATCTGGATCTTTTTGATTCTTCTTCCTGACGGATGGCACTGGTTAGCCTCCGAGCTCAGCTAACTTGGCTCTTGCCAAGATTATCCCACTCTCGAAGTGTTTTAGATGTCAGTGTTTTAGATGTATTTGCTAGTTCTGGAGAAGTGTAAGGCCTCCAATATGCCAACCGGTATTTAGGAGGTGGAGGGACCACAGACGCGCCTAGGTAGCTCTCCGCCATGCCCATTAGGAACGTTAGGAACGCTACCTAACATCGTTGGCTGTTACCGGCATGAGGTCTCACCCATATTTTCACGGTAATTACGCGAAAAGTACTCAAATTTTCGAAAATTTGTGTTCGACCTTACTTAGAAATCTATCTTTAAGGAACACATTTCATTAAAAGAAAAATTGCTTTTTTAATATTTTAATTCTAATCTTTAATATTTTAGTTGTAGGAAGACTCCAAAAATCTTTTGCAATTTTAATTTTTGAAGTTTTGCAATTTTAAAAAAATCAGGGATACGAATGAACATGAGATCTTCACCATTCTCTTAAATGTCCTTTACACTACCAGATAATAATATTAAATCAAAAAGATAGAGCCATTTTAGAATACTTTTGTAAATATCCCAGAGGCTTCATGTAAACTACTCTCTCAAAATTAAATTCCGTTTCAAATTCCAGGGGTCGCAACATCAGCCAGATCGATTAAACAGTTTAGCCGCTAGCGTTGTTCACAGTCAGACAGACAGACAGACAGATTGACGGATGGACAGACTTTCGATTTTTCGATATCAAGAACTCACAAAACATGGATTCTGGGCTACAATATGTGTTATAGGATATTTTCTAAATTTATCAACTGGATTTATCCATTTCTTCGTTACCAGGGCAAGGCTTTTTTCTGACAAGAATTCGTCGCTCTTTCGTGCAGCATTACCTACTCCGAAACGAGAAAATAAAATGGGGAAGAAATGAAGACGCCAATGGGAGCTAGAATGGGAAGGATGTGTAAAATATTATTATGCAGAAAACAATATTGCTTGTGATAATTACTTGCAATGCTTTGGAATTGAAGGGGTTTAACGCGAACCACAAACCACAGCTGAAGGAGTTTTGTACATGAAGCTCAATTTCTATGTGACAGGCAGAAATGAATGGGGCGGGCGAGCCAAGAATATGTCACGCCATGGCCATTTATCCGACAAGAAAATGAAACTAATGAGTTATGCCTAGAGAATTGATTTCAATTTTTCCTTATTTTTGTCACAAAACAGTACGGGACACATGGGGAAAAGTATATTCTGCGCACAATTCCTTGAGATTCAGAAGCTTTGGCATATCTTTTTAATATACACAAATGAATGATAAATAAAAGTACCAAGAACACAAGATTAACAACATTTGAAAACTAGAAAAGTTCGGTGCCAATTAATAGATAGTGTATTTACATTGGTAAATAAATTGCGGATTTGATTTTATAATATTGCAAACAAATTAGAAACTCTACATCTAGTCTACATCTCACAGAACCTATCATTTCGACAATCCCTGATACAGAGAAGACGTGTTTTAATGGAGCGAAAACCTTTCACCCCCTCCCACAGCGCTGGCAACGCTGCCCAACGCGCGGGGAGACTCGGGCGGCCGCAGCGAAGGTCCGGGGGCGAGTACGCCGCAGAGAGCCGGTGCGGTGCCAACCACCCACGCATCGACCCACACCTCGGGCGCGTCGACGTCGGGCCCCCACGCGGGGCGACCGCCGCCCGTCACTGCCGACGCTCATTTAAGTTCCAGGAAGCAGAATTACGAAATTTCATTACGCCCCGTTCCGACACGCGCCGGGTGGGACGGCGGCGGCGGCAGTAGTGGTGGCGAAGGAGGCATTGGCGGCGATGGAAGAGGATTACGAAATTTCATTACGCCCCGTTCCGACACGCGCCGGGTGGGACGGCGGCGGCGGCAGTAGTGGTGGCGAAGGAGGCATTGGCGGCGATGGAAGAGGGGGCGTTGGTAGTGATGGCGAAGGGAGCGTTGGTGGTTATGGCGAAGGATGCGTTGGCGGCGATAGCGGAGGGGGCGTTGGCGGTGACGATAGAGGGGGCGTTGGCGGCGAAGATGCGGGGGCGTTGCCGCCGATGGAAGAGGGGGTTGGGGGGGGAGTTGGCAGCTGTGGCGGAAGGGGCGTTGGCGTGATTGGCGGAAGCGGTGGCAGGCAAGACGCCCAGCGATGGACTGGGAACTGGGGAAGCAATGCGTCACAAAACCCGGAGTCCTCCACAGCTTCCTTCCAACCACCACCGACATATCCAACACCGTGGGGGTTAGTTTGGGAGACGAGGGGTTGAGCAATTGAGCAGTGGGGAAGATGGTGAAGTAAGTACAGGTAAGAGTGGAGAAGAAGGGCGAGAAGGGTGTCATATGGGTGGAAAATAGTGAAGGTTTGGAGGAATCAGTGTGAGGTTGGACGCGTAGGAGATGGGAATGGCAGTGGAACGAGAGTAGGGATAACCAGGGGGTGAGGTACAGAGAAAGCGGGATTTGGGTCGGAGAGTTCCTTTCAGACCCCATCCGCCTCAACTTCCCGCTTCCTTCTTTGCATCTGTTTGCGCGAGTCGGGGCTCCCTTTGTCTGCGGCCGGGGGAAGATCTCAGAAACCCGACTTCCCTGCGAGTCGGAACAATCAACAGGAAATAGCGACTCCGGAGCCGACGGACGCGGATGGGTGACTGAGACCGCCACCAGTGTTTGAGGTAAATTTCTGCCTGCACCTTGATTGGGGCGGAGTCTATCTGCGCTCGTGAATGGCCTCCGCGAAGAGAAAAGCAGCCCCTGACGATTGGGGGGCGGGAAGCTAGCGGTAGAGGAACAGAGCTGAACGAGGAAGAAACTGGAGTAAGCGGGATCATTTGAGCCGGTATAGGCAGGGCAATCTGTGGACGGAGTCTACGCAGGAGATGAGGCTGGGAGTGGATCCGGAGAAGAAACGGTATCAGAAATGTAACTAATCTAGAACACGTGTCTACGGTGAATAGGCAGAACTATAGGCGTATACTGTTCTACGGAAATATTTCTAAAAGTAATTTGTTTAAAATTCAAAGGACTGACCGACCTCGTAAATATTGTAACAGTTCTATAGTTTGTTCTTTCTCTCATGGCATATTTACAATTAATTTCCCTTTGTATACTTTCCGTATATCGATCAAATATTATTTTACCAAAAGCCACATTTGTTGTATTCACTGCAAATTTAGAGCAGTATGAATCCAATAAGCGTATTATTTTCAAAAAAGCTAATAATAAAGTCACTTATACAAAGTCTATAAAGACCTATTCTATAGAGCAAAAATACTATTTAAAAAATCGATACCTGAAAATTAGTAAAAAAGAAAGAAAATGAACAGAATCTTAATATGATCGCTGCAAAAATGATTAAAACAATTAGTTTCATTAACCTTGAAAATAATATACGTTTGTATAGGGAAAAGTGTTTGAAAATGTTAACGAAATTATTACGATGACAATGTCTGTAATAGAATTTTATATGCGCAAACATTGTAACTGGTTCTCGATTATGTTTCTTCAGATGCAATCCCAAAACTTCAAATTCTCTATTGAAGTAATAGCGCACAAACAATTATTTTAAAAGCATGGAGTGAAACAGAAACACCTCTCCGGTTCTACTTCACATTTCTCATAAATTTAATGGAATAAACATCGACCTCTTGCACGATCGTTTGCTGCATTTTTTTGTTCTTCTTCCAAGCAGATAAAGCGAAATTCATATTCCATTTGTTATGAACGAAAAAGAAAACACATTAAGAGATTAACTCCAAAATAGCAGCCATTCTTTTGATGACATTCCAGTAAGGTTTCTTCCTTTAATTTTCTTCTGGCCGATGTTCCTTTAATCTTAACTTCAAACTCAAGACGCAACTTCTAGAAGGAAAAGCGTAGCAAAATGGACTGTAAGATCTCTATTATGCACGTACAACATTTCCTGTAAGACATATTTCCAAACCTATTTGACTCGATCTGATTTGCTTAACAAATCGTAATAAATGATTTTGATAACTTCTCTTAAATACTATTCTTCATGACCATGAACGTACATTGAATTATAATAGTTTCAGTGAGAATTGTGAACAAACATCGCCAAAAATAGTGATAGTATAAGTTAAAATTACATTTTCTTTTCATTTTCACAAGCGTGTTTCCTGTAATTCACTTTTAAATTCTTACAAGAACTAGGGGTGCATATGTACACAAAACATACTTCCTAGAATTATTTGAAATACAGGACCTATAATCATAAATTCAGCTATCTTAATTCAAATTCTTATTTTATCACAAATTCTATTATTGATTCTTGAGCTATCGGTTTCTGTTATGCAATCATATGTATTTGCTGTTTTAACCACATTATATTCAAGAGAAGTTAATTAATGTCAACACATCAAAATCATCCATTTCATTTAGTAAATATTTACATATTATCAATTAATTATTATTATCTCAACAGGAATTATAATCACTCTATTAACTATAATTCAATGATGACGTGATATTACACGAGAAGGAACTTATCAAGGAATACATGCATCCGTTGTTAATTGTGGATTACGATGAGGAATAATATTATTCATTGTATCAGAAGTATTTTTTTATTTCTTTTTTTAGCATTTTTCCATAGAAGATTAGCTCCCACTATTGAATTAGGTATAACATGACCACCTATAGGAATTAAACCATTCAATCCTATACAAATTCCCTTATTAAATATCACTCTTCTTCTTGCATCAGGAATTACAGTAACATGGGATCATCACAGACTAATAGAAAACAATTATAGACCAACTACTCAAGGTTTATTATTAACGATAATTTTAGCAGTATATTTCACTAACTTACAAGTATATGAAGCAATATTATTATACTAGTCTATGAACCCGCAAAAGTGTTTCCAACCAGCAAACATTTTTCAGTTCGGTGAGATTCCCACGCAGATTCCTAAGAGTTCGCAGGCCATTCGCGTTATCCTTACACCACCAACGTAAGATGTCAACGAAATCTTCGCAATGATTTAGAACAAGTTGAACATTTGCGTTTATAATTTTGCAATGTTCATGTTTGGTTAGCAAATTTGAAAATATAGCTACGCAAAACCTACTCTTTTTCCAGAAATTGTGTATTATCATATTAAAAATCTATTGTTTAAAACAGATTTCTTTAAGTGAAAAAACATCTCTTTCATCAACATGGCAATTTTGCAACGCTAGTGTTTTGCAATTTTCAAAAATACTACGAACTCATCAGTAATTGAAACTGAACCATTTCTAAAAGCATTTTCTGGTCTAGTCGAGAAAAAATAGGGAAAAAATGAGAAGTTGGTTTTGAAAATTTTTTTTTGAAATATTGCCTATATTTTACTGATCATTTTCAAACTGTACATGATCTTATTTAAAGATCTGTCTTTGAAAACAGATTTTATTAAGGAAAAAAAGATTTCAATATTTTTCTTCATTAGTGTAATTGTAGGAAGACTTCGAAAATATTTTGAACTTTTGCTCGTTTTGAAAATTCAGAGATTTCATTTAAATTGGAATCTGACTTTTACGCTTTTGAAACATTTTGAAAATAATGAGGCTCAATGAACTAGACCATCAAAAATTAAATTATGCGTTTCAAACACACAGGACCTTGAGTTCCCCAGATCGATCGACGAATATTATTTTGGAGAAAATTTTCAGAACGGTTTAGGCACCAGCATTGGACATAGGCGGACATATACACAGACTCTTTGTCTTCAATCGATTTTTCGGTATCAAGAACTCAAAAAACGTGGATTCTAACAACAGAGTTTTAGAGAAAGTTATTTACTACTTTAAGAATAAGATTTGTTTTTGATACCAGCACCCCACAATACGATTTTTTGTGACGACCAATCGCCGATTTCCGCCCAGCATTACAGTATTTCTTTTCTACATAAGTACGTAGCGGGGAAAGAAAGTAAATAAAGCTGCACCTTACATTAATTTATGACACTATTAAATGGCGTTAATAGTATACAAAATGTTCAAATTAATCCTAGAAATGAATTTGAAGAAATTGTTCTTGAGACAATTCATTTTTGGAATTGGTTCCGTGATACTTTCTTTATGAGAAATGACACAGTAATAGAAACTGTAGCAGCGAAATTCTGTGAGCTCACAACAGTTCTTTGGCTTCTCAACAGGTTGCCATGCGCGGCGTGGCGTGTATATTGAGCTGTATTGAAGCAACGGACGTACACAAATTTCTCCGATAGGATCGCAATATGCCTCAAAGGACCTATATATCACGAGCGGTCTGCAGCCCTCGAGCAGCAAGCGGGACGGCGGACATGTCTATGGCTCGGGAGATAGTACTGCCCTCGGATATAGAAATTAGGTGGAGGGTTACGGCTCCCTCACTAGGCCGGGGCACGCAAGAGGCGCTCAGGACGGGAGGTCGCTCTGTGGAGCAGAGCAGCCTTCTGAACCACATAGAAATTAGGTGGAGGGTCCTCTCTACCATGTTCATCTTTCCCCATCGATTAACACACATACTCCCGCTAACCCATTCACTTACTCGCTCGGTCGGATCATTCACGTACTCACTGACTCCATACTCGTTCACTCACTTATATACCCAGTTGCTCACTCGCGTATTCACTCATTCACTCGCTTACTGCTCGATCACTTATGTATCCCCTCACTCACACGCCTACTGGCTAGCTCATTCACATACTGGTTCACATACTCGCTCTCTCACTCGCACACTTGCTCACGCACATGCATACTCGCTCACTCACGCACATTCTTGCTCACTCACTCGCATTCTCGGTCACTCACACGCATTCTCGTTCACTCACACACATAGTCGCTCACACATGCATACTTGCATACTCACTCGCTTACTCCGTCATTCACTATTCACTTACTCGCATTATAGCTCACTTACTCTCATACTCACTTGCCCGTACGTGTCAAACGCGAAAGTGCAGGAATTATAACTTTATTTAGAGTGCTGGAACCGGGAATGCTCATTGTGACGTCACCGAGTTAGCCCGGAGGATACAATCCAGCATAGTCTAGTCAGAGAGCGGTGCCTAGCTGGAAACACAAAGATTGGATTTTGAGTAAGAGTGAGTAGTATAAGTTACAGGAAGGGATCAGTATATGTGTTTTATTTTTTTATTGAAATTACAATACACTACATAGAGCCTCGAAGTTACAGATTGAAATTATTGGCACCCGGATAATGACCTCTAGCCAGTGTTTTGGGCTGCTTACATGTTTTAATATTACTATTTCAGACTATTAAAAGTTGTAAGAGAAAACAAGATGTTCTCTTTTGTTACATTTTATAGCTCAATTTTTCACATTTTGTTTAATTTCACTAACTACTGTCATTCTTTTATTAATGAAATATAATTTTTATTTACATGCTTACAAATCCATTGTTTGTGCAGTGTCCTGTCAAAGAAGAGAATTACCTTGAAGTGCATATTCCAACCCTTCACCAACGAGATCAGAAAGAGCTTGTGTTTCCACAACCTCCGCATTCCCATTCCTAGTCCGGGAGCCGAAGAGATCTACAATCTTTCAAAACATTGCCTTGAGCTCTATCTTGGAATCGGTAATAATCTGGCCGCAGTCCTCCTTCAACTCTTACTCGGCGTCTTATTTGCATTAGGTTTCTGGAAGTCTGTCATCTCGGACAAGAGCATAATAAATTAAAGGCGGTCTCTTCATCTCCGCAGTCATATTCGTGAGAGTCCCTTAGACCATGTGATACGAGTTGATGAATGAATTGACCCTGACAATTGGTAACTTAGGTACGAACATTTTGCAAGCTTCTTTGCATTTATTTCTTGTTTTGATATGCTTCATACATCCTCTAATGTATTTAGTCGCAGACGCTAAGAAATATTAATAAGTTCAATAAAGCAAGCTGTAATGGACTAAAAAGCAAAATTCGTGTACGCCGTGTGTATGTTTTCGTGAATTTTCAACACCTTCTAAAGCGAATCACTATTATTTTCTCTGTATACTATGCATTATATAAATTATTTTCTATGTATTATATTCTATGTATTATATAAATTATTTTTTATCTTACAACTAGCTCTTTGTGATTTGCTGCAAATTTGTTTCATTGGTTGGTGACCTCACCTTCACAGGGTCTCGAGTATTAATACTTCGGGAAATATTTACAATAGAAAGAACAACACAGCCATGTTATTTCTGTGTGAAATGTCATGGAATGAAATGAAATATTTTTATATTTTCAATGCTTTTGTAGTTATAAATATGAAACACGAAATGTCAATACCACAATTGATAGAAAAACACAAAGGAAATATTACAAACCCATTGTAAACACAATAATATATACACACATAATATACACCCAATAATTCATATAATAACCTTTCTCCTTCGCATCTCATCTTCCACCAAGAATACATTCGTACGCCACCGTATCTCCGACTGTTTTACCTTGCACTTCCAACTTGCGAGCCCCATGCCATGCCAAATCCGTATCTAATAACGTCTCATCTTTTTCCTAGCGTCATTTCTTCGGTTTCCAATTGTCGAAAGCGGCTTTACTCTCTATTGTCCTAGTAATCCATTTTTTGCTTTAATATTTGTTCTATTAAACTAATTGTTCTGTAAAATTTTTTAATGGGCTAAATATTTATAAAATACATGTTTACTTCATAAATCATAATTGAAAACCTAAACACGACAAAATTTATTTGTGAGTGGTGTTTTGTTTACTCTCCGTCCACTTCTGTTTATTAAAAAAATGACACTTTTAATATGGTATAGATTATTTGAACATGTTAATAGAGTTAAACTACACAGCCCTATTCACGATAATGACGAGAAAGAGACCAATAGGAACATCTCAGGGGAGAAAACCAAATATAAAGAAGAAGAAAGTATTCTAAAGAGTTTAGAGAATGAATGAAGTACTTGTTAGAGGGATAAAGAGAATTTAATACAAATAAGAGAAAGTGAGCTGCATGTTCTTATGGATTTACAATGACGCAAGGCCGAAGAAGTGAGAGTTCCACAAAAATTAGGATTATCAGAACCCACTTTGAATAAATCTGTCTAAAAAACAATTTTACAAGGCAGTTATTTCAAACGGTTTACTCATAAAGTTTCTCGTATTTTTTCTGAAATTCCTTCTTGTTTAATTTATCACACTATCTACAATATTGCGGGTATTTAAAGTATTAAGTGTTAATTGATGAATCAATTTGCAACTGTCAACTACGAGTATGTAAGCTTAAAAACCTGGTGCCAATTATTGTTTTTCATTTAATAATCCCTATCCGTAGAGTTTATTACAAAAACTATAACTGCGTAAGAGAACCAAAAATTTGATCTCTGTTAAAGCTGAATATGAGTATCTTTAGACAAATGAAAATATGTTTAAGCCGTGTAATTTAAAAAACTATTAAAGTTAATATTTTATATTAAGAAGATTTTTAAATAGTAATGGAAATAATTTTCATTATTGATGTCGCTCCATGATTTTTAAAAGAACACTCAGAAGTACAGTTTGGTTGAAATCTGACATTTGAGACATTAATTTTCTGTTAAAATGTAAGAGAGTATGCATAAGATACCTTATTGAAATTTATATTGTTAGTACGTAGCTACATTCAATTTCAATTTCATGAAACATACGTAATACCTCCTTAATGCAGAATTTGGTCACACTACCCGAATTCCGTTATCCAGCTTCGCGAAGTTACGACGGTTAAGCAATTCGAGAGGGTTTCTAATTGAGTGACCGTTTGGGAACCTTCGAATCTACCGGCGCCAGGCCCCTGGCCATAGGGATAAAAGGCAGAGACTGACTAGGACTAATGATGACTGGCAATGACTGACGTGACTGACGGTGACTGGCGGTGACTGACTAGATTAAAGGAGGATTGCTCCAGAAACTTTCGACGTCAGTACGTGGTTACGTAATTACAGAACTTTGTTGCGAACTGTAACAGAACTTTTTTTTAAATGTAAGTTTTTGTGTGTGAGAATGGTGTGTGCATGTGTATGTGTGCCTGTGTGTTATAAAATATTTTTAACCACCAAGGCGGGTGCTACCAAATTATGCTCCAACACATTTGGAAATTCGACAAAAAAAGGGGGTTTGTGAAAATCAAAGATATGAAGCCGAGTGTGCAGGACCGGTCGAGTGGACGGGACAAGAGGCTGGGTGGCGTGCCGGGAAGGCCGTAGGGGAAGAAGCGGGCGAAGTGGGCGGGGCGGACGGGGCAGGGAGAGGTTCTTAATAAATGTATGAGCAACACGGCAATTGTATTTATTTATTTTTATTTATTTTACGTCAAAAACAGTTAAAAACTGCGTATGACGTGCTATGGGGAAAAAGTGAATTGTGTGCACATTTTCTAAATTCTGCGATCCCTACACTAAGTCATATACTACTTAAATTTTGAATTTTGAAAGGGAGAAAAAAACTCCCATGTAATAAAATCTATTTTCAAGGATAAACAAGCAATAAATTTTGAATTTTGAAAGGGAGAAAAAAAACTCCCATGTAATAAAATCTATTTAAGGATTAATAAGAAAAAGCAATAAATTTTGAATTTTGAAAGGGAGAAAAAAACCTCCCATGTAATAAAATCTATTTTCAAGGATAAATAGCAATAAATTTTGAATTTTGAAAGGGAGAAAAAAAATCATGTAATAAAATCTATTTTCAAGGATAAAAAGCAATAAATTTTGAATTTTGAAAAGGAGAAAAAAAACTCCCATGTAATAAAATCTATTTTCAAGATAAATAAGTAATAAATTTTGGCTCTTATTACTTCCTGCCGCGACAACATGGAAGCGATAATTTGAATAATTCTATTTCCACTGAATTCTAGAAGACGTGCACAGAAAATGAAGTTACATTTGTGAAAATGAAGTTACATTTGTAAATATTGTAAATGGATTCACAAGTTTAAACAAATGTTGAACATTTCTAAAAAAAGGTCAAATGTTCAAAAAAAACTAAAACGTATTACACATTCCAGTTAAACAAAGTAACTATGTAATTATTCCTAATGGATTTCCAATATCCAGAATTTGTTAATTAAATTTCCTCGACTTCAACGACTGCAATACTAACGCGAAAAATTAGAATTTCTCTGAAAACGGAAAATTCCGCGCAACCGTCGGAGAAGAATGTAGGAAGTCAAAGAGTTGCATCGTACAGCTGAATTGTTTGGGGATCAAAGAGAATGCAAAGTGAAATGAAGCGAAGCGCCCGGCGGGTATTCTCTTTCGCTGGGGGAATCCCCTTCCATTAGGGACGAGGCCAAGGCAGTTAGCAAAGCCGCACTGATTGCCTTTCACAACAATGTATGGCAGCGTAGGGATCTAGTTAATTGGAGGGGCTACACTATGATACAAGCATAAATTCACAAGCGACCATACGTGTTAGAGTTCAACGAGAAAATAAGGGCATTTCTAATTTACTCTAAATCAACTGGTTTAGGGCCCCTTTAAAATCGAAAATTATCAAAACGCTTAAACGCAAACTTCAATGAACTAGAAAAATAGAGTTATTTGTCTCCAATAAGCCATTGCTAGTGCCATTGAAAAGCTATTTAAAAAGATTAGACTAATGTAACTTTCAATTATTCCAAAGAATTCCATGATACAGAAATGAAAGATAAATAATAAAAGTTTGAAGACAAAATATGACGTACATCCATCATAGATGACTTTGTACATCTATATTAAAATGAGAAAACCTACAAACCCTGAATGAATATAACATTTTCGACTTGAAATATGTATGTATGTATTTGGCGTTATTGAGTCGGTAGTCCGACATCGCCGGCCAGCTACTGATGCCCCCTTATATCTGGGCCTAGTTAAATTCCCATGCTTGGGAGTAAGAGCGACATGAGGCGAACTTGACGTATTCTCTTCACCGTAACTAGCAAGGTCCGCCTGCTTGAGCTTTTCTTGGTCACACAGCTATAGAAACTAGGACGATTTTAAAGGAAAGCTACAACTCTATTTTGCCTCGACCGGGAATCGAACCCGGAACCACAGCAAGGGAAGCTAGTGCGCTGCCCATGAGCCATCTCAGATGCACTAGAAATATAATCAGAATTATATTATATTTTTGCTTCAAGTACGAGTAGTTGATGTTTTCGAAACACCATTTCTATAAATTCCGGTAAAATGTTTTATTACGGCACTATCGTTTTGCACATTTGCATAAACATTTCAAAATTGACATTCTATATTTGCTGAAATTGATTCAGCATTCGGATGGATAGTCATTAGAATTCTTTCTAGTCAAAACTAAACATTCGTGATTTCGAAATATCACGAATGTTTAGTTTTGACTAGAAAGAGTTCTAATGGACTATCCATTAATATAAAATTGATCGCATACTCGTACATCGGAATGATACATAGGGAAATACAATTTTTAGGGAGCATGGTTGATTGATTTGTGACTTCGGGGGCGTCAACTGTAAAGGTCATTGGTCCCGCAAGTGAAGTGAATTTTTCACCCGGGAGGTGGCTGTGATCTTCCCCTGCTGGCTGGCGAGATCCAGTGCCGATGTATCCGACGGATAGCGGGGTTTTCTCCAACCAGGTATCATCCTTCAGGAAGAAGAAATAAAAGGTCATGTTCGTCAACATATTAGCTTTATTGAGATAGCCGGCTTTCGACGGCTTTGCCATCATCGTCAGTCTCGCTGCTTTTGTCAAAAGTCGGTCGACTGCGCCGACACATCTTCTTATAAGAACGTCAACAACACCAAATCAGAATTCCACAAATCATCCTTGAGGCCAAGCCAGGTATGCCAGCAGGGCACCTCCTCAGCTGAGACAAGTTATAAGCTCCCGACCGGTCTCCCGGCATGCGGGGGTACTACTCCAGCATTTGCCTGGTATTGATCAGAGGAACTAGGGAAAACTACCGATCAGAGCAGTCTGCTAGAATTCTCCTCCAGTCAACAACTGAACTCGACCTAGCTATTTTGCTAGCGTCGAAAATCCTGCCACCATCGGAACCTCCCGGTCAGAGATTTAATTGGTGTTTAAATTCACTAATATAAATTAAATAACATCAATGATTTTTTGCATCTAAGTTCTTCAAATGATAATTGATACTTTATTTCTATAATACATGTTTGAGGAAGTATTGTATTCCTCAGGGAGAAACAGTCAATTTTTCGGGAGAAAAATACAATTTGGGGATCTCTGACATCAAATAAGTGCATTTTTCTTGGTTCCACAAGTATCAAATTAATTTATTAAGTTTTTGTGCAAAGAAAACAACAAACGTTAAAGTGTAGTTCATTACTGTTATTACGACACAAGTGTTACGATATTCTGTGGAACACTATTTACCATCAACAACAATAATAAGTTTCGTAATGTAAGTAATTTGAGAATTAATTCGTAGCTTCAAACTTACTACTTTCAACATCGGTATGGCACCCTTTACAAGAAGAACAGTCAAATTGAAACCAAAATTATAGGGTATGGGCATGTTTACAATGTGAATAAAACGCTATACGAAATATGGGTCATAACTTAGTGGTCATAACTCCTCCATCGCATGGCTTGTGGAACGGGGGATCGGAAGTACTCAGTCGAGCGATGGCGTTCACTTGGAGGTTAACTGCGTTGTATTATCAAGGAAACCGAGGCAACGTGGTTTAGGGCGTGGCGCGCTGACTTGCCATTCGGGAGGCCCAGGCTCATTCCCGTGCCGGCCATTATGACACTTTTCGTGGCTTCCCTTAGTCATCCAGGCGAGTGCTGGTATGGTTCCACTAAAAAGCCAAGACCGCGAGAAAGGCGTCAGTAGTCGATTTTTTTAACTACTGGAAGTCACGAAGGTTAAGCGAATGGAAGACGTGTAAAACTAATAATAACTAGGAATAAAATCAAGAAAAGTCTGGTAAAAGCTAGGTTAAAATAGAAAACAGATACACTTAACAAATAAATATAATCTAATTACGAACTTTAGGAATTTGATTCCAATTTCGGAAGTGGAAAATGTTATCTATTGTCTTCGTTGCCAAGATTGTGATCAATCATATATTGATCCAAACTAAACGTAGGGTAAACAAAGGATGCGGGAACACAAAAAATCAGAGAAATCAATGACAAACTGAATACAAACTCTAACCATACAGTTGTCAGATACGTTTTTAACTATCTATTGATTTCGTATGGAGAACGTCGGAAAGATGCTAGATTAATTACCAAAAAAAAATTGAATAAAAATCAATTATTCTAGAAACTCCAATGAAAAGTGCAATATATTTACTTCTGTTTACGAACACGTTTTAAACAAACAGAAAATATCTTTGTTCCTGAAATTCAAGTTCTACGTCGGAAAGATGCTAGATTAATTACACACTTAATACGCGGTCACCACTTTCCCTATCTGTGTTTCGTGTGAAACAACTACTCGCGACCGATTATATTCAGCAACTTATTCAAAAATCAATTTACGGAGCTACCTAATATGCATCTTCTCGAAACATAGAGTTCATTTAATTCCAACTTCCAACCATAATATTAATAAGAATTCCCAATTACAATTTAATATCACAATTTACGCAAGACCAATTTCTCAGACCTCAAAGTAAACATAACTTCCTGGTTCACTATCATTTTCATAATATCCAGCCTCTGCTGAAAATCCGATTGTACTTCACCAACCGCTTACGTGTATTCGCTACAATAATATTTTTGAGAGAATGATTCCATGTGTCCTTTCTAAAGATCACGTCCATCCAACGCCCTTTCACTCCTGCGCATAATGTGTTGAGGGCCGTGTACATTTGCACAGCGTTATGACATCAAGCATGGAATAATCAACTTTGTTGATCCGTTGTCCTAACAAAGCGTATTCTATGACTTTGGAGTCTGTAAGCAATGGTATTATTCCTGACGCTGGATGCTAATTTAATCATTTAAAACTAAACCCAGGGTTCTTAACTTATCACAATACGTTCATTTTATCATTTATATATTTTATTTGTTATTCATAAAACACTTCTTTCTTATCTGCAGACCTTATGCACATGAAGAAGTGAACACATCTGTTCACGGAATATTCTTAGAAAATAAAGTACGCTATTCTAATATTTTAAAAATGTATTTTAATGGATATTTCTGTTCTTATTGGGACTCCCAATTGATTTTCTAAGTACGTAAGATAATAAAATAAGAAAATGACTAATTTAACATAGGGTGAGAAGATATAATATAAAAGAAGAATAATTAATTAAGTTTTTTAAGTCTATGATGAACGAGAAGACGATTAAACCTACCTAAATACTTTTCATATTAGTAGTGTAAATTCTTAACTTGAAAGATGGAAATGGAATCGAAACACGCCAGAGGCTTATGTAACTAACCTCAATATTACGGTAGATTTCAAATCAATAGGACGTAATATCTTTTCGAACGCTCCTACCATCGTCAATGGCGTTGTATTAGAATCAAGGTGTTTGTAAGATCAGAAAATTCAAAAACCATTTTTACTCAAAGGGTTGACAGATAATAATCTATCAGTTATACATTATTTTACAGTTTGCAATCCCTGAATTAGAAAAAAAAGCTTCCGGGGAAACGGCATGTTTTGTAACAAAACTGAATCTGAAAATACAGGGGAAAAGCGAGTAGTTGGAAAAGTCTGGGAAGAGAGCGTGGATAATCAATAGGATGAGTGAGGCGCAGGGGACAAGCGCGGCAGCAAGGAGGGGCGGCGTGATAAGAGGATTGGCACACACGCGCACCTTCAGACGCGCCGGGCAGGCGGCTGAGCCGAGCCGAGAAATCTCGAGAGCGCGGGAGGGGGGCGGGGGGCGGGGACGCGAGGGTCAGCGAGCGACGGCCCGTCCGCGGCTTACGAGTCTAACAAAGGGGCGCGCGCGGGGCCGAGGAGGGGGCGGGGGGCGGAGGCTGGCCAAACACCTGGCGGCCGCCGGTGTCGAGCGTGTTGTGAGAGCACACACGCCGCGGCCGGCACGGGCCCCTCCCCGCCTTCGGCGCCTTTGCCTCCCACGCCTTTGGCCGCACTCGCCGCCCGGCGCTGTGGTTCTCCTTGCCCAACTCCCAGACCCTGGCACATCGCCTCTCGCGCGCCTCCATCTCCAGCTCGCCGGCGCTCCCTCTCTCCGAGGCACGTTTCTCCGTCGTTCCACCAGCTTCTCTCCCTCGTCCCTCCATCGTCTCTCCTTCGTCCCTCCATCGTCTCTCCCTCGTCCCTCCGTCCTCGTCCCTCCACGTCTCTCCCTCGTCCCTCCATCGTCTCTCCTCGTCCCTCCATCGTCTCTCCTCGTCCCTCCATCGTCTCTCCCTCGTCCCTCCATCGTCTCTCCATCGTCTCTCCCTCGTCCCTCCATCGTCCCTCCATCGTCTCCCCCCCATCGTCTCTCCTCGTCCCTCCATCGTCTCTCCTCTCCCTCCATTGTCTCTCCTCGTCCCTCCATTTCCATCGTCTCTCCTCGTCCCTCCACGTTCTCGTCCTCCCTCTGCTCTCCTCCATCGTCTCTCCTCGTCCCTCCATCGTCTCTCCTTTGTCCCTCCATCGTCTCGTCCTGTCCTCCATCGTCTTCCCTCGTCCTCCATCGTCTCTCCTCTCGTCCCTTCATCGTCTCTCCCTCGTCCCTCCATCGTCTCTCCCTCGTCCCTCCATCGTCTCTCCCTCGTCCCTCCATCGTCTCTCCCTCGTCCCTCCATCGTCTCTCCCTCGTCCCTCCATCGTCTCTCCCTCGTCCCTCCATCGTCTCTCCCTTGTCTTTTCATCCTCACTCCATCGTCTCGCCTCTCCCTCTCCTCGCATTTCTCTCGTCTCGCCTTTACCTCGTCTCGCCTCTCCCTCGCCTCGAATCTCCCTCGTATCACTTCTTCCATGTCTTTCGGTCGACTCGAGCTAGTCTCACTAGATTCTGGAGTGTGCTAAAACCGAGTTAAAAAAATAAAGAGATAACAATTCTTTAAATACATTTACTATATTCCAACGTATTTTTCTTACATTCACTATTACGTAAATGTACTAGGTATTCCAATGAAATGCCAATAATAATTTTCATACTTGTGTGTGGTGATTTGTTACGTAAGTAACAAATTAATCTCATTTATCATATCAACGATTTAATTACCGAGTCCATTTTAACGTTCAGTATGCGAAAGCTGAGTTCTGAAACAAACGATGTTCTTCTCCCCGTAATAAATCGGAAAGGATATAAATTTTACTGTTGACTGAAAAGCGGTTTAAGAGCTTTTAAAACAGTTACTGCAAATGGACAATTCACAAATTATGACAAATAGCACAAAATTGCTGAAATGTGAATTGCAATGAAGGGGACTGCGTATTACCAAAAAATGATTACCAATGAGTCTATTATCTAATAAACTTCACATTTTGTCGTAGCTTCTGTACACGGTTAAACGATGTATTCATTATATACAGACAAAAATGACCGGAAAATCAGGTAGATGTTATTTACAAATGTAATTGTTGTTTTGTTTCAATAATGTGAGCGCGTATTAAAAATGTTTTTAAAATATAACTTGAATTATTTGATCTACATAGGCAATTTCCCACATTATGATACTCTGCGAAGAACTTATACAATTGTCTTACTAGAAGCCTTAATAATAATAGTAATAGCAATAGTAAGAGTAATAATAATAATATAATAAGGAAGATAGGCATGTCAGGTGGAAGAAACAAAAATAATTCATGATGTAGAAATCCCTGTATGTAACTGATACCAAACGAAAAATTAAAATTTTGACTACTAAAAATAAGCAGCACTCAAGACTAATTAAGGAAGCATTTGTCATTAAAACGCATAATTGCCTTAATGGTCAGGCTGCGTACATTAGTTTGACCTGCTTATATAATGGCCTTCCATCAAACTTTCATCATTAGCAATTACAAAAATTGATTTACTGCAGGACATTTTGCAGGTTAACCTTTTGTGTTGTTTTAGAAATTTGAACTATTTATGTACCTTGTAATTTCTTTAAAAAATTCGCTACATATTCCATTTTCTTAAGCATGTTCGTATTTTTTCCTTCACTTTACATCCAAACTAGAAGAAAAATTAAATAGATCTTAAGGAAAGATTCCCATTATTCAGAATAATTTTAATTATTGCTACAAGTTAATATTAATGACATGAACATGACGTGACCTGAAATGTAGTATTTTTTCTCTTTTTTCCACTTGCAGGTTATTGTTTCAATGCTTTTCAAGGAAATGTAGTAAAGTAAAAAATATAAAATAAAAATTACAATTACATTGACAATAATTGGGCATACATTCTAATTGGGCTACACAAAATGTATATTAAAGAAAGAATGGAAAATATACACTTTTGTTTTCTTTATAACGCATTTAAATAGTTTCATTTTTAAGCAAGCGCTGCACTTCGACCACTATATGGGGAGCGTGTTGAACATACCGAGGGTTGAAACGAAATTCAAATTTGTTTCATGAATAGTTTTATACAACAAATCAAGCTTTGTATCGTACATAAATGTTTTTCCGTTTTAATGTAGTGACATGCGCAGACAGACCTCAGGGCAAATGCTTTGGGGGTAAATTCCTACCACTCTGTCATCAACATAACGCGCGATGTTTGAGGCTATTCAAACGTCCTCCAAATAAATCATTGTCCCCTTAATAAAGTGGGCACAAATTTCCGTCGTCATAAATACATTTTATGAAAGACAATTACATGAAAGGAAAATAGAAAAAACAAAAACAAGTTAGTCAAATGTAGTCCCTGTGCGAGATTTTAGATAACAAAAAGAAAAGTAGGAAGGAATCATACCGTTGGCGTTTCGCCTGCCCGCTGGGCAAGCGGATGTGAGCATTACATTACGAGATAAATAAAATTTTTGAGATATCTAATAAATATTATTTAGATAGTATATACTGTATCTTCTTTGAGAATTGACAAAAGTTCTTACTTGATAAGTATAAACAAAGCAATAAAACATAATTTTTTTTTTAATTTGAGGTCTATCCGCCGCTGTTTCCTGTCATAAAAGAACTAAACTGAGGTTTTAGAAGACTATGTAATTCAACGTAGCTCGACAGATTCTGTAAATGATGAGCTCACCATTTCGCATCTATTTGCACGAATATTTTTGAATTATGACTATCACACTACAGTTTTAAAACTAAAATTTTGTTAGTGAGTGAACATGTTAGACCTTTAAAACGTCGTTTAAACAAATGAAAAAGACAGCACTTTTGCAACAACATACAACACATGTGCACATTTGAACACGTGTGTAAAACAGGTAATAACTTGTAGTGGGCTCTTAAGAATTTTTGGTTGGTATTATTCCAGCGACGTGTTGGGCGTTATGTACAGTTGGCAGACCAACTACAATTTCTTACGTCCATAGGTACGAGCAAGGGCGTCTTCCCCTTGCACCCTGTTATGGAGTCCACAGCTTTTAGCACAAAACCGTTGAGATTATGCAGTTTGATATCCGAAGATTAGTTGTCACGGATCAGGCATCTCTTGCATACATTCACCCTTCACACCACAATGATACTTTCATCAAATACCTTTGCAAACTATTTAGTTGTTATTTACCGTTTCTATTCCTTTGAAATTCCAAGAATTTACTTTATATAATATTGAAGTAAATTACCTATTTGTTTCATATTCTAAGTTATTTATGAAAAGACTGATTCTCTGCTCTTGAGAATAGTTTTACTTTAAATTAAGAACTCAATGATAGTTATTAAGTCACAGTAATGACTAAATGAAAATGAAATGTCCGAAATGATGCCCGGTTTGTAGTACGTAGTTCGATTGATATTTTTCTTAAATGCCCATTTAGTTGAAGGCCAATATCTGAATTCTGTAAATGTCTCCTACATAAAATACATTGCAATGCTAATTAATGTAAAATATTCAGAATCACAGAATAATAAAAATATAAAATGTTTTATTTTAATAGGAATAACAATAAAATTTATATTTTCGGAATATCGGGGACTAAGAATAATAAAATCCTATCTGCCCTTTTTTGGCAAAATTGATGGGTTGATATGTTCGAACTCTGCATTGTAGGATTAGCAATACATTAAAACAGCTTTCAAATGAGACTTGTAGAAAATCTTTGAACAAAATGATAGAGCATTGTGGATATCATTATTAGACACCGCAAAGGAACTTTCAAAAAGGCGCTTCTGTTCAATTTCCTCAAAATCAGTTAGAATCTTGTTGTTCCAAAGTCACCACATTAGTCACAAATTATCATTATTCTAGGGAATATAGTGTTATATTTCTACACAACATTATCATTGTAGATTTAAGTTCTCTAAATTTAGAAAATAGTTGGTACGGTACATTAGTTCACTAACTTCGCCTGGTATGAACTTCAGAACCACCGGCCACGAGCAATCTCAATGCACGTAGTACAGTACCGGTAATTAAATAGAGATGTCACTTTCTAAAGTCCCCTTGTAGTGCAGGCACGCCCGTTCTTTCTCTATAACACTCACGTCCCGAACTGAACGTACGTTATTACAAGCAGGATGTCCCTTATTCTCGCAGTTACGACCTGTACGTGCCGGCGCTGCCCCTAAGCACCTCCGTGCCCAGCGGCCTGCGCACGTACGCGGCGCGCCGGGCACGTGGTCGCGCGAGGCGAGGACCGGCGGCGGCGGCGGACACGGAGGGCAGGTGCGGCGGTGCGAATCAAGAGGGCGGCGGCGGACGGTGGCGGAGAGGAGAGGGGCGTGGCAGATGTTAGGAAGTAACGCAAAAGAAAAAGGAGTTCCGAGAAGATGACCGGGGGGAAAAGGGAAGTATAAAAAGGCGAGAGATTAAAGACAAGGAAGAGAGAACTACTGAAACGAAATTAACGAAAAGAGATAAACTGAAAACGTGAACAGAAAAGAGATGGTGAGGAGATTCAAGAAATGAGAACAGAAGGCAGAAAGAGGCCAAAAGAGGAAAAGGAATGGTGAAGGAGGAGATTGATTGATTTTTTCGTGTTTCCGGGCACGTCAACTGCTTTGGTCATTACTCCCGTTAGTGTAGTGCACGTTTCTTTCCGGAGATGATCTTTCCCCGCTGGATGGCGAGATCCGGCGCCGACCTAGCGTCGGCTACTGGGGTTTCCCCCTAACCAGGACTCTCTCACCAGCGGGGCACCGCCCCAGCCGGGACAAGCTCAAAGCTCCCGACCGGTCTCCCGAAATATGTGGTAGTGAAGTGCATGTTAGTGCAAGTGTGTGAGTGTAAGGGGAGAGGATAGGACAAAGAAGAGGAAGGAAAGATCGCGCGCGGTCCGTGGCCCATTTGGTAGGGTACTGCTCCAGCATTCGCCTGGTGTTGATCGGAGAAAGTGAAGGAGGAGAAGAAAATGCTCTCAATGAGAAGATAGGAAGGATGTAGCAGTGATCAAGATGTAAAGGAAAGTAGGAAGTGGAAGAGGAGGAAGAGAAGTAAAGTGGAGCAAGGAGAGGGACACGGAAGCAAGGAGAAACAGAGTCCGACACACACGAGCCGAGAGCTGAGTGCAGAGGGGCTGGGGGGCGGGGCTGCGGAGGTGCGAGGGGCGAGGGAGATGGAGCGGAGGCGGTGACGAGAAGGGCCAAGGGGCGCCACCCGAACTGCAGTTGCGTATTCGCCGGGCGCGCCCGTGCCCGCCCCGCCCGCCCCCGCACTCGCGCTAATTGCAGCAGCCCCGGCGTTAATACGCCCTTCCCGCGCCTCCGCCCCGCCCCGCCCACCTCCACGCAGACAAGCTTCGCCCTCCACCCATACGCGCCCGCCCCGCTCCGCTTGCCGCTCAACCGAAATCCGCACGGCTTCCTCGCCCTTCCCCCGCCTCTAGCCTGACTTGTCCCTGCGGCTCTTCCTCGTACTTTCACGTCACCCAGGCTCTTCCTACGCCCCCTAGACTAAAGGGTAATGCTTTCTCTATGCCCGTACCCACCCCGCCTTCCGCCCACGCCCCGCGCCGCCCAGACGTCTCCACCCACGCCTCCGCCACGGCGTCACCTGCTCCCAGCCCAACATCACCCCGCCCATTCCCACCCCTTCCACCTGCCCGTGCACTCCCTTCCCCACCGGTCCTCAAACGACCAACCTGACCAGCTACCACACTGACCAGCGTCACCCCTCCCTCCAAACCGGGAGCGGTAGCTCAGGACATCAACTGATGTCACTGCAGCGCCTCTGACAGGGAGGTCCTAGGTTACACTCGCCACAGCGGCAGGATTTGCGACACTAGCTTTCCAGCTAGGTCGAATTCAGTCCCTGTCTGGAGGAGAATTCTAGCGGCCGGCTGCTCTGATCGGTAGTTTTCCGTGGTTTCTTCGATCAACACTAAGCGAATGCCGGAGGAGTACCCTAACAAACGGGCCACGGACCGCGCGTGATTTGTCCTATTCTCTCCTTTTACACACACACTTACACTAACATGCACTACACTACCACATATTCCGGGACACCTGTCGGGAGCTTAGAGCTTGTCCCGGCTGGGGCGGTGCCCGCTGTTGGGAGAGTCCTGATTAGGGGGAAACCTCACTAGCCGACGGTAGATCGGCGCCGGATCTCGTCATCCAGCGGGGGAAGATCACCACCCTCTCCCGAGAACAAACATGCATTACACTTACGGTACTAACGACCAAAGCCGCTGACGCGCCCGGAAACACGAAAAAATCAATCAATCAATAAACCCTCCCTCCAAGATCCTTCCCTGCTCTGTTCGGTCAGCCTCACTCTACTTCCCCACTCCTCCCAGCCCCCACCTCGAACAGCCTTCCCCCCCACGCATCCCGCCTCCCAACGACTCGTCCCCCTCCCCCCTCCCGCCCAGCCACGCCCTCTCCCACTCGCTCCCGCATCCTCATACAGCCTGCGAACTGCCCTCGCCTCCAGCATCCTCCCACGAGCCCCGCCACCGTCCCACCCCGTGCTTGCTTCGGCCGTCAGCCCCTGTCCAAAACCACCTCTTGTCTTTGCCATAGCCCTCGCCCGGGAGCCGACTTGCGCGTGCGGCTTGTGTAATTTCGTGACCTGCTGGGCGCTGGTGAAACTGCACCTCTCACGCCCCACGTCTGCGGCCATGAAGCCTCACAAAGGGACACCTAGCGTTCTTTAAAACAAAATTCATTCAATTGCGGCGAGCCGACAGAAACACCAGTTTGTACTAAAATGACTAAATTTTCACATTTATAATTGGAATTTACTGACATGTAAGAAGCTTTTTATTGTTCGACAACATTTATTGTTAAACTGTCAAATGTATTTGTAGGTACACACATATTGTATGTAATAAACATTTATGAACATATTGTTTACTTTTCCTGTCAGTAGGTGAATTAAATGATGCGGTAGTGAGTGTATGAGAAAACAATGCGTTTCGGTGAATAGTTGAGACTTCCCATTAGAAATAGGAGTACATAAGACATGAATTGCGATTGTATTGTTGAAAACGAAAGAGATAGATCAGATAGGTTGAGCGAATAATAGAGATATTGGAAGTTCGCTTACAGAAGTAATTATTAGAGAAACGAGTTAATAAGAATTCGGGTAAGCAGTTAGTAAAGTAATAAAAGAGAAAGTGATATGTGGCACGTGGTTCATGATAACATGAGTGCTACGTAGATGGAATAGAATGAACTCGCAAGGTGACATCGACCAAGTACAGAGTGCATCGGGAAGTTCAAGGACAGTTTTAAAAATATTTGTAAGAATATCATATTTGTCCCTAGCACAGGAATAATTGTGGAACACATGTTCATTCGAACGTTTTTTTTTTTTTTTTTTTTTTGTGTGTGTGTGTGTGTAAGGAATCCATGCCCGAAGTCCGTAAACGAATTTTTAAATCGTCCTGAATGTTGCCAAGACGTAAAAGAATATGGTTGTATTTCATAAGAAACTCATATCTAAAACCCTGCATAAGCAGATCATTCTCTGACGCCCCCACTTATTTTGTAATTGAAGGTGTGCTTTTCCCCAAAGATAATTTGAAAACTAACATACAAAAGGAAAACATAAGAAGCCGGGTAAGAATAAAAAAACATACATATCGAGCAACGAGAATCTTTACGTACAAGTGTAAATAAATTGACAAAATAATATCATTAGAAAGAAAAGGATGCAAAATCGCAATATACACTTAATTTGTCTGGAAATGTACAAACGGCGATAACATAGACCGATTCCTTTATTTCAAGCAATGTTTAATATTACATATTTTTAACATTCTTCGATTAACTAACTTCCATAATATTGAACTGAATCTAGGTAATAATACGTCTGAATTAATTTGTAACGTTTCTCATCTCGTTATAATTGTAATCTTCCGGAAATTGAAACAATGATTGATAATAATAGCACTGCAGGCAGTGCACAGATATTGAATTTTTCTGATACATATTCCATTTTATTTTAATCTATATTACATTCTTTCTATCACAAGCATTTTTTTATTCATTCCCCTACAACATTTGTGAAAACTGTCATGTTTATAAAAATAAGCATACATTTTACCGATATTTAAATATTCCAGAAAAAGGTAAGAATATACAGGCGAATGGTATTGTCATTTGAAATTCAATTAAAGTGTGAAATTTAACAAAGTATTATAAAATTATGAAAAAAATTAAAAGCATAACAAATCTGCGATGTTGAAATGAGAAATCCCTTTTGAATTCAAAACCTAATGACCAATATTTTTCGTTTCTTTGTAACTACGAAGCCAAATTTAACCCTTCTTCTGACATCTAAATAGATATCTTAGAACTGCTGTGACCTTGATCATGAGGGATGATTCATATCGGGAACAGCCAGAATGATATCCATTGATTTGCTGCTCTGACATAATCCAGGAACCAAAACCAGGCCACTAAGTCAACAATCGAACCCAATTACAATCCCTTCAGTAACATTATTCTACTCAACCACGTGTCTACAGTCGATAACATATAGTCTCGCACTTACACCTTTCAAGTTAACAAAGCTTGAGTTGTGATCCCATCATTACATTTACTCTGTTAACTAGTACGTACAACCATCTATCCTGAAAACGTTTTCGTGTCAAGTGTCAGAACGTGTCCGTAAAATGCAATTGCTCATAAATACATGCAATTTGCCACTATGCATGCGCATTCTCGAAATAACACGCAGTCGAACCCACGATCAGGCATATTTGCAAAAACGTTATTGTCATGGTATCGAATACATTCTCCCATCACACCAAGGGTGCGAATATTTAGCGAGATTATAAACCGTTGCGACAACACACGGGAAAGATATCTGGGCTGCAAATAAGCATGCTGCCAAAGATATCGATAACACTATAACACTAAAATAGGGATATTTGGGTTTTGGATAGTGATGCTAGTGATGAGTCGATCAATGGATGTGGGAAGCATTCCGTTCACATTTCGCTAACCTCATCTCCCATTAGCGAGAAAAGGAAGTACGGAAGTAAAGGCAACAGACACTGGTGAAATCTGTAAAAGGAAAGAGAAAGAAAACCCATTCGTAGGAAGTGACAAGTGAAAGAAGAGAGGACATAGCAAACGAGAAAACTGCAGAATCGGTTTTGTCAGGGGGTCGGAAATGATTAGTTCCCTGGCCCAGAGGAACAACGAACGTTAAAACCCATGCATTGTGAGGATGTTGACGAGTGTGATTGTTGCGGAGACAATGGAAATGAAAACGACAATGGAGTGCAGGAGTGTGTAAGAGGCCCCGAGAGCCAGCAAATAGGCCTACGTGATGGTCACGCACTTGAAGACCCCACACCACGATGAGGAGGCGGAGGAGGGGACAACGAACGTTAAAACCCATGCATTGTGAGGATGTTGAGAGGGAGGAGAAGGGAGGAGGGAGGGAGGGGAGAGGGAGAGGCGGAGGAGGAGGGGGAGGAGGGAGAGGAAGGGAGGGGAGGAAAGTAGGGGAGGCGGAGGAGGGGGAGAATGAAGAGGGTGAAGAGGGAGGGGAGGAGGGGGAGGGGAGGAGGGGGAGAGGAGGAGGGGAGGAGGGGAGGAGGAGCAAGAGAGGGGAGGGGAGGAGGAGGGAGGACGAGGAGAAGCAAGAGTGAGGAGGGGAGGAGGAAGGCTGTCCAGAGGCGAGGCGGTGCGGCAGGCCCGTGTCGCTGAAGCGCAGCCGGCCATGCGCCCAGCTGCTGCGAAGCCTGCGGCGCCTCGCAAGGCAAGGGTTGGGGATGGGAGACAGGGCGCGCACAGAGCTCGACAGAGGGGGCCGCTAGGCGGCGTTCGAGGCGGGGAAGGGGGGGCAGCGTTGGAAGGAGTGGCGACGGTAGTAGTGACGGTGGTGGTAGTGATGGCGATGACTCTGGCGATAGTGGCTAAGGTGGTTATAGCGGTGAAATGTGAGGTGATGATGGTTATGATAGCGGTGGTCGTAATATCGGTGGTTCAACGATTGATTAGTGATTTTAGGAGCGTCGGCTGCTTAGGTCATTACTCTCGAAAGTGCCGTGCATATTTCGCCTTGGAGGTGGCGGTTACCTTCCCTGCTGGATGGTGAGATCCAGCGTCGACGGCCGATTCGACCCGTCGGCTAACTAGGTTATCCCCTACCAGGTATCTATCACTAGCGAGTCACCTACCCAGCTGGGACAAACTCGGTATCGGTGGTCGTGGTATCAGTGGCATGGTATCGGTGGTCGTGGTATCGGTGGTCGTGGTATCGGTGGTCGTGGTGTCGGTGGTCGTGGTGTCGGTGGTCGTGGTGTCGGTGGTCGTGGTTCGGTGGTCGTGGTATCGGTGGTCGTGGTATCGGTGGTCGTGGTGTCGGTGGTCGTGGTGTCGGTGGTCGTGGTGTCGGTGGTCGTGGTTGTGGTCGTGTCTGTAGTCGTGTAGTCGGTGGCTGCAGTGACTGAAGTGCAGATGCAGCTGGAGATAGTGGTCGCGTCGGCTTTGGCAGTGGTGGCGGGGCGGGGCGTTGTCTGAGGGCGAGGGTGGAGGCGCGGGCTGCGAGCGCTGCTCTGGCGCGGCGCTGCGCTGACGGATGGGTGGGCGTGGCGGGAGCGCCCGGGCGAGCGCGCGCGCACGCCACCCACTCACTTGCAACACGCTCGCTCACGCTCCCTGGGACGCAAGCGCTCGCTTGCACGCTCCTCCGCCAGGGTGTGCTGCGCTCCATGATGCTCCCCCACTCCCTCCATCCCCGCCCACGCGCTCGCTGAGTCTCTGCCACCACTCTGTGCTCTCGCTCTCTACAAAGAAGTTGAGGTTCCTCTAGCCAACTCTTCAATCCGTTGAACTATGATCATGTGTCTAATTAACACTTTTACATTGTTCGTTGTTTGCATTGGATTTCTTTATGCATCAATGATTCTAAAATATTTTACGTGTCAATTTCTTTCATTGATGCTGGGATAGTGAATTTGATTTCTCCGTAAGTTATTTTATGTCAGCACAACAAGGCCAATTTGAAAATAGATGTTTATTAATGAGAGTGGAGAATACCAAACATGCGTGTCCTCCAGTCATATATGCCGTAATACGTGGCAAAAAATTATATTTTGAGTTATACCCTTTTTACAGTGTTTCACATGTGACACAATATCTCAAATAATATTAATATATTTTCATAATTCTTTTTCTAGAATAAAAAAATAACTGCTGCATTATTTAAATTTTTTTTATTTTTTTGAATGCAACACTTCAAGAATTATATTGTGAAATATTATATGTAGTTCACATAATAACCTGAAAATAACATGTAAAATACGGAAAGAATCATTTAAATATTTTTATTAGCTCCCGAGTTTTGATGCATTTTGTTAACCGATTCGCGAGGAAAGTGAACTTTTCAGGCGAAGTAATTAAAGTTTGCATACCTATAAGGGCCAAGAGGGCGTGGTAACGTTGCCATTTTGAAAACATTTCATTATATCTCCGAAAATATTGCAGATAGAAGAAAACAGATTTCACCGCAAGGAAGTGTAATAAATGGTGCTTTCAACGAGAAAAAAATGCAATATGCCATCATATTGGTCACTTTTTAGTACACATATGTAAAAAAGAATTAACATCAAGTAGACTGTAGTCTAATTTTAGGCAACCAACATGTACACGCACTTGAAATGTAAGTTATTTTCTGTCACATTAAGGCTTCAACCTGTTACTACAGGTATGATGGTTACATGAATTCGGGGGAAATTACAACTGACTACTACAACTAGATCTGCATTTACAATAAATAATTCACATGTTTCTGTTACATATTCAAACCTGTTTTCTTTAAAATTGAGCTGCAATGCTTTATTCTTCCGGTGCAGAATGTGTTTTTTAAAATTTTTCTTTTATACATTTTTTCTGCCGTCGCCTCCGAAGCACGATATCCAATAATAAAACATGTTTTAATATATTTGTTTTATCAAAATATTCTACGAAACAAAGTAATGCATATTAATTTAAATTAAAATCATAAATGGTATATTTTAAATCATTTCATTGATACATTGAATTTCAAGGGCACCAACCGACTTAGGTGGCTCAGGGCATCAACTGATTCCACTGCAGTGCCTTTGACCGGGAGGTCCGAGACTTCGAATCCCGACGGTGACAGAAGGTCAAATTCAACTTCTGTATGTATAAGAATTCTAGCGGCCGGCTGCTATGATAGGTAATTTTCTGTGGTTTCTTCGATCATCACCAGGCGAATGCCAAAGCAATACCATAACTCCCTCTTCCTTGTTAGATCCGCATCCCTTACATACACACATTACATGCACTCACATCCATGCCGAGAGACCACTTAGAAGCTTAGATCTCGTCCTTGGCTGAGGAGGTGCCTCACTGGTGGGAGATACTTGGTTGTGGAAAACTCGAAAGCCATCGGGAAGGTCGACGCTGGATCTCACCATCCAGTGAGGGAATATCACCTCCAACTCTAGCAATAAAAACATTAACTACACTTAATATTGAGTTTATCAGTTGACACGTCCGGAATCACTAACCAATGGATCACCGGCATCTAATCTCCCCCTCTTTTATCTCCAACAATGGCATGATCTTTCTCGTGGTCAAGACGATACTTTCATCCTTCTAAAGCTCTTGAAAATCCTTCAATTATCTTCTTCTTCTTCTGCTTCATGGATTTAGGCCTTAAGGCCTGTTTCACATCAAGAGAGTGAGTCTCTCCATCTTGTTAAGGGCGGCCAACATTTCTTCTTCCTTTAAGATTATATGTGTACATTATTTTGGGAATTCTGTTTGGAGGCATGCGTTGGATATGATCATGCCAGTTACTCCTAAATGATTGGATTCTGTCCATCAGATTGAATATATTCAGTTCGGTTCTGATGTCATCATTATATTGTCTATCAAGATATTGTAACCTGCTACTGAACGTAAGAATTTCATTTCGGCGCTTTCTATTTATCTTCTGTCTGTTCTATTTATTGTATAGTTTTCGCATGCATAAGTTAGCATGGGTACTGCCATTGCTTTGTAGAATTTGAGTTGCGTGGTTTTAAAGTCTTGTTTTTAATGTTCTTCTTATTGTCCCACACATGTTATAGAATCTATTTCATTTCCGACTTATGTCATTTTCTGGCTGTAAGAGAATAGCCGGACTTCAATTATCATGTAATTAATTTATAATTATATTATTATTATATTATAATATTTATAATTATATTATTACATAATATTTTATTATAAAATTTATATTAATATAATTGATATAAATCTATTAGAATAAAACGGAACAGAGTACAAAAAGGAGATAGCAAGCGTACATATTCTTTAAAAAAAAAAACTTGATAATACGCGTACACTGAAAGAGTGTACTCTTGAGAATAACTCTTCTGGAAATGTCCCGATTAGTTTCTGAACTCCGTGTTTTGAAGTGGGTAGTGGCAATAGCTTGAAAGAACATCCGACAATCTGAGTTGCGACCGCAATTTTCTTGTATTTTTATTTAATTTATTTCTTAATAGTTTATCTTCACTACACTCAAGCCAGAAAGAATCAGACAACCTATTTTTCACCTATCTAAATATTTTAAAACTAATTTAAAGCGTCGGCGACGCCACAATCAACTATAGTAATATACAATTGGTTGGCAACAGGGTAGTCCGATGCGATCGTCCTGCATTCTCATCTCCGTCAGCGCTTCCTTCATCACTCGACCCGCAGCGTATCACTTCCGCCATCGCAACATCCGGTCAGCAACCACCTCCGCCCGGGCGCCCGCGCGGGATCCGGGTGCGTCTTCGCCCACATTGCTCGCACGCATGCACGCGTGCCCGGCCGCGCGTGCGTTGTGTAGACGCGGCGCCGTAAATGGCCGCATCGATCCGCGGCCCTCGCGCGGGGCGCGCGCAGGGCGGGCGAGGGGCGGGGCGAGGGCGGAGCGAGGGGCGGGCGAGGGCGGGCGAGGGCGGGGCGAGGGGCGGGGCGAGGGGCGGGCGAGGGGCGGGGCGGGGGGGGGGGGGAGGGGCGGGTGTAACGTCCACGTTACCTTGCCTTTATAACTGGCCGTTACAACCTTATATATCCATACAACATCACCTTTTTATGTTGTATCTTTATCATGTTATTTATTATGTTGTATGACGTTCTTCACTTTTCAGATATCACATGAGATAGATTTCTTTTCTTTAAAAGAACAATTTATTTAACCTTTCAAAGTATACATATGATTCGTACAATTCCTAATTCCAATTTTGTATCAACATCTTTTTCGTCTTTTAATCTCTGTCAACTTTTCATATCATATCAACACTCTCTGTTCCTATCGTAACCTTTAACAATGTTTCCCAATATTTGTTTACATCTCCTGTTAACTTTGGCAAATCCGCCAGTGAAGTTGAAACGTTACACGGGGCGAGGGCGGGGCGAGGGCAGGGCGAGGGGCGGGGCGAGGGGCGGGGCGGAGGCGGGCGTCGGTGGGCGGGCGTCGGCGGGCGGGCGTCGGCGGGCGGGCGCCCGGGCGGGCGGGCGGGCGGGCGGGCGAGGAAAGAAGGCCCGCTGAAGACGAAGAAGAGGCGGGGCAGGTAAGGAGAGGAAAAGAACTTCTGGACATATATGTAACTTCAGTTTCTGTGCACGTCTTCTAGAATTCAGTGCGAAATACAATTATTCAAATTATCGTTTCCATGTTGTTGCGGTAGGAAGTATTATTCCTTGATGAAGGACATCATGGATAAGAGCCAAAATGTATTGCCTTTTTATCCTTGAAAATAGATTTTATTACATGGGAGCTTTTTTTTCTCCAAAATTTAAGTAGTATATGACTTAGTGTGGGGATCACAGAATTTTGAAAATGTGCACACAATTCACTTTCCCCATAGCACAGAACAAACGAGTCAGAAGTAGATAAACGGACAGTAAAAGCAAATTTAAAGATGTAAAGGAATTCGCGATTTGGATACAATAAATATGCCATTAAGCTAAGTAGAACAAAGATTGAAGGCTCGAAATGAAGGGATAATCGACAAAAAATAACGAGAAATATCGACCCAAGTGAACAGAATTCAGGAAAAAGAGAAAAGAAGGAGAACAAAGAGATGTCTATAGACATAGTGAACAAGTTAAGAAAAAAAAGTAGCATTAAGAGAAAAAGGGACGAAATGCGAGGGCAAGGAGTGCCACAGGGGCCTTGGCCGTTGACATAAAGTGAGTGGATGGTGGAGTCCCACGAAGCTGTGGAATCGAGTGGAATAAACAGGCATTAGTAGCGGGGGCATGTGTGCGTATGTGGACGGAGGTGCACTGATGCGTGAAGACGGCCGTAAGCTATACTGAAAGTGAGAGTAGTGCATTGGTGCTTCATGGTCTTATCAAAGGAATGCAATGCATTGCTTAAAGTGCTTAGGTCATTCATGTTTCTATCAACATTTGTTCAAATTATAAGCTTAGAATTCTAGGGTCTGCTATTATTCCCATTATGGGAAAATTAGAAACGTTTAGATAAAATTAAACCTCTCAAATGCATACTGTACTTTGTGCTAGTCAAGAAGTGCATCACTACCTATATAAATGAATGGGGTGTATGTGATTCCTATGTTGGGTAGAAATGTAATGCATTAAATTCTTAAACTTTGACGAAGAAAATTCTATACAATTTTATTCATTTTGAAATTCTAAAGATATGAATTTTGGCATAATAAGAACGACTGACTTGGCAATATCTTTATGGGAGACATTTGCAAAGTATTTGAAGCTGAAGTTTGAAAAAAACTTTCCTACAAACGTTTGCTGATGGTGTGGCAAGAATCCAATATCACTGGTCCGTTAATATTGTATTAATATTATTATTATTATTATTGTTATTATTACTATTATTATTACTGTTATTATTATTATTATTCTTTATTTTTGTCGTTTGTTGGTACATTCATACGATACTACGAATTGTGCATTGATGAACACAATCAAGGCCCAATCAATACACATTATTAGCTTAATATGACAAAGGATTTAATACCATTACTCACAAATGTACGTTCAATGCTTGTTGTTGCTATTACCACTGCCTTCTTTATAAGTTTGTACACTGCCACTTTCACACCAGATGTTAGAGGCCTCACATCAGATTTCCATGGACTGCGCTTGAGATAATTTCTGGAATAATGTCGATAATGTCATGCCATCGTTTCATTATGGTTCAGTGTGTTGAAAGTACTTATTAGAGAGTTTTGCAAGACGGGAAATCCATTCGCGTAGTACGTAAACATTATCGACAATAGAAAATAACGTATCTTCAGTAAAATGAGATTTTGCCTATCGTACAATCGAAAACATACGTTAAAACTAGGAAATAATTGGAACTGAATACCTCTAATAGCATCAGAAAGCTTTTTTTTAAACATCTCTTTATCTCCGAGTCTATGTTTGCTTTTATAAGCATTACAAGATAGTAAAACGTATACTAATACATGAAATCTGATTGTAGCCGATCCTACAAATATGTAATACATGTCTTTATCTCCAATGAAAACTTTAGCTTCTTAGATAGTCTTACAATGTAACCCCTCTATTTTACTATAACATATTTATATTGTTTTTATTAGGAATGGGAAATATATGGCAATTATAATGCCCTGTGGATAAATAATTAATTTTTCGTGACAATCAAGGTAGCCTCATTATATTCATAAACCCATTATCCTCCAAACCTTATGACATATGTGAATTAACGTGAGAAAAAATAACCATTACGTTTATGCCAATTATTTTCAGTACTATAGATATTATGTTTCCATTCTCCATGCCATTCGTGTTAAATTGTACATTGTGTTTACGGTGGGACAAAATCACTTCAGTGTACGTTTATGAACGCATTTGTCGTAACGACAAAGAGATTGGACTCTCATTCAAACCATGTCATTTGTGCCGAGTGCAGGTTTAGTAAATTGCGACAAATTGTCACTGTTCAAGTTTGAGTTTACATTTTCGGCGCGCTCGAGACTGCTTTGGGCGGGGAGACATTCGCCGATTCGTTGGTTGTTTTTCGTTCCGGCGCGTCACTGCTGGTCAGTGCCCGTTATGTATGCATGTTTTCTACTCGGGAGATGGCGGTGATCTTCCCCCGCTGGATGGCGAGATCCGGCGCCGACCTACCATCGGCTAGTGGGGTTTCCCCCTTGAACCTAGGACCTCCCGCAGCCGTGGCGATGGCGCTGCGAATGAGTGCGTGCGGCTTGATGGAAGAGCGCTTGCAGCGCGCCACGCAACCCAGGCCCTCCGCCTCCGCCGCATCCCATCTATCACCGCGAGAGCTAAACCCAGGACTCTCGCGCTCCCCGCCCCCCCAACACCAACGCGCACACCAACTGCAGGAAGCTAACAACGCGCCGGGAATAGTAGAACGACACCCGAACTTATGATAAAAACGGACAGGTGTAGAATTAAGAGGTGAATGACATTACAGGATTTGTATAAACTCCCTTAGCAGAGAGTCATTCAGAATAGTAGCGTTGTTTGTACTCTTTAGATTCATTGATTGATTTTTTCGTGTTTCCGGACACGTCAACTGCTTTGGTCTTTAGTCCCGTTAGTGCTGTGCATGTTTTTTTTCGGAGATGGCGGTGATCTTCCCCCGCAGGATGGCGAGATCCGGCGCTGACCTACCGTCGGCTAGTGGGGTTTCCCCCTAACCAGGTCTCCCCCTCCAGCGGGACACCGCACAGTCGGCACAAGCTCTAAACTCCCGACCGGTCTCCCGGAATATGTGGTAGTGTAGTGCATGTTACTGTATGTGTGTGTGTAACGGGAAAGGATAGGGTAAGGAAGAGGAAGGAAAGATCGCGCGCGGTTCGTGGCCCGTTTGATAGGGTACTGCTCCGGCATTCGCCTGGTGTTGATCGGAGAACCCACGGAAAACTACCGATCACAGCACCCGGCCGCTAGAATTCTTCTCCAGACAGCGACTGAATACGACCTAGCTGGAAAGTTAGTGTCGAAAATCCTGCCGCTGTCAGGATTCGAACCTAGGACCTCCCGGTCAGAGGCGCTGCAGTGACATCAGTTGATGCACTGAGCTATCGCTCCCGGTTACTGTTTAGAGAGAAAAAGAATTGCTAAAGGCGTGATACAAATTGTATGGAGGAATAATTGATAGAAAAACGTTGTTGGTTAAGTGGCTGTAAAGATTAATGGTAAAAATGACTGTATTCAATATAAATAAAACGTAATACAGGAAGAGATTATATTAAATTAAATTTTCTTCGAAGAAGACTTGTGCATAAGGTCTCTAAAAGTATGTAAGAGTCACAATGAAAGAAAGTTAGTACATAGGAATTCTGTAATCCCTTGAAACGGTTCACAACACCAACTTAAATAGTATATCCCAAAAGTCCAGAATAATTTTAATGTTTAAGTGTTTTCTCCCTGGTTTCATGAAATGTAATTAAGCCTAAGTTCACCTTAAATTTTCACTCTTCATATCCTTTGCACTAAATCTGTCTAGCTTAAGTAGGGTCTTCTTTAATTAATTTCAGTTAATGCAGGGGGTACTAGTTTTCTTTTCCTTGTGAACTACGTTGTTTTAACTTCATTTCACTTTATTATTAGTCTTGCATTGTCAGTCACTGCATAAACACTGCATAAATTTATTCCATTTATCTTGAATTCAACGTTAAAATGTTTTGCTTTTTCCGACGACCCGCATTCATTATCAAATGAATGAATATCGTTACATTTTTGGGCTATAATCAAAGCTAATATGAAACTCTGGTTCTCGTAATTTTTTTTTTAATATTATTCTTTTATGCTAATGAAAACAACGAAAATGAATCTGTTTCTCAAATTTCATTACATGGCAAATTCTCGACAATTAATTTATTAGTTTTCAATCAGCCTTATAAAAGTAGCCTGCGGAACAATCATTATGAAAAACTATATTTATTATTTGAAAAAAATTACAATATAATACCTATCGTGGATGTTTTATACAAATACAATAATTACTAATAATTATATTTGTTTTAATTAGCCATCTTTTGAAGTTCGTAAATACTTGTAAATTGTTGATGGTGAGTGGCAGAAAATTCTTTCCATTAATAAAATGTGTCAATAGAGCGATGAATTGAAAGTTGGCGATATGCAGTCCCCTTGTGTTTATATATATTTATATATATTGTTATATACTGTAAAAGTAAAAATTAAAAAGAAAATAATTTAATATTAAGAAGTAGGATACAACTAACACATCAAATAAAAATATTAAGTAATTATGGAATAAACCCAAAGCGAAATGAACATGAAAACATTAACCATATTCCCCTCTAGTATTTAAAGTAGACAATTTGAATTGAGGCTTCAAAATACTTTTCTAGAAGTTTTGAAAGAGCAGTGGTGTAAAGGCAGCTCCACTCATTCGGCATTCGCCGAGCAGCGAGCTTCTGCTCGCCAAATCTCGAACAGCTGTTGTATTTGTCGAAAAGTTCGCTTCCTTTGATGTGTCCAAAACACCCATTCCAAGTTGATAGGACGAGCACCGAATGTTCGTCACTCGAGCAAGCAACTCATCCACAGTACTTGGGATTCGGCGAGCGGTTGCTCGCTACTCGCCGAACAACGAATGTGTGAAGTTGCCCTGAAAAGAATGATCGGGAGAGACAACCTTTTATTGATGGAATTTTAACGTTTTGCAGCGACTTAAAATACGACTTTCTGGAATACAATACGAATGTTGTCAGCATATGCAAGTGTTATAGTATCGTTATTAATACTTTGTACATCAAAACATGTTTAAATATCACATGGTTGTGGTTTATTTCTATGCCTGTTTACAATTTCCGTTTGGAGACAGGAGCAAGTGTATCATGTAGCCTTGCCTCGTAAATAGTAGTAGGATAGAATGCAAGTAGGATTCATGAGCCGCGAAATCAGACTTTCAATAACGCACCGAGTTGTATACGCGATGACGGGAGGTGGGGCTCTTGAAACTAGTCAAAAACTCCTCCACGACATCCTTCAACGAGTCTCGGTTCTCATTACAACTTGAAAGAGGCGGGTCTTTTCCAAAAAAATCGCTGGCGTTTCCAATTCATTCGAACGTATGTCATCGCTGGTTGTCGTATCAGTTGCTGTCTGTCGTATCGGCGAAGCTCTCAGTCCATATTGAGGAATACAATTTTGTATTTCCCAATTTTAAAAAAACGGAACGCGGGAAAATGAAAAGGGCACCAGCTTCGATAATATTTGCATCATGCAGAGCTTGTTTTGAAAAATGCAAATACATAAACACGTTAATAACTTCTATTCTCGTTCATTTGTCTCTGACTTTAGCTAACGATTTGTCTTCACTGTCATGGAACAATTAACGAACTTTATAAATTATAGAGCTTACACTGCATAGTAGTATATATTAATGAGGAGCTAAAATAAAATGAATGCTATTGTTATCCCAGGGTTCCTTTTATTATTATTATTATTATTATTATTATTATTATTATTATTATTATTATTATTATTATTTCGTAGGATCGACCGTAACGGTAGCATTGGTGAAGACAGGGACTCGTAGGGACGAAATAAAATGAATGCTATTGTTATCATGTTATCTCCAGGGTTCCTGTTATTATTTTTCTAGTGGTGAAGACAGGGACTACTGTAGGGACGTAGGGTGGAGGTGAGAACGTGGCAACAGAACGTTAACACTTGTCATAGGAGAGGTGGGGAGGAGTTGTCTCTGAAGCAGGTAGACGAGAGAGGAAGAGTGGAAGCGGGACTGTGAGGCGTCATGGATAAAGGCACACAGACATTTTAAGATATGTACAAGATTTATTTACAAAGAATGTACAACACTTACATTAACTGCTCCGTAAATACACACTTTCCGGTATTTCCCAACCGCCCGCCTTTAGATACACTACATTCTATTGAGGCCTTTCGTCACCCGTGCAACGCACGAACACGCTCCAGTCGGGGAGTAAATTTTGCGCAAAGCGCGAGGTTTCGAAATGCAAAACCAGTCGGCGTGAGCGAATCGGCTCCTTTTTATACCTGTCGGCCTGCCGTAACGCGGCCGCCGTTGAGCGTGGGAGGGAGGTTTGCATACTACCACGTGACAGTACAAGCAACGCCGGCGTCCACCTGATTTAAAAATACACATACACTAACGCCGTGGCGCCAGGATATTCAGCTCTCAGGTATGTGAGCTTTCCAACTCCTTCTCCCACGCAGGGACGCCAACGTGACGCTACAACTGACTGACTATTGAATGTTGCCGGGTGTGTCCCAGTTGTGGCCACTAGTCCGGTTCGTGATGTACAAGTAATATTCCGAGAAATCACGGTGTTCCCCCTTTGCTGGAACATGCCATTCAGCACCGACACGTTGGTTTGAGTTTCACCTGACGAGGAACGCCGAAGCTTGGACATGCTGCAAGCTCCCGACTGGCTACCATCATGTATGGTAGTGTAGTGCATGTAAGTGTTAATCCTTAGGGTGAGTGAGAGAGTAAGAGGAGAGGACAAAGATGAAAAAAAGATTGCGCGCAGGTTTTGGCTCTTTTGTTACGGTACTGCTATTTTCACCTGGTGTTTATCGGAGAAACCTTGGCAAAGTACCGATCACGGAAAAGTACCATCAGACGGACGGTAAAATTCTCCTTCTGAAAGAGCTTGAATTTCCTGCAGCTACGTAACCTACATGGATTGAGCCAAAATGATGTCAGACGCCGGGGAGATGGGTACAAGTCGGAGGAGATGAAATACTTGAAAAGAATAAGAAAAATGATGCAGCGAACATGGGAGAAGAGTTCAGGAGCACGGACGGAGGCAGCAGGAGCATCGGCGGCGACTGGGGCGAAAGCAACGGAAACGGAGGATGTGAGGAGAGAGCGACGCCGGTAGAAAATTATCGGAGACGGAGGTGAAGAGTACCTGACGGACCGGGAGCGGTAGCTCAGTGCATCAACTGATGTCACTGCAGCGCCTCTGACCGGGAGGTCCTAGGTTCCCACTCCCCACGGCGGCAGAATTTTCGACACTAGCTTTTAGCTAGGTCGAATTCAGTCGCTTCCAGGAGGAGAATTTTAGCGGCCGGCTGCTCTGATCAGTAGTTTTCCGTGGTTTCTCCCATCGACACCAGGTGAATGCCGGAGCAGTACCTACCAAACGAGCCACGGACCGCGCGCGTTCCTCTTCCTTGTCCTATCATCTCCCTCTACACACACACTGCAATAACATGCACTACACTACCACATATTCCGGGAGACCGGTCGGGAGCTTAGAGCTTATCCCGGCTGGGGCGGTGCTCCGCTGGTGGGAGAGTCCTGGTAAGGGGAAACCCCACTAGCCGAAGGTAGGTCGGCGCCGGATCTCGCCATCCAGCGGGGCAGGACCGCCGCCATCTCCCGAGGAAAAAGCATGCACTACACTAACGGGACTAATGACCAAAGCAGTTGACGCACCTGGAAACACGAAAAAACAAACCAAACCAAACCAAATCAAGTACCTTACGACAGAGACGGCAAGGACGCTAGTCGTGGGGATGACGACGCTAGAGGAGGCGACTGTCCGGACGGAAGCATGGTTTGCAAGCCGGCACCAGCAGCTGCAGGACGAGAAAACATGGACCGTTTCGGATTACGACATCTGCTTTGGTCACCAGTCCCGTATCTTTTATATTTCGCTATGTGGCGATGTTTCTCGTCTTCTGGAATGTGAGATAGGGCACTCAGGTACATAGATTTTCCCTGCAGATGTTGCCCCCAAAGGAATATCGCCACAGTTGAGGCAAGGTCCAGACTAGTCTCCCAGCATATGTTGTAATGTAATGCAGGTGTGTGTGGGTCAGGTAATGGGAAAGGATAGGACACTAAGATGAAGTAATCATCGCGCACCATCCGAAAGCCCGTTTGTTAAGGTGTGGGCCAGGAATTTGCCTGGTACTGATCCTAGAACTCATGCACGTACCGACCAGAGCAGTGGGCTGCTTCAATTCTCCTCCAAACATATCAGGATTCGACCAAGCTATTTAGTATCGGAACACCGACCAGCGACGGTTCTGGAATCCTAGGATCTCACTGACATCAGAGTCACTGGCATCAGTAGCTGCGATGGGCAACCTCAACCGGTTCATGTTTTTTATTGTTTGCATCCTGTACAAAACTTAGCAGTGGCAGCTGCAACACGTGGAGATGGTGAAGGAGCGGTGAAGCTGTCAGCAGAGACGGCAACACAGCCACGTGAAGATGGTGAAAGGAGGGGTGAAACTGGCATCAGATACAGCAATAGGGCCACGTGGAGATGGCGAGAGGAGCGGTGAAGCTGGCAGCAGAGACGTCCAGCAGAGACGGCAACAGAGCCACGTGAAGATGGTGAAAGGGGTGAAACTGGCAGCAGGACAGCAATAGGGACGTGGAGATGGCGAGGGGAGCGGTGAAGCTGGCATCCGAGAGGGCAACAATGCCACTTGGAGATGGCGAGGAGAGCGGTGAAGCTGGCAGCAGACAGGACAACAGGGTCACGTGGAGATGGTGAGGGAATCGGTGAAGCTGACAGCAGAGACGGCCAGGAGAGACGGCAACAGAGCCACGTGACGATGGTGAAAGGAGGGTGAAACTGGCATCAGAGACAGCAACAGGGTCACGTGGAGATGGTGGGGGAGCGGTGAAGCTGCATCAGAAACGACGCGGTCGCCGGACGCCGCCAGAGTCGGGGGCAAGCGGTCTGCGTTCGGGAGCACGGCCGGCCGAGGGGGCGGAACGGGGCCAGCGAGGCCGGTCGCGCGCGCGCACACGAAACAAAGGCGCGCGTTTGTCACAGATAACGCCTCCCCTCCCACGCGTCCGCCGCGCGTATATTAGTCCGTGTGTTTAAGTCGTGTCGCACTGCCTTATCGCGCCCTCGTAAAGCCCCGGCGAAGAAACGCAATCTCTTTGGAGTGACGTCACCCGCGCGGCCGACGCGACGCCGCCGCTCCGCGCCGAGCGAAATGAATAGAGGCGGTCACGTGCGCGGATATGGATTCTCCGAGCGGCTTCGGAATTTTGGACTGCGATATTGCGTCCCAACGAGGGGCGACGGGAAGACGGTTTGAAGCGTTGGCGCAATATTTCATTATGCCGCGCACCAATCTGCTCTGTGATTGAAGTGTCGGAGGCGCATAAGGGCGCCTCCAATGGTGTCCTACCAATGACCTGGAACAGCAGCTTCTGCCTTGTAGCTACTCTTGTAAACGCCATCGAATAAAAAGTGTAAGGAATAACACGAATTTGAAATTATATATATTTCAGTAAAAAATGAATCTTTTTGGTCGTGATTTGGCCCTCTTCGGAGCACACGAATGAGCATTTGCCCCCACCGAGGCCCAGTCATATTTTTCGTGAGGTGTGACTTTATTTTGGGGGAGGGGATCAGCATTTCTTTGTCCATTTTTATTATTAAATCCTTTTTGTAGGTCGTCATTGCTATATAAACGCCAGGTTGTGAATTGATTTAAATGAAATTTTAACGAGAATCTGGTATTAGCTCATTGCAGTAAAGAAACAGCTGAATAGAGAGAGACAAGTCCACCTCAATATTTTTCTGTACCCACCTCATGAAGTTCCTCCTATTTTCATTTGTGTAAAAATATCTGTAAAACAGCAATGTTGGTATTTATTTGTTATATAACATTCAGGATAAAACGATTCCATGATAGCCACAAAAATTTTTTCATGTCCTTCATAAGTCAAAAATGCATGAGAAAGGAGTATTGTAAAGAAGTTCCGAACCTGCAAATAAATGTATGAGTAAGACAGCACGCCTGAATTTTTTATACTGAGGAAGAGAACCAATAACCACATACTTTCGCAGATACTGCCCTATCATTTCCGCTGCCACCACTGCCTTCGTCTTCGTGGTTGTTTTTTAACAGACGCATACCAATGATATTCCAGTATTTGAAGAACACCAAACAAAGATCGATAGCGGACTTCAGAATAAATTGTTATATATTATTGCTATTCTCATTTTAGAAACAATCATATAATTGCCCAAATGTTGCCGGAATGGTGGAGACTCTCTCAAAATTCATAATACACACGGATTACTATATTATATAGGAAGAGTTATTGAAGTTGGTAATAAAATACCCATTGCCTTCTCAATCAGATGAACTAATATTTCTTAGTTTTTGCACAGCCGTTTCTTGAAAATATTCTTCTTGATAATTAATTATTTATCACGTTCAAAAGAGTGTTATAATAGTGATTTAAATCTCTGCAAATACTTCTACGCAGTTTCAAAGAAACAATCTCGCTTTTTGGTTTCATATTATAAAAATGCAAGTTTGTGAATTGACATATTTAGGATGCGCGTTATGACTGATCTATACAGAATGAAACTCTGTTATCGCCCCCTATTTTACGCCATCAGAAATTTGTCCCACCAGCCTGTCGACTGAAATGCAGGGCACTCGCTGTCCGAAAATGACGCTAATGACTTACGAGTTTACAAGAGCGCATGGAGTCATAAAATGCGTAGGACTTTCCGGTGACATACAGGATGGGACGATATTGGAAAATTAGAAAAAACATCTACGTTAAATCATGCTTCTGACCAAAACGGTAAAAAGCTAATATTATTAATATGTCTCTGGTGAGTTTTTTCGAGCTGAAATGACTGATCCTGCAGATCCTTCACTCTTTGTTTGTAAGTCAAAAGCAGTTTACAAGCCAATAAACCACGTAAAGGAAGGAATCACAAGAAAAACCATACAACATATGTAAAGGGTCTCAAAGTTTTCTGCACAACAAAAGACCGAGGCTGAACGTAAAGCACACATACGTTTTCACTGGAACCCAAATTTAGTCGCCGCTACATCACACGTCCTCGTTTCGTAATGCTTTGTGGGCGCCTGGCAGCTGAATTACATACTGGAAAGAGTGATTAATGTGGGGATTAAATCCACCGAAGTGCGTATCACGAATGGCCATCTCTTGGGCGCAGGTGCCGCCATTGAGCTTGGGTGAATAATAATGCCAAGTGAGACCGAGAGGTAAAAATTAGAATTCGAGTAGGCACCGAACACGAATTTAAAGCCGCTGTGCTAGCACTCTGCGATATACCTGAAGAAATAATTAACTGCACTCTCCTTGTGTGACAAGAATATGCACAGAATGACAAAAGGACAAACATAGAGTTTATGGTATATGAGAAAATACGACCAAATGATGATTGATAGTATACTGTTTGCTAAAAAAATTCATCAGTTTCAACACTTGAAATTAACATAACTTCTAATACGGGTATTTTTTTAATCATCGATTTAAGTTCAAATAGCACTAGCATTGCACGTCTCCTCTTATTTTGTCTTTCTTCTTCTATAATGCACAATGTATGAGTATTTGTTCCATTTTCAAATAGTTTTTTGGCATCGTGAACGTCTCACAACATCTCTTTTATTTGTTTATTAATCTCTGAAATTGTACAAACAAAATAATTACCTCTCTTCAAATTATTAGTACACCTATTAATATACTTTAAGTTGTTCTTTTAGAGATTTGAGTCATCTGAATATCCGAAAGGCTAAGTAGTATGAAATAAAGAGCTTGTAAGTACGTGTATTCGAATTATTGGACAATTGCGGTGTCACAAAGGTCTATCCTACGTGATACAAGTTTAAATTGTAATACAAGTTTCAAAAGTTTAGTTAAGACGGAAACAATAAACAGATACCCACAGATGTGCTTGCACGTACCCTCTGCATTCGCTCATGTCTATTTAAGACATCGATCCCCGCAGCAGAGCGCGGCCAACAGCGGCAGCTCTGTCAAGGTGCTTTGCACTCGACCGCCGTCTTCCTTTGCCCACCTGCTACTCTCCACTTGCGCCTTGATCTCCGCAACACCAGGGGCTCCTTTGTCTTCCCACCGGCCCTTGCCTCGCGACAATCTCCTCCAGGCCCTCGGCGTCCTCCATCTAACATCCTCATCGCGAGACTGCTTCCGCTGCTTGGTCTTTACCACACCGTAACCCGTCAATATTTTGATATTTCCTTCGTCTCATCTTTCTTCAAATGTCTGCGCTGGCTCCTGATATCCCCTGGCACTTTACCATATCGCATTCATCATCTCTCTCTCCCTCCTCCCTCTCACCCTCCCTCCCTCCCTCTCACCCTCCCTCCATCCCTCTCACCCTCCCTCCCTCTCACCCTCCCTCCCTCTCTCTTTCCCTCCATCTCTCTCTCTATCTTTCTTGTGTAATTTTGTACAACCATGCTCTTACTATTACTCTCTAGCCTCTTGTTTCTATGGTCTGAGTTTTTCTACTTCTCTATCGTCACTTCTACTACCTTATCCCACTTCTGCACTTTAATATAATATCTGAAACGTTCCTCCCCTTCTCGTAAACTCTGTATCTCTTCTATCTCTCTTTTCCCCGCCTCTATTCCTCAGAGTATTTCAATAGTTTCCAACTTGATCCTTCGTACCGCTTTACGTCTGCCATCATCCACTTTGCTCTCTCTCTCTCTCTCTCTCTCTCTCTCTCACGCCCTCGTCTCGTCACCCCGCCTCTAGCCTTCGCCGTCACCAGTCCTCTCCGCCCCCACCACTAACAGCCGCCTGTGGCACCGCCTCTTCCGACACGCCCCGACCGCGCCGCCAGTCCGGAACATTCCTCGCCTGCGCCTCCGCCGCCTCCCCCGCCGCCACTTCTGCCGCCACCGCCTCCGCCTGCGGCCTTTCAAAACGTGCGGCGCCCGGGGCTGTCTCCACCAGGTGGCGCGGCGGCCGCCGGCGACGCGGCGCGGCGCGCGGCGGGGGCGGGGGCGGCGGCGGCGGCGGGGGCGGCGGGGGCGGCGGGCGGCGGCGGGGGCGAACTCTCGGCCACTGAGACGGAGGAACGAGAGGGTCCAGAGATTGACGCCAAGGACCGGCAAGAAGACCCCTAATGAAAGGAATTCAGTACTAACGTATCTACGATCGTCGTGAAGTAGCAAATATTTTTATTTCTCTATTCTTTCTCTTATGAATCCTGCTTTCTAATATTCTTTTAATATTTTACAAATTTCCTTTCAACATTCTTTTTATCATAATTGCTTTAATTTCTTTCTTCTTTTCCTGGAAACTCTCTACTTTTAGAATATCTTTTCTAAAAATGGCTTTGCCTACGATGGGTTCTATTCATGTAATTTGCAATTCTGGAAACTTCTTATCAAGTTTGGGAAGACTAATAAACTTGCGTTTAAACATTTTTATTTACTATAACAGCTAATTTGATTTTGTAATATTATTCTTTAAAACTCTGCTCAGGGCACCTCATTGGTCGGTGTGGTCGTTTTTCATGACGCGATCATGAGTTCGATTCCCGACCGGGGAAGACTATAGTGTGCGCTTGTCACAGTATATGTTGCTATGTGATGATGAGAAACCTCACTTCTCAGACTACGGCGTAGGGATTTCTGTGTGCTAACCTCTTTACCCTTTAAATCATGGCCTCAAGACCACAAGGTCAGATCTACCAGAAGGCTAGATTCTGGTAGATCTTGGTCCCGTCAGGAGTGGTTAAGCCAGTACAGATATACTTCTTTAAAAGGCTCTATGGCCCGTTTTCACCGTTTTTCTTACATTTGTTGAAATGTTAATTCCAATGCGTTTAACAATAAATGTTCTTATCCCAAAAGGTATTTTCAAACTTATTTTCTCAAAAGTAATGATTTATTCTTTTATTTTTAAGAGCTTCATACCTACATTCAACACACGCGGTAAAAATGTGGAAGTGTTGAAAGAAATAAGAAAGCAATTAATCAAAGGAAGAAATGACATGAAATAACAAAAATTATTTAGAAACATCTTAAAAAGTATGGCGTAAAGCACTAAATGGCAATTTAATGCATATGGACGAAAAAAGAAGTGTTTAAACGACTTCAGTGATAACCTTCAAAATTTTAATAGATAACCCACAATTGCAACAAAGTACTATCGAATATCACAAAATGAATACAACGGGGAAATCATTTGAAATACAATTGGATAAAAGGGGAAAGCAATACAAATTGCTATAAATTGTGACAGGACTGGGAAATTAAAAAAAAATATTCCGAAAGAAATAATGAAATGGTTTCGTAGACGTATGAATTGTGCTGGACGGGCCCAACACCACACTGACAAAAAGTGCATTTAACTCCCACTAATAATAGATAGATGGAACGAACGTGTTCAATGAAAACAGGGAAATATTCAACTTAGGTGAATCGATTGTTCAGTTACGTAATAAACGTTTTTCGACTGTTTCTTCACTAATTGCCTGTATGCAGTCCACGGCGCTCTGCGAGCTGCCAACAAGAATCTTTCTCAGCGCTGAAGCAAACCCAGACCGCAAACCGCAAGCAGAGAAGCAGGAAGACGGATGGAGCCGTGCCGACGGTGGCAGCGCCAAGTGTCAGCCGCCCCGTCGTGTCGGTTTCGCGGGCGGCGCAAGGAGAGGGTGGTAATGGAGGACGCCGCCCGCCGCCCCGCCCCCGCCGCAGACCCGCTCGCGCCTTCGCACAAGTTCCCAGGGACGGAGCGCCGACTACCGGAGGCCCTGAGACGGCGGCCGTGGAAGCGGTGCGAACCGATGGTGAAGCGATTGATTGATTGATTTTTTCGTGTTTCCGGGCACGTCAACTGCTTTAGTCATTAGTCCCGTTTGTGTAGTGCATTTTTTCTCTTGGGAAAGGCGGTGATCATCTTCCGCCGGATGGCGTGCTCTGGTGCCGGCCTACCGTCGGCTAGTGGGGTTTCCCCCTCACCAGGTCTCTCCCACCAGCGGGGCACCGCTCCAGCCGGGACAAGCTCTAAGCTCTCGACCGGTCTCTCGGAATATGTGGTAGTGTAGTGCATGTTAGTGCAAGTGTGTGTGTGTGTGTGTTGTGTGTAAGGGAGAGGATAGAACAAGGAAGAGGAAGGAAAGATTTTGCGCCATCCGTGGCCCGTTTGTTAGGGTCCGGCATTCACCTGGTGTTGATCGGAGAAACCACGGAAAACTACCGATCAGAGCAGCCGGCCGCTAGAGTTCTCCTCCAGGCAGCGACTGAATTCGACCTAGCTGAAAAGCTAGTGTCGAAAATCCTGCCGCTGTCGGGACTCGAACCTAGGACCTCCCGGCCAGAGGCGCTGCAGTGCCATCAGATGATGCACTGATTTACCGCTCCCGGTCCGAGAACATGGAGCGGCCGGGGTGGGGAAGGAGCGATGCCGAGGGAGCGAATTCGCGTGGGCGGGGATGCGAGTATCGGTTCCTGTTGACGTCGCGTCACCCTGGGTCGTGGGTGGAGGAGATGCGAAGCACGAAAGAGAGGAAAGGCAGCGCTTGCGGACGCGCCATTAGGCGTCGGGGCAGCTAGGAGGCGCAAGATCCACACAGACAAATAAGCCAAAATACGGAAGGGGTAGTCTATTGTATAGGCTTCCAAACCGGCTGTATGGAACCTGGGTAGTTCGAAGGACACTTGCAGCATCCACAAAAATATATTAAATACGACTCTTAAAAGCTTACAATGTAACACTCCAAAACAATATTATTACATGCCTACTAGCTTCAAGACAAGAAACAAAAATCGCAATCCGCAATTAATTTACACTCAATAAATCAAGGAAAGAGAACGACTGATCGGAAGAGAAGTTCGTGTTTATGGATGATCAACTACTTCCATCAGTCTTGTGAATGATGTGCATGTTAGAGTCGGATGGCGAATTTCCCGCTGAACGTGAGGTCAGAACGACTCACACCACTGTGACCCGTTTGTTAGAGTGCCCTCTGTCATTCGTCAGATATTGATAGTAGAAACCAGGTGATAACGGACGCCTTAACTAATCTCGGTGAAAGAACACGTCGTTGGTCGCATTCCAAGATTTGATTTGATTTGATTTGATTTTTCGTGTTTCGGACACGTCAACTGCTTTGGTCATTAGTCCCGTTAGTGTAGTGCATGTATTTTCTCGGGTATGCACGGTGATCTTTCTCAGCTGGATGGCGAAATCCGGCGCCGACCTCGTCGGCTGGTGGGGTTTCCCCCTCACCAGGACTCTCCCACCAGCGGGGCACCGCCCCAGCCGGGACAAGCTCTAAGCTCCCGACCGGCCTCCCGGAATATGTGGTAGTGTAGTGTATGTTAGTGTAAGGGTGTGTGTATAAGGGGAGAGGATAGGACAAGCAAAAGGAAGGACAGAGCGCGCGCGGTCCGTGGCCCGTTTGGTAGGGCACTGCTCCGGCATTCGCCTGATGTTGATCGGAGAAACCCCATTCCAAGAAGAAAAACGCTTCCTGCTAGAGTACGGAAGGAAACGCAGCGTCTGGGATTGTGGCCGGCAGCACGCACGGGAGGAAGTCTCCTCGGGCGGAACAAGTCACTCGCGGCAGGCGCCCGGCGCGGCGCGGGCGTGCGGATCGGGGGCGTGGCGCGGTGCGTGGCGGCTACGCACGCGCCTTCCCTGCCGTGACGTGCCGTGCCGCGTCCCATTAACGCACTTGGCGACGTCGCCGTTGCCGCGCCACCTGCTTCCGCTTCTGGCGCGGGCCGGTACGATGAAGCAGGAACACACAAGACGTACAGATACGTCGCAAATCCTGGAACTTCTGCCAAAGCCATCCATTCCTTTCGCTTTTCGGAGAGTTTATATTACTTCAAACTCTTCGTTCTGAAACCCACACCTTCAGTTAATCTAGTTAAGATTAGTTATTCTAAGTTTTCAGTTAATCTAGTTAGATACAATTTAAATGAATTACGTGCACCAAAATACACTATTTTGTTGAAGATTGGAATTATAGATTTGAACTTGGAAATTATTTATCGAATTATTTCCTTTAGATAGACTAAAGTAAAAAAAAATTTTTTAAGTTAAAATGTACCAATTTAAAACAAAAACGTACAATTTTACAACAAAAATGTAATTTAAAATAAATTTAAAATAAAGTAATTTCAAATAAATCAAATATAAAAATTTAAAAAAAATGAAATTTAATGAATATTCTAACTCTCTGAATCAATAGTTTACATTTGATCAGAATCGATTTTAACATCCATGCCTGCAATCCGTTTCCACAGTCCAATTTTTATAACCAATTGACTTTCCATATCTCCCAAAGTTACGTTCTATAAATAGCGCGAAATTCAGCAATTCGCATGAGTGTACGTTGTGTGTGTGTGTGTGTGTGTGTGTGTGCACGATTTTTTTAAATATTACCTCTACTTATTTTCAGATACTCGTGTTTCCTACTACAATGAACTTAATGTTAGGAGGATGTATTTTATGTTACTGTTCCTATGAGTCGTAATTTTCTTAACACAATGAACGAGCACCTCCCTCTGCAGTCAGAATTGTCTCGTCATCCGTAAAATGAAGCATAATAACCAGTAAATTAAATTGCTTTCTGTCTAACTCTTCATTACATGCTACAACTAATCAGGAACATTTCCATTTGCACATTGCCATTACTTCAAACCTGAAAACTAATCAACCAACCAACTTCCGTAACACACGTATGTCAACTTCAAATTTGTACGAATATTTTGTGTGAGGTTATGTGTTCAGAGTATGTTTGTGACGGAGCTGTGGTGATGGTTACACATGCGTTATGTTTTGTGCTCGTGTTGTTGAAAGTTCATACGCGTTTAAGTGGATTTATGTACTTCGTACATATTACTAGAGTTCCTCCAATTTTATTCCTCTAGCAATCGTGGAAAACTGAGGAATGATGCAAGACGAAACCCATTATAACACATAGTAAATGTGAATTTCAAGCAGTACGTGCATTGTAGTTATTTATGTACCAATGATCAAACTGCTACAAAAAACTGAGGGCCTTTGGCCTGAAGGCTTTTTGTCACCCGCGATCATTCAAACCAGTTCACACACGTGATATATATATATATATATATATATATATATATATTATTTTATTTTGTCTAATGTTAATTATTCATATTTACTTATTTACTATTTAACTAGTTGTTAACTTGACTCGGTTTCTCATTTCGTATTTCCCTCCCGTAATTCCCTTTCATAATTTCTTCCGTAAGAGAATATGTGGTCACATTCAACTATTTTCATATTTTCCCCGTCACCAGGATCCTCTCAATCCATGTAAGTTGTGCAGTGAATATCGATCTCCGTATCGAAGGCAATAACAAACAATAACGTAACAGTAACAACTAAACGTGTTAATTCTATGAATGGCTCCGGTCGCCTGCTTCTCGCGGTCTCAGAGTGACCAAGTGGTCCCTAGCATTGGGCGCGGAAACGCTTGATCCAAGGAAATTTCATTGCGGTCTGGGAATGTCAATCTACTCGCCGCTTGATTCCAACCCCAATCCGCGCGCCCTTGTCACCCACCCGGGTCTTTTGCGAGAGGGCCACGTGGCACGAGCCGGGAACTGCGTCCGGGCGGCGGCGTTTCCCGGGAAATTTATGACACTTTCTCCCTTTCTGTAAATTAGTTTCCCTGCACTGACGGGCCGTGCGTGCTGTGGGAACTTACGTTCGAACTGACAAACAATTCAGAGAAAAAGTTTGTCTCTTCCTTTTCCTTCCCCCCCCTCTCTCTCTCTCTCTCTTCTTTTCTATCTCTATCTATCCTTCTCCTCTCCGCCGGGGATTTTAATCCATTACGTCGACAACGCCGGGAAATCGGAAAACTCTCGCCGCCATCGGAAGCGGAAGGGCCAACTCTGAGAAAAGCTGTGTAGGAGGTGCGAACCTCTCGTGCAACGATCTAGGGGCCCTCTGACGGAATTTATTTTTCATTGCAAAGAAAATAATTTAAGCCCTGTGGCACGGAATTCGGAAAGTTACGGAAAATTCAGCACGTTTCAATGAAAGCCTTCCAAAACATGACAGTAAATAAGGGAGGGTGAATGATGTGATTCTTTTGTTCAATTTCTTACTTTTTTTCGAGTAATTTAATGTATGTGGAAGGTTTTCGCACATCCAAACACTTTTTCTCGTAAAGTAAGAAATTTTGTATTCCGTTGCATGATATGACAAATATAATTCTAGAGAATGCATAAATTGAGTGAATTATACCGGGAAGAAACAATTAAACTATTATTGTACAAAGTAAAAAGAAGTATCACAAATCAAAGGGCACACACGCCTTTAAAAAAAGGGTAATAATATCACATCTGACGGAGTAGTTTATTAGTTTTAAGCTGGAATGATTCGTTCGCAATGAATCAAAAATCAGGTTTTACATTAATAAATCTTCAGGTCCTTTTATGTTTTAGAAAGAACAAATAGGGTGTATACTTTGAGGTACTCAGGATACGTACACTTAAAAATAACTTCAGAGAAGGAAGTTTTTCACTCTTTAATAATTATTTAACATTAACAATTGACTTTTAATGAAAACATTAAGAAATGGAGTTATTAAGATAAAAAAAATTTCCCCCTGCATAAGCATTCATACATCTAAAGTAACAAAAATATTGGTAAAACACCATTTATTCAAAAAGTTGGAATGACTTTGCTCCGCCAATAAACCAATATTCATTCAAATAAGATATTCATAATTATTTTTAAATCTGAGAGTATTTTCTTTGTGAAATTTTATCACAATGAATATTAGAAGAACATACTTCATTTTCCTTAGAGTCTTCGAGAACACTAAGGCCTATTTATTATATAACTTATTCTGCAGCAGTGGATGTGTGGGGAGTGGATAAATACCCTTGTCAAACTGTTGCATTTCGCCGCATTTCGAATTCGGATGCATGAGATGGTATTGTGTCAACAAGTTAATTTACTCATACTTCCTTCGCCTGCTATAGAGTAATGTGATTCATAGGGTAGAAATGTCGATGGAATGGACAGATACATTCAGATACTCGCAACGAGGGGATGCTCTCGAACGATCACAGCAGCGGCACCGTTGGCGAATATACGCATTGTTTGATACATATCTCGAACGTTGTGAATAGAAGTTTTAGACATCACCATGTTGACCACGAAGGTTCGACTCTCTAAGTCTCGATATTCATCGCTTATTAAGAAAAATTAATAACACACCAAATTAAGCCAGAAAAAATTGAAAATTATAATTTTGTAGAATTTTTTCGATCTTATTTGAAAAACTAATAGTTTATAAATAAATAATAAATAATAGAAATTTGGCCAAATTGGAAGAGAATAACGCTGGACAGCAGGTGTCAAAGGCTGTAGGTTCGAAAGCTGCGTGAGGCATGAATGATTTCAAGGCATGGCGGCCTTCTCACACCTTCATGAAGGGCATTCCCACATCCGGTTCATAAGTGGCATTTAGAGAGGAACGGGCAGATGGAGCAATATGGCCCTGAATTAACCGTGACCCGGAAATTGGTTTCAACATTTAAAACTATGTTTTCACTATTAAATCAAGAGAACTGTTACAAGTTATTTATGTAGCATGAAGAGCTAGACTTTGTTCGTGTACAGGCGGGATCGAAAGTTTTGTTTGAAATAAGGGGATTCGAAATATATACAGCCCCAGACCTCTTGCTTTCTTTGGGCGTCCATGTTTATTATAGATGAGACGGGACTATGAGGAAAGGTACAGAATCGCCCATTCCAGCAAGAACTAGGAAGGGGCTATGGGAAGGAGGGAAGCTTCAGGTGCGTAGAATATGGGAGGCAGCCGGGAAGCAGATTGCTCAGACAGAGAGTTATTTATGCACTAAGAACGTTACATGTGTTCTAAAGTTCTAGTGGCAACAAAAAGCCCGAGGGCCTTTGTCCCGAGGGTTTTTTGTCACCCACGATCATTAGAACGCGTTAACGCTTGTCGTACGTACACGAGTTTATCATTCACCTTATTTTTAATGATTCAGATTTATTTATTTATTTATTAACTAGACGTTAACTGGGCTCTGTTTGTCTATTGATATTTCCCTCCCATAAATCCCTTCCATAATTTCCTTCATACAAGAATATGTAGCGTCATTCAACTGTTTTCATATTTCACTCGTAACCACGATCCTCTAGATTCAGGTACATTACGAAGAGTAATTCGAGCTCCGTATCAAAGGAAATAACAAATAACGTATATGTAAAATTTAAAATGTTTAATAGCCACGGAGTATACAATAAAAACCATCAATGAACCATGTTTATTATCAGTATTTTAGTATACTTTTTATCTTTACATAATGTGAACTATTTTGAAGGAAATCACTTGTGCAAACGCTGGAAATTGTTTTTCTCATACATTTAATTTCTCCTCTCATCTTACTTTCTCATCTCACTTTCTTCTTTTTCAGTTTCTTTTTTTCATGAATACCGTTTTACGCATTTGACTGGTTTTTTTCGCATTTGGCTGGTTCCTCTAAATACTATAAACCGTATTAACTGGATTTTTTGAATCTATCTAGTTAAAATTAGTGGGGGCACAATTGAATAATTTAATAAATATGCTACACCAATAAGGATCTTCTTTGTTTGAACCTACTACAGATAAAAGAAAACATAAAGAGAAACAAAAAGAAAAAGAAAAATATCCTTCATCTGTTTATAAGGTATGATTTTGCAGTGCTGCGAATAATCAAAGTAACTTATACCGTGAAACTTGAGCATGAAGTATCTGATACATACATAAGAATGTAAATGCAATTTCATTATCAGTGAAATGAAAAGTGAATTTATAAAACTCATGACACGAAGAGAAACGCTGTAAAACATAACGAGTTTCTGCTATTTTTATTACAAATGATTTTCCATTCTAGATTAAGTTTCCATGTAAAGAACTCACGTATGTTTTACATGGGCTTTGGACTCCAGATAAAATCCTTTCCCATTATCAATTTTGTACTTGAATGAACATGAAATTCATTCGCAAATAGAATTTATCTTCCTGTCCCTTGTAACAAAATGACGTACTGCCTTTATCACATTTTTTCCTTCCTTAGTTTGCTCTGACCAAATGCGCACGGATGTAGTTAAGGTCCATGTGTGGTAATGGAGAAGCAATAGAGAATAAGGTTGGGAAATAAGTTGGGGCAGAGACAGGCAGCGGGAGTAGAGCAGAAATCAGAAGGGAAAGATGGCAGCGGAGAGGAATGGCGAGTGTCGCTCCTCGGACAAGAGTGAATAAAGACAAAGATGAGGTAAGGCAAGGCAAAAAAAGGGGGGTTGGAAAATGAACAAGGGAGAGGGAAAAAAAGGGGAGTGGGGGGGTTAGAAAAGGAGGGGCGGAGAATGAGAAAGAAGGCATGCAGGAGAGACGGTAGTGAGGAGATGTGTAGGCGTGCGTCGAAGGCAATGAGGAGGGGAGGGGCTCCGAGAAGATGGAGCCGGGTTGGAGGCACAGACGCAGGTGGGGGCACAAAACACCATGCAGGGTAAGATTGATTGATTGATTTTTTCGTGTTTCCGGGCGCGTCAACTGCTTCGGTCATTGGTCCCGTTAGTGTAGTGCATGTATTTTTTCTCTGGAGATGGCGGTGATCTTCCCCCGCCGGATGGCGAGATCCGGCGCCGACCTACCGTCGGCTAGTGGGGTTTCCCCCTAACCAGGACTCTCCCACCAGCGGGGCACCGCCCCAGCCGGGACAAGCTCTAAGCTCCCGACCTAAGTCTCCCAGAATATGTGGTAGTGTAGTGACCATGCAAGGTAAGGAAAGGGCGAAGAGGTGAAGGGAAGGTAACGAAGGAAGGGAAGGGGGACAAAAAAAAGGTGAGCCGAAGCAAGATCGAAGTGCGCCGAAGAGAGGGACATAAACAAGAAAGATGGGTGCGTGAGGGAGGACCAATGTGGGGTTGGGGAAAGCGGATGAAGTCATGGAGGACAAAGCGGGAGATGGAGCAGAAAAACAAAGAAGAAGAAGAAGGCAAACCGAAGGATGTGAGGAGGAGGAGGTGGTTGTGAAGAATGCGTAGCCAGTGTGGAGGAGATGTAAAAGGGGGAGGAAGTGTGAGCGTGAGTGACAGCGATTCCAGCATTGAAAAGAGAGGAGCATAGATCGTAGTCAGTTACTGTGTGACTGGGGGTACGTAGGCCTCTCGGGAGTGGGCAAAGGATGCGAGCCGGAAGAGTAGGCAGCGTGGAAAAGAAAGTAGAGCTGGAAAGATGTTAGAGCAGAGAAGAAGGGAGAGAGAGGAGGTGAAGGTGTGCGCGAAGGCGGCCGAGTGAGAAGGGTGCAGCAAGAAGGAACAGATAAGTATGTTGGTTGGAAAAAAGAAGGATGGAAAAAGAGCGGTAGGTGGGAAAGAATGCAGGTTTGATGAGGAAGTGAGGTGGAGGAGAAGGAGGGGTAAAGGAGGAGTGGATCGAGTCTAAGCGACGAAGGGAAAGATAATGTGGGAGCGTATGAAGGGGGAAGGAAGAGAGGGGGCGGGGCCAGAGTACTGCGCGAGAGCAGATGAAACGCGTAGGACAAGGAGTGGTGCTGAGGCGTTGGACGTTTGGAGTGCGGTTAAGGGAAGAAAGAGTGAATGCTAGCTAGGAGAAATTGGGTGTGTGCGAGGAGTGGGGGATGCGTGAACGAGAGTAAGCAGGGGGCGGGGCCTAGAATCCTGGAAGGAATGCATGCCGGGGTCGATGAGAGGAGGAGAACAAGGGAGGTAAGTAGGCGCTGGACGAGCAGAGCGTGAAGAGAGGCAAGAGTAAGCGAGTGGGAGCTAGGAGAAAGTGCAGTATGCGAGGAGCGGGGATGCGTGAAAGAGGTAAGCTGAAGACAGGGCCCAGAATCCTGGGAGGAATGCATGCCGGGGTCGATGAGAGGAGGAGAACAAGGTGAGGTAAGTAGGCGCTGGACGAGCAGAGCTTGAAGAGAGGCAAGAGTAAGCGAGTGGGAGCTAGGAGAAAGTGCGTGTATGCGAGGAGCGGGTGATGCGTGAAAGAGAGTAAGCTGAAGATAGGGCCTAGAATCCTGTGAGGAATGCATGCCGGGGTCGATGAGAGGAGGAGAACAAGGTGAGGTAAGTAGGCGCTGGACGAGCAGAGCGTGAAGAGAGGCAAGAGTAAGCGAGTGGGAGCTAGGAGAAAGTGCGTGTATGCGAGGAGCGGGTGATGCGTGAAAGAGAGTAAGCTGAAGATAGGGCCTAGAATCCTGTGAGGAATGCATGCCGGGGTCGATGAGAGGAGGAGAACAAGGTGAGGTAAGTAGGCGCTGGACGAGCAGAGCTTGAAGAGAGGCAAGAGTAAGCGAGTGGGAGCTAGGAGAAAGTGCGAGTATGCGAGGAGCGGGGATGCGTGAAAGAGGTAAGCTGAAGACAGGGCCCAGAATCCTAGGAGGAATGCATGCCGGGGTCGATGAGAGGAGGAGAACAAGGCGAGGTAAGTAGGCGCTGGACGTGCAGAGCTTGGAGAGAGGCAAGAGTAAGCGAGTGGGAGCTAGGAGAAAGTGCGTGTATGCGAGGAGCGGGTGATGCGTGAAGGAGAGTAGGGTGAAGACTAGGGCCTAGAATCCTGGAAGGAATGCATGCCGGGGGTCGATGAGAGGAGGAGAACAAGGCGAGGTAAGTAGGCGCTGGACGAGCAGAGCGTGAAGAGAGGCAAGAGTAAGTGAGTGGTAGCTAGGAGAAGTGGGCGTGGACGAATGAGAAGAGCACAGCAGGAGGCGCAGAGAGGGCGGCGCTGTGGCCGGGGGCGTGGGCGGAGGGCGATGGGGCGGGGCGGGGCCGCGCAGGTGCGGGCGGTGTGCGTGCCTTGTTGAGCGTTATCTCGATCCCACGCCAGCCGCCCCCGCCCCACCCGGCCGCCAACGAGGCCGTGTATCGCGCGTGTCCATCTTGTTCTCGGCGCCGCCCAAGACGGCGGCGGCGCGCTTGAAGGCTGCGAGGGGGAGGAGGCGTTAACGCAAGTGCTAACTGCGCCTGGCAGGGCGCGCGGGTACCACAGGCGACACGCAGAAACCGCAAAACCGCATTGCGGTGTACATTTTAAACAATACCAGCTTTTCATACATCCGTCTCTATTCGAGAAGCTGGAACAAATAAAAAAATAGCATTTTTCGCTCCATCATTAGAATACTTTCTCTGCACTACGTATGCAATATATAAGAAAGAAAAGATAAACATATGAGATAATTACCGTTGCAAAATTCACGACAATTGATGAAATAAGGGATGTAGTTCACGGGATTCGTCAATTATAGAAAATGGAATATAATCGACCTTCAAACCAACTGTATCTGAAGTTGACCTAACATATTAATAAGTCTTAATGAAGGAATTATAAATTCCGAAACGTTGGAAAACTAATTGTTTCATAGTATATAATAATCCAATCCCGTGAACTACATCCCTTATATGAGATAATATGAACTCTACGATTCAGGATATATATATATATATATATATATATATATATATATATATATATATACACAAATATATAAAGAGAGACAACAGATAGATATTAATAAAATATTCTTACATGTTCATTGCAATTTATTCTGAGGCCCACTGTTAACCCTCCCTCTCCATTGGTCTGTTAATGTCTTACTCACTGTTATGACGTCACTGATGGAATAGTACTGTCAAAATATTTTAGATAATTTCTTCATATCGTCAGGTTAATGCACCATAGAAGATCGTTTTAATTAAGTAGAAGAATATTAGAGAGAACAAAAGAGCAAAATACTCGCCAGTAATTATCTAAATTAGAAGTGGAATCTTTCTATTTCACCAAAAGACCCATTTTTTATACGTGAATTCCACGAAGTACACGACATTTCATTTCATTAATCTTTACTTCAAAGTAACATTCCCATTTCTAAATTCTAAGAATGTACGGCACCACCCGCCACTTGGTAAAGACCGCTAGCTACAAAACAATTACGTCCAACCTAATTTTCTTCAGAAATTGCGCCGTAAGCGCATGAAAAGGCTACATGCACCGGGCGGCTGTATTCGCGACAAAATACTGCGCGAGAGATTACGCGAAACTTAATTGGAGGTGTTAAGACAATCCCTTAATTAATGATGTTTCGTTCGCGCGCCGCCAGAGGCCAAAATTCCGGGCGCGGAATGGGGGGAATGGGTCCCGCGCGGCGGCGGGGCAAGGAAGGAGGAAGGGGCAGGGACGGCGGCGGGAGCGGAGGCAGCGGGGGGGGTGGCGGGGCGGGGCGGGGAAGAGGAGAGCGAGAGCCGTGGCACGGCTGGTGGGTGGGGTGGGGTGGGGTGCGGCATGCTAGGCATTCTATGGCGCGCCCGCCGTCCGCGGCGCCCGACAAAGCCCCGCTCTACCGCTACACGCGGCTCCCCCACGCGCGCCACTAAATTATGGAAGGAGGCGAGCGGGTGGTGTGGTGTGGGTTGGCGTGGCGTGGCGTGGCGTGGCGTGGCGTGGCGGGCAGGGCGGGACGTGTTGTGTGTCGTGGGGCATGTGGTGTGTGTGGCGTAAAGCATGTGGAGTGTGGCGGGGGGCGGGGGGCGTGTGGTGTAGGGCGTGGGATGTGGAGCATGATACGTAGGGCTATGGGTGTGGGGTGGGGCGTGGGACGTAGGACGTAGGGCATAAGACATGTGTGGAGTGGTGGCTGGAGTGAGACGTTCGGCGTGGGACACGGGGCGTGAGGCGTGGAGCGTGGAGCGTGAGCCATAGAGCGTAGGACGTGTGGCGGGTGGCGTGGGGCGTAGGGCGTTACATGTGGGGCGTAGACGTGGGACGTGCGGGTGCGATGTGGGGCGTGGGACATAGGGCGTAGGGTTAGGCGTGTGACGTGGGGCGTGACTTGCTCTGGCATAGTGTAGTACTACGTACTTGAGGAATGGGCACCTGGGCAGATCCTTCGATGGGTCTAGCGGGCTGTAGCAAAATACCCTTCAATATGTCGTTTTCATTCATTAATTACTGCTTTCATTCATACTCGCTGTTGTTTAACACATAAAATCTCTAACACCCACCCGAAATAGAACCTAGGCTTCTAGTAAACGGCTTTCGCGTTCACCCCGCTGCAAAAACAAGCTACTGTTGCAGGTGAATTGCCGTTTTCGTGATTATATTTATTTTCATTGTTTTTAATACACTCGTAAACAATTTAACTCAGGAGTTTGTTCTCAATTTTTTGAAATCAGTTGTTTATGTATTTTTAATTGTTGTAAAACTTCTCATTAGAAATCAATTAAAAGTATACTGACAGGGAGTTTACAACAGTTATTTTAAGTAACGTAAACTGACGTTCTTCTTCAATTGCAAACATTATTGGCATCATCAGGTGGCTGTAATAATCTGCAGGGAAACGGGAAAACGCCGCAATCTTTGGTTATGATTCCAAAAGCGTAAGATACCATCAGAGAAATGTGTAAATGATGGTCCCATCCCCTTCAAACTACAAAAATCGTCTTCACCGCTCCACTCACAAATGGCACATAGCGATGGTAATGGGGCCAATAATCACAGACACTGAATCGGAAAGAAGAGCAATGAAAAATTTTGCTGGCGATTTACACGAATCTATTTCAAGAGCAATTTCGGGAATTTTAACGCACGCGCGCATGCGCATAGAGAGCGTTCGCTAAAGCTTGCAAAATCGTACGCCAAACGCAAGCGTGTAAATAGAGATTATGCCAATGGAAGTAGTGATGACGTCATATTTGTGTTTGAATCGACGGAATTGGTGGCAATAATACTAAGAACGGTAGCGATAGCCCTAATAATAACGGAGTGCTTTGCATTTCTTATGGGGCAGTAGCGGGAATGAGAATGGTGGTAGTGGTGTAGGTAGTGATAACGGAAAGAATTGAAGTCAGGACGTGAGAGTGAATGTAATAGTGGAAGTGGTGTGGTCGTTTGTGGTAGTGATAGTTGTTGTGGTAATATGTGGCAGTGGTATTTGTGATGGTAGTGGATGTAGTAGAGGTAGTGGTAGTAAATATGGTAGATGTTGTGGTAGTGGTAATTATGGTGATGGTGATGGTAATGGCACCTTTTTTCCAGTCTGTCCTTTTGAAACAGACATAAAATACTATATTCACAGCATCGGTAGCAGTGCACATTGCATTAATAATAAAATGTGATGCAGCGTTGTCTATAACAATGCGGGAGTCGTTGCGTCACAGGGACGTAAGAGATGAGAAAGCACGCCCACTGCGATGCAGAGTCTGCAATAGCAGAGGTATCCGACTGAACGAATTGTTGGCACTCCAGTGCTTCTCTGACTCGGAATACAAAATCTTTAAGGCGGACTTACCTCACAAGGCAATGGGAATAATTACGAGGCGTTTCCCTTAAAATGACTTTATGATAAAAGAAACATGAAAATTAAAGTTATGGATTTTTTTCGATACACATTCTGTTTTCCATTCATATTTTAATGCAGATTGTGAATTTAGTATATGTGTTGCAGAAGGACGGAATGAATAAAATGAAGTTCCATCATTTGCACATTACAAATGAAAAACACATTTGCTTTCCATTCTGTCCATCTGATCAAAACAGGAAATATTATCGATATCTACATAAATATTTTCCCGTATTAATCATTTAAAGGGAAGAGTGTTTTTTCAGATGTTTTTAAAACTGGCACAAAAGTAGATAATTGCAATGAACGAGCATACTGCTTGTTCTAAAGAGGAGGCAACGCTCTACCTCGTTGCTGCCAAGTCTCATAAATAGTTTGTGCTCATAAATAGCTTAGAAGATAGGCATGGACAGAGCAACGAGGTAGAAGTCTCTTCTCGAAAAAAATGATAATGATTGATTGATTGATTTTTTCGTGTTTCCGGGCGCGTCAACTGCTTCGGTCATTAGCCCCGTTAGTGTTGTGCATGTTTCTTTCTCGGGAGATGGCGGTGATCTTCCCCCGCTGGATGGCGAGATCCGGCGTCGATCTACCGTCGGCTGGTGGGTTTCCCCTAACCAGGACTCTCCACCAGCGGGGCGCCGCCCCAGCTGGGACAAGCTCTAAGCTCCCGACCGGTCTCCCGGAATATGTGGTAGTGTAGTGCATGTTAGTGTAAGTGTGTGTGTAAGGGGAGAGGATAGGACAAGGAAGAGGAAGGACAGAGCGCGCGCGGTCCGTGGCCCGTTTGGTAGAGTACTGCTCCGGCATTCGCCTGGTGTTGATCGGAGAAACCACGGAAAACTACCGATCAGAGCAGCTGGCCGCTAGAATTCTCCTCCAGACAGCGACTGAATTCGACCTAGCTGTAAAGCTAGTGTCGAAAATTTTGCCGCCGTGAGAAGTGGGAACCTAGAACCTCCCGGTCAGAGGCGCTGCAGTGACGTGAGTTGATGCACTGAGCTACCGCTCCCGGTGATAATGAGTAGTTTATATTCACCAATCCCTACCCTACCCACGCAACGCTTCCCAACGTCCCTCCCAACACCAGTCAAACAATGTCCCTCCCAGCTCTTAACTCCTCACCAATCTCTCCTTGCTTTCCGTTGCTTTGATGAACCCTGAACTCTGCAATGCAACCAACACTTTTTGTCACTTTCCACCCCGACCCGTCACAAAATTCCCTTCCCCAACCCCCTCGTCCTACGTGCCCTCATTCGCTTTGATTGATTGGTTACTCATTCCGTGCTCATCGACTGCTAAGGTCATTAGTCCAGTAAGTGCAGAGCATGTTTTTCCTCGGGAGGCGGCGGTGATCTTCAACTGCTTAGATGGTGAGATTCAGCGCCGACCTAGTGTCGGCTAGCAGCGGTTTTTCCAACTAGGAATCTCCCACCCCCGATGCACCCACCCCATCGACCGGTCTCCTGGCATGTACGTTAGTGTAGTGGATGTAATTGTGTCTATAAATAAGGTGGAGGAAGGGGAAGGAAAGATCGCGCTCGGTTCGTGGCCCATTTGTTAGGGTACAGCTTCGAAATTCATGGTATTGATTGGAGGAACCACAGAACAATACCGATTAGAGCAGACGGCCACTAGAATGCTCTCCTCCAGGTAGCAGCTGAATCGATCAAGCTACGTAGACAGTGTCGAAAACCTCATGGGGACTCGAACCTAAGACCTCCCGGTCATAGGCACTGCAGTGACATCAGTTGTTACCCCGAATCCTCTTTCACCTACCTATTCCGTTCGTCCTACTCGTCCTGCACCTTGTCTCTGCCCCTTCCATTCCATAAGGTTGGCCCCTCTCAACCCTTTCTTAGTGGGTATAAAGCAGTCCCTGAATCAGGCCGTTTAGTGATGTACAATTTTCGTTTTTTCGAACTTTGTTTCTTCATGACTTGTGTATCTTCACATTTTCACTTTGCCTTTACATTTTCTCCTTCATTTATCTCTTCATTCGTTCTTGCTATTTTCACCACGGTGGTTTCATTACTATTACCTTTCTTCCATTTTTACATCAACTGCCCCGTTGTTTTACACCTTCTACTGTGTACCAAGCAGTGCTTTGAAAAAGATGGCTCCTATGTTGTGTCCGTCACCGACATTCATTCCACCAATTTTTCCCTTCCTGACTTGGCTCACTTAATTTGACGTTTTGTCTCTCCCGGCCTACCCGCAATTCGTTCCCTTTCATGTATTTCCTCGTTCTCCATATTATTCACCACCAACTCTTCACGCTTTGACTTTTACAGTGAACGGCGTGTGGACGAGAAACCCCAATTCCACTTGCGTATCTGGTTTTCTTGGATGTTCAAAACAAACTAATAGTTAAAGGATGTACTGTACACGGGTGTTTTTTTTAGAGTAAAACAATTTACAGAATTGCTCTCACTCTAGGAGTCCTTCCTCATTCTCTGAATTAAGTAATTGTTTACCTTATATTTCAACTAGACTTTCGGGCTATTGCGTTCCAATATACTATCACATAAAATATTTTATTCTTTAATTATTAGAAAAGAAACAAGGGAGATGTGACTGACATTAAATCATTTTTATATTTTTATTTTGTACTACATAAGTAAATGCATGTGGTGTTTATTTTTTAAACTGTTGATCTTAGAAATGTGATTGAATCATGGTTTAATGGAACGATGTGTATGAATTGAATTTCTTTAATAATCCGGGGTTTCACCGCACCTCCGCGCCTCAACCTTCCCGTTCACTTCCACTGTCGCTCCCCTCAGTCTTCCCTTCTCGTTGCTCGCGCGCCGCGCAGCGCGCGGGTCAGCGGCCGAAATTCATTAGATGGATGCGTCGTGCGGGGGCGGGGAGGGCGGGGCGGGGCGGGGAGGCGGGTGAAAAATGAGCGTGCGCATGCAGGTCTCTGCGGAGCGAGTCACAAGAGACTCCCCCTCCACCTCCTCCCACCGCCGCCGCCGACGCTACCGGAGCTTCTGCGCTCTCTGACGGCGAGAGTTGTCGCGGCTGTTGGGTGTAGTGTTTTCGTTCCCACGGAATCAGGATCGATTCAATCACTCTGCTGCTGGGAATAATGTGAGGGTTGCCGTAAAATTTGTCACTGTAATTTGTTTTCACGCTATTGTAGTGCGGGGAAGAAATTTTTAGTATTAAGCTGCCGGCTGGGATGGCTGAGAGTTGATATTGCCCTTTGTCTTTCCAGCAATTGCTGACCGGGAGGTTCAGGTACGAGTACCGGAACCCCACTAGGGTAAATATCTGGAGGAGGAAAACCATTCAGGGGAGAGCAGTGTTGGCGATGGCAATGAGTCTACAGCACGAGAGAAAGGGACGGCAGCGACTGTGCTTCGCAGGATGTGGGTAACTGCCGCTTGTGCGTGATCTGGAACTGAGGTCATGTTTTGTTGTTTTTTCTTCTGCATCGTAGCTTTTTGAAACAAATTTCACGAACGGCCAGAATTCAAGAAATATGCTTACAGTCGGTGAAACAATAAAATTTACTCATATGGATGCACGTTTTCCTTTTAAACTCATAATTCGAAGACTTACATTTTTTGCAGATTTTCTACGAAATTTTTGATGGATTTTAATCCCAAACTATTGGATGGTATTCAGATTGGCGTTTCAAACGTTACGTGACAATTGTTGGGAGAGGAAAATTAACAAATTAGTAGGAGAAGTTTTCAACGAATGTGAAATTATAGTAATAAATAATAGAAAGAATAAAAACTTAAGTTGCCATCATACTTCATAAGTAGTAGTGGTTACCTTAACTCTATCAATACCAAGGTATACATGTTTTCGTGAACAAAAAAGGAAATGACGTCTTCGAAATCCATCGCTAAACTTTGATTTTATAGTTGTATTAAATAATTAAATTATTGTAACGAATACCGCTCAAGCCCATTTGTTAAAACAAAAACATTATTTACTTTCTGTCTCTATAAATGAAAAAATATATATCTTCTCGCATCAATATTTGTTTCAATGCTATAACACAACCTAATACATTTCTATGTCGAAAACAAAGTCCATGTATCTTCAGAACATATTACGCAATGTATGAAACTATGTTACTTTAGTAAAACAATACTACACTATATCTACAGCCAAAAGCATTGCAATAACTAAAATCATAACAAACAGTTGTGATCCTTTCCCTGTTCTAAGGTTGGATTAATACATTTTCAGAGATACTTCATGTTGAAATTACTCCCAATCATTATTCGGATTAAACTACATACGTTATTCAAAACCATTCTCGTCCAAATGGTGGACTAAATTCTATATTATGAATGCCTCGTTGCGTTAAGAGAAGATCAACGCACTGCACACATGCGAAATTACTCTCCGTATCTCCCAGGAATTAAAGCAACATCGTATTTTACTCTTTGACCAGATTTGTTCAAAGGGTACATTCGATTGGGGAATTTCCCAGGACGAAGCAAACTAATTTAGTATACTTAGACAGCTTGTAAACAGCATTGGAACAGGGTTGTCACTGGATTAAATGTTTACTTGGTAAACCTGAGAACCACATATTGCTTTGACTACTGAGTACATGGAACGTTTTGCCTTTCGTGTCTCGGTTCTTCATTGCGATCCTTTAAAGAAAATTCATCAGATATGCTCCAAACCCCAATTGAAGCAGGTATTTCATCAGACAATTTAATATCTCCTTAAAGAAAGGTTATTAAAACGGCTAATAGAAGAGAAATAAAGTTGCAGTTTGTAAAATCATATATAGACTTAATTTCATTCAATTAACTATCCAATCGTTAAGCAGGCTTACGTGCTTGCAAACGAATCATTTGTTAGAATATTATGTTACCTGGAAAATAAGATGTCAGTAAAAAAAATATGTTTCTCACTCATTCCCCGTCACATTAAACGTATTCAAATTAAAGTGTAATTTACAAAGAAATGTATGGTATTAAAATACAGTTGCACTCTCTCTTCAGAGAAGCACTACGTACAATAATTATGTATCATTAAATCCATCAATACAATCCATTTCAAACACAAGGACGCTGGAAGGGAAATCCCGAAAATCTTCACGCGAAATGTGTTACAGAATTACTAGATATGACACGGTCATTAACACACTGACCGTGAAATCTGAATAAGCTTGCTTTGCCCAGTGCGCTACATTTGAATCACAAAGCTGGGGAAACGGCATATGCGGATTTACTACGCAGTTGTGTTATGAAATTGAACTCATTACTAGTCGAACATATTTCGATATTAGGGCGCTTCGAGGACAGGTTTGAAAGAGGCCGCGGTCGCTAGTTTCACGTTTATTGCGATCCTTTGTTCTCCATGTGGTAGTTTACGATTCTAATTTGCATAATTCGTAGGATACTTATCAGCTTATTCGGTCTGAAAGCCTCGAAGGTGGCGGTGAACAATTTACCACTGTTCGCCAGGTGTTTTGATGTCGCCCAAAAGAGCGACATGTGCATACATGTCATAAAGGTTAATTTTACTACCGAAAAGTACTTTTGCATAACGTAAGGTCAGGTTGGCTACTCAGATGTAGTGAGATAAGCATAACGTTTTTAATAACTTTATTAAAATTTTCTTTATTGAAGTAAAATATTTAGAAAACTATTCCAAAAGATGTTAAAGAGAATTACATTTTGCAATTCTGGATCTAAAGAAAAATGCCCGGGTGCCCAGAGTGATTCTTCCGCAAACTCTTTAAGACATAAATATCTTGAAAAAAAGGTATACATTGACTCAAATTTATAAAATAATACATATATTTAAAAGCACGGAATATTAACAAGTTTATCAACACTACTGAAAACCCGTGATCGTTTGACTTATGTAGCACCCATTGTCTTGCATTTAATAAAAACTACGGATGCTATAGCAGTGCATGCTTTCTCGCATTATTTATAACCATTGCAATATTCAAAAATTCAGAATGTTCAACAAATATGAGACCTGCACCTTTTTAAAATTTTCAAAGAAATGGCTCCAACGGATTTAATTACATTATTTGTTGGAAGTGTGAAGAACTTTTAAGAAAATAGTATAGACCTCATGTTCGCTAAAAACTCTGATTTTTTGAAAATAGCAAAAGTTTAAATTTTGTTTCGGAGTCTTCCTACAACTAAAATATTAAAGATGGAAATTTCTCCCTTAATGAAATCTGTTCCTTAAAGGTATATTCTGAAATAAGTTCATATACAATTTTTTTGAAAAATTGAGAATTCTCGCGATTTTGTGTGAAAATACGGCGAGAAAGAAGGCGTTGTTTTAGCAACACTATTTCAAAAAACAGTTTTTTGCCCAATTTCTGCTTTAAGTTAATGCATTTTTTTCTTAAAAATGACTCTTACATTTTTCTTAAACTTCTTCCCAAGTAGGGTTAAACATTGGCATAGACCTCATTTTCGTTGAAGTCTTTCAAGTTTCGAAAATTGTAAATTTTAGACAATGCGAGAAATTAAGTGTTGTTGGAAAACCACTAGTTTATTTTCTTAAAGATGTGGATTCATTAATGGATCCAGATAAAGCAGCTTTAGGAATATTTTGAGATCTTTAGAAAACAATTCACGTCATTTACCATAAAATATAGCTTTCCCTTCATATGAAAATTACCGTCGTATGAAATTCGTGATATTGCTCTAGATTATATATTCGTACCTTAAACATCGATCTAAAATAAAGAAATAGTATTCTGGTACGAAAGAAAAACGTTTACTCTTTTTCAAATTTTTTCCAATTGAGCATTGAATCCCCCCCCCCCAGGTCCTCAATTATTTCCTCGAGCATTAGAAATGGAAGTACTGTTCTCTTTGCTGATGATCCGAATATTCTTTGGAAAAAATGAAAAGTCAATAATTGGTACTAGCTCACATACTTCAAATTGGTTTCATTACATCAGTAAAGAAAGAGATTCGGATTCAATGCAAATAGGCATTTCCACATGCCCATTGATAATGACCCATGAACAATTGGTCGGTAATAAAACGTCTGGATTGCTCAAATCAAACTGCAAATGGTATAGCCATATGAAAGAATGAAACATTAAGCAAGTTCGTTATGTTACGTATTTACAATTCTTTCTAATTTAGTGAGACTTCATGAGGCTCGTTGTAACGTTGTGAATTTGTGTCACCGCCTGAAATACGGCATAATTCTCTGGTGAAATACATCCTGCACGACCCACATTGTTAGATTTCAGGGAAAATCCTCCAAACAATAAGCAAATGCCATCCATGTGATTCCTGTAAACTTTTCTTCACCGAGCTTGGAATCTTACAACTATCTTTCATATTTCATATTGACCTTCATTTTTCAAGTAATCATTGACCTAGCAATCCTTTTTTTTTCAAAGTTTTATTAACTAATGGTGCAACAGATTTTACAATGCCAACATGTGTCATATTTTACTTCATGCAATACTGATAATTTACAACGCCAACATGAGTCGTAAGAATCATATTAATCAGGGGTTAGTATCAGCAGCTCACTACCCGAAATCTACATATAATCCGTGAAGATTACACCTCCTTGGCGGATTCATTTATTTATTTTACGTTAAAACCAATTGAAACGGTGTGTGACGTGGTACGGAAAGAAGTAAATTCTGTGCGCGTTCTCATAATTCTGTGATCCTTATCCGAAGAAATATGCTAGTTAAATTTGAATATAGAAAGAAATTAGCGGTTTTTGCAACGATTGTTAACAAAATATTCCCTCCGATGTAATAAAATATATTTTCAATGGTAAATGAGCTATAGATTTAGAGTCTTATCCCTCATCATGTCCATTGTGAAGTAACAATACTTCTTGCCGCGAGAACCTGGAGGGTGATAATTTGAACAACAATATTTCCTTCTGAATTCTAAAAGATGTGCATAGATAATGAAGTTACATTCATGTTCAGAGGCAAAACAAGGGGCCATCTCGGCACATGTTAAAAGGACCAGGGAAACTGGACAAAAAACTTTGAAAAACGTTGAGACGGGAGTCATTGACCCAGATGCTGAGGTACAATAGACTGTATAGAATTATATTGTTACAGGCTCGTTAGAATTATAGAGGCCAAATGATAAATAATACATTAAATATCATTGTTAATATTAATATTACTGCCTTTTTTGGTTATCGATAGAGTCCCTAATTATATAGAAACTATTATGTAGCAGAAAAGATTTTACCGCGTTGTTCATACATTTTCTATCATTAAAATTTGTACGGTCAAATGGTTAGTTAGGGATTATGGACCCCAAGAAAACGCGAGCCGATTATACCCTCTTACGTGATATATTGTAATTTTTGTAGATTGTTTAAGAAATAAATCAAAAGACACTTTTCAAGAAAGCAGGGGAAAGAAGTGCATTTCAAAAAGAAACCGATTAAACCACTCGTATTATGTTTACTAATTAATAAGAATATGATTGTTGTTGTCGTACAATTTTTTTCATAAAACAAAACAAAGGAAATTTAAAATGATCATTGACTAATTTTCCTTTTTCAATATTTCAAGGATCAGATCAAGATAACTCATTGGACCAGTTACAAGATATTTAATTCTTATGATATGGTTTTAATTAATACTAATGTGAGTAAATTAACTCATTTGTTATTTTTATTGCATTTTCAAAACCAGTTGTGTAAAAAATTAAATTTTTTGGCTCATTAAGTTGTATTGAAAAATAAATTTGCAATTTTCTCATTTATCGTTCAATTGTTTTATTTATTTTAAAATTAAAAATATAATACTTAAAACTAAAGTATAAATATTTGGAATAAATATGTATTTCTAAACTACACTCCACGAATTACAGATATAAACTAATTATAAAATGAATTCCAATAACTCTCAGATATTAACACATTAATTACGAGCACCATCCCTATATATCACTCATTTGTATGTTTTCAAAACATACCTGATTTGTATCTCTAAGGTATTGTGTCGAATAATTTCATCTATACAGATATGCTATCAAAAGCGTCAGATTTGGTTTGGTTTTGTGTAACACCTGCGACGCAAAAATATATCAGAATTTAGAACCGCATATCACATTCATCTCCTTATCAAATACAACCGCAAAAAACTGAAACAACCCCTGTAAAAACACGAGAAAAAAAAAAATAAAAATTCAGTGGCCGTGACGTAGAGGCGCGGATGACAATACCAGGATACAAATTGAACGTTATCGAAATCCCGTCATCCCGCCCTGATGCCTATTAAAAACACCGGATTCCATATCGGATATCCAAGTGGCATATTTGCATACAAGTCAATATTTGTGTATTCCCGGATACACCGTGTACACCGTTCACAAAATTCTCTATGCAAATAGTTTGTAAGTAGCATCAGCGCATTTCCCTGCATATTTGTCCCGAAATCGAAACGTAATGGATAATTTGGCGGCGGAAGTGAGGCCGCGAGAAAGGCACTTGTGGCAAATGTCGAATAGCACGTGGAGAATAGAGTTGCTGCGAACGATATGCAAGTTGCAATTTCACGCGCAAGTGAAATAGAATAGACCTTCGTGTTTAAACGAGAAATGTTTTATTTGGATGATATATTGGGAGCTTCCATTTCGCAACTTTCAAAAGAACTACAATTTCTGCTGATGTTTCCAGAACAGAACCGTATTTTCTGTTGAAGCATAAATTAGCATAAGCACGAAATAAAAAAGGAATCAATCTTAGGTACACACAGTGTTCACTTCCCGCTTGTAATGGAACTGTGAAGATGGAGGTTGTTAAATTTACAACTTTAAATTTGAATAATAATTCAAATAATAAAACAAAAGCAATGTGGAATATAATAAAAATACTACCAAATCAACTAGACAACCGTAGAGAATGTTGTTTTAAAATATAACGATATAAATGTGAACGATCCGGCAACAGTGGCTAATCTCTTTAACCAATACTTTTCGAGAATTGCTGCCGATCTCACTAAGGGTCTTCAGGCACAAAATTCAAAACAAAGTATTCATGTCATTTTAGGTTAACCGATAAATTAGTGATTTACCATTGAGGCTCGCCCTTGTGTTCGTTCTATATCTGCGTATTGCTACTTTTTAATATTGTGATACAATAGAAGAAACAATAGCAATGTACATTAGCAATCATACTTGAACTTCGTGACTAGATATTGCGCAAATAAATTAAAACGGCTACTCAAAAAGGACATAAATGTAAAAAATTGCATTAAGCAATTTCACGAAAAGAATACATCATCCGATATGGTCTATAAAAGTCAAGTTTTTGTGAAGTCTAAGGAAGAAACAAAGTATTTCATATCGTTCAATCTCATTTTTACAAAGTTGAATAATTGAAAATTATTTGATTAAGCCTGAAGATCTATGACCATTGCTTTTTCGTACAAATTACGAAATTTTTACCTTACACCTTCGAAATGTAGGAAAAATAAATCTAGTTACTTCTAATATCAGCTTAAGAGTTAATCAGTAAATTGAAATGTAGTGAGGTAACAGAGTAGGTCAGAGTAATAGTATTTGTATAAAATTGAAATTATAACAATTTTTTTCGGTTATTGACGTGATATCGCAATGAAATCACTAATACTAAACTGTTAATTTTAATACATTGATTTTAAAGGTAAATAATTGATTTTTCTTCTTAAGAAATTTACCTGTTATTTCAACAGCACGCAGCAAAAACGTACAATGTGGTAGTCGAGAAATATTAATAGCATAAGATCCAATACTAGTTATGCATTTTGTAAAAATATCGCAGAATCATAAGCTATTTAATAACGTCAGAAACCTGTCGTCATTAGGTTTGACGGTCACCGGTCACAGTTTATAGGCGATATTTCAATGATCATATCTCTCGTCCGAATGATCTTTCCATTCTCTTTCATTAACTCAACTATCGGTACCACCATTCCTTCATAAAACTCAGTGGGTTCTCGGGACTAGAGTCACTAACGTTAAACGCAAAAGGAGATCAACTGAAGATCTGAATATTTATTAAGAGGTTTAATATCTGTTCATTGAATAGCGTTTCCTCAGAAAATTCAGTACAACCGAAATTCGGCGAGTTCCGTGATATCTAAACCGTGCTCGGCCTCTCTTAATTAACCCGCGGGTTACGAACGTCCTGGCTCACTTGTGCCGTCGGGCGCACAAAACGAGCAGCAATTACGAGCGGAATCGATGCCCACATGCCGAGTCGAACTAAAGAGGCAAAGACAGAACGCGAGGGGATGCGGGGGGCGGAGGTAGCGAGGCGGCCGGCGAGGGTCATGAGCGGTTGAACGAGGAGGAAAGGGATGGCAAAGACGACAGAAGGAGGGAGAAAGGAAAACAAAAGAGAAAGGTGGGAGAACAGGGTGGATGATGTGGAGGACGTGGGAAGCAAACGAGAAAGGCATATAATAAAGTGGGTAATGGATTGATTGATTGATTTTTTCGTGTTTCCGGGAGCTTCAACTGCTTCGGTCATTAGTCCCGTTAGTGTAGTGCATGTTTTCTAGGGAGATGGCGGTGATCTTACCCCGCTGGATGGCGAGATCCGGCACCGACCTACCGTCGGCTAGTGGGGTTTCCCCCTAACCAGGACTCTCCCACCAGCGGGGCACACCCCAGCCGGGACAAGCTCTAAGCTCCCGACCGGTCTCCCGGAATATGTGGTAGTGTAGTGCATGTTAGTGTAAGTGTGTGTGTAAGGGGAGAGGATAAGACAAGGAAGAGGAAGGACAGATCGTGCGCGGTCCATGGCCCGTTATTGTAGGATACTGCTCCGGCATTCGCCTGGTGTTGATCGGAGAAACCACGGAAAACTACCGATCAGAGCAGCCGGCCGCTAGAATTCTCCTCCAGACAGCAACTGAATTCGACCTAGCTGAAAAGCTAGTGTCGAAAATCCTGCCGCCGTCAGGACTCGAACCCAGGACCTCTCGGTCAGAAGCGCTGCAGTGACATCAGTTGATGCACCGAGCTACCGCTACCGGTAGGGAGATGGAGATGGAGAAGGTGGTTGGGCAGTGGATTTCGAGTGAGAGTTGCCGGAGCAGGTTGCGTGTGTGGGTTTCGGGAGTGGATTACGAGAGCAGGGAGTGAGAGTTGGTTGCTGAAGTGGATTGAAGAGGGTTTAGAGCAGGTATTAGGCGGTTGGTTTTGGGATGGATTGAGAGATTGGTGGAGTGAAGGGTTGCAAGAGAGAAAGGGATGTGAAGCGGGTGGCAAGCCGAGGGCGGCGGGCAGCACTTGATAGGGAGGCCCCAAGGACGGCGATGTACCTGGCAGTTCATTCGTTAGCACCTCAGGAAAATCGTATGTTTTGGCCGTTGCCGTTTTTCGTTGAGTAAGTATAGGACAAATGACGTTTGTCTTAGGAACAAAAATTTTTAAAATACACTGGTAAAAAAAAATTGGTGACCGGTAACGACGGGTGGAAGGGAGAGTGGGATAATATGGAGAACGAGCATAATATGGAGAACGGAATAATGAGTTTGCAGCAAGAACACGAGAACAATTATGACAATTCACAACTTAACATTAGAAAAAAATTCTATTTATATTAAAAATTTTTGGCAAAGAATAAAATTATACTAGATGGAAACGAAGCAATATGATAAATTAAGGAGGAATGTCATAATCAAAATAGGACCATATGTAAGGGATGAGGAAGGAGATAGGAATGTGGGAGGAAATTGGGTGCGGTTCTTTGGCCATTTGTTAAGATACTGTGTGTCACGATGTATCTGTGTGACCCAAATTACCCACAACATGCAAAAGAAGGGTAAGGAAAGATATGTTTTCAATTATGAACAAAATCTGAATGCTGAGTTGGTTACGAAACTCGCAAAAACAGAATGATACGCTCATGCCTTGGTAAACGACTACCTTAAATCGACACTTCGGAGTGTAATGCACTATACACTTTATTGAGTTTAAAATAAACATGTTTGCAATACATACATTACACGTAACGGGCAATGTGAGAAATTTTGAATCTGATAAATACTTTTAAATGACTCACCAAAGAATAGTTCAGGAAGCTTTTGAATGCGAAAACTCGATTTGTACCTGAAACAAAGAAAAAATATTTTGAGAATAATTTATTTTAAGGAAAGGAATGGCACAGAGAACACTTTATGCTATTTTTTATCATTGGATATCATCATAATATATTAATATCATTGTAAATTCAATAATGATCATACACTCGTTCGTGATGCATATCATGTTTAACGTCATGCTACAGACAATGACAACAGTAACAAACAGGTAATTTTGTTTCTCCTTAATTACCCACGACTTATTTTATATTGAAAATGTATGATACACAATAAGTTTCATACATACAAGTTCACAGAAATAGGAAATCAGCAATAATATCATTAAGAAACAATAAATAAGACTGATATGCATTTTAATGAAGAAGCGCTGTTCAACAATGAAATAGAAATTTGGAATTTTAGATCAACGGCTTTGTTGTGCAATGCAATTACGATCTTCTGCTGTTGGCGAGAATAATAGACTGAATCATCGAAGACACAATAACATAAATTATAATACTGAAGCACAGCGATGGAAAATTACGTTGTATGTTGCAAAGAAAAATACCCCTCGAAAGCAGTCATGCATGGGCACTACTACTTCCCTTCACTGTTTATTGATGGCAAAGTTAGTTCGCGTTTAGCGTGTGACAACAGAGCGGGACGCGTGCTTCAAAGTAAATAAAACACCAGGTACAACAAAATAAATTGAACACTGAGCAGAGATGAATTACACTGACTGTCATCCCGGAAATAGTGAATTATCCTAGGAGTATATTTGTGAAAATTGCCATGAATATGTAGTAAAAAGTATCGTAACCTTCAGATGAAATTATTATTCTTTTGAAGTATTAGGCAGTTTTTCTAAATTAATAAATTCATTTCTCAATTAATACACTTCTTATTCATTAAATAAAAAAACGTGTTTCATTCAGTTTCACAATTTCTACAACTGAGAATACAAACTTTTTGCACAACATTTGCATTTAGTATCAATGAAAAAACATGTTTGGGTCACGTAAAGGCGTTTCGTATCATCATAACATTGCAAAGAACTTAACTTTATTAAACTAAGACTTAAATACTACACGTATACTCAAAATGTATTCTAAATTTTTAGGTTTTTAGTCTTTGTCCCCAATTGTTTACCCACAGCCAAAGATATTCTATTACCTCAAGTTTTAACAAGATCTCTTTGAAAATGGCATCATATTTGGAACAGAAAGCACACCATAAGTAGTATAAATGCTATTCAGATTCCTAAAAAGTTGAAACGCATAAACACGTACTCATAACAAATAATTAGACTCCGAGAACCTACACTCTTTGTACCGCTGCATTTAATTTAGTATGTGCGGGGGAACTCATTTCTTGTGTGTGATCGCTTGTCAATGAGCGACTTTATTTGTATGTAAGTTAGGAGAGGGCGGAGACTTTGGGGAAGAGACATTAGGGAAGTGTTACCCCAAATAAGGTCATTATCGTAAGGCCTGAAGTATTTTTACATTTACAGTGAAGTCTGACGAAATAGCCTCCATTACGCGTTAACCCCATTACCGGCGGTCACTTGTCAGCGTAACCGATTGATTTTTCTATAACAATAAGGCAGGGGTGAAATATCCCTTCTTTTAAGCAGTCACCAAATGGTGGCTGGACACATTTCGTAAATTAACATGTATTGGATGGATAAAAAATGCCTCTAATTTCTTTGAACGCTCGAAGAAGAGGACAAGCAGAAAAGATTTAGTACTACCTTCTTTCTTGGGGAGCATTGTTGGATTACATAGCTGAAATATTTTCCAAAGTCTGTTATCTCGCGGAGGAATTTTTTTTCATATATAATATTATCTCTTAATTTTTTTCCTATTGTAAATTGCAGCCATAAGTCTCATTTTTTTAAACTCTGACCAGAGAGTGTGGAAAGTGAATTTCTCTAGTAAGACAGTGTGTAATAACAAGCAGATGTGTGTTACTGTCCGAGAAGAGGCTCCTTAAAAGCGAGAGAAAATTTGCCGAAGATTTCAATCCCTAAAGGCATAAATAACAGTATTAAAAGCTACAATGGAGTTTTAACGAAATATAATTTAAACCAATATGTCAAGTGGTGTGAAAAGGAATAGACTATAAATGCGGAATACTAAATGATTTTGCATATATATGGTTGAAAATGTGACTAAGTAATTACAAGTAGATACGATTATCGTGATGTTCACTTCTCATGTTCTTATAACTTTAAAGGAAAAAAAACTACTAATGAAGGCGCGAAGAAATAATGTGCACCATTCGCCATTCCGATATTTATCAATTAGCTTAGAATAGGTTAAGATAAGAATTTATTATCTCCTAACGTCAGGTTCTTTACTCTGACGTTGTTCCCCTCTTCCCCAAACATTCTCTATCCTCTAGCGTTGATCAAACACTAAAGAATGAAAGCCAGAGTTCGTTTGCTTAAAAAATTAAAGCACAGTCACAACAAGGGACCGGACATGTCATATTTTCCTTTGTGTTAGATCCATGGGAAATATAAGTAAAGCAGGATTTTATCTACAATTATTAAAAGTATGCAATTTTCACGTGTACAAATATGTTCATATTTTCACTTTTTTACCCTTTTGTTATTTTTTGTTATTTCTTCATATTAAGATCTAATTTTTCAAAAAATTCCCTATATTTTCATATTTTTTGTCTTTTTGATTTCATTTTCGTATACTTGCTTGCAGTCGTAAAGAGATTTTTCACATCTCTTAATTGTTATCTAATTTCATAGAAAAATTATTCTAATTGTTGTGTGTCTTTCCTATAAATATATGTATGTGAATCAGGTTAAGCTATATATAAGTAGTAAAGGAACCGTAGAAAGCACCAGATGCGAAGGAATTGTTAGTTCAGTTTTGTCCCGTTTGGTGACAAAGTCAGTCGCTTCTAAAAGTAACTTTAGCAGGTAGACGTGGCGCCAAAGGAGAAGGGTGACTTGTGAATGTGGTAGATTTTAAAAGTATATTTTCAATATAATAGTAATGTAAACATCGAAAAGATTTTGAAGGTTTCAAAATGCAACCAAAAATGTTTAATGTCATATTTATAGTAATATTTTGTATTCTTGTTTTGTATTTTTGTATTGTATTTTGGTTTTCTAATATTTTTAGGTCACAAACATACAGGCCCTAGTCATAAAGAATTAAAGGTATTTGGTGTCTTTACACGGAATCATGTATTGTGTTCAAGCTTACTAAAATGTGTATATATGCAAAATGAAATAATTATTGATGAAATTTCTATGGTGTGTTTGAGTTGTAATAGGGTGGCCTAAACGGAATGACAAGTTAGAAAGGAATGAAATTGGGTTAAAAATCTTTCTAACTTTTGAATATTACTTACTTATTATTAACTGGATAATATCAGAGGATTATATTATTTTCAATACGACAAAATAGGTTGACTTAAGAGGTCACTGAAATATCCGGCAAATATTTGCTTTTTTAAGTGCTTTTCATGTTTTATATTTCTGGTTATTTATGTATTCTTCAATAATATTATTATTACTATTACTATAATTACTATTACCATTATTATTATTATTATTATTATTATTATTGTTATTACTACTATTATTTCTTCATTTTAAGTTCTTGTTTAATTATTATTTATTGCTTATTGAACTGTTGCATTACCAGAAACATAACACGTGATCATGATGGGTGTAAACATCATTGTATTGAAAATACAACCTCAAAAGGTTCGAAATTTAAATGTCACTGCGACGCATGTGAGAATTTTGTTCATGGAAACCACACTGAACAAACGCACTCCCGTCCTCTGCCTGGCGCTTAAATCGCTCTGCCCTTTGCAGCCCCCACCCCCCCCCAATGTTGCTCTCCTGTTCTCTGCCAGCGGAGCCAGTAAACGAGTTTTCAATACAAGGCGCACGTAACGACCGTCGGGCAAAGAAAAACAATCGAGCGATGAAAATATTTAGGCCCCAAATGGAAGGTAAACAGTAACGTGATGCCCCAGGATCGATGTCGCACGTTCCTCCAGCCGACCGGTTTTCACACCAACTCCGTTCTACCCACAGCGCGGAGTTTGGTCACACTCGTAAAACTCTCTCGTGTTCGAAATCCTGGCTTATGACACCGCTCACATGGATCATCAACCTACTTGAACTTCTGTGAAAGTTTCTTCCTGAGCCCCAGAACAGCCCGTTACTTCCTGAGCCCCAGAACAACCCTATAGTGAAACTACTATCGAAGTGCTCGTACTAGTACTCCCTAAATCGTTTGATCGAAATCAAAGGAAGGTACACAGTGACATTACGTCAATGGGATGATTTCACGCATTATTCGTGTGTACCAATTATTACGCAACGTCCGTTCAATTTTACAGCTCGAAGCTTGGTCTCACAATCTCTTACGCGCCTGGCCGGCGATGCACATTCATTCATATGGTATGATAATACACCGAATTTGTGCCTGGACACTCGGAAAAACTTTGTCTACACCTCTGCACAAAACTCCTTCTAAAAATCTACCCAAGCACTCATTAAATCATTTCATACAAGCCACGACTAGAATTTTCTACAAAATCACTGAAATATTTTGCTTATAGCATTGCTTAAAGAATCATAAGCACTTTTTAATTCTTGTATTCATTTTCTACTCCAGAGACCCACGTTCTTTAATTCTTCAAATGGAATAATGCAGAAAAACAATTAACGCAGAAATTAAGAATATATTAGTCGTTTCATTCAAAGAAAATCACATACAAGTATTGCTAAACATTTAATACATTTTTTTTGTAAAAAGAGTATAATTTCATAAAACATTAATAATCAAGTCATTTTTGGCAGCTATTATATGTATTTACACGTACTTGGGTTACAATTTTTCGACTTTCTCAAACATTTTTCGAAAATTCTTGGGGTTCCATCGTACTTACTTATTTACTATTATCACTCTGACCAGTCGTATTCCACTCATTAAACTTGAAACAAGTAAGTAGAATAACTCCATCGATAACCAATCAGACGAATTACCCCGGCGTTCTATAGTTGAAGAATTATCGTTCTATTTTTACTTTCTCACTTCGGAGTAGAGAGAAAGTTATGTAATGCCGCGCGAAAAAAGACAAATTTTTGGCAGAAACACAAACCCTGATTTTTTGAAATTTTCAAGAGTTCAACAATTTTTTCGGCGTCTTCCTGCAATTAAAATATTAATGATAAAGATTTTTCTGTTAAAAAATATTCCTTAAAGATAGATGTTGAAAAAAGATCAGGTATAATTTTTCGAAAATGTGAGTACTTTTCGCATAATTTTACGTGAAAATACGGGTGAGAAAGTGCGTGCTATTTTAGAGGTCGTTTCTTTACAATGTAATCGAGCAATGTATGTCGCAAGGGGCGAATGCACTCGTGGTATTGCGTATGACTATTCCATTAGCGAATTTAACATAAATAGAGGTAAACTATTCGTCCGGTATAAACCAAACAAACCAGTGTATCCCCAAAAGTCATCGCTTTTTCTTAACACCTCCTCCATCCTAGTAAATCACAATGTGCGATACATCATTCGTAAGAAGCGATGTCGTGAGCATTTGGAGCACGAACACAATGTTATTAATGTTATTTGGTGCATTCCGAAATTTTATTGGAAATAATTTCAATTGTGGAATAGTCTTTTTAAATTGCACTATTGCATAAAAAATTCCAAATAAATTATCTCATTGCTACGCGATTCAGGATTTTATCGGAAATTTCCAATTCCACTCGTGATATTACCAATGGTAAGAAAACTTTTAAATAGCACAGAGCACAATAACATTCACTGTTCACATTCTGTGAAGTACTTTCCGTGGTACCTGACAAACTCTAAACAGAGAAATTGATATTAACTTATTGGCATGGTCAGCAATATTTAAATTATCAATGTAATCATTGAAATAAAATTTATGAACTCTAGGAGGAAACTACACACTAAACTGAAGGCCCGCTATTAAATTGATTTTCATTTACTCAATGTAAATATAATTATATTTTAATTTTAAACTTTTAGGAAGTATACTCAATTATAAGACAAAAAATATGACATTGATAACTCCAGAGCGTTTGAAAAAAATTCTCGAACGATTTGAATTTTTTCTTTCTTCTTTTTTCTTGGGGCGGGCGTTTAGCATGATGCTCTCTTATGAACCGTCGTTCCCTACCGTACAAGATTTTGAGTCTACGTATTCTCGTCTGGTGTCACGAACATACTACTAATTTCTTTGTTTCCGTAAGTTTACATGTGCCCGCCAAACACTATATGATTAACAATTCCAATTATCATTACTCATTCCACAACGTTGAAGTAAGTGAAGTTTTCGGACACGCCAACTACTTTATTTGTTAGTACTGTGAGTGTTATCCATCTTAAATTCCGAGAGTTAGCAGTATTTCCCGTTGAATGTTAAGATCTGGCGCCAGCGGCGACTTACAATTTTACTTGTGGAGTTTTGCCTCCTTCAAATCTTTTCTCCAGCTGATTAGACAATTCAGTCTCTGGAATTCTGCTCTAGCACCGGCTACATATATACTTAGTAATGAAAATTTACCACCTCAAGAATCCGAAACCTAAGGCGCTCTACCAGAGAAGCTGCAGCAACCAATTTATTGTTAATGTGTCATTTCCATCAGTTAAAGATTTGAAAGCCTTCGGCAAGTACGATCAAATTTTCAACGTCACACCATCCGACCTTACGAGACTTCTTTGCAAAACACTTTTGCAGGGAGTAGGAAGTCCTCGCGGTGAAATCAATTTCAGGCTCTAAATAACCAACGGGCGAAGTCGAGCGTCGAGAAGCACTTTACGAGCCACGGGCGAGCGGCGGCGCCGCGGTGATCGATGACGCGACCGCCGCGCGCGCACTCTATGACCGGAAGGAGGCAAACCACCAAGCATCCGCTTCCGCCGCCCTCCATTTCTCCGCCAAAGGTCGCCGGTGACCGGGATTTGCTGGGAGGTCGAAACTCCCCACGATGTCCCTGTTGCCACTACCACCTGTCTGTGGGACCGACTGGGGATGTCTAGGGATGCGACCTTGATGTCCACGTTTTCAAATTATTGATGTTTTTGTAGAAACATCGATTTTTTTGTAGAAACATGGATGTTTTTGTAAAGACGATGTTTTATAACAGCGAACGAAAATTTCCCATGATCACAATATGAAAAAATAAAATATGAGGTATAACTTTCATTATGTAATAAGACGATTTTATAAAGCGATGTTTGTGATCATGTTTTTGTTCCATTGTTTGTTTCTGAATGAAAAATTCACATGATTACAAAACTGTTAAAAAGATAAAATATGAAGTATAACTGATGGTAACACAGTTCATGAGTTGGAACAAAAGAAAAGCTGTTTGTACTACCTTCATTGACCGAACTCTCTCGCCCGAGATGACCTTCATTCTCTTACAATTCCTCTTTCTACATATTCATTTCGCACATTGGGAAGTGGTCAACAAATGCGCTGTGGGCGTAAGTTCCGCTCCTCTTTCTCGTACCCTTATTCGGTGAATTGATCAACATGAACACTGTCCAATTAAATTGTGTTGCATACGAATTCCTTCATTGACCGAACTCTCTCGCCCGAGATGTTGAAAAAATCGATGGTATTTATCGATGTTTTAATTTTGAACATCGATGTTTGCTAACATCAATGTTTTGTTTGCGATATTGCATCGCTGGTCTGTACCGTCCGCCACTCGCTGCAGTCTACACAAACACCGATCGAGCCTTGCTTCCACCAGATATTTCCTCCAGAGCCACGGTCCCCTGGTTTCACGAAATCCTAACATCGCGCGCTGTGAGATGTTGGGGCTCGTTGTGACCAAGCTCCTATTGGAACTGAGCCGGAAACTTTGACCAGACGGCGAATATATAGCGTAGCTAAACAATAGCGTAGCTAAACATCGGTCATCTGGATTTTACGATGCGACATTATGGACACCGACAAGGGAGTCCGACACTCTGTTGCACAAACAAGAAAACAAACCTCAACATTATTAGTACTATTTAGCATTGAATCGGGTACCATGATCAAAATCATTTGAAGTACCTTATAAACCATTTAAGTCAATGACTAAAAGCTAGAGAGTTAATTTGTTTTTATTGTCTTTTTCTGAATTCAATATTGACATCTCTTTTCATGCATTAATGTAGACTATTTTAAGCATTTACCAAGGCTGTTTGGTCGTAAGTGACAGAAGTTAGCATTTAAAATGACTTCTACTGCATATATTTAACAAATACAATTTCGGGATCAGATAAGGAACGGTGTTAAATTTCAAACCTCGATTTCTCATTCTGAGTTCAGATGCAGACACGTCGTTTGTGTGCAGTACTGCGGTACATTTCAATGGTGATTCAACAATATCATGAATTGACTATCAGGACGGTGACACAAATCCTCTCTCAAGGCGCTAGCAAAGTATATTATAAATTCTATCACAGTTAGTGTCTCTCTCCGCAACGCCGCAATTTCTGCAATCGCTATTCCTGTCATATTGACTGATTGATTTTTTCGTGTTTCCGGGCACGTCAACTGCTTTGCTCATTTGTCCCGTTAATGTAGTGCATGTTTTTCCTCGGGAGATGGCGGTGATCTTCCACCGCTGGATGGCGAGATCCGGCATCGATCTACCGTTGGCGAGAGGGTTTCCCCTAACCAGGACTTTTCCCCCAGCGGGGCACAGCCCCAGCCGGAACAAGCTCTAAGCTCCCGACCGGTCTCCTGGAATATGTGGTTGTGTCAGTGAGTGTGTGTGTGTGTGTGTGTGTGTGTGTGTGTGTGTGTGTGTGTGTGTGTAAGAGGAGAGGATAGGACAAGGAAGAGGAAGGACAGATCGCGCGTGGTCCGTGACCCGTTTGGTAGGGTACTGCTCCGGCATTCGCCTGGTGTTGATCGGAGAAACCACGGAAAACTACCGATCAGAGCAGCCGATCGCTAGAATTCTCCTCCAGACTGCGGCTGAATTCGACCTAGCTGGAAAGCTAGAGTCGAAAATCCTGCTGCCGTGGGGAGGGGGAACCTAGAACCTCCCGGTCAGAGGCGCTGCAGTGACATCAGTTGATGCACTGAGCTACCGTTCCCGGTCCTGTCATTAAAATATCTGGTAGCCTTCTCACTATGACACTCCCATCATTCCCATCATCCTGTCTAATGGTTTCGTTTTCCTGTCGTTGCCGGTCTCGAAATCCTCCTCACTCCCAACCCTTCCGCTTCCAGCATGCGCTCTCTTCGTGCTCTCGCCACCCTATCATCTCCATCATTCTTCTCAAACCGTTTCTTGCGTTCCGTTGTAAATTCGACCTCTGCCAACCTCACATCTCCCTTCTCTTCGTTCCGCACCGTCTCTGTTCATTTCTTAACCTCTCCCTATGCCCTCAACCCTTAGCCGGTGGCGCTAGCCGAACTCGTTTACTACGCTCCGTGAAGTCACGACCGTTAAGCGAATTCGAGACTCGCGGGTTCCTGGTTGGGTGACCGGCCAGGAACTCCCGGATCTAACGTCGTCGAGCCCCTAGCCGAAGGGATAAAATGCACTGAGTGACTGCGACGTGACGAGACTTGACTTGAGATTATTCTCAGTAACGGAGTATGTGTATGAGTATAGTATGCTCAGTAACGGAGGATTACTCCAGAAGAAAGCGCTCAACGCCCAACAAGGGTTAAGAGACGCGTTGCATCAACAACGTCGCAAAGAATTAAAAATAAAACAACCACCATTCTCTATTATTGCTTTGTATTTTTCATCGTCGCCATCAACATTACAATCAGTTTATTTAACTCCTTCTTTCACCTTTCTTTGTGCATTTTATTCCCTTCCGTGTTTCTATTGCCTTCACAAGAGCTAGCAGCCTGAACACCACCTCAACGTCCCCCACGCGCTCCGCCCCTTCCGCACCGTCTCCTCTGTCGGCGTCTCCGCCGTCGTCTCTGACCACGCCCCCCCCCGGCCCCTCCCATCGCCGATCGCGGCGCCACTAATTAGAAACAGGCGCAAAAAGCGTGCGCGCGGAATCCAATTACTCGGGCGCCGGATCATTAACGTTTAATGGCTTTTGAAGGTGTTCAACAAGGTGTAAGTGAAAAAGCGACTGACGCACCCGGCGCCGCGCCGCCCGCGCCGCGACGCCGCCGCCGCCGCCGCCGCACAGTGGTTGGGGCTCGAAGGAAACGGGGGAAACTCAACAGCTGTAACATAATGTCCCAGGGACAATATATAGTGCGACTATTTTATTAGTGTGCCGTGATCATTTGATTTGATTTTTTCGTGTTTCCGGGCGCGTCGACTGCTTTGGTCATTAGTCCCGTTAGTGTAGTGCATGTTTGTTCTCTGGAGATGCCGGTGATCTTCCCCCTGGATGGCGAGATCCGGCGCCGACCTACCGTCGGCTAGTGGGGTTTCCCCCTAACCAGGACTCTCCCACAGGAGGGCACCCCCAGCCGGACAAGCCCTAAGTTCCCGACCGGTCTCCCAGAATATGTGGTAGTGTAGTGCATGTTAGTGTAAGTGTGTGAGTGTAAGGAGGGAGGATAGGACAAGGAAGAGGAAGGGCAGATCGCGGAAGAGATCGGGCAATATGCGGTCCGTGGCCCGTTTCGTAGGGTACTGCTCCGGCATTCGCCTGGTGTTGATCGGAGAAACCACGGAAATCTATCGATCAGAGCAGCCGACCGCTAGAATTCTCCTCCAGACAGCGACTGAATTCGACCTAGCTGAAAAGCTAGTGTCGAAAATCGTGCCGCCGTCAGGACCCGAACCTAGGACCTCCCGGTCAAAGGCGCTGCAGTGACATCAGTTGATGCACTGAGCTACAGCTCCCGGTTGCCGTGATCGTGGAAAATTGTGCTCGGCCGGTGTACGGTGCGCTGAACTCCCCTGGGAACGCTGCGTAAAGTCTCGTCCTGCCAAAGGCATGCTTTTCAGTCTTAGTGAATGCTCGATTTGTGATGGCTCGCTCACAGGTCACTCTCAAATAGAAATGAAATGGGTATGACACATACGTAAAACGTGTCAAACCGTTAGGTGCATCGTATCATTGACCCTTTCTTTTTAATGTTGACAAATGAAGAGCGTAGTTACAGTCATTTTCAACAGAACTCCGCAATTGCACATACTACTTCCATTTCCTTAAGGGGTTACGTGCCGTTTATGGAGACAGAATGATCACACGTGGTTTGTGGCCTGCGCGTTCTCCTGATATGACTCCGTGCGATTTATTTCTTCGGGGATTCCTAAAAGTTCGTAGATAAATTGCGACAAATTCCAATATGGAAGAATTATGGCACAATCTACAGGAACATAACTCTACAATTACACAGAACATTCTTTACCAAGTGAACCAAAACTTACGTAGATGCCAAGAATGCATCAAAGCCAAGGGTCACTAGTTCCAGCATCTTCTATAACGTGAATACAATTCAAATATTTCGGTAGCGAAAAGCCATCTTCCTCTACCGGCCACTCTGCCTGGAGTTCCCCGGCATTCGTGGCCTCGTTCGCCTAGGCCAAATCCCCGCGCGACCGTCACACATAAAATGGTCGCACTATACAGGCTGGCTCAGAATAAATGTGACCAGCGTCTAGGGCATGTAGGAGATCGAAGGAGCGAAAGGAAAGGAAAGAGTGGAGGGTAGAGACGGAGCGAAACAGCGTAGCTGTAGCACAGGGGTTTCCCAAAGCGGTCGGTATCGAATCCCTGGGATTCGATGAAATTTGTATGGGAGTCAGTGATGATTAGACATCGGATGTATAGAGAAACGCCTATTTTATTCTAGCGAACTTATTTAAAGGCTGATAATATATGTGTACGAATCATGACACATATGCTATTAACGACTTTTTATAATGCTAATTTTTGCATCTTTTTTAGCATAAATGCCTTTTTATTGCTTAAATACCTTTTTTCTAGAAGTATTGATCTCTTTTGCCTTTTATGTATTTTTATATAGATACTAAGATATCAGAAAAGCGACCAGGGTCAACGTGTCACGTCATTTCAAATTCTATTCTAAAATAGGGAGATTTCCTAAAAGTATACCAACAGATTTTTCTCCATTTGCTTATTTCATAAATACCAGCCAGGTTCAGAGAATATGGTCGATTGACAATACACCTAGGGCAACCGAAATTTTAATTGGAAATAAATGAAAATTCCCAAATTACAGTGTTGCTGATGTTAGACTTCTAAAATGTATGCCAATCACATCACAAGATGTCGAAAGAGCCATCTCCGTATTTAAGCTGATTTTGTCTCCCAAGTGTCACAAATTTAAAATTGTATTCCTTGAAATGATACTGATAATATATTGCAATGCAACTTATATTGCAATATAATTTGACATTAAACTGTCCGTACTTGTTTTACGCATTAAATTTTACAAAATAATATAGACAAAACTTACAATTTTTCCTTTTTATTGAGTATGTAACTTATGACAGTGCCTTTTTTCTCCTTATTCTTGATATTCTCAGTGTGTTTTTAGGCGCCTAAAGGATGACGGCGCCAATGTCTAATGATTATTAAGAGGTCTACTGTGGATCGATAGTCGAATAAACACCGGACTAATCAATATTATAATGTTGTTTGCTCTAAATTGCAGAAAACTTGAAAGGGTCGATGAAGCGAAACATTTTTTAAAAAGGATCAATGCAAGAAAAAGGATTGGGAATCCCTGATGTGGCATAAATAATGGAGTAAGATAGAGGGTTGAATGGAACGGGAGGAGTGAAAGAAGGGGAAGGGGCAGACGGAGTGGAAGGAGGTGCTTGAGCAACAAATCGGGCCGAAACAAAGGAATGGGGGGAGCGGAAATAGCTGAAGAAGAGGTCGAAGCGCAATGAGCGGAGGAACCGACCGGCATTACAGAATGTCCCTGCCCATTTGCCGCGAAATATGAATGCTTGCAATAAGCCCAGAACTGAAAACACTGACCGTCATGTCCATCTGTTCTCCTACACTCAGTATTTTGGCACATCACTATTTTCCCGCAGGGGATCGTGACGGCGAAGATGATGATCACCGGTGATTTGTAGACGAGCACCGGACCGGCCAAAGTTTCACGGCGGCACTCACTCTGTTAGCTTCAAGGTGGAGGCTGTGAGTAGGCGATGGTAAGCTCCGTGTTGCTGGGCCTGCCCGGTAACTCGCCAATTAGGCCTCTGGCGCGTCGATTTTTGGGCGGGATTGGGTGAAGGACGGTGTTCAGAATGCTCCAAATCCCACATAAATTGTCGCATGGCCGCAGACAGCAGGCGCCGGCGTAAGCATATTGCGTAGCTCCGCCTCGGAAAGAGCGTCTCAGCAGTAAAGGCCTATAAAACAGCTTGACGGGGACGAATGCTACTCGTGAGCTCGTCGCCCGTGTGACGGACCTTCCACTCCTCTGTCGGTTCAGATCGGCCCAAACTGGCCCAGCCGACACTCATATCCCCGCTAGTCAGATCAACCTTCCGGGGTCCTGCTAGCAGTTTCTCGCCCTCCTCTGACCGCCGTGCTCTTCGAGTGTTGCTAACCCGTCCGATGGACTGCTGCAAAGCCTCTCTTCCGGAGAACAGTCCTTGGCGAGGCTGGGCTACGTCAGGTGCCTATACCACCCTAATAAACTGCTATTTGCCATGACTAGCGTCATGCCTGTTCTTATTGTTCCCTCAAATCCGCCTTAGGCCTTTAAGAGAATAGGGAACGGCCCAGAGCGCACCTTCTGCCCTTACCGTCCTTCCACGTCCCCGCACGTGGTGCCAGACCCATCCATCCCCCCTCGCGACAAAAAGTCCAGACGGGAACATTAACCCTCCCGTCGGGTTGCCCAGGTTCCGGCAATACTCACGTCGATAGCTTTAAAGTGGAGGCACTGAGCGGGGTCTCGAGCCGTCCGGACTTTAGTTCGGGTAGCCCCCTGTTGGACTCTTGGCTTCGTCGTGGCAGTGGACCGATACTCCGGGCATAGGGGAGGGAGTCCCGGCGCATGTACGCGGCGCATTGATTTGATTCCGGTACCGGTCTGGAAAGCTGGTATCTCTCAGCTAGCAGGGCGGCCCGACCAAGGCATTGAATAGGGAGGTTGCCGTGAACGCAAACTGCGTTCTGGCAGGTAACCAGATACCAGGCTGTCGGCGTACTTGTGCATCGGCAGGGGTGAAGATAATGCGAGATGTTATGTGCCCAGCTTCAGGAATTAACGCTTCCCCGGGCAGAACTAGTCATTGTGTAGAGTGGTAGACCACGCAAGGGTTCATACATATATCACTACTGGGGTTTGTCACAGTAGAGCAAATCCCTAACCTTGCCGAATCGCGACGCGGAGAGAGAAAATGACATGGAGATTTTCATGATGAGAGAGAGAGAGAGAGAGAGAGAGAGAGAGAGAGAGAAAGAGAGAGAGAGATGTTTCTTAGTTTAGTTAATGGAAGGACATTCTCTATCACCGGCTTCTATGGAGACGAAGGAGCTGTGAGGGCGGGGCGGGAGGTGTGGGTCACTCCCACCTCCAATTCAAAGTACTGAAATGTACATCAACACCTCTGCTAAGTTTATTAGAAAATCTTTTAATCAAAGAGATATTTATCTCCAAATTTTATATTGTATAATACGTTTCCATTGTGAAGAAGTAAATGTGTACATCTCGCTACAATTTACCGAACGAGCTCAAAAATACCACCAGTTATCTCCCACCAGCGAGGCACCGTCCCAGCCTCAACTAGCTCTAAGCCGCCGACCGGTCTCCCGATATGTGTGGTAATGTAGAGCATGTTAGCATGTGTGTGTGTAAGGGGGCGAGGATAAGACAAGGAAGAGGTAGGAAAGATCGCGCGCGGTCCGTGGCCCGTTTGTTAGGGTACTGCTCCGGCATTCACCTGACGTTGATCGGAGAAACCACGGAAAACCTCCGATCAGAGTACCCGGCAGGAGGACGTTTGAAATATCACTGACACTCATTTTTTTATTTCCGTTCTAATTGAAAGTACTGAAATGTACATCAACACTTCTGCTAAGTTTATTAGAAAACCTTGTAATGAATAAGATACTTATCTCCAAATTTTATATCGTATAATACTTTTCCATTTGTGAAGAAGTGTAATGTGTACCCCTCGCCACAATTTACCAAACGCGCAGAAAAAAATCAACTCAGACGCTTATCCGATACCAATCACTAACCAATAACAAAATGACAAAGTTTCTCGAAACGTACACCGTGTCAGACACACGTTCTGATTGTTTCATTCACAAAAAGCAAAAAAAAGCACAACCAAACACAAAATGCTCTCGGGACAAACACAGAGCAACCTTGTGACATTTCCGAAGGGGCGCCACATGTTAGCCGAGAGAACGTGAAAATCACGTCTGTCGGCCGCCACCACACGCCATTCCGACAATATGGCGCTTGTGCGCGCGAGGGCGGTGGCGGGGAGAGGGGAGGGGGAGGGCAGCTGTCACGCGAGCACAAGAAGTTGGGACCCGACCACGCCCCCGCACGATGCGAAAGGGACCTGCGCAATCGCGGGCGGCCACATTCTCACTCGTTATAGCAAATACCCTGCTCTGAGAAAAATAATCTATTACTCCCAAAAACATCGTGGTTGTTTTGAACGTGTTAGTAACGCAAGTAAAGAAGGATTCTTAATACGTAACTGGAGCATCAGGGTCCTGGAGACTTCATTTTTTTTGCTTCAATATATTGACACAAGGAGTTCTGCGGAATCAAAACTCCTGCGTTCGGTATATTCACTTCAGTATATTGACTAACCTGTCTAATGTTTGACTGCGTTACGCTGTGGGCTGCTGTGAAATTATGTATGTATTTGTAAGCAACGACAAGAGTCCTGGAAACCCTGCGGCTTCGTTACGTTTGTGTATTTTGCCCTAGTTTTCTTTGTGTAATCTGCTTTGTAAATATATATGCTGCGGTGAAAGTTATTTTACCCGAATAGTACCCCAACAGTTATTTTACCCGAATTATGGTATTTACAAAAATGTTCATCAAAATTGATTTTCCCTGATCAATCTTGCTTATGCCGCGGCCCCTTGAATTTGAAACATATTTTGATTTTGAGGAAGGGCGGCCGAACGATAATGACTTCTCGGTTTTTCTTTAATTTTTTTCTCGAATAGAGCAAAGTTCGATTATGAAAAAAGACACTGATTTGATTTCGTTGAATTCACTGATTTTCAAAATTGCAAAACTTTTTATTCAATAAGTTCAATATTCATGATAGAATTCTTTCAAAATAATTTTAAATAAGATCATGTAAATTTGTTTGCGTAATTTTGAGAAAAAGCAATTTCAGAAATAAGATATTCCTAAAAAGCTCCAATTGTTTTCAGTTTCTTACCTGGATAATGGAAAGTATGTCTATAAAACGGCTCAGGTAAGGTATTCTTGGAACTATCTGGATTGTCAATAATCAGTTAGTAGATATATTACAAATAATTTGAGAAATATGTGATGTAGCAATAATTTACTTTAATTTTGGATAACTGCCAAGTACACAAGTAAATACTTGTACTTACAATGTCTAGCACTTTACTAATATTTTGTATATTCTCCTTTCTTGAGGGCGGAAAACGCGTGAACGACCGGCTTGCGACGTTTGACTTTCAGTTGAAAGAAGGGAAATATTAGAGACGACAGAAATGAAATATTTATACATAAAACATTATTTATACATAATACATAAAACATGTTTTATGTATAAAAAATATTATATTGAATGTGACGATATGAACATGTTTGAGTGAGTTCCTTTGGGCTCTTCTTAACAAGCAAAATTAGAATGTTTTCAAATGAAAAAAAATTGTTTGTAATACGAATTCATTGATGATATTAGTGTTTTGTAATAAAAATATAGTGAAGAAGAAACATCTTTTACCTAGATACTATGGATGTACACATCAATTGTACAAACGACAACTTCGTACCTTTAATGTTTTAGAAGATAAAAGGAAGCTTTAGCATGAGCGAATCACTCATATACAGTTTCATTATTCCTTGAAATTATATCATAAAACGAAGATTGTTACAAAAATACTTGGCAACACAGAACCGAGTACTTCAACTCCAGATGAATCACGCAACGCCGTAGGCACCGGCGGAGGCGACAGCAACAGCTTCCAACAGTCGCTTCTCCCTTTCTATCATGGCCGGTCATTCGGGATGCCAGGCTACAATGGCTCTTGCATAATACTGTTTGCATTCTAATTAATAGGTGCACTTCTGGCAATGTCATGCGTCACACTGACGAACACATTTCATCAAGTTCATTTGGTGTATAATTTAATTAAAGTTTTCATAGTGTACAAACATATTCGGTGCGAGTACGTTTTCGCCAAGAAAACACGTGCAAATGTATCTATCAGTATCATCGTAATTATTCCATCTTCAAATAAGAAAGGTATTGGAGTAATTCGAAACAAACAACATAAGAAAAAAAGCTACGAGCAAGTCACAAATTCTCAATTTTGAAACGCAATGGTAATCAATTGCAAAACTCATCTACAGTGGTTAAGAAACTTTTCTTACTCAAAATTAATGTGAACTATTTAAATTCATTTGTATAAGATATAAGATAGAATTTTGAAAAGCATGTGCTTCAAATTAGAAAATATCATTAATTATTAGTAAATGTTTTTCCAAATGCTTAATTTTATTCATTAACCATTCATTTGACCCTTTCTTTACAAAATATAAATATTTCAATTATATTTTGAGTTGAATTTCTTTAATATCATAAGGAACTACTAGAGACTCAAAAATGAATAGAACAAACGTTTTTAATACAAGCAATAACCAACCAAAAACAAAGACATGTAACGTTATTTTTAGTTTATATTTTTAGCGAGCCTGATGGCACAAGCTACAATTCTTGGTTGTCTGTAAAAATGCATAATATCTCATTTGTTTGTATTTTAAAGACAATAATAGGGAGATGCGGAAAAATTTCAAACATACCACAAGAGACCACGTAGAGTTGATTAACTTGTATTTTTTAAAGGAGAAAATGCCGAAGAGACCGAAAAAAAGAAAAGCAAACATATAACACCTTGTATTTTTGTACCAGTTTCGTTCAGACATGTAAACTTTATGCTTCCTACTTGTTCAATTTAAGAAGCACACTTGCTTTTTGACAGAATTTTGTGAACGAGAAGAAAAACTTAACGGCAGGCTGCCGATTCCTGGAGAATTCGCTGTTGGAACGCAACGATTCTTTGAAATCGTCCCGCATTGTCGGTCTCGTGTATGTTGCATGCCTTGTGTATTACGAGTAACAAGATCAAATGGAGAGGGCTTCCCTTCGCTGGGTGAGATTTTAGTCGACGATTGTGAATTTTACTAACAGACGTGACTTAAGTTTAGGACTTATGTCGCGCACTATTCTAAAACCAAGTGTTCGAAGCTCAAAAATATTATTTGCTTACTGAACAAAGAAATGTGTGCAACCATAAAATGCAAAAGAGAAAGTCTAAGTGACTTGATATGGAACTTCGAAAGAAACTATTATAGAATATATTTATGATCCATATGTTAATGGGACTTTGTCAAGAGAACGTAATATTAATTAGATGTTTATTGATCTTTCGAAAAGTGTGTTTGCATCATGAAGGCTATTTGTATGTAATACCAAACGGGTTGAATAAAATTTTGTCTAAATACACATATGGTACATTAAGAACAACACTGATTAGTAGCCACATGTAATCTGTGAATCGTGATTCTCCTTATATTACAAATACAATTAGGATAGTGTCAAATAATATGTCTAATTTAGGGTTAAGTTACGCGAACGTAGGACACAGGCATGCTGACGGTGCTGATAACCAGCTCTGCCCATCTGCACATCATGTCGATTGTCAAGGACGAGATCTAGTGCTACTTTGTAACACCACTGCCACGCGTCTGTGAGGTAAAGCGCGGGTTGTAGACATTTTTTTTTTATGAAAAACAGTACATCATAATTTGTAACTAGGAAATAAGGGTGCTACTGAATGCGCCTTCCGAATATCGTATTCAAAATACTTTATTAAAAGAATGTTAACAAACTGGTTTTAATTTACGTGAAAGAATTATGAAGAGTGTCTTTGGAGTAAAAAATCCTGTGATTGATAAATACTGATTTGATAGCTCTCTGAACAACGCCTTTCAACACCATTCTCATAACGTGAGAAGATAATACTGGAGAGAATCACCGTCTAATACATCAATAATGAGAGATATTTTTCTTAAATTCGTTTATCATCATCCAATTGCGAACATTCTCATAAATTGGTAAATGTTTTCGAAAACTTTCGCTTAGTTTCTAGTAATTTGATTATCTATTCTTTTACTAAAAGTACTTTTTAACATTAATTAAAGAATATTTGAGGTCATGCATATGTTTACTTTGTCATTTACGTAGAAATTTCTTTCCACACTTTTCCACATTTCGGTTCGCATGTCGTTTGTTCCTTTATCCCACGTAGAGAGCTTCACAAACACATGGGTATGAAAAAAGTTCTACTCGTATATCCACCCTGAATCTTGTGAACACACGCAGTAAAGCCGCGACTCGACTGGGAGCAGGCGCTCGCAGCCAGCACGCCAAAACACCCAGGAGTTTCGGCTGCTGGTAGGCTTTGACGAGTCAACCCCGACAAGTTCCAGCAAGCGTTCGTTGTGCCTCTCACTATTTTACAGCATCCAGTGTTTGAATAACATATGTCGGTGCAGGAATAATTTAAAAAATATTTATCTATATATTATTATATTTCTCTCCTCTGGGATGGCTCATGGGCAGCGTACTAGCTTCCCGTGCTGTGGCCCCCGGGTTCGATGCCCGGTCGAGGCAAAAGTATAGTTGTCGCATTCCTTTAAAATCGTTCAAGTTTCTGTAGCTGTGTGACGAATAAATGCTCAAGCTAGTTACGGTCTTACTAGTTAACGGTGAAGAGAATACGTCATGTTCGCCTCATGTCGGTCTTCCCCAAGTGGGAGTTTAACTAGGTCCAGGCAAGGGGATGCGGTAGCTGGCCGGCGAAGTCGGATTACCGATGTAAAAACGCCAAATACATACATGCATTATTATATTTCTACCGCATTAAAATACATACATTTATTTGATAAAAAGGGGGGAAGAAATAGGGTGTTATTTTTTTTTTTAGTTGTCCGAAATTCTGTAATAATTGCTTATTATAAAATTGCAAGTACCTCTCTTTTTTTGAATATATTTGCAATATTTATTTAAAACAGGGTAAGTTGGCAAAGTTACCAATAATATTTTTGGGTGCACGTGAATGGATTGTCTATAAGTTATACTGTTTCCGATAGCTAAAATATGAAATTGCATGAACTCTGTATTAGTGTCAAGAATAAAAATTTTTTAAATTTATAATCATTTAATATATTTCTAGACAAAAAATGTTTTCCCGGAAAATTACTTTAGAAGGAGAAGCTTTTCACCTGATAAAAAGTGAATACCAACGACGTAATTCTTCTTTACCTTTTATTACCATAGTCGCATTATGAATAGCGTGTAAATCCTACGAGCAGCTCAGCGAACGCAAAAGCTGGTTAACAATGCCTTAATACCGCCGTGCAGGAAGAAGCTTCTTGTGTACGCTCTAAGAAGCTCTTAAGAAGCAAGGAGCAGACAGGAAGATGGGCGTCGGTCACTCTGCCGCCTCCTCACAAGCAGCATCATCTTCGGCGGATCCTCTGAATAAATTGGCAGGCGGCGGGCGCTAGACCTGCTCAGGCAAATGGCCAGCAGGAGCCCACGCTTTCAAACGCGTTAGCAGCGCTCGGCTCGGGCGAAGTCTAGGTATTACGATAATGAAGCGTTATGAACCGTTAAGACGGAACCCGCCATTAATCCGCATTGAACAGGAGGGAAACTTTGCCTTCGTATGCGACTTTGCTTTTAGGGGCCGAGTTACTCGCGCGTAGTAACTGCGTGCTTTCTTATGCAAGAAATATGCAAGCCTTGCATTTTTAATGAGCTTGAAGCGATTGAAGTAATAACTTAAGCTTCAGAAAGTTAAAAGACGAAAGAATTTTCGGCGCGTCGTTAAAGAAATTTGTTGTTTTGTTCATAACACACTATCGTAATCGCTCAAGCATGATATTTAAACGAATTTTATAGTAAGCGAAACTTTCATTAACATCACTTTTATTTCAATTTATATAATATTCTGAGTAAATTCGTTTACCTTTTTCGAACAATATGAAGTAATTTATAAAACTGGACTTACATACAGCACAAAGACACGGCCAAAACAATGAAAATCTTTAGTCTGGGACAGAGTGTCATTTTTCATTTTCAAACTTTTTTTTCGTTCAAACACGATGCTCCTGTCAGTACAAATATGATACATTGATATTTCTCCTTGATTCATTTATACTTCCCAGCAATTCTTTCTCAATTTTCTCCTCATTATCTGTAAAAAATTTATTAACGGATCGCACCTTTAAAAATGTCAAGTGTGAGACCCTGTTCTAGATACAAAGCGAAAAAGTGTTGACTTTACAACAATACTCATTTAACTCACTGAATGTATGTACAGAAATATTTCTATTAATATAAACTAATTGAACATAAACATTGTGCACTAAAACGTATTAAATTGTACTCAACCCTGCATTGAACAACCTTTTTTTCTATAACGCGCTGTCCTAGGGAAGGTTAAAAAACGTCCTTCATCAATTTGACATTACAGGATTTTTTCATACACATTTTAATTTGTAGTTCATAAACATTTTAATTGCCTTTACAAAATGACAAGATTTTCGGATCGGATACATACTACGGCGTACCAATCTTAGCAACATATTTCACAAGCCATGTTGCTGAATTACTAACATTGTCAGATTCAGTATTACTTAACGTACTTATGCCATCTGATTCTTCACTCTCAATATTACAGGTTTCATCTTCATTTTAACGTGCATACTTATTACAGATGTCATTTTTTCTCATTGTATTCAAAAAAATTCCAAATCGGTTCTAATAAGTATTTACTTATTTTGTTACTGCATCCTGCCATGATGAAAGACTGATCAATACTACTTACTAAAAATACTGTTTGGAATATTTTACCGTCTTCAACAATGGAAAATAAATTTGATTTGAAAAGTAAGTCTCATTATTGAATAATAATTCTGTGCTTCTTATATGAAAACGTTGGTTTCAAGTTAGACCAAGGGAGGGTCATTGGGTGTCCACCTCATATGTCTGACTTCATAATTTTGTTGTGTCAGTTATTAACATGACAGAGATTATATAACAATAAAAGTCATTCTATTTCCGACATAAAATCAGAATGTAGCGGTTTGAGGCACATTACTCCAATTTTAAAAGAGCTTTAAAAAATGTGTGGACACAACATGACCGTTCCGTGTTATATACAGGATTAAATATTGCTCCGAGAAAATCTCTGAAAATTATTAAAATCTCGGGGTTTCGTCTTGAGTATTAGGGATCCATATATTACTGAAATTATGATACTGGCTCACATTGTAAGACAAAACACCTCTTATAATCCTACTATTAAGACATAGAGCCTCACTTTTGCCTCTACTAGCACTATTGTTTGCGAATGTTTCATGCGGGCTTGCTGTAAGTTACCCAAATAAATATTCCATTTCTAGTGTGGTAATTGAGAAGTATTAAGTTCCTGGACACCGTGAATTACACGAGAATTATTCAGCTATTCGAGATCCTTCCACGTGGTCATGCCTAAGATCTACAGCAGCTACTCGCTCTTAAAATATAGTATGTCACCTGTGACCTCAGAGTGAAATTATCATGTTTAAATATTAGCAGCCTTGAATAGTGCTGCCGGGCATTGTATCTTCAATATCTGTGAGATGGCCCCTACGAGTTACCAGTTCTTCGCGAGCCTTGACTCTTGCGCCTCACATCTCTTCGATATCCAAAGAACCTCCTGAGTCTTTTTTGTTATTCGCATTGGTGATGTGAGTAGCAACATCCCTCTCCTCGACATGGCTGTCTCAGGAAACCACTAGACACACTTCTTACAGTTTCCTGTTTGATTATTACCTTTAATACCACATAGGTCTTTCTCATATCTTATGATCTGGGAGGGGAAATGAATGCGAATGAATAAGCGATGAATAAATGAAAGAAGGAAGAATACGATGAATAAATCAATGAATCAATAAAGGGAGGAAGGAAGAAATGAAGAAACGGAGTGAAAGTGACAGCATCTCTTGTCTCCGCGGTACTCGAAATACCTCTATGATTTTTTTACACTGCCAGGGTGAATGGGATGAAATGAGTGTTTGCATGGTGACATATTGGAAGTGTAATGGGTTTAATGTCACAAACACAGGGGGAAGATAAATAACAGTAATAAATTTAATATAATAATAATAATAATAATAATAATAAAATAATGCAAATTATTACAATATTCACTTTTGCGGGACTAGATTCCACAGCAGGACTGCTACAACGCACATTTTCGCAGAACTGATCCGAACTTTTGCCGCCAGGAAGGCAAACTAATTTATTTTATTCTGGATTATAAGAAGTCAGAACACACTGGTATTTTTATGAAGCTAGAATAACATTTCCTATATTTTATCATTATATGCCGAATATCGTTTAAAATTTCAATCTGCAATGTTGAACGATGTATTCATATTTCATTTCAACGGAAAAAAAATAATGTCTTCAATAAACCTTTTACAAATATTCATGTTAATTCGCTTATATCATGTTACCTCATAATACATCATTATTCGTTGATGGAACAATTTTTTTTAATAAAAAGAATCGGTTGAGCAACACGTAACAACGTTACAATACGCCGCCTACCCTTCATTTTGAAAATGATCTCTACTCGCGACTCCGGTTACCTACGCCAATAATGGAATTATTGAAATGAAAGTTCGCAATGAGTTTCTCATATTACGAGAGTTGTATTTTACGAAATAGACATATTAAAGCTAGAAATACGTAGATTGAACAGTTCACTTTCATATTATTAAATATACTCATCAGATTCATGTTTCATAAATTGTTTCCTCAATAAATAAACAAAATGTTTGTTTATTAAAAGAAATTACTGGTTGATTTTTTCGATGTATTTACATTTCTAATGTTTATTTTTAAAATATTACTAGAAACAAATATATCTACGAAGAAAGTATATTAAATTAGCAATTTTCACCTAATAATATTTGTATCACAAAACATGAGTCCAGAGGCATTCACATGCCCTATAATTTCACACAAAATGTTACTCCTATCAAAAGTATAAATCAATATCTCAATGCAAAAGAAATAACTTACATAGGTTAATTTGCATTAGAAGTAAATTTTTTTTAAGAAAAAATTCGGAAACTAGTTTAGTCCGAGTCAAGTTGCTTCATCTGCACCTACCCCCTCCTGGGCGAGCCTGTTGTTATCACGTTGAAATTCGTCGCTCATACATGAAGTCAGGTGTATATAATTCGTATATTCTCATTGTAATAGTTGCATTGGCAACGTACCATATTTCGTGAGTTAAAACAGCAGAACATCACTCGTAACACAAGTCCGGAAAACGTCATTCAACTCTGGAAACATGTCACTCGTGTATTTCCTGAAATGGTGACAAACTGCAACCCTTCTGTCCACCCGGTAGACTAATGCACTGACGAGAAAGTCGATACCCCGAAAACGTTACAACTGTCGCGCCAATACGCAATGTCCCGCATTTTAAACAACGCTCTTCAGTGGAACTACAAAACGCTGGGGCTCTATCTCCCCTCGCTACCAACACGATGCGCTGCTGTCCACCGCGTGTTCCACTTCTAACAAGAACAGGGTCTGCTTCGGGTGACAATGTTGGCGATGTCAGTTTGGAGGACATGACGCTTCCGGGCACTATCATAGCCTAGACGTTAGGACATACTTGAAGCGCGCTGGTTATAGTCGCGAGAGCCAAGAAAAGTTTTGAAATTTAAATATGTTGATAATGTTTTTACACAAATAAAAATTGGCCCGCCCCCCTATATGTCCTGGCAATTATTACATCCTCCTCATATATTTCGTCTACCTTTGGATGATTGCTTGGTTAGTGATTCAGGGTGCGTCAACAGCTTAGGTCATTAGTCCCGTACGTGTAGTGCATGTTTTTCCTCGGGAGATGATGGTGATCTTCCCCCGCTGGATGGCGAGATCCGGTGTCGACTTGCCGTCGGGTAGCGGGATTTCCCCCTGTCCACAACTCTCCCACCAGCGGGGCACCGCCATAGCCGGGACAATATCTAAGCTCCTGACCGGTCCCTCGGAATATGGGGTAGTGTAGTGCATGTTAGTGTGTGTGTGTGTGTGTGTGTGTGTGTATGTAAGGAGAGAGGTTAGGACAAAGAGGAGGAAGGGAAGTCAGTCCGTGGCCCGTTTGTTAGGGTACTGCTCCGTCCTTCGCCTGGTGTTGATCGGATAAACCACGGAAAACTACCGATCAGAGCACCTGGCTGCCAGAATTATCCTCCAGACAGCATCTGAACTCGACCTAGCTGAAACTGTAGTGTCGAAAATCCTACCGCCGTCGGGACTCAAACCTAGAACCTACCAGTCAGAGGCACTGCAGTGACAATTGATGTGCTGAGCCACCGCTTCTGGTCTCTAATTGTATAGAAACAATTACGCAGCGGAAACGATTTTACTTGGGATTCATACTTTTCTATCGAATTTAATCATGTCATATGTTAATCATGTCATATGGCAAAGTATTCTAAAATAATATACATGTATTGTATGTGATTTGTTTTGTAATGAGCTGCTGATGCTGTTACCTGACGATTATGATTAGTGGATATGATGTCGAGTGTTATAGTTAGGAATATTGGAGTTTTCTGAAAAGATATTCCCGCCCTTAATCAAGTCATTTTTGACAAACAATACTGATTTGTAAATCAACAGACCAGGTAATGCTAAAATTTTTAGATTAATAAAGAGAGGCTAACAAGAATCACGTGAGTGCGATTTGGTAAGTAATCGTACAATTCTGTTTTGTAATCTACAAGTCTGGGAGCTATAAGATGCATTTACCCAAAATATTATGCCATGTTTCAGGCGGAATGAAAATTCGCGAAATATACACAACGAGCAGAACAAAGAGTGTCTGAATTTGAAAGAATTCTAATCGCCAAACATAATGAACTTAATTTAGCGTTCAACTCATTTAAATGGACGTTGCATTTGAGGTTTGAGAGACCTCAAAATTTTTGATTACCTAAACTTAATGTACTCCATTTTCATTGGAGTACAGAATTGTTATTTGAAATTGAAAACTGCATTATCTGATTCTCTTTTCGTTTACTATTAATTTGTTATTCGGAACCAATTTGAAATATTTGATATTGGAATATTTACAATTATTTATTGCAAACATATTCGTATCATTCACAAAGACAGAACTGTTCTTCCGTTTCAAATCGTCGCGGACATGGCGTATACGTATGGTAGGAAGAGAATAGGTCCTAAAATCGATTCATGCGGGACTCGATATGCAATTGGCAGAGTGACAAAGATATGTACATAACGTTGTATCATTTCAGTACGGTATTTTCACTCTCGAAGATCGTTTTTTAAGATATGAACATAACCAGTCTAGAACAATACAATGGATTCCGTATGAAAGTAATTTTGAAAGTAAAATGTCATGATCAATGACGTCATAACTTTTGAAAGTTTTAAAAGTAAAACAATAAGTGCTTGCTTTCGCTTTAATGAATGAAGCGACATCTTAAAAAAAAGAAACAATGGTTGTTTCAGTAGATTTTGTTTTGTAAATCCATGTTGGCCATCTGAAGGTGTGTTGTGTTTACTGAGAAAGGTTTCCATTCGTACGTAAAAAAGTCTCTAATATTTTTGAAAAAACTGATAGAAGAGAAATGGGCCGATAATTTTGAATTTCATTTTTCTTGCCCTTTTTGAAGAGCGGCTTAATTTTAGCTGTTTTGAAAATATCTGGAAACGTTCCGATGCATAACGTTGAATTAAATATGTGAGTTAACGGGTGCATAATGGCAGACGCACAGGTCTTTAACAAACAATCCGGAAATTCACTTAAACCGGCGGAATATTTATTATTTAGTTCACCGAGTATTATGAGAATTTCATAGGAAGAAGTTTCGGAAATGAACATCGTGTCTAAAATGTTTTGGGAAATGTCTGATATTAATGTGTTGACGATGGTCAGCTATTGCTTGGACGTCTGCTATGTCCCACGATGTTGGACTGTCGAGTAACAATGAGATTCGAGTGCATTTCAATCTGATTTAGTGGATGAATCTAATGGATTATGCTTGTGGGGAAATGGAAGTTGAGCAACATTTGTGGTGGTGCAAAAAGGTGGAAGTCATTTCGAGTTTGTGCGTCTACTGAAAAGAGGAAGGCTATTGAGAAGAAGTAAAACTTTCCTTTTCTTGATAAAATGAAGCTATCCAATAATTCGTACGTTAAAGGATTCAAAAGAAAACTGGAAGTAGGTATAACATTAGTAACACATTTACCTTTTCTATTCTGGTAATGTGAGAAATTCGTGTTTTTTTCTACTGTCCTCCTGGAGATGTTTTATACTTTTTTGACCCTTAGACTTCGTGAGATGTGCCTCCATTACCTAAGCTCTCACAGTGGCTGCATCGTTTGTATTGCCATGTATTCCGAAAACAAGTCAAAAATGGGAGAAAAGTCAGTATATACATTTTAACTTTGTAAAAATATATCCCTGTTACTAACGATCATAAAGCGAACTTAAATTCGAGAATTAACAGCTTTGCCGTTCACAGTCGGAGCTTGTACATTTTCCTAATTCTCAGAACCCAAACAGATATCTAACTGTGATCTGTTTTTGCATTAAGCATTATCTGTTTTTGGCTTGGTTTCAGCAAAACTAGACAGACAACAACGCAATTCTCCGAACCCGAAGGGCTTGTTCACTTCACAGAATAATCATAGGCAAAATCACGACAGGCTTGGAGATTAACGGTCTGAAGCGAACGGCTCGTCCTCAATGGGCGATAGTTCAAGCCTGAAGCAGATTAAGCAGGAAATTTTGAATTTTGATTGGTTGGTTGATTGATTTGTTCGTGTTTCCGGGCGCGTCAACTGCTTTGGTCATTAGTCCCGTTAGTGTAGTGCGTGTTTTTTTCGCGGGAGATGGTAATCTTTCCCCGCTGGATGGTGGGTAGTGGGGTTTCCTCCTAACCAGGACTCTCAGGGCACCAGCCGGGACAAGCTAGAAACTCCCGACCGGTCTCCCGGCATATGTGGTAGTGTAGTGCATGTTGGTGGTGTGTGTGTGTGTATGTGAGGAGAGGATAGGACAAGGAAGAAGAAGGACAGATCCCGCGCGGTCCGTGGCCCGTTTGTTAGGGTACTGCTCCGGCATTCACCTGGTGTTGATCGGAGAAATTTTTGAAATTAGTACAGCGGCCGCTAATGCAAAAAAAACATCTATCATCGAATATAACTAACATTTGAAATTTTCAGTTTTGAAATGTCAATTTTATTATATTTATTTACAAAAATTAGACAATGATCACAGGATCTGAAGCTTTGTTTGGCGAGTAAATTTTCGCCTACAGATGGCACAAATAATATAGTGTACTATTCGTTGTACTTTTTTATTACGTGCTAAGCTGTTTTCTGAACTAATTATGAGTTTACATGATATTAGGATTGCCAGATTTTGGGTACAAAAAAGAAAAAAAGCACGCGAAAGAAATCTTATCGACAGTGGCTGGTGAGTCGGTCGCCGCATGATGCAATGGTGTGAGTCGGATCGTCGGGTGAGTAGATCGTCGCATTGTATCATGGGTCGTCGAGTTAGCGATGTCGATGCCATCGCAGATTGCAACGTGCTGTTCATTTTTTAACGAAATGTTCTGTGCTCGCTTCGCCTACTGAATATATCAAATACCCTAAAATTTGAAATATAACAATAGCACAATTCCTTCACGCATTTTTTGAAGATGAATAAAGAAGATTATAGTTCTTCGGACAGTTTGGATTTTTCGGCGCAAGACACATCCATTAAAAACTTTAACTAGGAAAACTTCGGTTAACAAAATAGAACATTAAATGGAAACGTGATTATAACTGGCTGTGCAAGTTCAATTCAAGCGAGTATAAACCATGTTGTCGCCTGTATGAGGAAGAGTGGAAAGTTTCTAATGTTGAACTAAATTAGATCAAAATGCACCCAAAAACAAGCTTTTACATGAAGATTGCGATCTATCATGCTGAAAAAAACTTAAGAGACTATTTCGCAAAGTCAGATATGTTGTCATGCGATTATGAAAATACCTTTAAAATATCAGCTGCTGAAATTTGATTACCTACAGATTAGGTTGTATGTGATTGAAATCTCTATAAATGTATTTGCTTCGATTCTTACGATTAAAATATTACTTCTTTTCCAAACAAATCACGCTTTTTTTCACTAAGATTTGTTAAAAATCATTACTTGGACGAAAAATAATCTAGCAACACTCATACATACATACATGGCCACAAAGGAAATTATTACCACAGTAGAGAGAAGTGTTTCGAGACCACCAATAAAAATTCTGTCGCGGGAATGAGGTAATAAAATAATGTAAACTTTCAAACTAAGAGCGTTTGCTATTTCAAATACAACTAAGAATATTTACAAAACGCGTGACATGTCTGATCGTTTGTGCCCGCATCTCTCAGTGACAAGGACGTTGCCACAACTAAAAACTCAGTGGTAGGTGTGGCCCAACGAAATCTTTCCTCCTTGCACTTATTTATTTATTTTACGTCAAAAACAGTTAAAGAACTGCGTATGACGTTAATCACCTTGACAAAGGAGAACAGTACTCAACATGTCTCTGGAACTTATACGTAAGATACCATAGACCTCTGATGTAGGTAGATTAAAGTAAATATAAGTTTAATATATTATTAAATATAAGTTTAAAAGTAAGTTTAATGTGTAATTTATATCTATTCGTATAATTTCAGCTCTGATGATCACTACGCGATCGAAAAGATCTTAAGCAGAAATATAAAAATTGATACCAGACAACATCTGTTTTATTTACTTTGAATTAATAAGGTATCTACATCACCAACAGTCTAATTAATTAATAAGTAGGTAGATTAATAGATAAATGAAAGTTCGTTTTTGTTGTTACGTTTATTAACAATTTTACATTTATTTTTCCGTATATATTATTATTTTTGCAGTGTCAAATTATTTCATAGATTTCTACCCCAGTTCAGTCATACTACCGAGATTACGTAGATAAGATTTTCTCACGTTCGCTGCTATAATCGAATTTATCTAATTCAACGCGGGGTTCTCTCCTCGCAGGGGATGGTGCAGAATCTTCATACGACTCTGACGAAGACTTGAAAAAGTCCACCCGAGTTTCCCAGTTTGTCACGATACCCTCGTCTTTAATGTCAAGGTGGACGGTGGGTAGGGTTTCCGGATTTGTCTCCAATTGTTGTCAAGTTGGTCCCTAATTAAGACCAGGTTTTCAAAGAAGTACATTCCTGCAAGTCATACATACATACATACAGTCATACATACATACATACAGTCATACATACATACATACAGTCATACATACATACATACATACATACATACATACAGGGAAATCGAGACGGGATCCGTCATGATGAAGAGTTTTTGCACTTGACCAACCTCAGAGCTCGAATGAACCTTAGCTAGGAGTCTAGTCATGGGGAGGAGGAGTTGAGGAAACCAGGAGCGGCCGCATTTCAAGGTAGAGGTGTCAGCCTTCGCAGACCGTGTGCCTAGGGAGGTGGATGGTGCAAATGCAACCGCATGTCCAAGGTGTTTTACTTTAGAGACTCAAACCCTCTGGTTCAAGTGGTGCGTCACACGCCACAACAAACAAATCAAATTTCGCCTCTCTTCCTACGTTCCTGACTTCATTCTCATCATTATGAATCGTAGGTCTCAGCGATGAGTCTCATAACACTCATGAACTTTAAATTGATTGATTGATTGATTTTATCGTGTTTCCGGGCGCGTCAACTGCTTTGATAATTAGTCCCGTAAGTGTAGTGCATGTTTTTTCTCGGGAGATGGCGGTGATATTTCCCCGCTGGATGGCGAGATCCGGCGCCGACCTATCGTTGGTCAGTAGGGTTTCCCCCTAACCAGGACTCTCCTTCGACCTAACTGAAAAGCTAGTGTCGAAAATGCTGCCGCTTTCAAGACTCGAACCTAGAACCTCCCGGTCAGAGGCACTGCAGTGACATCCGTTGATACTCCCGGTTCTCATAATTTTGAAAGATTTCAGCAACTCTGCGATTATTCAATACTACATATAGGGTCAATAAATATTCAGGAGGGCAGGGCTGCTTGAGAGAGGGAGGGGGAGAGATGTAAAGAGGCAAAGGATGGAGACGTAGGGAGACGTAGAGATGTAAAGAGGTAAAGGAACGTGAGACGTAGATACAGGGAGGTTTTGTGGAAGATAGAGCTTGCGATGGACCGAACGAGAGATAGAAGAAAGAGAATGAAATAGATAGAAAAACATAGAGTAATAATAAATATTTGCCAGTACCAAGCTTACGACACCAGTTACATTATTTTACGGTAGCTTTTCAAGAAGATCACCAGACCTGACTGAGCTGACTGATGAGGGGCACTTTCTCCATGGACGCTTTTGAGAACGCGTTCTCAGCGGTGGAATGAAAGGAGGGCGCGAGACGAGCACGCGGGACAGGGGGAGAGTAACCCTTTGCAGGAGACGTTTAAATATATCAAACGCCAAACTGGATTATTTACATGTCTGGACTTTTTCAACATTTCATAGATGCGAATGTAATAAGCATAATCTGCCGGGAACACTCGTTTTAGGAAGATTTTTAAAAAATTCAAACATATACATTGAAAAATTACGCATTTTTTTCGCGATTACAGCCGTTTAATTTTTGATGCAGGGTTAAATGTTTAGGCATCTTTAAAATATTTTTTTCTTAGTGTCTTTTAATCATTGTGTAATACCTAGGCTGCAAGGTAAGAGAGTATAAGTCGGAAAATTGTCAAAATGAAATAAGTCCACACTAATTTCAGGAAGTAGTGCAATATTTTTTTATACACTATAACGAACCATTTTGTTCTAATAGCACAAGTAAACATGTTTATATATGTCCAGGGAAAAAGAGTACAAGTGAACTTGCACTGTTAGTGCCACAGTGAAACATCGTATATGTCATGTTGTACTCTGACTTCATCATGGAAATTGATAAACAAAGTGATGACTTAATCTCTTTGATTCAGTGAATGTTACCGTTATTAACTATTTGAATTATAACTTTTCTGATAATTCTTTCAAGTTGAAAACAGATTATTACTAGTGTGACTGCCATATAGTGTATATAACTCTGAAGCGAGTATTATTTAATTGGTGGTTCAGTCGTTAGGTATTAATAACAGTGACTTTTTGAAGATGTCTGCCCTGATCTAGAAGAATTTTCTGAACTGGTGCTGCTATCCCCTCAACCATTGACGATTTTGTGCAAACTCTGTTGTAAATTAGGACATTACTACATTTTAATTTCAACCCTTAAAATGATGCTCATGTTGTATTCAACGAACACAATAGCGTAAGTCTAGTTCTCAGTACATGCAAAATGGAATAAGTCACGTTTTTCCTTAAATACTTTACTTTCAATAACAAGCTCTTGCGGATAATTATACTGGCTAAAAACATTGTTGTTAACAAAGGGTAAAAAGTTTTTTCTATCATTTGTTCCAAGAAAATCATTGAAAGATATCTCCCGAAAAATGCCACTTTTTGATTTACGAAATTGCCTCCTCGCAGCCGAAATATGTTAATTTGTATTTGTTGGTACATTTTCTGTATATTGCAAAAGTTTAACACTCGAATTTAAACGACCTTCATGTTGACTCCTAAAATAACGTTTTTTTTGTATGTAATTTTGTCTCCCTTGTCAGGCCTTGAAAGCTGTAAACATTAGTATCATGTTGGCTGGCTTTCACATATACATCACTGATGGCCCTTTCAACAGTTGTCGCCAGCCTCTATCCTACCATCTTTCGTTCCACTACCAAGTACTTCCTCATGGCAACTTGGTGTGGGCATGAGTCGCAACAATGAGGTATTTAGTACCTTCCTGTTTTCTTTTGTTATTATAATACTCCTCTTTTACTATTTATTTTCAGCTTTCTCAATTCTCACTTTTAAACATACCTGTTTACTGAGAAGCACAAAATCACGAGTATTTGATTATATTTTATGGCACTTCGATACATAGCAAAATATGACCTACCGACGTTCGCAAAATTGCAACAAACTCGCTGAGAAATGATGCAGAAAGCAATCATTACATGCATTTAATATAAAAGTAACGTTTGTTACTTTTGCTAACATTTCAAGAAAACAACTGAATTATCCATTAAACATGGACGTTGTTAATACGCGTATTTTCCAGTCTCTGAACCGCAGAAGTCGCGTTCCTGGCAAAGTTGCACCGCTCTCGTGCGATGCATTCCGCGCTAGACATCAAGAGCGTTAAGAGGTGTCCAATCCAGAAATACCTGGGATCACTTTCCGCACTATATGTATCCGAAATGACAGAACCATATTGTCTCAAATTTTCTCAAGAAAGGCCTAAAACATAGAATTATTTAAAATCTATAAAATGACTTAGTTTATAAATGCTATTCCATAGAACCTTCAAAAAATGAGTTTAAGCAAGTTTATAATGAATTATGTCAGAATGATATATTTGAAAACGAATGACGTTAGGAGCAGTTTGAAATTTTCGATGCAATAACAACTATAAATGAGTTATACGCTATTTTGTATAACACATATAAATGTTTAAGAAAGTCCATTTTAATATTGCGAAACAACTTCATTGTGACGTCTCGGGTATTTGTCATCTATACGTTAAAACGATGGTCGGCTCTTCCATTTACCACTACCACCCCAAGATTTTCTCGCATCGATTGGCGGAATGTCTGATAACGCAATCATTTGTGTCATAAACTCTAATACATCATCATTTGTGCAATACGTCATCATTTGTAAAAAAAAATGTTTTATGAACGATGTACTGAAACAGAAAAGGTCGCTTATAATGTTGGTATACAAAACCAGAATTTTCGATTGAGCAGCAAGTCACATATGCACTGTTTCCTCCTTTAGGTTGGAAGGAAAAGAGAATGCTCTCACATCCCGAAATACAGATTTTGAAGAGCTTGGGCGGCGGGGAGTATGTGCGCGTTGTCTTGCAACAAAAGAATGTATTTCGACAATCCATCCACGCGTTCTCACGTTCAGAACCTGACTAACGTCCATATGGTCATGATCAAGAGTCTCTCATACTGGGAACGGTGGCTCAGAGTCACTGTAGCGCCTCTTACCAGGAAGTCCTAGGTTCGAGTCCCGACGGCAGCAGAATTTTCGACACTAGCTTTCCAGCTAGGTCGGATTCAGTCGCTTTCTGGAGGGGAATTCTAGGCTTTATCGGAAGTTTTCCGCGGTTTCCTCGATCAACACGAGGCGAGTGCCGGAGCAGTACCCTAACAAACGGGCCACGGACCGCTCGCGATCTTCCCTATCTCTTACTTGTCCTATTCTCTTCCCTTACACACACACATACATACACACACTTACATGCACTGCACTACCACATATTCCGGGAGACTGGTCGGGAGCTTAGAGCTTGTCCCGGCTGAGGCGGTGCCCCGCTAGTGGGAGAGTCGTGGTTAGAAGGAAACCCCACTAGCCGATGGTAGGTCGGCGCCGGATCTCACAGGGGAGGATCACCGCCATCTCCCAAGGAAAAACATGCACTACACATACGGGACTAATGACCTAAGTTGTTGACGCACCTGGAATCACTAACAACCAACTAACCTAGAATCACTCATCAGTAGCAACGGATGTTTAGGCAGTAAAAAATCATCTTCTAGGTGCTTAAAGGGTCACTGAAAATACCACGAATAAGGAGAAAAAAGACACTGTCATGAATTACATACACAATAAAATGAAAAATTGTTTGTAATTTTTGTCTGTAGTATTTTGTAAACTTAAATGTACAAAACAAGTTCGGACATTTTAATGCAAAACTTACATTTTAATGCAAGATTTACATATTTACGTCTCTTCTACATTTTATTCTTAATAGTGTGCATTAACCAGTAATATTTGCATATCACCAGTAACTTTTCAAGGATCATAATTTCAAATTTACGATGATTGAGAGGGAAAATCAGTTTGAATGCGAAGAAGGATCTATCAACATCTAATGATGTGGCGTCATATATTTTAGAAGTCTACCACTAGGTACACTGAAACCTGAGAATTTACATTTATTTCCACTTAAAATTTCGGTGTTCTCGGCGTACTGTCAATCGACCATGTTCTCAGAACATTGCTGGCATTTATGAAGTAGGGAAATGGAGAAAAATGAGCTGATATATATTTAGAAATTCTCTCGTATTTTACAATACCGAGAAGTGAATTAAAGATTTCGTAATGAATGGTCACATTGGACCATGGCCGATTTTTCGATAGCTCAGCATTGTATATAATAATAATAATAATAATAATAATAATAATAATAATAATAATAATAATAATACATAAAAGGCGAGAATGTCCTCAAAAGTATTAATGCAAAAAAGGCATGTATGCTAAAAAAGGAAAAATAAGCATTATAAAACAAATATTTCTTCTTGATTGTCAGTTGACAGTTATGTGGTATCAACTGAGTGAGAGTGAGGTATTTCATAATGTTTCCTTGAATGTTCTGCTGTAGAGATAATTCAATGGGATAGCGTTCCCTCACTAAGTTTAGCACCTGATGGTGTAACAAAACGAGTTACGAAACGTTGCGCAATTGCTGAAATAAATGATTGTCATAAAAACTTCGGATACTTTTATTTGTAAGCATTATAAAACTTCGCCATATATCATTTGTTATGATTCGTGCACATATATTATCAGCCTTTAAATAAATTTGCTAGAATAAAGCAGGCATTTCCGTAAGAATCCGATGTCTACCTATCAGTTATTAAAACGGCACGGGTCTTGCTTATTATTGAAATCAGTAGTGGGTGTGGCTATCTTGCTCTTTTCTCATCCTACATCGTCCATCCTCATCCTTGTTTGACTTGTTTTAAATGGTTCAATATACTAGTAAACTCTTCGCCAGGGAAAACCATTGCAGCCACATTGCATTGAAATTCTTCTAAAGGTTTACGTTTTGGTACACATTCAAATCACAAAAGGGGTTACGAAATCCTGTTTGTCATTGTGCAAAGGAATTGTGGCGCAGTCCTGTTTACGTCGCAGCAACTCCAGCTATTGGGGAGAGATAACGCTGAATGAAACTTACCAAAGAAAATTGAACGATGTCACTTTAAGTAACACATCATAACAACCATCAAGAGACAATGAAAACAAAAGTGCAGGTTCTTATTGTTTTACCCTTGTACATGATTGCTATTATTGTTGTTTTATTCGTTAAGATAAAATTATGCTATTATGATTAACAGTTTGGATTTCCTGTCGCCATTTGTTACAAAATTGGAACACTCAACTGCAACGTTTCTTTTTATTAAATGTTTTCTACTGTGATTTTACAATCTTACCAGCCATTAACACTCTAAACAAAACTAGCAATTTTCCTGAATGCTATACGGGATTACTGAAGAACTGTGCCTTCCTGGTCTGGGCGTATTCATGACTTGCCACAGCACAGTGTGTATTGAGAGGCCAACGAAACGCAAACGTTGGTTGGTCCGCAACCTAGCGAATGGGGCATGTTCACCCAGGGTCTAACGATTTGCTTGAAATCAAGCAATAAATTTTATAAACAAAAGCAACCAGAAGCAGGTGAACGAGACAACCCAGTGCGCGAGCCGTGCTTCTGAATAGAGCATAATGGGATAAGGAGTTGGGTCTGTATTTAATAACAATAAGATTGGAGAAATTGTTGATGAAACTTGACGTATGCCATGCCATATTGTCCCCACGTCCGAAAAGACCAGCGAGAGTCTTTGAATAGTTACCTCTAAGCTTTCCGGCTTAACAGTGGACCCTGGAAGGTGGAAACTGTTTTGGTTACACGATCGTAGACAGTGATTCAAATTGGGCGCGCTTGCAGCCGGGCTAAGCACGCGACGCTAAAGGCTAAGCGTAGACGTTAGTGACCGCAAAAGCAACCACTGTAACGATTGATTGATTGATTGATTGATTTTTTCGTGTTTCCGGGCGCGTCAACTGCTTTGGTCATTAGTCCCGTTAGTATAGTGCACTTTTTTCACGGGGAAATGGCGGTGATCTTCCCCCGGTGGATGGCGAGATCCGGCGCCGACCTACTGTCGTCTAGTGGGGTTTCCCCCTAATCAGGACTCTCCCACCAGAGGGGCGCCGCTCCAGCCGGAACAAGCTCTAAGCTTCCGACCCGTCTCCCGGAATATGTGGTAGCGTAGTGCATGTTAGTGTAAGTGTGTGAGGATAGGCAAGGAAGAGCAAAAGACAGATCACCCGCGGTCCGTGGCCGTTTGGTAGGGTACTGCTGCGGCATTCACCTGGTGCTGATCGGAAAACTACCGATCAGAGCAGCCGGCCGCTAAAATTCTCCTCCAGACAGCGAGTGAATTCGACCTACCTGAAAAGCTAGTGTCGAAAACCAACCACCGTAACGCGAGGTAGGAGCGAGTCTCTGGCAGTGCCGCCACCTGGCGTATGTAAGGGGAATCAAACGCCGCAGCAGAAGTACGGTATTGAGATACAGCTCCGTGTTATGTCCATTATTGTAACTGTGCCTACGCTGGCCGTGCCTAATTATATAGTTGGTTGTAATTGGATACCGGGTCCTTTGGATTGTACTGGTAAATCTTCTGGCGAAGACGACAGTGCTGATTTGTTTGGGCATTATCTGGTACACATGGCTGTGAGCATTGTATTGGTACGATTTGGAATTTGGTTTGTAAAAAGTAAATAGTGAACTTTTGTTGTTGATTTACTAATTTGTTATTTTTCTGGACATAACATAAACACTTGACAAAAAGACTAATGTATGGGAGTTCTAAACTTTTACGATACTAAGCAAATGATTGTTTATCGGTTCTTGAAAGAAAAAAGGGTAAAAATTAGAGTGTGCGTTAAAACATATGCTAATGTGATGAATAAGCAGAAGCAGCTGTGCCCCCCCCCGGGACAAGCTACCGCAGAGAGAGAGAGAGAGAGAGAGAGAGAGAGAGAGAGAGAGAGAGCTCGCGCAGGAGTCCGCGCAAAGCCCCCCCCTGGGTGATGCGTTGTTGTCAACAGAGGATTCGCTCGCTCACCGACCTCCTGCACGGCCTTTGGACAGCGGGGATTCCCCGGAACGCAAGACACGCATGGAGGTAGGAACTTCGGAACGGAGAGTGAGATAACACGTGGAAAACTAAACTGCGTTCAATAGAAACGGGAAAATAATTTAGAATTTTGTATGTTGGTACTTCACGGATTGTATTGAAATCGAATACTCAAGAACATGACTGAATTCGGTATTCTTCGGGCTCATTTATCTCGAGAGGTAGTATATCTGTTTACGAGCAATTTATTGAAGGTTTCAGCTGCCCCATATCGTATCTCAGGTTTGGAGGAGACAGGATCTCAAAATTTCCGATTCTTAGCCCTTTGGGAACGGTACGTGCCCAGCATCTCGTTCGGCTGCCTTTAAATTGCTGGAATGGGCAGAAAACTCATTGAACCAGTTCAGACAGTGAAAAATGTTTGGTCAAGGGGAAAAATACAGACACTTCTGGGCTTTGACCCCCGACCCTCGTAATGCAGTTCGTTCTCTCTGTCCATCGTCTCCATATATAAATATTTTATCAAAAAATATTAAATATTTCATCGTTTTGTTTTCTGTTAATATAGAATTCAACGCGATTAAGTTTGAACTCAATAACTAAAACAAAAAATAAACCAGTGGTGCTACATCAAATACTTCACGGAATTATTTGCAAATTTACAGTATTTATAAAACACGTTTTTCTCTTGTTAAGCTCTTTCACCGTTCGTGTCGATCACAGAAGCAACTTGGAGTAGTATAGGGTACCGTTTCAGTTGATGTAGAGAATTGCCCTGTTCAGAACAACAACAATAGGTCAAGTGGTTTCCGATACTTCCGCATGAAGCGGCACGTCAATTCAATAACGATAATTTCTGGCGTCGCGACGTTTTTTATTTCACTGCAAGTGACGAGAGCGCTGTTATTGATTCGGGGGATATCGGAAACTAGTTTCCGATTAATTCAGGGTTTTGTATGACGCAAGTTTCTAAAGTAACAGTGTTGACGCTACGAAACTGTAGAAAATAGTTCGAGCCAGAAGTTACCTACAAAAACAGACTTGTAAAATTGATTTGGAATATACGTTTAATATTTTACAAATCGTTAATTTTAGAAACGGACGAATTATTTATTACATTTTGGGAATTAAATTTATTGTTATGTTACTACGAATTCTGTGAACAGTAAAACCGATTTTCAAGAAGTAGAAAATCTTCTTAAAATGTGTTCCAGATTTTTATTATTAAATTTCATATTCAAAGTAAACAAAACTGCTCATAAAATACCACAGGTGTGATATTCACTTAAATCTGTGGAATTTCGACCCCATCCTACTCAAACTAGTGATGTTTTTCTTTACGAAATGGGTTCTTTAAAATTAGATTTTAAAATAACGTCATAAACAATGTTTTCGAAATATGAGTAAAGGAATAATTTTGAATGAGTCGACAAAATGTAATACAATACACATTTTAAAAAAAAATTTAAATAGCTAATAATTTTTTTATAAGGAGCAACCACAATACACGACATTCTTTCCGCGTTTTTCATAGAAAATTTCATAATAAAATGTATTTATGTTTTGTGATTTTCACATTTCATTTAGTGACAATTTTTTGAACAGATGGATGAAATATTAGTAGGATAGAAGTGATTTATGATCAAATTGCATAACCATTTTAAATAATTCGAGAAATAAAATATGAAATTTTATTATTTTATTTGCTTTGCACAACTTTTTGTTAGCAGGAATGTATATATAGAAAATACTAGTTATTCGATAAGTGTGAAAAATATCCATGCTGGTGATCAGAACTACGACGCGTGACGCCACATTTTTAACTAAAAGTTTGGAATCATTAATGACTTTTTATTGAATTAAAACAAATTTTGTAGAAAATCTTAATCCAAATTGAAACCATTTTTCCGCATTAGAATGTACTCTTTTTTCCATCATCAGCAGTCTCTTCATGAAATGTTGCCATAATTTGCAAGCCATTCTTCCTTGCAACGAAGCACGGGTAAGGCGATCGCAAGGGAACGCCCGCTGTGACGCGATTCTCGCCGCTGTCGCAGGCGTGTCAGCCGCCCAGCGCATCTCGTTTGGCATGCGCACAGCCCGCAGCACAGCCGAGCGGAGCGGGAAAGGGGCGCGGGCGCCGGCGTCTCCGCCACCACCGCCGCGCGGAGGCCCCCAGCGGGCGGTCAATGGACGTGCGAGGGACTTACAATAATTGATTAATTGATTGATAGTGATTCCAGGCGCGCCAACTACTATGGTCATTAGTCCCGTAAGTGTAGGGTCGGCGGGTCAATGGCGTGCGAGCGTAGTGATTCCGGGCGCGTCAACAAAGAGGTCATTTGTCCCGTAAGTGTAGCGCGAGTTTTTTTCTCGGGAGGGGGCGGTGGTCTTCCCCAACTGAATGGCGAGATCCGGCGGCAACGTGCTGTCGGCTAAAGGGTTTTCCCCAACCTGCTATCTCCCACCAGCGGGGTATCGCCCCAGCCAGGACAAGTGGTAAGTCCCCGACCGATCTCCCGGAATATGTTGAAGTGTAGTGCATGTTAGTGTAAGTGTGTGTGTGTGGGGGTTGTGGTGTGTGTGTGTGTGGGTGTGTGTAAGGGAGAGGATTGGACAAGGAAGAGGAAGGAAAGATTGTGCGCGGTCCGTGGCCCGTGTGTTAGGGAAAAGCTCCGGCATTCGCCTGGTTTTGAACGGAGAAACCACGGAAAACCTCCGATCAGTGCAGCCGGCGGCTTGAATTCTCCTCTAGACAGCGACTGATAGCCAGCTGAAAAGCCAGTGTCGAAAGTACTGCCACCGCAGGAACTTGAATCTATGACCTTCCGGTCAGAGGCGCTGCAGTGACATCAGTTGACGCATTGTGACACCTCTCCCGGTAGCTACAACGAGCGCCAAGGGTTTTTAATTTGAATTATTTTCGTCAAAAAAACCAACTGTGTGCGACTTATGGATTTGACTAATTGATTCATTAGTGCGCGTCAACTGCTAAGGTCATCAATCCCGTACGTGTAGTGCATGTTTTTATCGCACGAGATGATCTTGTCTCGCTGGATGGCGAAATTCGGCGCTGATTTACAGGTGGTCTCCCGGGGGGGGGGTCCCAAATCAGATACCTCCCACCTGTGGGTACCACCCCAGCCGTGTCAAACTAATAGCTTCCGAATGCGGCTACGTTATCGCCAAAAAAACGTGTATGTTTCTAAATATCGAGACTCAAAATTAAAACATTGATGTCAATAAAATATCTTCCCTAGAACATTGATGGTTTTGAGCATCAATGGTCTTAAAACTGTTAATATTTACTGAGGAGGAGAATATTTTGTCCGTGATCGCTTTCTTGAATTTTTAATTCAAGATTTAACAGACAAAATAAAGTCAAAAATGAATAGAACAATTAAATTTTTTTATCTGACTGGATAGTTAAGAAACAATAAATACTTCATTTATCGACGAAACCTCTATTTTAATTATTTTTCTCCCTTGGTTTGAAGAATATCCAATTTACGGATATTTAAAAAATAATTAGAACATTTTATTACTACAGTGCTATATTATACTAAAACAAAATATGAATTACGTATAAACATTAAACACAAAACATCGATGTTAAAAAAGCATCGGCTTAATAAAAACATCGATGTTTTGAAAACCTTAACAGTGAAGTCGCATCTCTACTCCTGAGATGTGTGTAGTGTAGGGCATGTAAATGTAAGTGTGTGAGAGTAAGGGGTGAGGATGGGGTAAGGAAGAGGAAGGAAAGATCGTGCGCGGTCCATGGCCCGTTTGTTAGGCTACTGCTCCGGCTTTCATCTGGTATTGCTCGGAGAAACCACGGAAACCTACCAATCAGAGCAGCCGGGCGCTAGAATTCTCCTCCAGATTGTGGTCTGAATTCGACCTAGATATGTAGCTAGTATCGAATATCCTGCCACCGTAGGGACCCGAATCCTAGGACCTCGCCGCAAGGACATCAATTAATGCCCTGTGTCACCTGAGCCAATGTGGCTCATTGGAGAGGGGGGAGGAGATTATCCTATTCGCGCACTTTTCTTGGAACTCCAGAATCTCTTCCGCGCTCTTTTACCCTACGGAGTTGAATGATGAATAAGAGTGTCAACAAATCGGGGTTAGCAACATTCCAAAACCAGATATTTTCGCCAAGATGTAACATAAAAATTAATCTAATCAACAAAAGAACCACATGTTCGAGTTTATAGTACTGCTAACAAAATAGCAACCCACACTCCTAGATCTTTTCCTATAACAACTAGCAAAAGAAGAGCGCAACACAATATGTGCAAATTTTGCCGTAAGATCCTTTGTTTGTCATATTAAGGATAAAATAATAAAAAGATTAAAATGTGTCTCACATATCAGTGTTTCAGACGATGTCTGAAATAAATACAATTACATTTCAAATCTTTACATGAATTATAGACCATGTGCAGAGCACACTAGTCGTTTCGTTCACATACTACGTTTTGGTGCGCGGTACACAAACAGCACTCGAAGCCAATATAGGCTTTCGACGTAATCATTGCTCTCGTGGTCACACCATTCAATTTTAACACTATCCAGAGTGATTCAACGTACAGTAAGTGATGTTTACCAATAAAATGACAAATATACACTACACTACCGCACATACCGGAAGACCGGTCGGGAGCTTAGAGCTTTTTCTGATTGGGGCGTTTCCCCGAAGGTGGGAGATACCTGTTTGGGGAAACCCTTGCAAGTCGACAGTAGGTCGGCACTAGATCTCGTCATATAGCGGGGGAAGATCACCGTCACCTCCCGAGAAAAAACACACCCTACACGTACGGGCCTAATGACCATAGTAGTTGACACGCTCGGAATCACTAACAATCAATCAATCAATTCAATGACATGAAGCTGCGAGATTTTGTTCGTTTTTGGAAACTTGTTCTTCAGCACTGACGGGTAAATATTATTTTGTAAACTAAGTCAAGTAAGAAATAGACCAAAAAGATAATGTGCAACAACACACTAATATCTCTAAACACATAATCTGTTTAAAGAGAACTGCGAAAGTAAAACGCAAACAAAGCCTATTATTTGAGTAGGCAGGTACGACTCCAATCCTGCTATCGTTGTGGAATTGGGTGAGATGATGGAGTTGCATGGTAGAAGACTTCACAGATATCTTGTCAGGAAAATTGGCATACATCAATCCCAAATTTTCAGCTGAATCAAAATCCATCATACGACCATACAAGATGCTGGTACTTAACTGTACGACTTGGATATTTGTCATGTGCAGAGTCAGTTGGGTCGAATTATGAACATGTGAATGACAAAGTAAACAACATGTTGCATTATCTTCAGCGGAATCCTGGATATTCTACAATGTGCAATACGTTATAGTACTTCTATGCATTACGAAAATGTTATAGTTTCGACTGTTTTTATTGTACTTTTCTTCACGATTTTTAAACTCTTGAAAACATATCAAAAATACGTTCTAGTTACCCTCAGGCTGCAGAAAGAAAGTACTCTGCTACTTTTTGTTCTTGAGTGAATTTTTTATGATATATAAAAAATGAACACGTAGTTTCGTAATAGACTTATAAATATAAAATATGGTTACATTTTTTATGTTATACGTCATAAATGCTTTCGTATTGAACTAATTTTTAGATAATTAAAATCCAGGTCTAACAATAATCGGACTACACACAGGAAAGCACAAGTACGGTGATGATGAAAACTTTGCATATTAGAAAATCTGAAATAAATGTAGTTTTATTTGAGGCGTCGACAACCCCAAAGAGATGACTGTTTTTCAATTTCGAAAAATGAAGTCAACCTTAATAGGTTTTATTTCTTTCTGGTTTCACTTTCAGATTTATATCTAAGAATCTGTTATGACAGTACTGACAATCCTTTTACATATATATTTTGCATTTTTATCAAACATTTCCGCAATTAATTCCATTTTCACTGCAAATCCATCGCCCTTTCCGTCTCGTTGCATCATTTACGATATACTATAGAAATATCTGGAGAAAGATTCATGGTGCAAAATCGTAATTTTGTACTCTTTTTCAATTTTGGAAAATTTGTGTACTTTATAAGAATTGTACTGTTTTGAAGATTTTAATATGATTCTTTGTTAGTATCATCATTATTAATATCACACTTGTGTTTTTCCTGAGAGAAGTAGTCTAATATCGAACGTATAAGCTATTATTTTCTTTTGATTCAAAAGTAAAATTTAGAATAATGTTAACCCTCACGAACATAACGAAATGTTAATATTAATAAAAGTATTGTTGTTATTGAAAAACGTTCCACGAAAAAAATTTCAACGCAATATATAAAATATAATTTTCAATCAAATGTATTCGTTGAAATAATTCCTGATTATTACATGCGTGTGCGGAATCCGTAACGGATTGAACAGAGAGAATAATACAAAAGTGATTTGATATATCACCAATCACCACTTTCATGAATAAAATATATAAAAAATGGCTGCGATGCCTCAATTCCTGCCCGGTATGCAGAGGCGATACATTTTCCACTTCTCGTCTCTTCACTCTTCCGAGGAAGTTCATCAGCTGTTGCAATGCTCCGTCACAAACCGATCCGCATTTTCCCACTCGCGTCAGCCCCGGAGAATGTGGGTGTTTGAGCGCTGGACATTCACAACAGGCAAAGGAGGCCGCACAGCGCCGAAAAACAACCGGCTCGCGGCGACGAACCATCCGCACAGCCATACGTAGCGTCGCAATGAGCACTTGCACACATACGCATGCACGCACACGTAGGCATTCATACACACTCGCATATTCGCACACAAGTATGCATACTACGCACGCACACATATGCACTCATGTATCCGCAGGCACACACACGTATGCATACTACGCACGCACACATAGGCACTCACGTATCCGCAAGCACACACACGTATGCATACTACGCACGCACATATATGCACTCACGTATCCGCAAGCACACACACGAATGTATACTACGCACCCACACATACGCACTCACGTATCCGCAAGCTAGACACGTATGCATACTACGCACGCACACATAGGCACTCACGTATCCGCAAGCCCAGACACGTATGCATACTACGCACGCACACATACGCACCCACGTATCCGCAAGCCCAGACACGTATGCATACTACGCACGCACATACGCACCCACGTATCCGCAAGCACGCACACGTATGCATACTATGCATGCACACATAGGCACTCACGTATCCGCAAGCCCAGACACGTATGCATACTACGCACGCACACATACGCACCCACGAATCCGCAAGCACGCACACGTATGCATACTACGCACGCACACATACGCACTCACGTATCCGCAAGCCCAGACACATATGCATACTACGCACGCACACATACGCACCCACGTATCCGCAAGCACGCACACGTATGCATACTATGCACGCACACATAGGCACTCACGTATTCGCAGGCACACCCGTATGCATACTACGCACGCATACAAATGCACTCACGTATCCGCAAGGACACACACGAATGCATTGTACGCACGCACACATAGGCACTCACGTATCCGCAAGCACACACGAATGCATTCTACGCACGCACACATACGCACCCACGTATCCGCAAGCACACACACACATACGCGCTCACATATCCGCAAGCACACACACGAATGCATTCTACACAAGCACACATTCGCACCGACGTATCTGCAAGCCACACACGTATGCATACTACGCACGTACATACGCACTCACGTATCCGCAAGAACTCACGTATGCATACTATGCATGCACACATGTATATATGCAAGCACACCCCGGACTGACATCTACATATGCGTGCACTATATTCTTCAGTCTAGCATCAATGCAGCAGTGCTCTTGATGTATATCACGTCTGCAAATTTGAAGCAACTGGAAATGCCCACATCTTCTTTTAAAATTCGTCTGATGTGCCCCTACTTATATAGTGGTCTGGCAACTAACTGGTGTCATAATTCTGAGTACTGGATAAGTGTATTTTGTGCGTGCGTGAGAGAGAGAGACAGGAGAGAGAATTTTTTCCGTTTGTAACTCCTTTGAAAAATTAAAAATCTGGGGTAAGAGGGATTGTGTGGGTTTATTGCTCCTTCGTAGGAAAAGATTTCGTGACATCATTTAATTCACAAACTATGTTCTACACGAATACGAAGAAACCATATATGCCCTTGGTACGTGGATGCAAAATTGATTCAGTTTCTGTAGGCATGCGGCCTCACTGAGTATGCATCAATGCGGTCTCATTGAGTTTAAGAATGAGTGAAAAAGTAATGTTATATATATATATATATATATATATATATATATATATATATATATATATATATATATAACACTATTATATAACAACGTCGTTGCAAGTTAAAGTCTAATTCTTGTTAAGTCATCGTCCAGTCATATAAATCTTTTCCTTGTAGGTTTAATATTCGCGTCCCCATCTCATCATTTCCAAAGTGTAATTACATGTTATAAACATTAGCAAATATTATTCATCAAGGTTATTCTGACTTTAAATATAAACTTGGTCAGCAATACGTTGGGTCTAAGACACAAACACGATTTACCGGTTTTCTTTAGTTGCCCTGAATGAACCAACACTTGTTGCCCCTCAATGAACCTCCCATAATAAGCCAACGTAATATAATGTAATATAAAGGAATGTAGTGCAGCGTTGGTAATTAGGTACATGCAACTGTATTTGAAAGAAAATAATACACTGAAGTGTTTCTTTTGCACTACCAACAAAAAAAAGAAACATCGTATTAGTGATGTTTCATTGAAAATGTTTCATATGTGATATTTTTAAGGACATTACATCCCAAAACGTCCACTCTATCATTCTCATTTCAGCAGTTATACATCAAATCAGAGCATTTGGTGAATGAACAACTACACATGAATAAAGAAAACTTAACTTATACGACTCACAAGCAGTGTTACGTATATGCGAAGTAAACAAAGTAGTAATAAGTAAACAAAAGCAAGACACGTGTAGCGTCGCGTGGTTCGGCGCCGCGGCTCGGGCCGCGCCGGGCCCGCCGGGACGCGCCGGGACGCTTCGGGAAACCGCTCTAAGCCGGATGCTAGTGGGGGTGTGAAGGCGACGGCGCCTCGCCGCGCCGGCTGGAAAACCCGTAGGAATCCAGGCTGGAAATTCCTGAAAGGGACGCGCGGATGCGAGGCTAAGAGATGTCGGTTGCAGCCCTGGAAGGGCTGGCCAGCGAAGCCGTATGACGCCCGCTTCTTGTAGGGTGGGGGGGAGCCAACGGGTGTATTAGGGCGCACCGACAGGCGCCTCGTGGGATACGCTGGGTGTCGAAAGACGAGAGGTATCTCCAGTGCATTCATTGCACGTGATCTTCGAGGTCGAAGATCGGTTTGGCGACAGGCCATGTAACTGGTATAGTTACGGGACTCTATGTCCGACAGCTTCGCACCTCGCGTTGCTTTTGCTGCTTTCGAAGCAGTGGTTCTGGGCGAGGCCTAGGGACGGTCGCGGGGTTTCGCGGCTAAGAGAACGGAAAGGTTGCCAAGGGGTTAGTTTTTTGTATTGTAATCTTTGTACATTAACTGTAAGTATACTGTAAATATATTGTAAATATCAATCAGAGCAGTCGTCTGTGTTTTTCATCCTAGTACGTCACACACGCAAACGAATTGAGCAGAGAGTCGGGGGGAATTTGGTGATAATAGAAAGGAATTCCAAAGAGAGGATGAGAGAGGCTTGGGAGAGGAACTTGTTCGTTGTTAGCTGGTGATGACTAGCGCCCACGGAGAGAAGGCGGAGGAGGAGGCACATTGCATGCTGCGTCAGCCCGCACCCTCCCCTCCAACTTCCTACCCTTCCCTATATCACAAACTTCGCCTCCTTCTCGACCTCGTGCTGCACTATCCTCTCTGCTTCCAGAACAACGTCTCCTTACTCTACCACCTCTGCCTTGCCTCCATTTCTGTCTCACTCACCACCACCCGCGCAATCACCAGCGCCTCTGCACTTTTCCTTCGCAAATGCTCTAATAAAGTTGGTGATTTCGGAATGGTTCAGTTACATCACCTCCACTGTCTCCATCATCTCTTCTACCTTCGTCATCTTCGCCGCCTCCTTCCTTTCCACCGCCTTCATCACCTACACCAACAAGCCCGTATCCCATATCTGTGCCCTTCCTGCACCTTGTTACTGCGTCATAACACAGCCATAGAATCTACCTGAACTGATTAGTGTCAAACTACTCTCAGTGATTTGGTCATCTCCTCACGAACACTACAGTCTGTGACGACATCCATTGCATATTCTAAAATCATGGATAAGAACAAAATGAATTGAAATCAAATGCGGAATTGCTAGTACTTAGAATAAATGAGCACTGACATCTCTTTTCATTATTGGTTTTATTCATTTTTCAATTCCGTTTTCGTTGTGTGAATCTGTCTGCCGTTACCATTCCGCACATGAACCCTGCCTTCACCACGCACAAATACCAGTTTCTGTTCTGTGATAATTTACCAGTCTCCGTCATCTTTCGAACCGCAGGACCGTAATCAGGTGTCATTCCCCCTCCTCAGTCGTCCGTCTCAGGCCCCGCTCCTCGCCCGCCGCCGCAAATCCCACCCCCACCGCCACTGTAACCTGCTAAGTGGCGCGGGCATCTCTAGGAAGCGTGATTCGCTGCGCGATCACCTGCGACGACAGCGCCCCGCTGAGCGCAATGAGAAGCTTTGCGAGGGGACGTAAAATGACTTGATATCCTCCTGAGTGCAAATGAAACTGCAGTAGCGATGAAGTACTCTTCAGTAAGCAACACTTCGCTATGGAATATTTTGAAATGTAACAAAGAGATTCACTCAAGCGAACCTGAATATGAGAAAACCAGGACAGCGAAAAGAGAAGACTTCCTCTCTTCAATGGAACACATGTTTGAATGAATGTCCATGATAGAATTTTCATAACCTTTCTGTAATTACTGTAAGGAAAAATTACAGGAAACAACAATTACAAATACACAAGAGAAGAAAACGCTTTTCTCGGCTTTCGATGTTTTCAAAATTCGACTTTTTGGGAAAAAAATTTAGATATATATCTTTACATACAGAAATAATTTTTATAAAATAAAATTGTGTTCAACAGATTTGTGATATTATCCATACAATGTTTTTACTACTATATGCTATTATGTGAAACTATTTCTAAACTGGAAAATGAAAAACTTTTTTCATTGGTTTGAATGTGTTAAACTTACTTAATTGCACACAAAGAACATTCAGTTAATAGACTAAATCATAAAAACATAGAAAAATTTTTAAAACAAGAAGATTGCATATTGCTCACGCAAACACTTCAGTGTTTCTCTATCGAAACTTCTGACCTTTGGCAGAAACGAGAAGGGCACGGAGCAGAGGAAGCAGATAGCAGCAGGTTGCTCACGCAAACGAGGTACGTGCTACAAGTAACAAGTAACGAGGCCCGGCCCATAATGCAGATGAAGCGAGAGATAGAGAGATGATGAGGCGGCAAACAAGTTGGAGCAACCTCCACTTCGCCGGTGGCGCCGCGCGGCGTCGGCGGCGCCAACGACAGAGGTGGCGCCAGGAAAATGACGCGATGGAGAGGCGGAGCCACGGGCAGATGAAGTAGTGGAGGCGATGGGAGGCGAAAGCAAATTCCGTGATCTGCGTCTACGCGTTGAGATTCTCAAACTACATATTCACGTAAACAATGTGAAAACAACGAACACTGCGTAATCTATTTCGGAAAAGGTACACTATTTGTTTACAGAGAGGGAATAGGTTGGAGATCTGTGAGCTAGTGGTCATGGATCTGCCTATTACATTCATTATTTTGAAAATGAAGAAATATATCGCACAGAATTTCACAAAAATAAAAATCCCTCATCAGTCATGTAAAAATATTTATAAGATCTGTGACATAATTGATAATTCAATGATATAGTGCAAATGAATGGTTGTTTTTAACCTGACTTATGGGTTGTTGGTTTGTCAGAAATTTTGTTCCATTTTTCTGAATTTTTTTAAATAGCGTAAATGTGTTTTCAATATAACAAGGTCCATGTTTTATAATAGTACCGTTTGATTTTTTTGTTACTTGTTTTCATTTACAAAGACTAATTTTTAATTTTTTGTCTTGTCATTTCCTATTTTTTGTTACTTTTGGGCTACAATATTACATCGTTTTGCCGTAAATTGGACTGAAAATCAGGATAATGATGCTTCTGTAGAATCTTGATATTTTTTGTTTGAGTTCCTAACCCGAAGGCACAGTATCAAATATAAAAGTGCTATTACTATTACAATTACAACTTTTTAATCGTTGAAGTGAAATATAAAATAGTGTACATAGATTGCATTGAACACGTAGTCAACAAAATCATGTACTATATTACATGCAGAAAACATACGTTGATGAAAACTATAACCGGCAAAACAATTTTAATTCGAGTTGGCGCAAAGACTGAGCTAAGGTCACGCTAGAAATTCGCGTTCATGTTGGAAAATACTAATACTAATATCCTGTATTTTATCCATTACAGATACAGTTTACTTCCCTTCTTTGGGGAATAACTTAAACAACTATTTTATCTTGTGAATTATAGTTATTTACTCTACATGTTCCTAAGAGACCGTGAACTGCGAGTTTATTGTTTCTTCATTAGCACCAGAATGGAAACACCCTTTGAGACATGTTACGTTTTTCTCATCCTCTCGCTTTTTTTATCATTTGACACGTTCTGTAGCAGTAGGCATCCATTATGTAATAACGTTGACTTGGCAAGTTCTTAAGTATTGAATAGCTTGCTGCAGGTAAGAAGGTCGACCAATATCTTTTGCGCACGTTTTCTTGAGTTCTTGAGGATATTAGTGAGAAATAAAGTTATTCAAACAAACGTTCTCCATCCTCTCGAGGTAGTAAGTCAATTCTTTCATGTGAGGCACAATATTTTACCTTTGCAAATTTCTTTGATTACACGAAAGCGAATACTTTATTATCAACTCTTGCCAAAAATAATCGATGTTATCTCCCAATAATGGCTCGAGCGTATTTCCGAAGATGAGGAAAGAAGTGTACTGCATACAGAAGTACAACTAATTAGATACCTGGCCTAGATATTTAGGGAATGCTGATGAGAAGTTGACATTATTAAAGGATGAAATAACTAAAGTCATCTTCGTCAACTTCGATTTTATTGAGAGATCCGGCTTTTGACGATTTGGCGTCATCATCAGCCTGGGTGTATGTGTCGAAAGTCGGGAGAAAGTCCGTCTCGCCCCGTTCGAGGTGTGTGTGTGTGTGTGTGTGTGTGTGTGTGCATGGGGGTGGGGGCGTGGCGTAGCGTTGCGCCCTTTGACCTCCGGCGCCGCTTTGAGGCAGCGCGCGGGCGTCGCTTGACGGCGTCGTTAGAGCGCGCGAGTGCAACGGTGGGGCAGTGCTGACGCTGCAGAGGAGCGCGGGCGACGGCGACGTGGACGCGTGAAAGACTAATTCCTCGCATGAATGTCAAGTACCATGCACGGATAGAGGACTCACAACCGGAATTGGTTTTCTAGGGGAGCATAGGCAAGGCGATGAAGAATCCTAGAGGGTCTGATTCCATGGCGATTTAGTGGGTTGGTTAGTGATTCCGGGCGCCTCAACAGCTTTGGCCATTAGTCCCGTAAGTGTAGTGTATGTTTTTTCTCTCTCTCAGGAGATGGTGGTGATCTTCACCTGCGAGATCCGGCTCCATACCGTCGGCTAGCGGGGTTTCAACCTAACCAGGTATATCCGACCAGCGGAGCACCACTCCATCCGGGACAAGCTCTACGTTCCCGACCGGTCTTCCGGAATATGTGGTAGTGTAGTGCATTTTAATGTAAGCGTGTGTGTAAGGGGGGAGGATAGGACAAGGAAGAGGAAGGAAAGATCGCGCGCGGTTCGTGGCCCGTTTGTTAGGGTACTGCTCCGGCATTCGCCCGTGTTGATCGGAGAAACCACGGAAAACTACCGCTCAGAGCATTGGCGCTAAATTCTCCTCCAGACAGCGACTGAATTCGACCTAGCTGAAAAGCTAGTGTCGAAAATCCTGCCGCCGTCAGGACTCGAACCTAGGATCTCCCGGTCAGAGGCGCTGCAGTGACATCAGTTGATGCACTGAGTTACCGCTCCCGGTCCATTGTGATAATTTTATTCAGGTGTATTACATTACAGATATAATGTTGCACAATTCACAATATTAGATGTAATGTAGCTAATAGGCTGTCCGGGAGACGCCGCGTCCTAATCATAGGTGCCAACATTTCCGCCGTCATTCTCGGACCTTCCTCAGAGTGAACGCTGTCAGCTGTCTGGACGCGGCGGCGTCTCCCGGATAGCCAAGTAGCCACTAACTCCGGGCGTGGAAGCCTTCTCTCTCATTAGATATAATGTGGTAGTTAAGGACATTGTCCTACGCAGAGGTTAAAACCTGTTTGCGAACCTGAAAACTCATAAGAAAGTATGAAACAAACACAAAGGAACAACCAAAAACAATTAACTAGTTCATCGAGAATTATACCGTACAACCGACTCCCATTTGAAGTGACACCAAAAAAGAATGAAGCACGAAGAAAGGAAACAGTAAATTAAAAGAATAGAGAGAAACTGATACCTTGTTTCAGACCCCAAAACAAGAGCCAGTCACCCCCGGCTGTTCGATAAACATCGTACGTTGTAACGCTATAGTCCCAAGCCACCTCACTGAACCGATGGTATACCGACTTTATCCCGCGGTTTATTTTCCTAAGCCGTTTACCTGCCTCATGTATCCTTTCCGACATCGCATCCCTGTATGCCTCGGTGTGTGGCAGCCAGAAAAGTAGCCATATATCTTCTATTAGGAAAGTTTCTTTGGTCAGGGCGTATATTAATCTAAGAGTGTACTTTGATACACATACTGCTTTTCCCAGATAGGCGGCCTTGATTGTTTTGATGATATGTAGATCATTCCAATAGATAGGTTCTTAATGTTTTTAATTTTTTTGCAATAACTGCTGCAGCTGCCCTCTCTTTAACGTGGCAGCCAAATGTCAGTCCTGTTGTCTATAAAGTTATGCCTAAATATTTGTACGTGCCGACAATTTTTAGTACTTCGCTTTCTATTGTTATTGTTTAGTTTCTGGAGATTTTGCATCTTTTCTTAAACACCATCAAAACGGTTTTCTCTTTGTTTACTTTCAAGTCGTTCTCCGTAGTCCATTTACAGAGGGAGTTCATGGCCTCATGCAGATTTTCGATATTATTTGATATTAATATCATATCATCTGCATACAGGTATCTACATCTTGATTTACTGCCGATCAGTCCATCCACATCTTGACTAATGCTGCCAACATCTATGAGTACAATAATGAAGAGTAGTGTGCTAAGGCAGTCTCCTTAGAATGAACGAAACGGGATGGAGTCGTGCCTTGTCAGGTAACGAAAAGTGAACGGGGATTAGCTGGGAAGCCAGGCTACGAGAAACTGACCGCTGGACGCAGGCGGGCGATTGTCAGCTGAATCTACACTCCCACCCCTACCTCCGCCATCAATACACCAGCATGGATCACTTACTGGCGACACATCATGTCATGGTAGTAGAGCTGGCTGTTGAGTGATAGGTTTCTCTTAAGTTCTTTTCGACCTTTTCAATCGGAGCCTCCAAGAGTCTTCCAGTTGGATCTTGATCTAAAATTCAAATACATAATATTATGCAATTTTGTGCATTATCCTGAACTAGATGGTGATATATTCATAATGCGGCAGGATCATAAATGGGCAGGAATTTATGATCAACACACCTGGTGTACGAGGAAAATGACCTTCTAAGACAATGGATCTCTGGTTATCCGTCGAGCGTCGTCCATTCCGTTTTTCCCTCCGTTGGTTGAACGAAGGGGGACAGTAACGTGACCACAGTAAAACAGGTGGCCATGGCAGAAGGCCAGGCTCCCAACGCGGGAGGTTACAAGGTCCGAGTCCCGACAGTGGCGGAATTTCGGCACAGGTCGAATTCAACTACTAACTGAAAGAAAATTACAGCAGCCGGCACTGCGGGCGGCAATTTTGCGTGGTATTCTCCAATTAAAAACAAATGAATGCTGGAGCTGTACATTTACAAATGAGCCACGTGCATCGAGAGATCAGTCCTTTCTCAACCTTATCCCTCTTCTCCCATCACACACACACACACACACGCACACCAATACACACATACATACACACACCGACATACACTATCACTCATGTAGAGATAAAAGTAGAGTCGAGCTTTTCTTCACTGATCAAGTCACAAAAATCTGACTTCGCGAGACATCTTCGGAAACATCCATTGATTATTTTAAAATTTTGAGGATAGAACATTTTAATTATCAGTTTTTAAATTTAATAATCAATATCCTAAAGAGAAGTTCGAAGAAGGAATCGATGTTACATGTCTTTTCTTATTTTTCAAAATTTTTGGCAATGAAAGGAAGTATTATAATTATTTAATTCAATGTTCTAACAGTTGATTAGCACATTAATTCGTTATTGTGAGCAAATTCATAACTCCAAAAGGTTTACTGCACATGTTCGTCATACCTTCATAATGAGTCTCGCGTTGCTTTGACACCATTCGGTTGACACCCCTTTAGCGTTATACAAAAGCTACACACGTCTCATTATGGTGATTGCTATGAATTACTGTTATTCATAATTCTTATTCAGAAATATACCCATTAACGCGTTTTGCAATTGATTATCAGTCGCTAATTTGACTTTCTGTATAAGAATCATAATGTCTGTATCAAAACTTACTATTTCTTCTGAAAATAAGTTAATAATACTTTTGTTCCTCCAATTATTCCCATATATCATAACCTGTTTAACAAGATTAAAAGTAGCTTTTGTATTATTCTATCTTTGGATTTGTTTCTTGAAGTCGTGATAATTGATTGTGTATAATTCCCTATTTTATAAAAAAATATAATTTAATCATTATTAGTGTTAAAATTATTCAATTTTGTGTTTATAGAAATCGTGTAAGATTGTTATTTTAATTTATTCTTGAGAAAATGTAAATTTCGTTTGCTTTAAAATACTTCAACGAAATTGGGGATTTGTTCAGTCGGATGGTGGAAAGGTAACACAGGTTGCAATATGGAGTGTACACGGCTATGTAGACGGCGAATGGAAGGAATTAATCGCATTGACCTCATTTTGTTAACTAAAAATACTTGAATACCATATAAGGTAAAATCTGCCTATTGAGTTGAATGATTTTACAAGTATCATTCCGGTTTGGCAGATGACTCTATAATTTATTTTGGTCGAGAACCAATCAGAATTGGACTTCAGATTATGTGAATGTAACCGCTATGTATGGTTTGTACTATGGACATTGAACAGTCATGTGATACGTTTATACTTCACAGAATGTGATAAGAATATGCACAAAAATGAAACAAAAGTTACGAAATCACTACACACCGAAGAAACACCTGAGGCGAACAAACACAAGTGCACAACCGGAATGTTTACTTTCTAAACAACCCGATACATCGGTGACAAAACGTGGTATGAAGATTGTGATTGTTTCAACTAGAGAACATGTCTCTAGCTAGACAAATAAATTAATTTTAAAATATATTCAATATTTATTGAAATGTATATTACTCTACATAATTGTACAAAATAATCGATAATTAAGAAAATGTTCATAATACCAGATTCAATCAGAAAACTGATTAACAGCAACTCCCCTAATGACATTGACCTACAAAACTAACAACGAACGGGTAATAGAAACTTTAGGCTTCATTCCTCTTGTAATGAACTTGCCTGTTCGTAAAGGGGCGCAGGGGACTGTTTAATGTTTCCGGGCTCCTCAACTACTTTGACCATTAGCCTCGTGAGACTGATACATTTTACAGGCCTGGAGGTGACGTTTTTGCTGCCCCACTGGAATGTCATACCAGACACCGACCTACGCACGTTCATGGGTTTCCTCCTTCAGGTACCTCCCATAGCGAAGCTTTATTCCAGCGGATACACAGTCTTTTTTACGGAGATTCCTAGTTTAACAGGTTATTGTGGCACAATATGGGATTTTTTCTTGTTTTTCTAATTTTATATGGCTCTAATGGCGATAATATATTTTCCAAAACGTTGGCAAACAACCATGTAATGAAAACAATTTTCTCTGCTGCCAATGAAATCAGGTTTATGGGCTAAGAGTTTTTTAATTTATAACAAAACTTCATGATTTAACGTTGCTCGAACACACACACGCGCACCACGCACGCACGCACGCATACGCACACACACACACACCACCCTAGCAACCGATGAGAACGCAGCCATTTGAAGTTCCATATTGCATTACTTTTCGGACACATCTTGTACAATATATGGATAAAGTGGGTAATGAAAGTTGTTCTTATCGACGGGGACCATGAAATGATACCAAACTGAGGTGGGAGAAAGGAAAAAAATCAAATGGAAACCCCAATTTTTATTCCAGATTCGGATTCTCCGAGGAAAAATACAAAAAATTGGTATTGAACATTTTTCTCGTTTCGATGAATGGCGCTGCAATCGACGGAAATCAAAATTAGAAACCAGAAACGTTAAAAATGAGTTATTTTTGATAATTAGCATAAATCTAAAAATATAAAAAATTCATGTTCAAGAATCTTCAAGAATCTGTGACACCGAACCGAAAAAGGTAATAATTTTTTTTAAAAACTACGTTTAGCCTGACCGCGGAACAACGACGTGGATGTAATAGTATCCGATTCCCTTGGGGTGATTGTTTTAGGTGAGACCCTAAACCCCCAAACATCAGGATCTGGCCTGGCGTTGTCGGGCGCAGCGAAGCGCAGAGCTTCATTCAAGCAAGAGATTTGAATGCAATGCACAGCCTTCTCGTACGATTTTTTTTGTTATCAAGTAATTCTTTTCGAACTCTTAGGTCTTTTTATTAATAGCTTGCTTCCCGTGCTAGGCAACTTTCAACAGACACTCTTCAAACTACCCACACTCACCGATACAGCAGACGGCTCACCCAAAAGAGGCAAATTAAAAAGGCACATTGGGAGCTTGTTGATAAGAACGATCGATTCTTATTCCTCCATATGTACGTCATGTATGTCGAGGAAAAAGCAAGTTATCAATTAGTTTTCACCTCATTGTTTAACGAGAGGTTTTGTAGAGATTGATAATTAAAAACAAAATCTCAACAAATGGATGGTGATGAAGGAACTTGCAGGAACGTGTACTACTCTAAAATGGGACAGTTTCGTGAAGTCAAAGAATGCACCGATTTCACCTAGTTTCACAAGAAAAGTCACGAGTAGGAGTAGTTTCTCAGTTTTCCTGACTTCGAAAACTAAGATATGGAATTATCAAGGAAGTAAATATCTCATCTCTTTATGAAATCACTGGCCGGACATTGTCTTTCACAAAGTTTCGGTCTATTAGTCTGCTTTCTACAACACACAGTTTTCTTAAACATATCGCCAACGTCGAAATTTCCCAGCGCAGAAATGCAGAATGTAAACAGCCCTTCGCCAACAGGACAAACAACGAGCGCGCCACGCCGCAACACATAAACCAGAGCGCGAGTATTTATACCGAAACTAGGGCTGATATTAAAGGGCATTCATAATAGCGAACTGATGCATTGATCAAAATTTTAAAGCACTTACAATATTTCAACACTCGCTATCGCGGACGGGGTGGGGAGGAGGGTGGGGCAGTGGGCGTGGAGGGAGTGGAACGCAGAGTTTGGCGAGGAATTGGAGTAGAGTAGGGGTAACGGATGAATGCGAAGAGGGGAAATATGTAGGGAAAGAGCCAACGCCGGTGGAAGTGGGATGAGAGAAAAGAAGACACGAAGTGAGCGATGAAATCCATTTTGAAGGACGTATGGCCTGGTGGTGACGGAGAAGTGATTAGGATAGAGGGAAATGAGCTGGAGGGAGAATAGAATTAGAGTTAGTAAATACGGAGCGAATGGAACGGGAAGTGGGCATAAGAATCAGGCGGTATTTACAAAATGGATTGAAGACAGACTAGGGAGGGCATGGAACAAAATACAGAAACATTGTGTTGTCATGACAGCCTTGACATGGATGAGGAAGGTAAGGGGAGAGAGACGAGGGACGGACTAGAGAAGATGGGGAACAGGATAAGCGGGCCGGACGGAGAAGGACGGCAGTAAAGGGTTTGGGGAGGCAAGGACGGGATTGAGGACGGTGGTTTGGACGGAGGACGGAGGACGGGGGACGTGGTTTGGGGACCGAGGTCAGGGAATGGAGTAGGGAAAATGACAGGGAGCATCGATTAGAGGCGCAAGTCTGATAATGAGCTACCGTCGCAATTTCAACTAAAACCCAGCGGGGCACAGATATGTAAATTATCACGTGACCCTCATATTTTCACACGAGCGCCGTCCAGCACAAAGGCTGCACAACCGTCCGCGGCAGCGGGAGAGGAGAGCGAGGATGAGCTATCCAAATCAGACGCAATCATTCGTTTCAATTCATTCTCAAGGCACTCTTAAGGACATTCTTTCTTAAATGAACTGTAACGTTTCACTTTGTTTATAATAGACAATAGAAATAATAAAAAAAGCTTCGATCCATACTTGAGATCTTATTTGGAAGAGAAAAAAATGTTCAGGAGAGTGAGAACCATGTACAGTATAAAAATATATGAAATAAACACTCAAGATGAAAAATGGTGCAGTACAGGAAAATCACATCACTTGCATAATCATTGATTTTGAAACTAATTTACCACTATTAATTTCTTTTCGAACTCAGTTAAAAACAATATCTAACAGCAGTCAAACAACAGACGAAAAATTTTTTTTTAAAATTTAAAAAACGTAAAAGTAACTGTTGTAACATGTGATTTTCGAAAACAGCGATTTATCGTGAGAACAATAATATCAATTTGGAAAATATTGTACCAATATGTTGTAAAATATATTCTTTAACACGATGTGTAGTCAGGATCCATGATTTGTGGATTCTTGAAAAAACAAAAAATAATGGTTTACGGCAAATTATATGTCTGTCCTTCTATAAACAACAGGACAAGCTAAAACCTCCAAAATGCTTTTCACCAAAATTTATATTCCTTAATTGATATTACTGATGTTGTGGCTCCTTCAACTTGACACGGAATGTTTGCTTTTCGGGAGTATTTTACACGAAGCCAGAAAAGTTTGTACAAAGAGCTCCAATTTTTTTTATTTTTTTCAATGAAAAAAACGCAAATAAAATGGCGCAGGTCATATTTGCATTGAATCTACTAATTTTTGGAATATTGCAAAGGATGAAAAATTTGCATGTAGGACCAGCTTTCACCCTTCTTTAATATTCTTAAAATAACATTTTTATTCTGTCATATTTCAATTCATATTTTATTTAAAAGATTATGTTTCAACATGAAAAACTGATAATGTGAAAAAAAAAGTATTTTAGACACCGTTAGGTAGCAGCTGAGAAGAGGATGGCGGAAAACCAACAAGTTAACCTGGATCAAGATTGTCCAGCAGGCGGCACGTAGGCCGCATTGGGCCCGTAGTGCCATTTATATGCGGTATATAGGAGTATATCCGTATATCCGCCGGAGGTTAGTTGCCATAGGTGAAAATCCACGTCGGGCGAGAACATCGCGCTTAGCGCATGCGGCCCGTAGTTGTCAACACCCCTTAACGTAAAAATAGGTTAAGTTTAGATGCAAGAATTATCTTTTTCGAGAAATTCACAAATTAGAAAACATCTCAATGTGTTCTCCTGTTTTATGCATGGCACTCTTACAGTTTCATATCACGCATGGTTTCATCCCCTTCCCCCGGTTTCAGTGCACTTGGGCAAACACCAAGGTCAACAATACGGGGTAGTCAGGTGTGAATCACCCAGGTAATGTAAATATAGCCCGTGGTCATATTGAAGGTTTTGATTCTGGCCCTTGAGGACTTCCAAGTTTGACACGACTTGCCTAGAATGAAGAGATTAGAAAACTAATTAGCACGAGAAACTCTGTGCCAGCTTTTAGCACAGCTAGTTAGCTTATGAAATACAATCTATGACAATAAGCGTGTGGTTTATCGTAATTTTAGTTAATTGATTTTTGAAAATATGCCTCTCGGTAATTAAGAGAAACGCGCGATTACAAGGTAACTTACAAAAAGATATTACAATAATTTCACAATACTGTAATTTTATCAGTTTAATAAATGACAATCAATGTTGCTATGTTTTTCTTTAAATAATTTAAAACATCTGTTCGTTACAATTATGACTCATAATAACTTACCTTCAAGTCCTTCGTTTTATAATACACCCTTCAGAAAAACATAATCATATATCACTTTGACAGGCATCGTAAATGAAAATTTTACATCGAGAAAAGAAACGTACGGTTGCAGGCCATTCCGAAGATTGTAGCAATTGATAAAAACGAAATTCAAGACTGAATAAAGAATTGAGAGTAATATAATATTAATAAGTAATCAACCATATTTCCTCCTTTAGGATATTTTGTAGATAATGTCTGTACGAACGATGACTGTGCAACTATGCAACAAAATATTATACAGAATCTTTTGGCACACACAAAAATTAAAACCTGTTTAAATAACATAGCTGCTGTTAACAGGACACTCTATCGTGCAAATAATTACTTAAAGCTTAAATAGTTTTTATATTGAAGTAATAAAAATGTACTGCCGACTACATTCACTCATAAAAGATCACGTGCAATAGACAGCGTGTTGTGAATGGGTTAAACGTTCGTGAGATATGAGAACGCTTTATTGCCAGGAAATTGAGATTTTTTTTATTTGGCGAATATTTCCCAATCGCCTTTGTTTTATTCATTACGATTGTATAAAAGCCAAAAAATATATTTTACTTTTTTAAAATGAATAAATTATATTAATTAATTTATTACGTACCCGTTGATTTATATATTTTCATTTGTTACCTGCAAGAGCTTCAAAAACTGCAAAAAAAGGGACTGCAAGAAATAAGGGATAAATGATGTAACATGTGTCTCAACTGTACACTAAGGCGACATTATGACTATCGTTTATAAAAATGACAAAGGCCAGATACACACTGGAACAAAACAAGATGAAAGCATTGAACCTGACGAACCAATGGAATGGGTCTTGGATATTCTTCAAGATATTAGATAATGCCAATCATTAGAAACGATATACAGTGAGGTGATAAAAGTCACATGGATAGCAATTCGCAATCACACAGATGAAAGTAGTATTGCATAGGAGCATTCCATTTCGGAAAGCGTTAGGGAATTCAATATTCCAAGATCCACAGCGTGAAGAGTCATACGAGTATATCTAATTTGAGAATAATAGACATTAAATGAGTAAGTGCTGTGAAGTGATTGCATAGGAGCATTCCATTTCGGAAAGCGTTAGGGAATTCAATATTCAAGTTTCGTGGAGTGCGGTGAAGTGCGGTGAAATGCTGAGAAGTGCTGGTCAGTGTAATTCAAAGCAAAAACAGTGTAGTGTAGTGTAGTGCAGTTAAGTGTAGTGCAGTTAAGTGTAGTTTTAATTCATTGTTCGTGAATGAATTTAAAAAAACTTAGCCAAACTTATGTAGCTTGTATTAACTTTTAGCATCACCGACATATTTATTGGATATCATGACATAGTTGAAATATTTGTTATAATACTTAATATTAGTGATAGTATGATTATTGCATGTTCGAATTTTACTGTACTCTTTTATTAATATTGTTATTATTATTGTAATTTTTGTTATTTAACTGCCACCGGGTCATACCCAATTGCAGTTCAAATAAATGTATGTATGTAATTTCAGGTTTAACCTCTGAACGCGGACAACGCAGTGACCGATGGCTGTCACTAAACGATCGAGAACAGCCGTGTTTACCTATAGTTGTCAGTACCAACAGACAAGCAAAACTGCGAAAAAACGCACAAATCTATATGAGAAGTACGACGAACGTATCTGTTAAAATAGTGCGGCGAAATTTTGGTTTTCATGAACTATGTGAGCATAAGACCAACTCCAAGTGCCATTGCTGACAGCACGGCATCGCCTCCAACGCATCTCCTGGGCTTGTGACCATATCTATTGGACCTTAGACGACTGAAAAACACGGGCTTAGTCAGATGAGTCCCGATTTTAGTTAGTAAGAGCCGATAGTAGAATTTGAGAGTGGCGCAAACCCCACGAATCCATGGACCCTAGTTTCCAACAAGACACTGTGCACGTAGGAGGTGACTCCATAATTGAGGAGCAAATATTCAGAAGGTGACATGTCCATTTGGCAAAAATTGAGTTTTTCTGTTTTTACCTGGCATTTATTTTCAGCAAAACACATGAGATGTCTTACAATTCATTAAGTCTTCATTGTGTTAAAGACAGCGTTGAAATTTCTAAATTTCTGCTCTATTTTTCATTTTTTGGAAAAGAGTGAAGTAGACCCGTCACGTTTTGAATGTTTTCTCCGCAATTGTGAGGGCAGTTTTTACAAGGAATGGATTAGGTCCCAGGGTCCAAATCGATAATTAACTGGAAATGGTTATGTTCAGCTATACGGAGACAGTTTGTAGCCAGTCATGGACTTTGTGTTCCCAAAGAACGATGGCATTTTTATGGATGACAATTCAAGGACATTCTGGAAAATTCGAGCGAATGATTTGGCTGCACAGATCGTCCGACTTGAACCTCATCGAACATTTATAGGACATAATCGAGAAGTCAGTTTATGCACAAATTCCTGCTCCGGCAACACCTTTCAAATTATGGACGACTATAGAGGCAGCATGGCTCAATATATCTATAAAGGATTTCCAAAGATTTGTGAGTAAATGCCACATCGAGTTGCATCTCATCGAGTTGATAAGCGAAAGAGAATTGAACCATGGATGTCCTTTTTCCAAAAGTCTTTACGATACGTAATTTATAATAAAATTAGCCAAATGTTGCTACACAAATATTTATTTCATTGGACGAAAGATACTTTTGAACAAATTTAATATTCGTAAATATTACGTAAAATTTATTTCATTTAGGATTTCGGTTCCCAGTTTTCTTTAAACTCGTTTTGGACCCTGAAGAGGTATGGAACATGTCAACAACAATTAAAACCAAATTCCCGTCACATAAAAGTTATTTCGTAGAATGTACATTAAAAAACAATTAATACTATTACAGTGAATTCACCCAAACAAATGGACAGAGTAAGATAAAATGTGTGAGTATTATTTAATGTTTCCTTCCTCCTGAAAAGTTGCAAAACTCACTTGTTCCCTTTCTCCTCAGCCCTATTCAAAAGTATTTTATTACTCCAGACAGTAATTCTAATAATTATTTATAAAAGTAATAAATGAAAAAGGAAAAGGTACAATTCAGAGTTTTTGTGAGAAAATGTTGGTAATGATATCGCTTTTCATTCAAATATTTTGAATAAGCCAAAAATTTATATCCTAAAACATCGTACGATGATGCCTATTCATCTACATCGTAATGGAACTACAAGAATAAATACACAACTGTAAAGTTATATTTTCTCAAAATAAACGCATACGGTAACCTCCCAAATCCAGGGAACACACATGCCGGGCACTCCGGACACTTCTGTTACACCTCAACTCGCGATCTCTATGGTATCATGAGCGTCGAAGGGACCTCGGCAAGGTGAATAAACCGCCGACCAACACGAGGAACTAACCGACGTCCAAAAAAGTTGCGGTAGACGTCCCCCCATCGCGGCAACCAATCCTGAGGCGCGCCTCCACGAGAGCCCAGCGCCAGCCGGAAGGAGTGGGGCAGGCCGCAGCGGCCGCGGTCCCGTACGTGCGGGCACGGGCTCTGGTGCTCAGTGGTCCGGCGACCGCTGGCGGGTGGGCAGACGCGAGGCGGAGCCCCGCTGGGAAGACGTAACGGGTTGTCGACCTGCCTGCGGGCTGGCTCCCCCTCCCTCACACGCAGTCCGTCGTCCACGAAACACGGCGGCAACTTGCGAGGTGGCCCGCCGCTTTTACTTTCGCATCGGTCTCCGCCGCCGGCGCCCAGTGGCCGTGCCAGTCGACGAGCGAGGAGCGATAGGCACGCGTGCGCCCACAGCACGCGAGTGGCAGAGAGCGACGCGACTGCGCCCCACGCGTGATTCAGGTAAGTCCGCGCGAGACAGGCACGTTGCGCCGGCGAGTGAGGGAACTCGCGCTCAAATAGTGATGTGTTCGTTTCTATGACAGCGATTACGTGATTTTTTTTTTTTTGCTTTCCCACTCTGAATTGAATAGCGAAAAGAACTGATCTTTTGTGTGTTACAAATTTTAGGGAAGTACTGACCACGAAATGAGACTGCAATATCATTAAATTATTATTATTATTATTATTATTATTATTATTATTATTATTATTATTATTATTATTATTATTACTTTTTTCATTAAAACCTCTCTAATCACATACATGAAAACAATTTTTTCTAACCCGGTATTTAATAATGTGTAATAGTTACCTACATAATAACAGCCAAATATCAAGTATGTGTTTTGAACTTGTTGTGACTGCTTTCCTTTCATTTACTTTAAAATGTCCAGGAAATAATTGTAGAAAAATATTTACAATAATACAAATGTTATAGTAATACAAGGGTTATAATATTGACATCTGATCTGATGATAGTTTGTTAACACTAATGTTTCCAATTAATATAGATGCTTCAGATCCTGTTGAATCAAATCTCTGAAAGAAAAAAAATTCCAAGAAAAATTTGCATGTAAAAATGAAATTATTTTGATTAAGAAAGAGAAGAGAAATATAACATCAGAAAGTCACTCAGGTTCTTGCGATTTCTCCGACTCCTTGAAAGGATTGCGGAAGTTGATTATCGATCCAATAACATAAAACACCCAGTACGCGATCGGCATTTCTCTCGGAGTGAGGTAATCGCAAACAAATTACGAAATTACCGGGATCTTCGTAGATCGGTAAATGAGATATGGGGATACGAAAACAAACCGCATAAGAATTCCAGGGATATTGGCGTTGGTCACAAGAGGGAGCAAGATTGCATCGGTGTCAAGTACCCGTTTTTAAGGTACTGCTCAATAATTGACATGTGTTCTTCGACAATAAACGACCGATCGACAATTTTGGCGTGATAAAGGATGTAGAATAAAATAATATTCATTCTAGAAATGATAATAGTACATTATTTAACACCTGTGCTATGTAATTCAAAAGGCCAATGCCTGTGACCAGTATTGTACTTGAGCTTCCGGGTTAATGATCTCATTTCGATCGATGTTTTTGGCGAGTTTCCATCGATACATCGAACAAATACTGAGATGAACCTTTGTTTTGCCACTGGACATAAATTTAGCTTCGCGATATGATGAACTCTCATGTTGCTACGAGTAGTTTCGGTAGGGGACGAGGGTTGTCGTTTTGCCAGCAATACAACAAAAACAAAACTGTAATTCATTTGCCCCTGCAAATAAGTTGTCTATCACCTGGGAGAGAAAATTACTAGTTTTCAAATTTTGCTTTCCTCACTTTGTTGTTTCTTTTATTCATCACGCAACTACGGAGAGAAAAATTGGGGGACGGGATTCTGGATTCAAGAAAACCTGCGCAGGTTATACTTTTCTTCCCTATGTCACATACAGTTTTTTACTGGGATGATTTTTTACGAAAAGAAATAGTATCAAAATATTTCAGACTCCTTATTGAAGCAGGGCTTTTATTGACACCTCACGATCTTCGAAGCTTCAATTCTGGTCATGCAACTGCACTTGTATGTAAGACACCTGTACGGTTAACATTAATTTCTAATGAAAAATGTGTTCATGCTTGTTCAAACGCAATTTTTGACAAATAATACTTTTGTAAGAAATGCGTCTATCGTACCATTTTACTGAACTGTAATATTTTTAATATTTAGTGTATAGAGAATATTGTGCTGCAGCAATACACGGCAATTTATCAAGAGAAAAAATAATTTTATGGGGCCCTGATTGCAAAAATGTGAATAAATCTAGGTCCAATATATTGTAAATAATTTCCGTTCGTGTGCTCAGAAACCATGTTTTATGAATCTTAGATACTACCGAAAAATTCAGAGAATTTTCAAAAATTGCACAAGGTCAACATTTTTTGGGAGTCATTCTACAATTACAATACTGAAGATAGTGATTTTTCTCCGAAAAAAATGTATTCTTCACAATTCTTTGTTTCATGCCCTGTATATCGTTTTGAAAATACTAGTAGTTTTCGTGGTATTTGCAATGAAATATGGTCAAGTGTTTGCGAGTTTTCAACAGATCTGTTATGTGGCATGTTGGACAAACAAAGATTAGTATCGTCGTTTTACAATGTTACGCTTACCAGTTATACTAACTGGTCTCAGAACGTAATATAGGTTCACCAGTCAAACGAGATTTCTTGCTAACCTTGCAGTACTCCTGAATTACAGCCTTGCAAATCTAAAGAGAAAATGTACAATAACAGCCGCGGGCATTGACATGCGCCATAATGCGTGCTTCTCATCTAGTAAAAAAATGTTTCATAATTTCTTTCATGAATGCAATTAAAATCATAAATATCTAAATGTTGATTTACTCACAACTATCATTTAATTCTTTATACAATAACGAATCAAATTGGCAATGAATAAATTAAATGTATCTAAGTTTCATTAAACTAGACGTGAATGAAGTATACATAGATAAGTGAACTAATTTATTTTGATTTATTCGGGTCTATAAAGTGTTAATAAAAAGTGATTAAAATTAATGCTTAAGAGTAACACTAACAATTTTAATTTACACTAACAATTTTCAATTTACTTATTTATTTATACTTACATTTATTTATTCTACTATATTATTCATTCTATTCTATCTACATCTACTATCTATACTTCATTACTTCATCTGTCTATCTTACTCATCTGTTATTACTTATCTGTCTATCTACTCATCTGTTCTATTACTTCCATTCATCTACTCATCCATTACATCCTATCCATCTTCACCCATCTATCTTACTCACTCCATTCTACTCACCCATCTATCTATCACCACTCATCTACTCACTATCTACTATTACATCTCATTCTCTCCATTCTACCATCTACTATTCATCATCTACTTCATCACTCACTGTCTTATTCACTCTACTTGTCATTATTTCACTGTTTATCTACTCACTGTTATTACTATCTGTCTATCACTCATTGTTTATTACTCATTGTTTATTACTATTATTCACTTACTCATTTATTTACTTACTATTATTACCTCATCTATTACTTTCTATTATTTACTATTATTATTTACTATTATTACTCACTTATTTATTTACTTATTTACTTATTTACTTATTTATTTACTTATTTATTTACTTATTTATTTATTTATTTACTTATTTATTTACTTATTTACTTATTTATTTACTTATTTATTTATTTATTATTTATTTATTTATTTATTTACTTATTTACTAAGGCTCAGGGGACCTTCAACTGCTCAGGTGCTTGAGAGCTAAGAGTAATAAAATGAATTGATGAGAGAGAAAATGTTGGGACAGAGAGTGGCGTGAGAGGCATGGGAAACGGGAGTACCCCGGGAACCGTTCCGAGAATTCGGGTGTTTCACCTCGAATTCCTTACGGCTCGGCGAGAAATCGAACCTGGGCCCCAGAGGTGGAAGTCGCAACGTGCTTCGTCCGTCGGACATGAACGAGAAAGATAAATCAATTTGATTTATCAGTAGAGATAGTATATTTTAGCAATTGATAAAAATCGATGTGTTTCCAAACGCTGAAAAAACTTACAAATTGTATGTTTGGTGATCGGTGGAGTATATTCGTGAAGGTGTTCAGTATACAACAAAATGCGAAATTGATCGCAAAATATAAATTGAATACAAAAAGTAGTGAATCTGCGATATAATTGCTAAATTGCCGTTTATGATTTCCTTCATGTTCGCTCTCTATCTAGGGATGCAACATCGATCCAACCCATTGATGTTTGAAAACATTTAATTTGAGAGTGGCCTTGTTCATTAATTTATAATTAAATTTTTTCTGACAAAACAAAGTAATAAAAATAATAAACAAAATTTTCAAAACTCTTCCTGAAATCTCAGCATCATCTCAAGAGGCCTCAGCTTCCTCAGTTTGCTACAGAGAGGTCACGGGAAGAAGAGGACGGGCCTAAGTCTACGGCGGCGCATGCGTTACTTTTCACTTCTCTTGCAGTTTCATTTTTATTGAAGTTTACAAATGGGAAAATATTAAATTCGATTACCTTATTTTGGTAATTTTAATGGAAAAGTCTGAAACGTATCCTAATACATTTTTTTTTCTCAAAAAGGGCCCTACCTTAATAATAATTTTCTCAACAAAAGCTCAAAATACTAAAATTTAATTTTTTAATTTAAAATCTAAATTTACCATTTCTATTCTCAGTTTATCAGTTTTATACTTGCCACAACCTTTATTTATTTTCATGTCCTGACTCTGTTTATTAGTGCTGAATACATTCCATTGTACGATTATAATGGAAGCGGATTGACATTAAAAAATCTCTAAAATAAACGTGTCTCATTTAAAATGATTCTCCTCCGACATTTTACTCTTTTTAATTTTTAGACTTTTCATTGAGTTGTGACTTTACTCCGTAGTTCAATTAAAATACAATTATTTCAATATTATTAGGGTATACATGGTGGTAGTTTGTCATCACTTTCCACACCACAGTCGCAATGTGAAAACATTCGTGCTTTACGTGGGTTTCGGACTCACAACCTTTCGTGCCGTGCAAAGGAGCTGTCGTCACAGCTGTCTAATCTACTTGTATGTAGGTCGTCTTCTAACTCATTGCGACGTAATATTGTTGTTAGGTTTCAGACAAACGTTGCCGCAAATGAAACAAGTAACGTCCCGTTTTCTCAACATTTACAGCAAAGTGTTTATTCCGCAAGGAAATTTTAGGAGGAGAGTTACTTTGAGGGGACTTTCATTTCCAGTTTCTCAGAAGTGGACATCGTTGCTACCGGGTCTGTAGGAAATTGGGCAGTAAAAAGAACATTAGAACAGGTTCCACCTGATGACCCGAAGGCGCCAACGGAGAAACAGGTTGACTCCAGAGGACCTTGGCCGAAGCCAAGCCACAGTTCCTTGTACCATTCAATGGAACACATTCATTACTATTACAATGAGGAAGGCTGTATTGTAACAAAACAAATGATTGAGACCAACAAACAAGGTCACTATTTATTTATGTATGACGGTAAATGCCGACAAACGTCACAATTAGTCGCAGTTGTGCATCGAGAATATCAATTGTGTCGTCGCGTCAACGAATTTCACCCAAATATGGTTAACGTTGATAATGTTATTGTAACGTTGATAAAAATAATAATAACAACAATAGAATCAATAATAATGATGCAGTGGTGAGTAATACAAAAGATGATCATGGTAGAATTCACGACCGTTAATAAGTTGTAGGATATGGATCACGGGATCGGTCAATTAATGAAACACATTAGTTTGCCAACGTTTCGGAATATTTAATTCCTTCATCAGGGATTACCAAAACACAAACTGGTCAAACTTCATGTTCGCCTACAGTCCAACTTCAATATAGAGTTGCTTAAGCACAAGTCCATTGCAAGTTCAATCAGGGCCACGGCCCGAAAGTAAGTGACTTACTTTCGGGCCGTGGCCCTGATCCTCTTCCTTGTCCTATCCTCTCCTCTTACACATACACTTACACTGACATGCACCACACTACCTCATATTCCGGGAGACCGGTCGGGAGCTTAGAGCTTGTCCTGGCTAGGGTGGTGCCTCGCTGGTGAGAGAGTCCTGGTGAGGGGAAACCCACTAGCCGACGGTAGGTCGGTGCCGGATCTCGCCATCCAGCGGGGGAAGATCACCGCCATCTCCCGAAAAAAACATGCACTACACTAACGGAACTAATGACCGAAGCCGTTGACACGCCCGGAAACACGAAAAAATCAATCAATCGTTCATTCATTACGATACATGTTCTTGAGCAATCACAGAGAAGTTCACAAACCAAGTATTGACGTTTCTTTAATCATTGAGAATCGTTCTAGTAAAGGTTTCGTTTGATTGTGTACATTAAAATTATGATATTTATATAATGTTTGTCAATTTTAATTTCTTTTATTATTAGTACTTTTGACGTGAAATATTACTTAAAATAAATTGGATCGTAATTACACTTTGATCCTATTTGACTAGCGCAGAGGTAGTGGTAGACGGAACACTGACTGATGTTAAGATCAGAACGCAAGTCATTTTGTATTGTATGTTTCTGCCGGGTGGTAGCCCTCTAAAACCAATCTATTCTTTAGTTTAAAATGTCTAGTGAATCAGAGGTTGAGTTATCATCTCCAAAACTGAGAGAAAAAAGCCAAAATGGCGACCTCTGAATTATTGCCGCAACTTTTCTACCCTCTTACAGGTTGACTGGTCAATCAAAACCACGTGCGACAGGTAGGGTGGCTGTCCGCTAAGTGGACTTAATTGAATTCTGCATATCATCTACCACGAAACGATTCAAGCTAAAAGTTTAAGTAATAAAAGTTACCATAAGTCGGAAATAAGTACCTATGAAACTCCTTGTAATGGGTATTAACACATTCGTGTGAAGTTTACGATACTCGTGTATTAATACCCATCATTACATCACCGTTTTATAATGTACTATTCATACAGCCTTACTGCCTTCCATTTCATTTTAATGCAAGTATACAAATTACTTAATGATTCATTAAGATCTCTTGTAGCTTTGCGGCGAGCTGAAAAAAATTGTTTCTTTGTTGCATTCTCAGTTGATATGAACACTTGAGCATCGCCTCACTTTTCCAAGAGTGCTAAATATTGACCTTTTAGCACGCTAGGTATGCCCTGAATAAACATCTTTTACTAGTGCACGTCTAAAAAAAATATCCTGGGACGAGGAAACTCCTACCAGCTCAGATCCCGAGTAAGTCTAATTGTACACGTCTGACGACTACCCGGTGTGTTCTTCGCGGCCTCTCAGTTGGTATGCGGAAGCTTAAGTTCCCTCTCATCAACGAACGTTGTACTTTCGGAATTTAAGGGTTTTTGTTACAAAAATATTCTAAAAATTAATTTATGGACGTCACAAAAATGTTATTTTCTAACATAAGAGTTGGGAATGAACTTAAACTTATTGGAAGGAATTGTAATTTAATTTAACTATTAGCATGCCCTAGACTCAAATATTCTCGAAAGCAATAATCAAAGGCATGATCACTCAATCATTATTTAAAAGATATCCTTCGTTATTTCATTTAATTTACAGCACATGAAATTAAACAACGCAAAAGCTATTCCCCATAAAAAAATATACCTATTTATACTCAAGCCTGTCAGATACCCACATACGCAGTAATCTTCACACATGCTCACTAATATCTTGCGGATCTAATCTCAGATATGCTTGCAACGAACCTTTCTTTCCATTCATTGGTTCCCGAGTATCTAATAGATAGGATATTTCCGAATTATTTCACAAAATTGAGTTTACCATCTTGTTTGATGTTTTGGATAAGAAACACATCCGAATACAGGAAGGTATTTCAAATTATTTCTAATTTCCTATTTCTCAAGAAATTCTAAAATATTAAATATTTCTGGGAAATGTATTGTACTTCTTTTTCGGACTCAATTACCTCCATCTCCAGGTTTTCTTTCCAGCTCCATTTCTTCCGTTGTCCAAATGCCGAGATGGCTCCTCGCGTTGATTCTTGAAAGTAAATGTAGCTTCTGCATCTGCGTATTTCCTCTTGAGATTTGTGGGGTGTTCATTATGACTTAAGTTATTTCGTCAGGAGAATAAAGTGTAACACGTTTGCCGAAGCAAATAGTTTTTATTTTTTCGAAAAGAATATTTCATGTTATCAAATATGCTCGAAAACGCTGCATCCTGTCATTATTCACGAATCAACGAAAAACACGAAAAGAGAAGGAATAGAAATGGCTGAGTTCAAGAAAACGAGCGTAGACTGTATTTCTTACACATAGTATCAGACAGTTTTCTACTGTTTTACGTGAATTAAAAAAATAAATCCAAGAAAATATTTATCATTCCTTCTTTAAAGGATACCGTGTTACAGTAGGTTGGCTTCCTTCTCACATAGGCATCCAGGGCAATGAAGCAGCGGATGCAACAGCAAAAGCAGCAATCTCTCTTCTTGAAATTGAAACCGAAGCTGGCGACTCACTTCTTGGCCTTAAAAACTATCTCGTACTTGCATTTACGAAACTTTGGGATGGCAACTGGAAAACGTTGCCTTCTAAATTACATGCAGTTAGGAAGAATATCGAGAATTCTCCCATCACGTCCATTAGCAGAAGACATCAAGTGGTTATAACCAGAGTGCGTATTGGACATTTTAGCCTTAGTCATAGCTACCTGATGAAAAAGTCTATTCTTGATTCTTGCACAAATTGCGGTCTTCCAGTATCTGCTAAGCACCTTATACTTGATAGCCATGTGATGACTGATACAGCAAATCTTAATATTAATGTCTTCATTGTATATTCAACTCGTATTTGCGACACAAGAAGATTATTCAACTCCTTACCAAATTTAATCTGGTTAATTGTATTTAGCAATTGATTATATTAAAGGGTTTAAACTTATTTGTAATACTATTTTGTAACTGTGGTCGCAAACGATCTAATTGTTTCTAAGGCGACCTTAAATAAATATTTTTTTTAAAAAGTAAATAAAATGCATTCGTCCACCACCGCACGGCAGTGTTCTTGTTGCCTTCCCTCAGTTTAACTTGAAGGAAGGCAACTCACTGTACTCAGTTTTGCAGTTCCCTCAGTTCAAGAAGCAAATCTCTCAATGCGGAGGTCGTTCCTCGCCAATTTGCTTATCTTCTCTGATTGCTGGATTATGTGGTTTCCGCGCGCGTCATTAGTCTAGTAAGTGCAGTGTATGTTGTATCCCTGGTGGTGGCGTTGTACCACACTCGCGGGCACGATATATTCGGGGCACCGACCTGTACACGTTGGCTTGCGGGATTTATCCTCTAGATGCAAACCACGTCCCCAGCCGGAACAAGAATCAATCAAAGCTCTACGCCCCTAAATGGTCTTCCATCGCGTGTGGCAGTGTAGTGCATATAAGTATGTGTGTGTGTGTGTGTGTTAAAAGAAAGGGTTGTCTACGAAATATTATGTGTGTGTGTGTGTGTGTGTGTTTATATATATGTTTGTCTATGTATATATACGTATTGTAAATTTTTTAATTCCTGTATCTGTAAATTTCACTTATTTTATCATTTAATGCTAGATTTTTTATTTTTGTATGTTCACAAAAACTTGAATTGTAAATTAAAAAAATAATATTATTTATAAAACACGTCACACAAAAAATACTACCTAGAAGTAGACAGATAAATTATAAACCCAGAATTGCTAACCATAACAACTGGTTATCGAAGGTTAGTAATTCCGAAAAACTACAACGTACATTATCTCTGTAAGACATGATGGGAATATATAATAATAATAATAATAATAATAATAATAATAATAATAATAATATTGTAAGGAGAGAGGTAGGGAAAGGTTGAGGAAGGTAAGAGAGTTCGTTGCCCTTTGTGAGTGCATTGCTTTCGCATTTCTCTAGCATTAATAGTAGCGAAAAACGAAAACAATTTTACAGAACAGTCGGGAACAATAATTATTGTCCAAACAGCGGCAGAATCTCACTCCACTACGTGATAGACACTATGCCGAAAGTCCGCCATCGTCGAGACTCGCACCCAGAGATGCTGTAGTGGTAACAGCTGTTGCCCTGAAACATCTCAACTGGTTTATCGTCTGTGAGCACAGGGGCTTCCAGAGCTAGTGGGTGTGTGAGTGTATTGGGGAAGTTGCTCACGAGTCTCATGAAGATACCCCATAATGTCAGTTCATTTATGTATTACAAGCATTCAAAACGAAACGAGCCTGAGGTCTAGGAACAAAAACCAATGCTTGTAGGTCAGATGTACCTAACCCTTGTTGTTGAGGCAGTTGTCCTACTGCGACACAAGACGATGAATGACTGTCTAGTAAAAGAGACTGCGATGCCCCGCTGGTGGGAGAGTGCTGGTTAGGGGAAACCCCACTAACCGACGGTAGTCGGCCGATCTGCCAGCCAGCGGGGAAGATCACCGCCATCTCCGAGAAAAACATGAACTACACTCACGAGACTAATTACCAAAGCAGTTGACGCGCACGGAAACACGAAAAATCAATCAATTAATTCTGACCTTCAGGTACAGGTTTCCCATCCTAGGGCCCTCGTATCTTTTGAATGCTCCTTACTTGGATCGCGAATAGGCCGTCTTGGACCACGCAGGACATGCACTTGCATGTGCTCAGTATCATTTTATCACGTTGCAAGTCTTGCATGTACGAATGAGGATCAGCATTTCGTCTGAATTCGATTTTATACCCAGGGTTGTTACTCCTGGGGATGAAGACGGATCCGCGATCCTTCGGACGGAGATCACTTACGTACTACCCGCTTAGCAATCTCGGCCACCGGACCGACTATTACCACATAATAATAATATAATAATAATAATAATAATAATAATAATAATAATAATAATACTATTTATTATTATTAATATTTTATTATTATCATCCTACGTTTTCTCAGCTATTTTTACTGGTAAAAATGCTCACCTTCCCAGAGTTGTTCTGGGACACGTTCGATCACAGAAGAATAATTTCATCTTATATCTGGATTTAAGACAAAAATGTTTTAACGATATGGGTTGTTTGTAAGTAATATTATTACTATTATTATCACCATATTATTATCACCATTATTATTATTATTATTATTATTAATATATATTATTACTATAAATGGTGTTTGACTAATATTGATCTCAGGTCTTTCAGTATTTGACCAACTGGTCTAACACCTTGAATGAGCACGAGGCCAGCTCTCGGAACAGCCCTTCCGACCCCCTGTGCCACTATGGCTGTCGCTGTGCTGCAGGCGGCGGGCGCCATGCGGTGGGCGGCGCCAGGCGTGCTGTGCGTGCTGTCGCTGCTGTGGTCGCTGGGCGCGGCGCAGGGTCTGTGGTGGGGGCTGGTGCCGAGCCCCACGCGCCTCAACATCGTGAACGCGCTCACCGACTTCGTGCCGGCCGTGTTCCACGCGCAGGCCGCGGCGCGCGAGCCCGTGGACGGCGGGCGGCGCGCGCACTTCGACTTCGTGGTGGTGGGCGCGGGCGCGGCGGGCGGCGCGCTGGCCACGCGCCTCGCCGAGGTGGGCGACTGGAGCGTGCTGCTGCTGGAGGCGGGCGGCGAGAGGTGCCCGTCCATGACCATCCCCTTCCTGCTGGGCCAGTTCCATCGCACCGACGCCAACTGGCAGTTCCTCACCACCAGGCAGAACACGTCCTGCGCTGAGCTTGAGGACTCGCGCTGTGACTACCCGCAGGTGGTTTGATTGATTGATTTGTTCGTGTTTCCGGGCGCGTCAACTGCTTCGGTCATTAGTCCCGTTAGTGTAGTACATGTTTTTCTAGTGAGATGGTGGTGATCTTCCCCCGCTGGGTGGCGAGATCCGGCGCCGACCTACCGTCGGCTAGTGGGGTTTCCCCCTATCCAGGACTCTCCCACCAGCGGGGCACCGCCCCAGCCGGGACAAGCTCTTAGCTCCCGACCGGTCTCCCGGAATATGTGGTAGTCTAGTGAATGTTAGTGTAGGTGTGTGGGAGAGGATAGGACAGGAAGAGGAAGCAGATCGCGCGCGGTCCGTGGCCCGTTTGGTAGGGTACTGCTCCGGCATTCGCCTGGTGTTGATCGGGGGAACCACTAAAACTACCGATCAGGGCAGCCGGCCGCTAGAATTATCCTCCAGACAGCAGCTGAATTCGACCTAGCTGAAAAGCTAGTGTCGAGAATCCTGCCGCCCTCAGAACTGGAACCTAGGACCTCCCGGTTAGAGGCGCTGCAGTGACATCAGTTGATGCATTGAGCTACCGCTACCGGTACCCGCAGGGGGAGAGCTCGCTTCACTTCTTGGATAGTGATACGGCCCTAAGTCCCATGTGTTTTCTTTGGGAGGTGGCGATGATCTCTCCCCGCTAGATGATGAGATACGGCGCCAACCTACATATTGGTTGATTGACTAATTGTTGATGCCGACTGCGTCAATTGATAAGGTCATTAGTGCCGTAATTGTGGTGCATGTATTTTCCTCGTGAATTGGCTGCTATATTCCCCGCTGAATGGCCAGATACGGCCCCCCGGTTCCTCACCAACGACGCAACGCCCCAGCCGGGACAAGCAGTAAGTTCGCGACATGTGTGCATATGTAGTACAAGCGTAGGCAAGTGTAAGTGTGTGTATATAAGGCATCATGGTACGACAAGGTAGTAGAAGGAAAGATAGTGCTCGGTCCGTGGTTCGTTTCTTAGGGTATTGTTGAGGGATTCGCCTGCTGATGGTTGGAAAACTATCATTCAGAGCAGGCGACTGACAGAGTTCTTATCCTGAGTGCAGTGAATTTTATCTAGGTATCTAGCTAATGTCAAAATGCCAGCCGCCGCCGTCGCACTCGGAAACCCTACGACCTCCCGATCGCACGCATTGCAGGTACATCATTTGTTGCCCTGAGAGACAATCCGATGGGCAGAACGCATTTAATTATTTTTATTTTTCGTGTATTAGATCATTATTCGCCGATACCACGCAAATTCGCCTCAGCTTTGGCTCTTATTTATGTCATAAGACTTGATACATTCTTCATTATTCTGTTAAAAACGTAAATTTTATGTAAATGACACTGATATCCTTCTTTATTTCAAATCTTCAACTATACTTTTTTATTACTAACCGCTTTGAAGTATTTGTGCAAAAATCCGTACAAGATGTTAAAATGACCTCTCAAACCAAATAACATATGAGTAATTAAGTTAACGCTAATAAATATAAGATTTTTATAACGTTTCTAAAATGACATCCCCCCCCCCAATCCTCTACAGTCAAACTCCTGTTTTTCAACTAAAGTGTTTCAAATTTCTAATTTAAAAATATTAAAAATATGAAAATAATTTATATTATCAAAAAAATTGATATTTTTCCGGCGCCAAATACAAACTAATATTTGGTTTTCAAATAGATCGAATTAATTTTTCAAAAGAAAAATTGTGTGATTTGTTTCTGTTTTCTTATTTCTTAGCTATTTGGATTGATGAAAGAATAATATGTTTTTACTCTTTCGCCATAAAATCAAGTATCTATTTTGGGATTTGAAAATACTGCACAATTCGTATATTTCTTTTAGTGTTTTATATCATAAATGTTTGTACATTGTAGTAGAACACAGCAATTTTACTTTGAAATTTGATTACAAATTATTATATTTATAAAGCTTTATATTCCTTTGCAGAGTTACTTTTCTTTTGTATCCTTTGTATATCGTACTCTCATATAAGATAATAGTTTTTGGTAATTTATGAGAAACTATCGTTCCTATAAATTAGCAATTAGTGGGTAGAAAAGTAGCAGTAAGTAATAGCAATTGGCGGGTAGACAACTACACTCCAGTCTTACATCCAACCGGTTTCAGATTTTTGCAAAACACTATAATCGCACGCAACTTAGAATCCACGAGTCCTAGTCTTTGTTCTCGTAAACTAGGTTTGCGAGTCTCGTTGGGCCAGGACTTTTCTGAGAACAGCTGAGTTGTGACAGATCTCGAGCTTTGGGGCTCGAATAGGGTGCACGTGGGGAACTGATGAGGGACAGTTCGGGAACTGAAAACTATATTTTCTCCAAATTTGGCGCCAAATTTGGTATGAAATGAAAATTTCCATTTAGAACCGAATTTTACTCTTCTATAATATTCTTCAAACCGATTTTCTATTAGAGGACCGTTACATGGAGAAAAGTCGAAACATAACGTGTTTTCAACAAAATTTCATCGATATAAATATTACGTAAAAGCATCTTAAACCATTGTCATAATATAGTGGCGCCATACGGGTGTAATCAGTACACAGACGAGAATGGGTTGTAATAACAGCAGGGTTATTCACAATTTAGAACGTAGTCACAAATAACCAATGCACTGTATACAATTAACTAACTAAATAGACACCACTGCTAGGAGATATTTACAACGGCTACCACACCGCAAAATACTACCTAATGTTTCGCCGTACGTAGTACCGCCTGCCCTGAGACCGACTACATGTCTCACTAGTCACGACAATAACTGCCGACTCCTTGCGCCGCCTGCACGTTCGCACCTCTCACGAAAGACCTAAGCTGCTGCCTCCAGGATCACAAATAAGGAAGAGCTATTGTTCTCACGGCCCTCAAATAGCCCTCGCGACGCTGCCCGCCGCCTCCATTGCCTCCGCCCTAGCGATGCGAACACACTGTCAAAAACTCCCGGGCGTCATTGCTTCTGCCTTTGTCTAAGCATTCGATGCACACCGCGCCGCGTGCCCACGCTGGTTTTAGCGACACGACGCTGCAATATGCTTTAATTTAACGTTCATATTAATAACCACTGTCATACGTTATATCTACATGATATTTCTGAGTAGAACACAACCGGATGACCCCAGCTAAGCTCTAGTTTGAACCCGTATCCCGCTGGTTCACAAACGAGTGCCATAACCACTACGCGGCCGCCATACGAGTTGAATTGAATCGCCGAAACAGCAGTGGTAATAAATAATACACATTTCTTTGCATTATTGATAACGGTAACGTATTATCATACTGCAAAATAAACTGACATTTTTGTAATATTATATTATTACAAGGATCAAAATAGTATTTTCCCACTTCCAAAACAATTAACCGAACAAATCATGAGAGGATTCCTATTCTGAATCACCACTGAATCACCATCATTAAAACTATTTTGAATCACCCCTGCTAATCACAACACTTTTATTAACATTTTAATACAGTTTATTATGATCATATAAGACTTTCGAGAGATTATATGTATCTGATTTAAGAAATACAAATTTATGAAAATAATGTATGATAATTACCTAGGGACGCATGATCGGCGGCAGCACTTCGATTAACTACATGTTCAACATACGAGGCAACAAACGGGACTTTGACAATTGGGAAGCCATGGGCAACAAGGGTTGGAGTTACAAGGATGTCGTTCCTTACTTCAAGAAGGTCGAAGACTTGAGGATACCGGAGCTTCAGAACAGAGAAAACAGAGGATACGGAGGAAGAATTAGGACTACGTATCCACCTTACTTTTCAGGTAAGAATAGTTGAATTCAAGAGATAATTACATCGGCAATATTTTAATGACCAAAAATTAAAATGGTGATTCTCGCAGTTGTAAATGTATATGAACAAATTTTCATTGATTGCGAGTTTAGAGGCATTATGTTTCATATTTATTTTTTGTGATAGCCATAATTCTGATAGATTCAATAAGTCAAATAATTCTTATTGACATGTTGAATATTAACATGTTCGTTTATATTTCCGATACTACATGTTAAGGGTTAAATCTTAGAGCTTCAATGGCAAAAAATAAGTAAACATTTGTTGTGTAAATAGGTAAAAAAATGTTTTGAACTTATACAGCCATGATTTTTGCATTAAATTCATTTTTAATCAAGCAACACGATATGCTACGAGCAATGCTCTTTCGGAAGCCTACTCTTAAACCTATTACATCACCCTTTTTGCAGTTGACGTAAATGTTGGGATCAATACTAATAAAATTGTGGGTGCTCGTCGCAGACATGGGCAAGCTGTTCCTGCGGGGCGCTCGCGAAGCAGGCTTTCCCACACCCGACGACTACAACTCAGGCGAACAACATGTGGGCATGCACCGCATCCAGACCACCACGTGGCACGGCGCGCGCTGGTCGGCCAACGCGGGCTACCTGCGCAAGGCGCGCCGCCGCCCCAACCTCTTCCTGCGGCCGCGCGCTACGTCACCACGCTGGTGCTGGAGGGCGGGCGCGCGCGCGGCGTGCGCTACGTCCACGACGGCTGGAGTACGAGGTGACGGCCTCCAAGGAGGTGATTCTGAGCGCGGGCGCCGTCAACACGCCCGCCATCTTGCTGCGCTCCGGCATCGGCCCGGCCGACCACCTCAAGGACGTGGGCGTGCCCCTGGTCAAGGTACGTTTGGACGTACGTGGGACGTACGTTTAGAGACGTACGTTTAGAGACGTACGTTTAGAGACGTACGTTTAGAGACGTACGTTTAGAGACGTACGTTTAGAGACGTACGTTTAGAGACGTACGTTTAGAGACGTACGTTTAGAGCGTACGTTTAGAGACGTACGTTTAGAGCCGTACGTTTAGAGGCGTACGTTTAGAGACGTACGTTTAGAGACGTACGTTTAGAGACGTACGTTTAGAGACGTACGTTTAGAGACGTACGTTTAGAGACGTACGTTTAGAGACGTACGTTTAGAGACGTACGTTTAGAGACGTACGTTTAGAGACGTACGTTTAGAGACGTACGTTTAGAGACGTACGTTTAGAGACGTACGTTTAGAGACGTACGTTTATTGTTCGTAGTACATTATTTCGAATAATATTTTATGATATTTCGTCATGCAAACTTTGACTAAGTCGTTTGTGCCACAATGTGCACACCATGTAGGTTCATCTTGACATAGTACATCGCTTTTTGGTACTTACCGCATGAGCAGTAGCCTACCATAATGCATATCAAACAACACATGAGGCATGCGTGAAGTATACACGGAATAATGGAGATAATATTATTTTTCTGGTGTCAATAATCGACTCTGATGTTTCAATGTTTTTAATCGTGAAAGAGAAATAAGATCTACATCGATTTTATTTGACAAGAGAATAACGTGGAAAAGTGGATAAAAGTATTTTGCTCTGAGTAACAATATTAAAACTCGATTATCTACAGGGTGAGTCATGTAACTTTAGCACCTGTTGTAATTTTTCAACGGTTGAGGCTATTGCAATGCTGTTTTGACAGACGTGCATGAGGAAATGGGACTAATTGTTATATTATTCGTTTTCATTTTATAACTTGAATTTTACGAGATAGTACAAGTAGCGTTTTTCTTACTATTCCCTACCTCGAATAACTATCAACTCTGCACAACAACGTTAATAACATCATAGGAACGAGCTGTAAGCTTAACCCATAAATACAATCTTGGCTTGAAAATACGAGGACATAATGCTCTTTTTTCTAGGAGTGTTTAACGCAATGTTATACATTTACGGAATTATTGCACTTCTAGTATTTTTAAAAACATTTTATTAATTACTTAAATAACACGAGACATTTCCTTAAGAGCAAAGGACATTACCAAGGGTAATATTTTATAGAGTCGTACATATTACTCGTAGTTCCAATGTTTTGATTTTTTAAAAGTATTTATTGATAAAAATCTTATAACTTATAACAGTCCATGTCATTAACGACCACAAAGTTGCTATAATGAATGTGTACTTACACAATTCTTCTTTAAATGAGAGACATTAGAACATACATAAAAAATTATTATACAGAACTGAAATGGTTGATCAACCAACATGAAAAATAGACATCTAATGAATTTAATTAGATTAGAATGAATCTGATAATTTCTTCATATTTCTCTTGAAGGCACCAGCTTATTTTTTAACTTTTAAAGTTTTTTGTAATTTCTCCTTTCCAAGCCAAACGCATCTTTCAATAAAGTACGTGTACTTACAGGTGTACTCGTCTCACAATGTGACATGTCTTCAAGAACACAGAAAACTCTGAAGTTACAAGAATTAACCCACAATTTCAAAGACCTACTGTAATATAAGGGTCATGAATAAATGTATTTCTGCCTCTTCAACACATATCAATTTTTAAAAACGTTGATCACTGGATCTGGATTGTGTGCAAATGCATATTTTTTGCTAATTGTTACTAGGAAAATGACCACAAATATTTACAAATCTGCCCATTTAAAGCATTCCTCACAAAATTTATTTCGCATATTTTAACACTTTTTTCCATACTTCACCGTTACTGCCTATTCTGCATAAGTTTTGTAAACATGAGGAAAAATGGTAATCATTTATTAAAGTCAAACAATGTAGAATTATTTATTTATAGTTATCTGTGGTTCATGGAACAGATCATCAGTCACAATAAAGAAATGAATATAGGTATAGTCTCAAAATAGTTGCCAACGGATGCAGATTTAGTGTATTTTGCTTCTACTACGTGCGCGATCAAAAGTAAGATTCAATTTAGGACGAGGGGGACAGGTCGTTGCGCTCAGTGTCTCTGAGTCCAATGAAATGTAAACTCGAAAATGATGTATGGTGGTTGGATTAACTGTCAAGAAAGGTTTCCCAGCAAACGCTCATTTTCTGTGCTTCAATGTAACTTCAAATGTAACTTTGTAACAAATTTTCAAATGTAACTTCATTTTCTGTGCACGTCTTCTAGAATTCAGTGGAAACACAATTCTTCAAATTATCGTTTCCATGTTGTCGCGGCAGGAGGTAATAAGAGCCAAAATTTATTGCTTATTTATCCTGAAAAATAGATTTTATTACATGGAGTTTTTTTTGTTTTTCTCCTTTCAAAATTCAAAATTTATTGCTTATTTATCCTTGAAAATAGATTTTATTACATGGGAGTTTTTTTTCCTTTCAAAATTCAAAATTTATTGCTTATTTATTTTTGAAAATAGATTTTACTACATTGGGTTTTTTTTTCTCCCTTTCAAAATTTAAAATTTAAGTAGTATATGACTTAGTGTAGGGATCACAGAATTTTGAAAATGTGCACACAATTCACTTTTCCCATAGCAGTCATACGCAGTTTTTAACTGTTTTTTGACGTAAATAAATAAATAAATAAATAAACGCGAGTTTATGCGTGGTCACCATGTGCTCGCTAATCGTCAGTAGGCGGTCTACAAAAGACAATCTCTCTAATATCAGGCGACAACACCACATGTACACAGATGAAGTTCCTGGAACTGATACGAGATGATTCTCTCTGGAATGGCCGTTTTGTCTCAACAATAGAGCGAGCAGCACGTGTTTAAGGGTGCTTCAGATATGCTCAAGTATTACGGTAATCTAGAAGAAAATTAAAGGATTGGATGGCGCCATTAAAGACACACACAGTCTTCTTAACATATGAAAAAGTGGTACAAACATTTATTTCATTATACATTTTATATTACATATTTTAAAGATTGTTCAACCATATTTTAAGGCAAGTTTTAAGCATTTCTATCAGACAGAAAACTGGTCTGTATTGATAAAAGTAACACAGACAAGTTTTTAGGGTTTTATTTACTATTTTGCATAACGTTAACGAATAACACTCTAAATACTACATCTTTTCCAGGATCTCCCGGTGGGGCTAAATCTCATGGACCACACAGCTGTCATCGCGACCATCGGCGTGCTGAACGAAACCGTCGCGCCGTCTATTCCAGAAATTATGCTCAACCCGAGCATACAAATGGACTATTTCACACGTCGGGCAGGTCCACTCACGTCGACAGGGACCTTCGAAACCATTTCCTTCCACGACCTCAAGGGCACGCCCTACCACAGCCCCGGGTGGCCAGAGGTGGAGATGCTGCACAGCTCCATCAACCCGGCGATCAACCCCCGCTTCGCCTCCCTATTCCGCATCACTCGACGAATGTACGACATCATGCTGAAGCAGGTCGAGGACAAGCCGGTGTTCATCTCGTCCATATGGCGGCTGCGGCCGAAGAGCCGCGGGAAAGTTTACCTCCTGAATAAAGACCCCATGACGCCGCCGGAAATCGACCCTAGAGCCTTCTCGCACCCGGAAGATGTGGAAGTGGTACTCGCGGCCATTCGCGAGTGGCAGAAGATTGTCGCATCACCCAGTTTCCAACGATACGGAGCACAGGTGGTTGGTCCCGAAGGGAACCGTTATATGCCCGGTTGCGAAAATATAGTTTTCGATACGGACGAATACTGGCGTTGTACTATTCGCGTAGCGTCTGCCACGCTGTATCACCCGTGCGGTACCTGCAAGATGGCTCCGCCAGGTGACCCCACAGGCGTGGTGACGCCTGACCTCAAGGTTGTGGGTATAAAGGGTCTGCGGGTAGTGGATGCGTCGATAACGCCATTAGTTATCTCCGGTCACTTGCAAATCACGTCGTACATGATAGGGGAGAAAATGGCGGACGAAATCAAGAAGGAATATGGAATGGCGAAATAACTTGTTGTAGTATGACTTGAAATAAAAAGGCGTCAAAATGAATTGAAGGACTAGGGACAGAAACAACATAAAACCACTTTGAAAAATGTTGGGGTATTAACATTTAGTACTAGGACAAGGTCTTCCGTGACTGGTGTGGTTTATCTTGTTACTGCCACAAGCCATTCAATTCCAAATCATACATTGATGTAGTTTCTCATTTCCCTTTTGCATAACCTAGTTACGTCTTGTACAAAATGTGGGTACAAGAAATCGGAGTTCATAATAATAAATTGATGTTATTAAAATCACGTGAAGACGTGGTGTTTGTATGTTACTCACAGCACAATTTCCTCATTCATTTAAATTGAAAGTATTTTGTTCTGAAAATATCAAAATTTATTCTACTTGAGATTCTAGAGGCCATAATTCAAAAAATTCAGTGTCATTTTTAATGAATAACAGTATCAAAATTTATTCTACTTGAGATTCTAGAGGCCATAATTCAAAAAATTCAGTGTCATTTTTAATGAATAACAGTATTTTTATTATACAAAACTGCTGTTGTGAGAATATTGTTTACTGTAAGTGCTGTTATTATTGTTTTTTATTATTCACGCCATTTTTAATTTATTGTCCTTATGTATTGCAGATTTCCTGTACTTTTGGTACTTTTTATAAATGTAAATAAAATGTGTATTTATTATAAAAGATTTTATGACATATAATTTTGAGCCATTTGGCAACTTCAATTATAGTATCTCTTTGAAGTTATTTCCAATTAAGCGCATTGGAAATAACTTCACTTCACTTGCGTTACTTATTTTATTTATTTATTCATTTTTAGGTCAAAAAAGCAGTTAAAAGCTGCGTATGTCGTGCTATGGGGAAATGTGGATTGTGTGCACATTTTCAAAATTCTGTGATCCCTATACTAAGTCATATACTACTTAATTTTTTTTTTAGAAAAAGCTCCCATGTAATAAAATCTATTTTCAAGGATAAAAAGGCAATAAAAAAAGCTGCCATGTAATAAAATCTATTTTGAAGGATAAAAAGGCAATAAAATTTGGCTCTTATCCATGTTGTCCTTCGGAATAATACTTCCTGCCGCGACAACATGGAAACGATAATTTGAATAATTGTATTTCCCACTGAATTTTAGAAGACGTTCACAGAAAATGAAGTTACATTTTTGTCCAGAAGCAAAACAAGGGGCTATCTCAGCATTTGCTCAATGGATCAGGGAAACTGGACGAAAAACCTGATCGAGATGGGGTCATTGACCCCGAGGCTGCAATACAATACTTGTTACATGTTGTTTATACACATTTATACAGTTCAAATGTTAAATAATGCATTCTGTATAATTGTTAAAATTAATGTTACTTTTCTTGTGATGTTTAGTATTGTCTCTATTTGTATAGAAAAAGTTATCCAGCAGAAACGATTTCACTTGGGATTTAAACATTTCTATCGAATTTAATCGTTTAATGTCATCTGGCAAAGTGTTGTAAAATATGTACATGTATTTAGTGAATTTTTGTAATGGACTGTTGATACTGTCACCTGATTAATATGATTTCTAGGTCGAGTGTTATAGTAATAGACCTCGGCATTTTTTGAAAATATATTCCCGCCCTTAAGCAAGTCATTTTTGACAAAAACCACTGATTCGTAAAGAAACAGACACTTTTCTAAATTTTATTTTATGAAATATGCTGAGCGGAGTTATAATATCTCAGAGATATTCATTTTAAATTAATTAAAATATGATGGCGAAATACGACGATAGATTCGTATAACTTGGAGGAAATTGAAGAAGAAATGTGACGTTGTGAGGATACAGGTTATACACTTAAAAGAACGTGAATTACTGTTACTCATTAATATTATACATGCCTAATTAAATTCAATAAATAAATAATTTATTAATATGGCATTATTGGGAAAGAACAAAAGAAGTATGTAGTGCAATGGAAGAAGGATAGAATGGCATCGAATATGCTAGTGAAACTATGGAGATTGTACACGATCAGGGGAAGGAGGAAGAATAACCACTAAAAATCATCAGAAGGTATTGTACCTCGGGCGAGTACAGACTGTGTTATGTGTCATAATAATTCTGTTGTTGGAAGTAGTAATTAATTGACGTGGTGTTAGAAATTATCAGCTTAAATCAGTTAAAGTAATAAATTACTGAAGATGTTGCTATACTACTGTAACATGTTGATTCACGTGTTATTATTCCGTTGTTATTCCTATATGTCATGAGAGTAGCCATCAATACAATTTTTTCGTCAATTATCAGAAATTTTTACCAACCGTGTTCTCGTAAGAGATACAACTTTTAGGCTCACGAAGAAGAGTAAATAAGTACAGCAGCCCTGAGACATGTACATAACAGAGTATTGTTGAGTGTTACAATATAAAAACTGAAGTAGCCAATATTGAAAATAAATAGATTTATAAATAATAAAATGATATAACTAACAAAAAAATGAATTTAAGTGAAAAAAAGCAGTTATATTTCAATGCATATAAATAGTTAAATTTCTACTCATTACCTTTCAGGCGCTATACGTTCATTTTAAAATTGAGCATAATTTCACGCAACGACATGCTCCTGTCAGCGTGCTCAGCTCCTACCTGCAACAGAGAAAAGAGTAATATTAGTTGTGCATCTCAGGACGTGTTCTTACTTAAAGGCGACTATCCGGAACAGCTCTCCGGTGTCTCTACCCGTGAAAGTTATCCGTTTCTCATTATTACTTTATATTAAATTGCTTTTCTCATGTGGTATTTCTTCTTCACATGAAATACGAACTCCTCAAGATATTTCACTCCCCCTCCTCCCTCTTTTTCTGCCTTTTTGCTTTCTTTCGTAAGTGCAACGCGGTGTGATGTGTTACCAGGTTTAAACCCGGCGAGTGCGCTCACGCGAAGCGACTCCGCGTGCCGACGTGCTCGCTGGGGCAGAGCGTAGCCAGCAAGACGGGAGCCTCGAGGCGAGGCTACCCTGGGCCTCGCCTCCCCTACTTAAGGGGATGCGGGCGCTGGCTAGTCAGCAGAGAATGGAGAGAGTGAAAAGAATGGAGAGAGTGAAGAGAATGAATACAGTGAAGAGTGGAGAGAGTGGAGAGAATGGAGAGAGTGGAGAGAATGGAGAGAGTGGAGAGAATGGAGAGAGTGGAGAGAATGGAGAGAGTGAAGAGAATGGAGAGAACAGAGAGAATGGAGAGTGGAGAGAATGGAGAGAATGGAGAAAGTGGAGAGGGTGGAGGGAGTGGAGAGAGCTACTGTGAGCACTGAATTCTTGGCTGTCCGGGATTAGCCGCGTCATGGTCGATGGAGCTGACGTTTCGGCCATCTTGCTGTGGCCTTCTTCAAAGCCTGCCTTTCTGCTGAAGAAGGCCACAGCAAGATGGCCGAAATATCAGCTCCATCGACCATGACGCGGCTAATCCCGGACAGCCAAGAATTCAACGACTCCGGCCGCGGAAGCCTGCGACTCTACTGTGAGCACTACCGTCAGCTAGGAAGCATTCAGCACGCGCTGCACAGAAGAGGAGTCGTGCTACCCAGAAAACGGCCGGGAGCCGGGCTAGGGGGAACTGGTGACACGGGGATCGCCACGACCGGCTGCGTGGAGAGCCGAGGTGACGAGGGACTCACCGCCACACGCACCCCCCGACGCCGCAGCAAGACGGCGCTACGCCGTGGCCGAGAGCGGCCGACATTGTTATTCGCTCTGCCTCGAGCAGCGGGAAAGATCGCAGGAAAAAAATTGCAATCTGAGAGTGAATAAAACATTGGTCAATCTAATGCCGGAATTTCATTTCGTAAACCCAATGTGTTATCCAGAACAACTGTGTCACGTTCAAAATGGGTAATTGCCGCCGAATGGTGTTGGGCAGAGGCAATTACCCATACTGAAATGGAGAGACGTCTAAGAAGTCCTAAGGCTTCGGAAAAAGAGCGGCTGCCCGGGGAGAGCTGGGGTATATCTGGAGTTGCCGCTGGGCCAGATAATGAGCGGTTCGAATGTCCGGGTGCTGTCTCAGCAAGCATCGGTGGCCCAAACAGCTACTGTTGACAGTAAACGAAGCCAATCGCCATCAAGAGCTTCACCTAGCCTGGGTGCTACGGAGGTCTTTCAGCCAGCGCTCAGAGAAGAAGCACTGCCGTGACAGTGCAAGAATGGACTACTGTTGTTTATGAAAGCATTATGCGCATCTAATACCGAATCTCTAATTAGGATAACGATGTGACCGTATACAGGTATATATTATTTTCTAAATTTACGTTGTCATTTTTCAATTTTCCTGTTAACGAACACAGATTAGCTAATCATTGTAGAGATATTCCACGCTGCAGCTTAAACCCAAAACACGCCAAGAGAACATTAAAGAAGAAGTACGGAAAGAACTATGAATAACTCAAATTTCTATGTTTCAAATAGATTGACTAAGTTCACTATGTTTTGTTTTTTTGTGCAGGAACCACTTGTGTTGAGTCCAATATGTTAAACGCTACTGATTACGTATTTATAGATCAGGAACAAACGTATTATACCGCATCCACCCTCTGGGTTACATATACGATGTAACTATATATGCGTTAAATAAGACATACCTCCTGTTCCGTCCACGCCATAAACGCCCTTGGCGGCAGGTCATTGTTTCCTCCTTCAAAGGCTGGCCGCACCCACTAGGGGCCTCCGGCGCTCCCACCGCTGGCCACCCTCACCGCCGCCTTCCTCACCCCGGCTGCCGCCAACGCGTCCCCCGAAAGGGCCGGTAGCCTCTACCCCCAAAACGGCACTCTCCGACACGTCGCTGTCTCGGTCGCGACAAAATCTCTCCGCGACGGACAAAGCAAGCCCGCTCCGGCCCGGCGCCATCTTCTGGTTTCTCTCGAGTGTTGAACGTAAGCCTAGTTGAACGTTGCCTTCCGCAGGGGTGCAGTCGGTATACATAGGTGCTCATCGAGCAACAATTCTGCCTTCGGCAAGTCGACTACGCCCAACGCAGACGGACTTTCAGTCCGTACGTGAGTTACAGCTGCCCAACGCGAGCCAGATTCCGTGTCGTCCTACAATTGAGGCGCTACATCCGCGCCCTACCGTCGTCGGACCTTGTGGTAGTGCGCATTCATTTGCACCCCGGCAGTGCAACGCCTCAGGTACACCGCCGCAGGCACACCGCTGCAGGGCCCGCCGCAGGCACACCGCTCAGGGACACCGCCGCAGGCACACCGCCGCAGGCACATTGCCGCAGGCACCCCGCCTCACATCTCCAGCAGCACATTCACTGTTTGGTTTGTGTTTGGTTTGGTTTTTTCGTGTTTCCCGGCGCGACAACTGCTTTGGTTATTAGTCCCGTTAGTGTAGTGCATATTTTTTTCAGGAGATGGCGGTGGTCTTCCCCCGATGAATGGCGAGATCCAGCGCCGACCTACCGTCGGCTAGTGGGGTTTCCCCCTAACCAGGACTCTCCCACCAGCGGGGCACCGCCCCAGTTGGGATAAGCTAGTGTGTGTGTGTAAGGGGGAGAGGAAAGGACAAGGAAGAGGAAGGACACTTCGCTCGCGGTCTGTGGCCCGTGTGGTAGGGTATTGCTCCGGCATTCGCCGGGTAATGATCGAAAAAAACGCGGAAAGCTACCGATCAGAGCAGCCGGCCGTTAGAATTCTCCTCCAGATAGCGACTGAATTCGACCTAGCTGAAAAGCTAGTGTCGAAAATCCTGCCGCTGTGTGGAGTGGGAACCTAGGACCTCCCGGTCAGAGGCGCTGCAGGGACATCAGTTGATGCACTGAGCTACCGCTCCCGGTACATTCACTGTTGCCCTTCAAAGTGTGGTTCGTGAAGGTACGTCTGAGAAAAATCCAGTGACTGTGGTTCTGAAGACAAATCGCGTAACGGACAACGCCTTCCGTAACTGTGGTGCATTTTATGGACCATATTCAAAATCCACGTAAATAACTCAAACTAATCCTGCTCTCAGCAAATAAAGGATAATCATTACAAATGAAAATATAGTAAAATTAATTATAAATAGTATGTGCAATGTGAGTAAGTTGAATTCAGACAACCCCTGCTTCTTCCCTCTACCAGCGCCATCCCTCTCTCCCCTTCCGGGCCGCTCACAGCCCGGCGCGGCCTAAGCTTGTCATTGCACAGAGAAGGTCCCGTTCAGTCCGCTAAAGCAACTCCATCCCTTCATGGCCATTCTTCCCTTTCTCTGTATGTACACCTCCCAAAAACTGAATTGAAGAAATCCGTACAGTGAGTTTGATTAAATGTTAAAGGAAGGCTGCAAATTGCTGCATATGAACCTGAGACCGTGAAAGTATATGTGAGATGCCAGCTGAGGAAACATACCAATATTTGGAAATTAAACAGTGGGCGCATTGATCACACCAAAATAAAGAATGAACTAACCACCGATTGTGGTCGGAGAGAACGAAAAAATGGATTTAATGAAGAGAACACTTCGAAAGCTATTAAGGCTCATGCTTTTCCCATCTTCGGCATCTCAGCGTGGGTAGTGTCCTGGAGTTTAACTGACGAAGAGAGCATTCAACAATGGTTAAGAGTTCTCCTATCAAAAACCCTTAAACATCTACCTATAGCTTCAGTTGAGCGACCCTCCCACCTAGTCTCGACGGTAAAGGCTTCACTGCCATTAACATGATCGGTAAGCACTTTGAGAACATCAGAAAAACCTTTCCTGTGAAATCTACCGCTTCCAAGCTATATACTGCAGTTTGTACAGTAAACGAACGGATACCATTACAATTATGCCAGTCAGAAGTAAAGTTTCGGGCACTCAGTATCTAGTAAAAACTTGACGCGTGAATGGCAAAACCTATTCATGAAAGACATCCAAACGAATTCAGCCAAGATCATGACGATACACAGTCGCAGAACTACTTGGTTGATCTCTGAGCAGATCTTCATACAAAATACAGGAACTCTAACTCGCTATTACAGAAAATATATTCAAACTTCTAAATAAGGACGATGACCGCTGACGATACGGTTGAGAACAAATTGAATCAATTCAACACTAGGCTGCCCACATTTAGCTGGATCAGAATACAGGAAAAGGTACGATGCAGTAGCGAAAATAATCCACCTACAACTGGCCCAGATGTACCAGTTACCATCTACAGTGCAAGTTCTGCACTATGTGTATTACTGAAAGAACAGTCATTGATTATATACTTGAAACGCATAAGAGTAAACGAAATAAAAGAAAAGCGAATTAATTTTACCATGAATAAAACAATTTTCTCCATGCAAACTAAATGAACTATTTAAAGAAACTGTGAAATACTTCGGCATACAACTAGAAAGAAAATGACAAAAAATCACATTCCACACAAACGTGAGAATCTTCAAACATGAAACACTACTTTATTTTTGTGGCTAGAAAAGAATATGCGGTGGATACATATAATAAATTACTAATTTACAAGTCGTTCTTAAAGCCTTTTCATTTTCCATTACTAACTTTAGCTTTGGTGCTTAACTTTTAAGTCAAACACCACCATTATTCACAATTATTCACAAATTCCAATCCAAACCTCTAATCAAGATTGCTGGAGCACATTGGTACGTGAATTGAGTTTTCTATTCAAACAACAGAACATGCAACTGAAAATTCTAGCCACACTTATGTAAGTAAATTCAAAATTACGTTATTCTAAATAAGTCGTATACTCACTGAACAATGACATGGAAGTAAGAAGTTTCAAAAAAAATCAGACCATTAGATTCCTGAAATACCATCTCATTCGATTTGAAAATTATACTATGAAGTCAAACTTTAATTTACTCTCGTTTGTCTGTTATCCTCGTAATACTGCTAGTCATTTATGTTAATTGATTTGAAAAGTGCTTAAGAACGATCACCCATGGATTTCTCCTTTGTATGAACAGATTTTACATAACCGTATTAACGTAAAAGAATTATAATACAAAATAATACATTATGCATAGTTTGACATTATAAAAATAAAATAATTAGGTATTTTGCTAACTTAAGAGCATTGCAATCAAAGAGCAATTCATTTCGTAATGTTCTGTAAATATGTTGGACAAACAGGTATACTAATTAGAATCGCTGCTGCAAAACAAGAGAGAATGTAATGAAGGATGTATGAATACTCAAAATTAATTTCAAACTAATGCTTTTAAAATGAGTTTCCAATAACATAAATATACAGAGAAAACTAAACTCAACCAAACGTTATTGGCTAGAAAATATTCGATAACAAAAATAATTTAAAAAATAGAATTTTCAAACGACATAGTATAATTTTTTAACATTAATATACTACATACAAGCATTTAATTTCTATACATATTATTTGCTTGGCACTTCTTTAAAAATGTAGGAATGTTCTTAATTGAAGAAATGAATTTTCGAAGTAATAAATGTCAATGTACTATTTTCTATTGCCTAAGAAACACGAAAATAAAGTATTTTCTAGGGTTTTTATCTCAGAACAAATCTTTATCGTATTTGTAATCTCATATTTCTAATTCCTAATCATAATTTTGTAATAAAGAGCACATAGTATATTTACAGTGTGTAACATATTAAAAGTTCTGGCTTCAATTCTGGTAAGAAAGGTACAGAAACACTGCTTGAAAGACAATTCTGAAACTAGAGTCTGCCTCTCAAGAAGAGTAGAATGCTTCCTAGCTAACAACAGGAACAAAGTATTTACTTCTTAACAGACTTTAGACAGCACGCAAATTTTACTGAGCTCTTAATCATCTATGATGACCATTCACATGTGGTACCTTCAGAGTCGTCCCTATGTTATTTAATAGTGCTTTACACTATTAGATAACAATGTCGTTACCAGTGGAGGCCATATTGTTTTCCTATATCCCCTACTGATTTAAATCTTTTCCTTGTATATTTAATATTCACGTTCCCATCACGTAATTTTGAAAGTGTAATTACATGATTATAATAACTAGCAAATATCAGCATTTAATTGCATATGGCATTCAGGTTTAATCTACAAATTATGAATACTAGAGATACCACTATACCTACAAAATTTAATACTAAATTTCCTATGGGACAGAACCATTTCTGTGTGGGTCAACAATGCCTCCCACAATTATCCCACCCAGAAATAGCTAATAGGTTTTTTCGACGATGACACAACCCTCTTTTTAAATACTGCTGATATTAACGAAGGAATTGGAAGACTCGAGGAAAATATCTCCTTTTTCATAGATTAGTTAGAAAATGGAACTTAAAAATCAACCCATCCAAATCAATCCAAAAATACTTTCATACAGAAAAATATCTAATCTTAATCCATTAAATGGTAAAGGTGAAACAATCCCGTGGGTTCATCCACAATCACCCATCACATATTTAGGCTTCTCCATCGGCACAAAATTAAATTAGAAATCACATATCAACAAAACCTCGATAGTAAAAAACAAACTTTCAAATATGTTAAACCATAAATCATCAACACAAATAAAAGCATCGCTCTACATTCATAAACGTGTTCCTGCCCCCCTCTCTCTCTCTCTCTCTCTCTCTCTCTCTCTTTCCTCCTTCTTTCTCCCTTTTGTATTTTCACTAACTTGTCTTTCTATTTTTCCTTCTTTCGGGTTTGAGTCGAGATGGAGTATGGTGTGTTGAGGCGAGGATGTAGGGACTGCGTGTGATATAAGTAGATGTTGGAGTAAAAGTATGGGACAGTGGGCTATGTGTTTAGTGATGGAAGGTTGACGATACCAACACTCACCGCTTCTTCCTCTACCAATAGATCTGCTAACAGGAGACTCAGTCTCCTGTTCCACAGTTGCGTTTCTGGCCGAGAGAATCTAAGGTTAGAATGCCGTCGGTGGTAGATTTTCGACACAGCTAGGTCGTATTCAACTACCAACTAGAGGAGAATTCTATCACGCCACTGCTATGGTCAGCAGTTTCCACAGTCATCTTCAATTGTTATCCTTCGTTTTTCATCCGTTTCTCTTCCTCCTTCCTTACGATTACATACATATTCCACACTCACTGAAATACACACGACATATCTCAGAAGAAAAGTTGCGATTTTGGAGATAGTGGAGCTATGGATTTGGGGTAGTGGAGCGTTGGAGTTGTGGATTTCTGTGTGAGATACCTGTAGGACAATGGACCCTGAACGGCAAATACATATTACATATTTACCATAAATATCGTATATATTTTAATATTAGATTATTTTTCTGGGAAGGGACAGGTTCTGTTGTTGAAACAACCATACCATACCCTTCATAACACGTTCTGTCAGTGATTTTGGTTGGTTGGTTGGTTAGTGATTCCGTGGGCGTAAACGGCTTAGGTCATTAGTGTAGTGTTACCCGTAAGTGTAGAGCATGTTTTTCTCGAGAGATGGCGGTGATCTTCCCCGCTCGATGCCGAGATCAGGTGCCGACCTACCGTCGGCTAGCGGGGTTTCCCCCTACACAGGACTCCTCCAGACAGCGACTGAATTCGATCTAGCTGAAAAGCTAGTGTGAAAATGCCGCCATCGTTGGGACTCGAATCTAGGACCTTCCGGTCAGAGGCGCTGCAGTGACATCAGTGGACGCAGTGAGCTCCCGGTCTGTCACTGATGTATCGGGCTGTTTAGAAAGTAAACGTTCCGGTAGACCTCTTGTGTTTCTTCACCTCAAATGTTTCTTCGGCAAGAAGTGTTTTGTAACTTTGTTTCAATTTCTTTTCTCAATTTTTATCACAGTCTGTGAAGTAGACAAGTGTCACATCAGCCATGACTTTCCATACTACAAACCATACATCGCGGCCGCAGTCAAATAATCTGATCTCCCATTCTGAGAGGTGCCGCTAACCAAAATAAGTTACAGAGTCATCTGCAAGGCCGGAACACGGCTTGAAAAATCATTGCACTGAATATACCGGTTTTACTTTATCGTATTCCAGTATTTTTTTGGAATGAAAAAAATAGAGTCAAGATGATTAATATTAATTTCTCCCAATCGCTCATTCTATTGAGCCCCGCAAAGTCTGCTACCGTTTCATCAACCTACTAAACGTTCTACCTGCCGACCTTCGAACAATCCTCAAATCCGTTATGAAAAAATTCGAAACCAAATCTCGGGTCTTCCGGTACGTGAAAAGAAATCTACATTTTCTAAAGACTAAATTCGTATCGCAATCGTGAAATATTCTTATATTCACTAAATATCGAATGATCGTAATTATATAGTATGGTAACAATAAAAATATATGTACTCAAAGTGAAAAAACAATACCCGCAAAAGATGGAATAATATTAAAGCTTCTGAAAATCAAATTAACTTAATTAAAATAAATATTTAGTTACTTGTAGATACAGAATTGAGAAGTAAGGGAAGAGAGACTCAAGTATTGTTAATTTACTTTAAAGTATAGTTATGTGTTCTGTCACCAGGTTGCAAAAGAAGAACCTATAGCAATAATAAATATCTAACTTGAACGCCCGTAATCAGACATATGCCACTTTTCTTTTTTACTCAGCAACATACATTATGTCCCTTTCCTTCTTCAGGATTTTTTCATGTCCATGAGCTCTCAGAATCTGTATCAGAACGCATCAAACTTCCCGTCTTTACCAGATGTGTTGAGCACGGGCGTCAAGTTTCTTCTTTCTCTAGGATTCTTGCGCAATACCACTGCCTTTAAATGTAGACATTATCTACAAATAATATATATATTAGGTATGGTGTCATTGATTTTCTTACTTTCACTTTCCTACGCCGCACTGTTGTGATTGATTGATTGACTAATCTTTTCGTGTTTCCGGGCACGTTAATTGCTTTGGTCATTAGTCCCGTTAGTGTAGTGCATGTTTTTTTCTCCGGAGATAGTGGTGATCTTCCCCCGCTGGATGGCGAGACCCGACGCCGACCTACCGTCAGCTAGTGGGGTTCCCCCTAACCAGACTCTCTCACCAGTGGGGCATCGCCCCAACCGGGACAAGCTCTAAGGTCCCGACCGGTCTCCCGCAATTTGTGAGTGAGTGTTGTGCATGTTGGTGTAAGTGTGTGTGTGTGTGTGTGTAAGGGGAGAGGATAGGGCAAGGAAGAGGAAGGACAGATCGCGCGCGGTCCGTGGCCCGTTTGTTAGGGTACTGCTCCGGCATTCCTTGGCGTCGATCAGAGGAACCACGGCAAACTACCTATCGGAGCAGCCGGCCGCTAGAATTCTCCTCTAGACAGCGACTGAATTCGACCTAGCTGAAAAGCAAGTGTCGAAAATCCAGCCGCTGCGCCATGGAGAGTGTAACCTAGGACCTCCCGGTCAGAGGAGCTGCAGTCACATCAGTGGCTGCACTGGCTGCACTGAGCTATCGCTCCGGTCCGCACTATTGTGAGTCGCACCCTTCAACTCATCAACACGCCACCAGAAGCACCGCCGGTGCTGCTTCCAGTACCACTGGCGACATCGTCACCAGCCAACAGCAGCATCACCACTGTTGTATTCGCACTCAACAACGACCACCGCCGTCACCGCCACGCCGGTTACGACTATTGCCAACGCCAGTTCCGCCATCATCTGCCTCCGATGCCTTCACCACCGCCACCGGAGCAGCAATCCACCGCCTCCACCGCTGCCGCTGCCGATTTTCTGCTATGGGCACCACGGCCACCACAGTCACCATCGCCACAATCGCCAGAGCCGACTCTGCCACCGCCCCTACAACCACAGCCACTACAACTGTCGCCTATGCCTCGGCCTCTGCTGCCACCATTGCCCCAGCTGCCAATGTCACCGCCCAACAGACATCACTTGCTACGAGCACCAGGCCACACAGTCACCATCGCCGCAATCCCCAAGCCGATTCTGCCACCGCCCTACAACCACAGCCATTACAACTGTCACCTATGCCTCGGCCTCTGCTGCCACCATTGCCCAGCTGCCAATGTCACCGCCGCAACAGACATCACTTTGCTACGAGCACCACGGCCACACAGTCACCATCGCCGCAATCCCCAAAGCCGATTCTGCCACCGCCTACAACCACAGCCATTACAACTGTCGCCTATGCCTCGGCCTCTGCTGCCACCATTACCCCCAGCTGCCAATGTCACCGCGCAACAGACATCACTTTGCTACAGCACCACGGCCACACAGTCACCATCGCGCAATCCCCAAAGCCGACTCTGCCACCGCCCTACAACCACAGCCATTACAACTGTCACCTATGCCTCGGCCTCTGCGCCACCATTGCCCCAGCTGCCATGTCACCGCCGCAACAGACATCACTTTTGCTAGAGCACCACGGCCACCAGTCACCATCGCCGCAATCCCCAGCGATTCTGCCACCGCCCCTACAACCACAGCCATTACAACTGTCACCATGCCTCGGCCTCTGCTGCCACCATTGCCCCAGCTGCCAATGTCACCGCCGCAACAGACATCACTTCTGCTATGGGCACCACGGCCACCACAGTCACCATCGCCGCAATCGCCAGAGCCGACTCTGCCACCGCCCCTACAACCACAGCCACTACAACTGTCGCCTATGCCTCGGCCTCTGCTGCCACCATTACCCCCCAGCTGCCAATGTCACCGCCGCAACAGACATCACTTCTGCTATGGGCACCACGGCCACCACAGTCACCATCGCTCCACCGCCCCTACAACCACAGCCACTACAACTGCCGCCTATGCCTCGGCCTCTGCTGCCACCATTACCCCCCAGCTGCCAATGTCACCGCCGCAACAGACATCACTTCTGCTATGGGCACCACGGCCACCACAGTCACCATCGCCACAATCGCCAGAGCCGACTCTGCCACCGCCCCTACAACCACAGCCACTACAACTGCGCCTATGCCTCGGCCTCTGCTGCCACCTTCCCCCAGCGCCGACTCTGCCACCGCCCCTACAACCACGCCACTACAACTGTCGCCTATGCCTCGGCCTCTGCTGCCACCATTACCCCCAGCTGCCAATGTCACCGCCGCAACAGACATCACTTCTGCTATGGGCACCACGGCCACCACAGTCACCATCGCCACAATCGCCAGAGCCGACTCTGCCACCGCCCCTACAACCACTGCCACTACAACTGCCATCTGCGCCTCAGCCTCTGCTGCCACCCCCTTCCATGTCCTCCACCGCCGTTTTCGATGAAGCTAGATGAAATTCAGTTTCTATGTGGAGAATTGTAGCGGGCGGTTGCTCGGAACACACCATGGGTAGACCAGTCAGTAGCTTAGAGCTTATCTGGGCTGGATCATGTTCCGATCGGGGAGACACCTGTCGACAACAACCCCTCAAGCCAAAGTACAAGCCAGCCTCAGGCCTAACGTTCCAGAAGAGGAGGATCCCGCCATCTTCCGGCAAAGGAAACCTTACTTTCCCAGAACTAATGATCGAAGCAGTTTTAGGCGCCCGAAAACACGAAATTCTCACATCATCAAGGCCTCACTCTCCCCCGTTCGCAACCTCCTCCCCCGCATCCTGCGAAAGCGAGCGGAAACAGTGCGTAGACCCAATAAATGCCAATGAACTAATGCCCAGTGAGATGCGACGTGGTGGGGGCGGCGGTGGGCAAAGACTGTGGGCCTTCCGGCAGCGCCCGTGGGAGATCCACCGACGATGCCCCGAATGGCAGGACGCGCTGCTGCGTAACACAGGAGGAAGCACGGTTCACCAATTTTGCGCGCGCGCGAAACCAATGAAAGCGAGAGCGGGTAGGTTTCGCGATGTTACACCAATTTACGCAGATACGAATCAAACGAAATTCACACACGTACTCATGGAAAGCAATCGTCCTGCTGTCTATCGCAGATTTGTTGGGGGGAGGGGATTAGTACTTTTTTCATACACACATTATGAACAAACGAGACCAAAACGTTAATTCAGTAGCGTTTAAAATATTCTCACTGACTAGGACCCACTCGTAGTAAAACATTAGATTGATTGTGCATTAGACTGATGGACCCTGGATTATTAACTTATTAAACGCATATTGATTAATTTGCAACAGTTAAAATTATATATACAATTCCGTTATACACACTAAGGCGACCTGAAAGGCTCCGCAAATTGTGCCTGAGAGGAGCATGTCAAAATAGAACTTTTGACAGGAGTTGCAAATTGATTGCTAAAGTCAGTTTAGTCGTTGCAAAAATACTAAACCTTCACAGCCTCTTGCCACCGATGGTCGACAGAAAACGCCCGCTTAGAAATATTTTTCCGTTATGGTGTACGCGCAGGCAAAATCTGTCTGTAGGCAGCAAGAGATTACGATATTTCCGACTCGTACGCAAACCAACGAGGCCCCGCCCCCTGGATAGCGTCTTTCCCGTCCCTTGTGATTTTGCGCAAATCACAAAGACACTTGAGGTGTCAATTACACCGGGAGTGGTATCTCAGTGCATCAACTGATGTCACTGCAGCGCCTCTGACCGGGAGGTCCTAGGTTCGAGTCCTGACAGCGGCACGATTTTCGACACCAGCTTTTCAGCTAGGTCGAACTCAGTCGCTGTCTGGAGGAGAATTCTAGCGGCCGGCTGCTCTGATCGGTAGTTTTCCGTGGTTTCGCCGATCAACACCAGGCGAATGCCGAAGCAGTACCCTATCAAACGGCCACGGACCGCGTGATCTGTCCTTCCTCTTCCTTGTCAATCTCTCCTCTTACACACACTTACACTAACATGCACTACACTACCACATATTCCGGGAGACCGGTCGGGAACTTAAAGCTTGTCCCGGCTTGGGCGGTGCCCCGCTGGTGGGAGAGTCCTGGTTAGAGGGAAACCCCACTAGCTGACGGTAGGTCGGCACCGGATCTCGCCATCCAGTGAGGGAAGATCACCGCCATTTCCGGAGAAAAGACATGCACTACACTGACGAGACTAATGACCAAAACAATTGACGTGCCCGGAAACACGACGAAATCAATCAATCAAAAGCGTCAATTGCTAGCGAATGGCCAACGCACCCCTCCCCCGGAGCGTGGGATATCCAAGTTTCTCTGCACAATTGCTAAGACAGAATTCCAAACGATTTTTTTCTTTGGACAAGAGGTACTTATAGTTAATTAACGCCAATACGTGATTAGAAGGTAACTTATAAAAATACATGATAATAATTAAAAATTGCTGTAATTTTTTCATTAATAAATGATAATCAGTGCCGTCTGAAATTTTGTAAATACTGCAATACACCTATTGGTTACAGTTATGTCTGATAATTACTTATTTTCAAGTGTTTCGTTTTAAAATACACCACGAGCAAAAGTATTTTTATAACATTTTGACAGACATCGTAGATAATAAAATTACTTCAAAAAAAATAAACATATATAGTCGCAAGTCATTCGGAAGATCGTGGTTACTGAGAAAAAAATATATGATCGAGTAAAGGATTGGGAATAATACAATATTAATAGGTAACTAACTAAGGTTCCTCCTTTGCGATGTTTTCTAGATAATGTCCGTATAAATGAAGTAACGCTCTTGACAATCCGTATTTAATGGGTATAGAGGATACTGTAAGGATCTTGCAGATTCGCATTCTCTTCCACGCCATTCTCCCAAGGTGGAAATGTATTTTACGTGGGAATCGAAGCCACAATGGTTTGAGATGAATGGCAGACACTTCAACCCTTACACTACGCAGATTGGCCACTCATTTATGTGAACTGAAAATTCTCTAAATATATTAACTCTGTTTAGTAACCTCGAAAGAAAAAAGCAGGAGCCCAAGAGATGCAGAGACCTAGGTATGAGTGGTGCGAGTGGATAGGCAGGGTGGGGCACTCGTTTTGGTGGTTAGAGCGCCCACTTTCAGAAGCAACGACGCAGTTGCCCGTGAAACATCGCGTTTGCGCTGATGAACATTTCTTCAAAGGTAATGACTCTGCCATCACAGTTCAGCGGCTTTTGCGTACGCACTTCTGTGTCCCGCGAAATGGTTCGATACCGGATCGCAACATAATTTTGCGTTGGGTTGCTTCTTTTCGCACAACTGGATCAGCCAGAAAACCTGTATCGCCTGATTGTCCTTGCACGCTGCAAACGCCGGAAAATGTTGGATTACCTAAAAAGTAAAATTTGCTGCAACAAACCTCGTACCTTAATGATGTGAAAGTTGCAATACGTGAAGAAACTGCTGGTGTTTTACATGAACGTAATAGCGAACTTCGAAGAAAAACTTTTACTGTGTATTCATGAACCAGTCCGCCATTTGTCTGGCGTTATCTTTAAAACACAAAAATCGTGAGCATACATGACAATTTCTAAATTGGATACATTACCAATTGTAGTTGTGTGAGAACCCTTTGTATGTGATCAAAATACTATAACTTATACAACATTGAAACTCAAGCGTTCTTTTTCGCCATAAAAACGAACCTTGAAAAAGCAAGTTCGGCGTTAAGTCGGTGTGAAGGACCCGAGAACAGTAGGTTCTCATACTTCAAGGAAAAATGTGCAAGTACATTCTAATACCTCAAAAGAAAATGTTCAACAAACAAAGAATCCCAGGAAATAAAATGCCACCCAATTACGTAGATAATATCCCAAATACCTGCAACTTCATTAGTAAACTTGAAACTAAGGTTACCAAAAATTCTGTTACCGGCGTTAAAAATCAATAAAATTAAAATAAACTTAGTCTCCAAAAAACATTTTCATGCTTATAAGGATACCGCTTATAATAAATACTCAGTGGTTTTTAAAAATATTCATCCAACAGTTTCAGAAGCTGAGATAAATGAAGACAAAATCACAACACCCTTCAGCAATAAAAATCTCAAGGTTAAAAACGACAATTAACCTATTCCAGAAATAGGAGGAGCAGAATTTAGTGACGTAGAACCCATTGAATCAATAAACCTAACTTGCGATCAGAGAATCGTTTCCAAGAACGAAGGAAATTCAGTGTCAAAGATTCCTAGATTGTAGTCACACTAAGAAAATGTCTAATCACTGTGAAGTGTCTCGTCTGTGTGAGGCCAACTGTCTGTAAAGGGATATTTAATGGCTAATAATAAGAAATTAAAAAACGCTGTAATAATTTACAAAACCATTCCAAGACTTCTTTTTTAGGCGTGCCCCATCTGGATTAATGAAGCAAAAATTAATAGTAATAAATTACTAACTTTCCAAAATAAGTACTTAAGGATAATCACCTACACCCCTTGGTTTGTTACCAACCGCCAACTCCACTAAGAACTACCCATCGAATACCTAACTAACCATATCAATTACCTTTCCTCCGTCTTCTATTTTTCCATATCACAAATTCCTACATTAAATGCATCCAATCCCTGCTGATTCCTATGGAACCAATCCGAATTCAAAACAAATTCCTCATCCGCGAATTTCAAAAAAATATTTCGCCCAAATTTAACTTAATAGAGGTGTCTAGTTTTCTTCCTTAACCCTGTATTAGATTTAACCATAGTATTCAAGTCAGAAGTACGCAACTAAAATCATATGTATTTTATGATGCTTTACTGATCTATTTAGATAGATAAATAAATTTGATTTACTTAGGGTTTAACGCCCTGTGGTAGAGTTTTAAGAAGTATTACGATATACTTAAAACGAATATTGTTACATTAAGACACATCAACGTAATAAAACTAGTGGTGCTAAAAGAGCACGTATTTTCTCGCACGAACGTTCACACAAAATTACGCAAAAAGTATTCAAATTTTCGACAAATTGTACAATATTCTATTTCAAAATTTATCTTTAAGGAACAGATTTCATTAAGAAAAAATCTATAACATTTTAGTTGCAGTAAGACTTCTAAAAAAATTTGCAGTTCTGCTATTTTCGACACATCAGGATTTTCAACGCACATGAGACCCGCATCATTTCTTAAACGTCCTCCACCCTACCCGACAGCAAAATTTTTGACAATCGATGGAACCTTTTGTTTGAAAATTTAGAAAATGTCCCAGTGGCTTCATGTACAGTAGCCGCCAAAATTAAAATATCGGTGTCACATGCAAGGGCCCGCGACATCAGCCAGATCTATTGGGGAGAATAAATTTAAGAGAAAATCGGCTGAACGATTTAGCCGTTAGCGTTGTTCAGACGGCTAGACCGAAGGATAGGCGGACGGTCTCGTGGACGGAAAAACGAACGAACGAAGAACAAACAAACAACAAACGAAAGAACAAACAAAAACGAACAAACAAACAAACGAAAGAACAAACAAAGAACGAACGAACAAACAAACAAACGAACGAACGAAAGAACAAACAAACAAACACAAACGAACGAAAGAAAAACAAACAAACAAACAAACGAAAGAACGAACAAACAAACAAACGAAAGAACGAACAAACAAACAAACGAAAGAACGAACAAACAAACAAACGAAAGAACGAACAAACAAACAAACGAAAGAACGAAAAACAAAAACAAAAGAACAAACAAAGAACGAACGAACAAACAAACGAAAGAACAAACAAAAGAACGAACAAACAAACAAACGAAAGAACAAACAAGAACGAACGAACAAACAAACAAACGAACGAACGAAGAACGAACAAACAAACAAACGGAAGAACGAACAAACAAACAAACGAAAGAACAAACAAACAAAGAACAAACAAACAAATAACAAACAAACAAAATAACAAACAAACAAACGAACAAACAAACAAACAAACGAACAAAGAACGAATAAACAAACAAACGAAAGAACAACAAACAAACAAACTAACGAAAGAACGAACAAAAGAAACAAACGAAGAACGACAAACAAACAAACGAAGAACGAACAAACAAACAACGAAAGAAACAAACAAACGAAAAACAAACAAACGAAAGAACAAACAAACAAAAAACGAACGAAGAACAAACTACAAACGAAAGAACAACAACGAAAGAACGAACAAACAAACAAACAAACGAAGAACGGAGAAACAAACAACAACAAACGAACAATAACGATACAAATGATAATCCCGGTAAGAGATCGCTGCGTTCGTGTAGGGATTTTGAAATTGTGATCGCCTCCCCATAAATAGTACGTCAGTTTCAGTAGCCTGATCCGAATTTCCTTCTACGCAAATGCTTTGTATAAAGCGCTAAGCCTAGCTCCCTTAAAGTAATTTGAGAGCAGTATTCATTCTTTTGTGCAGGTCGGTTACCAGAGTAGTCAGAAGCTCTTTTTTAATTTTTGTAAAGCTCGTAAATTTGGCCTAATCTGAAAGAAATGTGGCCACATACTCTACGATAGGGTACAAAAGGGAAGTGAATGTAAGCGTTTTAACATTACAATTGAACTTCTTCGAAGTACGCATTACAAAATGTACGCAAAATACGCATTACGAAAGTATTAACCAACAATAAAACAAATTTTAGCCGGACCGGGTGGCCGAGATTGGTAAGGCGCAGTGCAGTGGCGATCGCCGGCCGAAGGACCGCGAGTTCGACTTCCGACTCGGACATGGTTGACATTGTGTTCGTCCTTTCACACGTCATCACCACATAAATACCCCTAACGTTCAATAAATAGTGGTTGCTAATGACCTCACAGTTAATGCGACCTTTAAATAAATAAATAAATAAATAAATAAATAAATAAATAAATAAATAAATAAATAAATAAATAAATAAATAAATAAATAAATAAATAAATAAATAAATAAATAAATAAATAAATAAATAAATAAATAAATAAATAAATAAATAAATAAATAAATAAATAAATAAATAAATAAATAAATAAATAAATAAATAAATAAATAAATATTGAAAAAATAAAAAAATCAGACCCTACCGGAGCGACGCCGGGCGGCAAGATGGCAACGAGCGGCAAACAACCAGGTCCCAAAACGTGGAAGCAACAGACGTCGAAAAAAGTTGATGTGGGGGGGGGGTCCCTCCCATCGCGTCGAACAACCAATCGTGAAGAACGCCTCCACAAAAGTCCAGCGCCAGCCGGAAGGAGTGGGGGGAGGGGCACTGCAATGAAAAGTGCATGCGGGCCCGGGCTCTCGCACGCAGAGGAGCGGCGACGGCGCGCGGGTGGGCAGAGGTGAGGCACAGCCCTGCTGGGAAGACGTAACGCCCCTCCCTCACAGACGCAACGTCATTCTCGCAACATCTCCACTCAAGAGCGAGGCAGCGAGGGGGCCGCCGCATTAACTTTCGCATCGGCGACCGCCGCCGCCGCCGCCGCCAGCGCAGTAGAGGCCGTGCCAGGCGAGGAGTCGGCGCGCAATCGGGAGCACCCGTGCGTTCACGGCACGCGAGTGGCAGGGAGCGACGTGACAGTGTCCGACTGTGGTTCAGGTAAGTCCGCGCGTGACAGACTTGCTGGGTCGGGGAGTGAGGGACCCGCGCTGGATGAGTGGGGTTGGAGGGATGTGTTCGTTTTTATTACATGTTTCGTTCATTTACCGTTTTCCCACTTTGAATTGAATAGTGAATAGAATTGATTGTCTTGTGGGTTACGAATTTTAGGGAAGTGCTGAACAGGAAATCAAACTGCAATTTTATTAAATTATTATTATTATTATTATTATTATTATTATTATTATTATTATTATTATTATTATTGAAAACCTCTCTAATTACATACACAAAGGAATTTTTTCGAAGTCTATATTAAAGATTGTATAGTGATTAGCTATGTCATTCAATCCAAATGTCATGTATAAGTTTCGAAATTATTGTTGTCTGATTTTCGTTCTTTAAATTTATAAAGTTCTGAAAATAATTGTAGCAAAAAAATTACAATTGGTAATACAAGTGTTATAATACTGACGACTTGTATTATGTTTTGTAGGCCTTAATGATTCAAATTAAGATAAAAGCTTCAGAGAACCACACTGAATCTGATCACTGAAAGCAAACAATTTTTACGTTGTATTTACTATTAATTTACAATCAGTTTTTAATTTAAACATTCAGTAAATAGATACTGATGGTAAACATAAGGACATTAAACACTGTACAGGGTATATCTTACATAATTAGTTGAATTGGAAAGGCAAGTGAAGATGTGATGTCTCTTAACATCTTCTTTCACTATTACCCAGAAGATTGTGGCCCGAGTGCTTGGTTCAGACGCGCTTGGTAGTTGATGCTGCGTTGAAGTCAATGATGGGAAATCTTTTTTGCGGTTGATCTTGAAGTACTTTACTTGTGATGAGATCATAGCCAGAACTTTTATTTGGATTAATGAATAGTTTGTAGATTTTTCTATTTCGATGAAAGAGAAGGGTTTGATTGGCGGTGATATTTGGAAGGCGACATTAATACTGGATTATTTTTTCTTCGTTTGCATTATTTTGTAAGAGAATTGACTCAAATACAGTAGCGAAGTATTTTGCAAAACGTTCGCTTTTGCTCTATGTGCTTCTTGTCTAGGTACCGTTTGTTTTCCGAATAGGCGGAAATTGTTTGAGCGGTTATATTTTTTGCTAGCTTTCCATATTGAATAGTTATTGCTTGCTGTTGAGGACTGAATTCACTGGTAGTGTGAATCGTTTCATATAGGTTCTAGAGATTGTTTTGGGAGACGACATGCTCTATTTAAAGTAGTTTTATGTTGGAGATGTCTAGTACATATCGGGATTTTTTCCAGTCGACGCTTGTCTTTTACTGTTTCCAATTCACCTGAAGGATATGAATATTGACTATAGCAGGACAGGAAATCTGTCTATGCTGCATGTTAAATGTATATTGTTAAAAGTTTGATTCCTTCATCCATGTCATCTGCGTTTCTTAATGGGGGCTTTGCTAAAAGTTTACCGTCTATGATTTCATGAAAGTTATTCCAACCTGTATAGTTGTTATATAGTTTTGATGGTGTATGACGTTGCACAATTCTAGAGCTAATGGTTAATGTTTCAGGGCTTTGATCCGAAGATAGAACACAGTTTGAATTAATTGCATTACATCTTGAGCAATACCTTTTGTAATGAAGTCCAGAAGATCAGGAATATCATTAACATCTGATGACAAACCATCAATTCTTCGTCGTTGCTAAAAAACTCGAAAGTTTTGGGTGGAAATGGGCTTCAAAATGCAAATTTTCAGAAAGTATCGAAACATTTTCTTAACAACCGCTGACAATTTTCCAATAAAATGGTGCATATAGGGTGACATTTTACCCTTCTGTAATATAAAAAAGTTTTATTACAATTCTAGAATTAGAGAGTCAAATAACTGAGAAAACGTGAAAAAATGACTTTTAGAGGCCAATAGATGGTAGGTTAGAAGACAGTGTGAACCTAAAGATAGCCCAGTCTATGATAACGAGAAAGTCTGTGTCCTTCTGCAGGATCACTCGTCATTCTACGTCGCAGCCCGTGGGTACGATGCGGTGGGCGGTACTCGCCGTGCTGCCGCTGCTGTGGTCGCTGGGCGCGGCGCAGGGTCTGTGGTGGGGGCTGGTGCCGAGCCCCACGCGCCTCAACATCGTGAACGCGCTCACCGACTTCGTGCCGGCCGTCTTCCACGCGCAGCGCCGCGCGGCGCGCGAGCCCGTGGACGGCGGGCGGCGCGCGCACTTCGACTTCGTGGTGGTGGGCGCGGGCGCGGCGGGCGGCGCGCTGGCCACGCGCCTCGCCGAGGTGGGCGACTGGAGCGTGCTGCTGCTGGAGGCGGGCGGCGAGGAGGTGCCCGTCATGACCATCCCCTTCCTGCTGGGCCAGTTCCACCGCACCGACGCCAACTGGCAGTTTCTCACCACCAGGCAGAACACCTCCTGCGCACAGCTCGAGGACTCGCGCTGCGACTACCCGCAGGTGGGAGCTCGCTTCGCTCATTGCTTAGAGAGACGGCCCTTGTGTTTTCTTTGGGAGGTGGTGGTTATCTTTCCCCGCTAGATGATGAGATACGGCGCCAACCTACACGTTGGTTGATTGGCTAATCGTTGATTCCGGCTGCGTCAATTGCTACGGTCATTAGTCTCGTAATTGTGGTGCATGTATTTTCCTCGTGAACTGCCGCTGATAATTAAGCCGTTGGATATCGAGGTAAGGCGCCAACATACACGTTGACTGATAGACTAATTGATGATTTGGGGTGCGTCAAACGCTACAGTCATTAGTCCATTTTTTATCGCGGGAGGTCGCGGTGATCTCCCCCCACTGGATGACGAGATCCGGCGCCATCCAGCGGAGGAATCATGATTTGGGGGTGTTGATTTTTCTCAACCAGGTATCTCCATGAGCGGGGTAACGCCCCAGCCGAACAAGCCATAAGCTCCCGACTGGTCTCTCAACATATATCGTAGTGTAGTGCATGTAAATATAAGTGTGTGGAAGGATTGAAGATGGGAAAAAGAAGAAAAAGGAAAGATCCAGGTACAGGGCGAGATAGGTCATATTCTGTTACTCACTGCCATAGCTGGCGTAAGAGTCCTCAGAGCTCCAAGGAAGATGCTGCTGGACATTATATTTGCTATTGGCATGCTGCGTTTTGGAACAGTGACTTTTGTTGTTATTCTTGGTATATAAAGTTCTGTTCAACAGTGTAAATATACTACTATACCATTTTTTGCAATATTCATCAATACAATTTTTTTGCAATATTCATGAATACCATTTATATTAATATTTAATTTATCGCAGTGTTATTGCGATTGCTCTCGCGATTTAGCTAATTAATCAGCGTCCTTGCTTTCCATGATGCGACCTCGGGTTCGATTCCCGGTCGGGTAAGATTATTATGATTTCTTGCAATGTGCCAGTTTATGTTGCTGTGAGACGACGAGAAACTCGCTTCTCAGGTTGAGAAGACCAGATGGGGAGTGGGGAGTGGGGATGTCTTCGTGCGCACCAATCTTACCCCCTTAACCCATGGCCGCGAGGTCGGGACGCTGCTAGTAGGCGTTGGCTCGTAAGCGGACTGTCGCAACGAGTACAGACAGACTGTTATACGCGATTATTTTATTTATTGTTGGGAGGGTTGGCGGTGGAGGCCAAACACTGGAAGGAGAATGCCTGACGCCCGCGCCAAATAAATAAATAGTTTAAAAACCGGATAGAGTAGCATGTACTCGGCTTCTGACGGCAGGTTTTTCCCCCTTCAGGGGTTTTTCCCTCAGCCGTACCTTATGGTCTCGTTTCCGCGGCTTTGATGCGATGGAGAGACCATTTGGGGTGAATACCAGAAGGTGAAAGGTTAGAACGCGGTAGAATGTAAGTATTGTAATGGCTTAAAGGCCTTCGGCCTAGCCACATTGCATCAAGTTTTCTAATTTGGCTGTAATACTTACCTATTAAATAAAAATAAAATAAATTTATTGTTCTTGAGCTACGTGCGTGCTACCAGTTGGAAAAACATTTTCTGCGGTTTTGTGCACAAGCCTCTTTGCTTCTTCATGCCACTAGTTGAGTAAATTTGCGTTTCTCATCCGCAAACGAAACTGACGGAACCTTACAATCACCCTGAATAGGATATAACCAGAGTAAGCCGGAGTCTGAACCAACGTCCCTCAAATTACCAAACGTGTGTCCTCGTTTCGCTACCACCACATTCGTTTTTTAAATTTATTTTTCTCACAATTGATTGAAAGGATCATTACGTGTATGTTAGTTGATGGTTTAGAAGCGCTGTATCGCGAGTGTAGAATTTGTAAAAGCAAATAATTACTTTTTAGCAACATACTATTTTACATTTTATCTTTTTCGGAAGCTATTTTAACATTTTGATCTGTTTTAACTTACGGCCGTATGGCTAATAGTGTTACACTGATCTCGGTAGTATCCTTTATTACATCCGATATAATAAAGCAGGGGTATCCAACTTGCAAGGCCTCAAGGGCCATAAACAAAATCTTAAATATTGTTGCGGGCCGTATCTAACTTCCCCATATTTTTGATCACGGCGGTTGGTTTAGCTGCTTTGAAACAGGGGGTGGTCGTGACATCGGCCTGTACAATGCATAACGCAGTGAAACACATTGGGATGATTTTGCATTGTTGAATTAACTAGAAAAAAATCTGCAATGTGAACATAGTATATTTTTACATTAAGGGGGAGTTGACTCCAACAGTACGCTAGACGCGCTGGGTACGCTATGTTCTTAACTGACACGGATGAAAGGGACTTTCACTCTTGACTAATAACCTTTCACTGGCCGCGATAATAAATGACTCCGCAGGCCGCCAGTGGGACAACGTTGTAATAAAGAGATTATCCTCGGCAGGAAGCAGTTATATAACAAAGACTGCAAAAAATCTTCGACGCACCTTGTTGTGAATGATGATATCAACACATTTGCGAATATACTTTATTCGAAAAAAATATTCCCCTCACAAGCAAGGATTCACTGTTTATTTATGGAAAACCATCCTCTAAGATTAAATCTAATTAGTCAAGTTTCAGGAAACACGTGAATAAATTACGAAAAACTGGTAGCACTCAATTCTAATGAATAAAAAAACAGTGGCAAAACAACAGTCCATACATCCTCCCATTATTGGTAACGGTAACGTAATATCTTGCTGTAAAATAATCTTATATTTTTGTGTTATATTATATTATTATTGCAAGAATCTAAATATTATTTTCCAGCCATAACCTGAAAAGCACTAACTGAACAAATCACGACAGGGTTCCTATTTTAAGTCACCATTTCCTCCTGCTTATCATATTTTTTTTAACATATTAATAAAGCTGATTTCAGAAATCAAATATGTATGTTAATAATAATTAATACTTATTTAAAGGGACGCACTGTTGGCGGCAGCACTACGATCAACTACATGTTCAACATACGAGGCAACAAACGGGACTTCGACAATTGGGAAGCCATGGGCAACAAGGGTTGGAGTTACGAGGATGTCGTTCCTTACTTCAAGAAGGTCGAAGACTTGAGGATACCGGAGCTTCAGAACAGAGAAAACAGAGGATACGGAGGAAGAATTAGGACTACGTATCCACCTTACTTTTCAGGTAAGAATAGTTGAATTCAAGAGATAATTACCTCGGCAATATTTTAATGACCAAAAATAAATATGGTGGTTTTCGCAGTTGTAATTGTATATGAAGAAATTACACTGATTGCGAGCTTAGAGGTATTACATTTGATATTTATTTTTTTGTGATAACCATAATTCTGATAGATTTTGTTAATATAAACAATTTTCATTGAATCGTTGAATATTAACATTTTTATTAATATTTATGATATGAGGCACGAACGGTGAAATCGAACGGCTGCAATTGCAAAGAATAACTAAAATTGGTTTAAAAATGTCTTGAACTTGTCATCAACAACGGGAAGATTCTTACTATAATTTTTTTAAAACATATGACACTAAATAAGATCGGTGCTCTTTAGGCTACTTAGGAAAATTTTAGTTGTAAATACTATTAATATGACTCCCTCAAATCTCCCTGATATGCCAAATCACCGACATTACATAATGCCCGTGGATTTATTTCAGAAGTATTGAAACTAAACACTCCGACTATATAACAGTTGCGTTAAGATATTGAGGAGAGATAAAATGCGATAAAATTTGTTGTTCTTGAATAAAAATTAGCAAGAAGTGCAAAGGAGTTTCTTACAAACACACATTTCCTCCAGTCATGTACTTTGTGGCTTAGCGTGTGGCGAAAGTAGGAAAGCGCCGTAACTCAATACGAAACACAATGACAATTTTAATAACATGGCATTGTACATGATGATTTTCCCTTTTTATAAAGTGATTTAATGTTAGGCGATAAATCTCATATTGTGTCGCAGGCCTACTTCGAAGAAAGAAGAGGCCTAAATTAAAAACCTTAGGTGAGATAGATCGTTATTCATCTTCCAGTCTTAATTTTTATGGACGTTCTGCCATCACACCTTAGAGAAGCCCAAGTGGGGAACCAAAAAGCCCATAGCGCGAAGTCTCCATATGGGTGTAAAGTACATGAATTGAACCACTGCGGTAGATATACGAGATAAACTCGAGCCCTGCTTATTTATGCTCGTCATTACTTCCTATCCCCCATTGTTCAAAACGAGATGTTATACTGAGTAAACCGTTACATTAGGGAAAAAATCACCAATGACTTCTCAAATGGACACCCAAATGTTTCTTATATCATATACTGAGAAACACTTCGATACTGCTTCTCATTTTCTCGACAAGTTCTTTTCTTCTATTTCGCCTGAAAGATTGTGCTTTAAGTGACTCGAAGCTTTGATGATATCTCCATTACGGAAGGAAAAATTACTCTCTTTAGGTTCAAACGATGAAAAATACAAATATATGAAATGTCAGAATTGGGTGCAAACTACCACAGTTCTGAACAGCGTGCGGCCCTACGATCTCACACGATTTTACGCCACTGGAATTTATCGCGCCAGCCGGCCGTCAGGATTGCAATGCACTCACTGCTCGCAAATGACGCGTGAATGACCACCCGCGTTCACAGCAGGGCTTCAAGTTGCACTGATATACAGAGTGAAATGAAATAGAAAAAATACAAAATTCACTTTGAAAGAAAAACTGTGCTCCTGAGCCATATCCGTAAATAAATTATTTATTGCTAAAATTAAGAGGATCATAATGGTTCGGATTTTTCCGCCTGGAATTATTCAGCGTGTTTTTAATCTACTAAAATAATGCACATTTTGTTATTAGACCTACAAATTGTTTTCCTGCTGAGGTAAATTTTGGGGATCAATCAATCTGATCGTGTGATTTCTACGGCGTTTGATGTTCTGACGAGTACGCCACGCGCCGCTTCGTCGCAGACATGGGCAAGCTGTTCCTGCGGGGCGCGCGGGAGGCGGGCTTCCCCACGCCCGACGACTACAACGCGGGCGATCAGCTGGGCATGCACCGCATCCAGACCACCACGTGGCACGGCGCGCGCTGGTCGGCCAACGCGGGCTACCTGCGCAAGGCGCGCCGCCGCCCCAACCTCTTCCTGCGGCCGCGCTGCTACGTCACCACGCTGGTGCTGGAGGGCGGGCGCGCGCGCGGCGTGCGCTACGTCCACGACGGCATGGAGTACGAGGTGACGGCCTCCAAGGAGGTGATTCTGAGCGCGGGCGCCGTCAACACGCCCGCCATCTTGCTGCGCTCCGGCATCGGCCCGGCCGACCACCTCAAGGACGTGGGCGTGCCCCTGGTCAAGGTACGTTTGAGAGACGTACGTTTGAGACGACGTTAGCGTTTAGAGACGTACGTTTAGAGACGTACGTTTAGAGACGCATACGTTTAGAGACGTACGTTTAGAGACGATGTTGAGACTCGTTTAGAGACGTACGTTTAGAGACGTACGTTTAGAGACGTACGTTTAGGAGACGATACGTTTAGAGACGTACGTTTAGGAGAGACGTACGTTTAGAGACGTACGTTTAGAGACGTACGTTTAGAGACGTACGTTTAGAGACGATTAGACGTACGTTTAGAGACGTACGTTTAGAGACGTACGTTTAGAGACGTCTTGAGACGTACGTTTAGAGACTTAGAGATACGTTTAGACGACGTTGAGACTACGTTTAGAGACGTACGTTTAGAGACGTATACGTTTAGAGACGTACGTTTAGAGACGTACGTTTAGAGACGTACGTTTAGAGACGTTAAAAGTTTAGAGACGTACGTTTAGAGACGTATCGTTTAGAGACGTACGTTTAGAGAACTACGTTTAGGACGTACGTTTAGAGACGTACGTTTAGAGACGTACGTTGAGATACGTTTAGAGACGTACGTTTAGAGACGTACGTTTAGAGACCGTTTAGAGACGACGTTTAGCGACGTTTAGAGAGACGTTTAGACGTACGTTTAGAGACGTTCGTTTAGAGACGTACGTTTAGAGACGTACGTTTAGAGACGTATACGTTTAGAGACGTACGTTTAGAGACGTACGTTTAGAGACGTACGTTTAGAGACGTAACTGTTTAGAGACGTACGTTTAGAGACGGTACGTTTAGAGACGTACGTTTAGAGACGTACGTTTAGAGACGTACGTTTAGAGACGTACGTTTAGAGACGTACGTTTAGAGACGTACGTTTAGAGACGTACGTTTAGAGACGTACGTTTAGAGACGTACGTTTAGAGACGTACGTTTAGAGACGTACGTTTAGAGACGTTACGTTTAGAGACGTACGTTTAGAGACGTACGTTTAGAGACGTACGTGTAGAGACGTACGTGTAGAGACGTACGTGTAGAGACGTAGGTTTAGCGACGCGCGTTTAGAGACGCACTTTTAGAGACGCGCTCTTGAACGCGTACGTGTAGAGACAATATGCTTACTCGCAGTACTAAGAGATAAGAGGGGACGGATCAAATTGACGGACAGCGCGTCATCCCATAACCATACGATACGTGTGGGGACACATTGAAGAAGGAACTATCAAGCGCGGTCCTTTGCCCGTTGTTTTGAATTGTGGTCACCTTTGCAATACTGATCAGATGATTTACACGTGCAACTGCCGATCAGAGCTGCTGGCCTGTCGAATTCGCTACCAGGAAATGGTGTCGTTCGGTCTGCTTGTCTTCTATTGGCCCTCGAAACGGCAACCTCCCAATTTACGAAGCCTCATTTGCAGTCGCGGAAACATAAATTGTAACATACGCCATAGACCGTTTTCATCGCCAATTATAAATAGCAAAGCCCTCATTGAGTGAAGGATGCTGAATTAGTAGTGGAGTAGTAGCCCCGAAGTCCCCTTTTATTTACATTTAACACTTTGTATTGAAATTCGCGCGGCGGAAAATAAAAATGTGCTCGCCAAAAAATAGTGTCCTCAGTAACATACAAATCTAATGAATAGCCATAATTTTCAACCATTAATATAGATCTTCCGCGAAAATTAAAATCTCACGAACACTACATACGTGTTTTCCCACGAACTCATTCACAAAATCATTCAGATAAATGATACAAAATTATTCTCTCTCTTTCTCACACTCACTCCCCCTCCCTCTCATACTCATTCCCTCTCTCACGCTGTCCCACTCTCCCACTTTCTCTGTTTTTTTCTTTCTGTCCCTTTCTGTCCCTTTCTCTCTCTCTCTCTCTCTCTCTCTCTCTTTCTCTCTCTCTCGCTCGCTCGCTCGCTCGAGCGCAGTTGATAAATGAACGCTTAGCAGTATTAGAGGTTTATTTATGTACGATGTAGGATCAATGTTATGTAAAGCATTGATGTAGGTGCGGCTGATCGAAGTTGTTTCAACAGTTACAACAAAGTTGTAACAATAGTGAAATATTGATAGGGTCCAACTATTGTTATTCTAATATTATTAATTCAATTTTTTGCTTAGTAATTATTAATTTCATGAAACATTTTTGAGTTTGTCGTTATGTTAAAATCACACGTGCAATTAAAACTCGACCGTACCAGTTAATACTCCATCTACCATCAGAATTCAGAAAAAGAGCAAAATCGTTTAATGAAGACGCTATAACATAGACGGGGCCTAGGTATTTCCAGTTGGCCATAAAACATAAAGAAAAATGTTACAACAAAAAAGATACATCACGGAGACCCCTTTTATTCACATTTAACACTTTATATTCAAACTCTTTTATTGAATTTTCAATGCATCTTTTGTTGCATTTTAAATGCATCAACTGCATTTAAACAACGAAAGAATAAAACTAAATTGACGAAGCAAACGTTAATCTAGCTGACTAATGGAACAACATAAAATATTCAACATCAATAAATTAAATGTTTTAGATGTAAAACATTTGATTTTAGTCAAAAATATAAAACTCGTGTTTACCCGTTTTAAAAAAGTATGTCAGTAAAACTGTGTCAGATGTCGCTATTTTTTTTTTTACTTCCCAAGTTTTGTACATGTTGTATTCTCTCTCATACCCGGAATACTCGGTACCTCCTATTTGCAAACATTTGGTGCAAACAAATACAATGCATGGCCTACCAAAATAGATCTTTTCAGAATCAATACCACATCACGTAATGTGTATCTCGAATGGCAAAGATGTGCTTGAATTTCCCAAAAATTAAATTACTCTCAAATGGAAACGAAAAAATATGAAATGTAACATGTGGATTCAAGGGGTATATCTGCACTCGTGGTAAATTCGAAAACTCCTTCATTTCGTCGCTCGTTTTCTTGCACAAACCACTCATGCAACTATACCCCTGTTTATCCACTCGTTTCGTTAATTTCAATAGTTTAACAAGTCCTTGAGAACTGTTTCGAAAGTTCTGTGTTACCGTACGTGCTGTGTTACCGTATTATTGGTCTATGTTCTTTAGTTTTAAATATAATAATATGTAATATAAGCTATAAATTCTATTTTTTCTTTCAGTTTCATAACAAGATATTTATGAAATTTTTAAAACTTATTAGTAGTTCATTAGATATTTGATTGGGTTGATATTTGATAAGAATTTATTTAATCGCAAAAATATATAATAATGGTTCCTCATACGAATATTGACTCCATGCGACGTAGTACTCATATACTGTGAACACCACGTAGGTACAACTTGTCTTATATAGTACATCGCCTTTTTTATACATACCGGAAGAGCAACACCCTACCACAATGCATATCAATCAATACACAGTGCACGCTTGTAACATACACGGAATAATGAAGAGAATATTTTTCAGTGAGTCGCAATTAGCAATATTGAAGTATTGATGTTCTTAACCGGGAGAGAGAAATAAGATCCATAACGGTTTTAATTAATAGGAGGATATCGTACATTTCTTAAGAAAATAGTGTTCTGAGTAACAATATTAAAATGCAACACTTTTGAATGTTCATACTATTTTGGAGATCCCAAAAATTATATCAGACGGGTAGCGTTTTTTGTGCACTATTTGCTGCCAGAGAATATATACAAAACACAAGAATGTTCATGACCATTACTCTCGAACGAGGTGTGACTTTAATGTGTTATGTTCGTGCGTGTTGCTAGTCAAACACTCGACCATTTATTACATCCACAGATTAACAATATCTGCTTGTAAACTTGAAGGGAGCATGTAAATAATTAATTTTAAATAGTTAAAATAAGCATTGATTAGTTGCTCTACAAAAACACTTTTTACTAATAAATTTAGTACCTCGCACGATTTAAATTTTTGAAGTTGGCAAGCCTAACAGAGTTTAGGTTGACTTCGGCGCCAGTACTTTTCTTTATTTCTGCGAAATAATTAAGTTTAAATCCCAAGTGAAATCATTTCTGCTGCATAGCTGTTTCTATACAAGTAGAGACTATACTGAGCATCACAAGAACAGTAACATTAATTTTAACAATTATACAGAATGCATTATTTAACATTTGAACTGTATAAATGTGTATAAAAACCTGTAACAAGTATTGTATTGCAGCCTCCGGGTCAATGACCCGCATCTCGATCAGGTTTTCCGCCCAGTTGCCCAGATCCATTGAGCAAATGCTGAGATGGCCCTTGTTTTGCTTCTGGACATAAATGTAACTTCATTTCCTGTGCACGTCTTCTAGAATTCAGTGGGAAATACAATTATTCAAATTATCGTTTCCATGTTGTCGCGGCAGGAAGTATTATTCCAAAGGACAACATGGATAAGAGCCAAAATTTATTACCTTTTATCCTTGAAAATAGATTTTATTACATGGAACTTTTGTTTTTTCAAAATTTAAGTAGTACATGACTTAGTGTAGGGATCACAGAATTTTGAAAATGTTCACACAATTCACTTTTCCTATAGCACGTCATACTCAGTTTTAACTGTTTTGACGTATAATAAATAAATAAATATGTTCACATGTTTATTATGAGGTTGAAATTTCGTCACATAACATGTGGTTGTTGTAACATAAAACTTTTAAGTTAGGGTGGTTTTATCTCGTTCCCAATACTTCCGAAGAATTTCGAATTTTTATCAATTAATCCTCAGAATTCTTGGTGAGGTATGCTACATTTAATACCATCTGAATACTAAAAAGAAACTTACTACTTACTGAATAAAAGAAAAAATATTTTCACCGTGTAACTTCTTCAAATATTTAAAAAACCTATGCCCGCGGAAGTTTTTTCAATAAGAACCTGAACTAATTTAAACTTATTTAATTAAAAAATTAGGGTGGTATATTTTTCTTTCGCTCTTGATAAGAATTTTAATTTAAAGTATTTTAGGGGGTACTTCACCGTGGTTGATCTACGGAACTTCCTATCTCAAAATATCGGCTTAAAGATTCGAGAACAATGTGTACATTTTTGTTATTAAGATTGTTAAATTACATGTTCTTTGTATGTTTTGATTTTCATTTTTAGCCATTACATGTCCCGTAAAATGCCATTGGCCTCCTAATACAGGGTAGTTAATTTCTAATATCTTAAGTTCTAATAATAATTTAATTTCTGGATATTAATTTACAGATATAATGAGTTTTAATGAGACTTGTCTGGTTAAGTATAAATGTATATTTATGTCTTTCCAAACACTTTTACCATACAAATAATGCTATTAATTTATGGAATAATACAAGAAATTACTTTGAGAGCGAAAGTCTTGAATAAAAGGAGAAATTTTATAGAGTGGTTTTTTAAGTTTATTCATTGAGGCAAATCTCCTAAACTTCTATGACATTAACCAACATTAAGTTGCTATAAAGGATCTACACTGAATAACTCTTTCTGTAATGAGGGACAAAAGAACTCTCGTAGAAAATTATTATATAATATATGAAATTGTCGGTCACTCAACATGAAGAATAGGCACCTAATGGTTTTAATTAGTTTAGAATGAAAAGGGTTTTTCCTTCTTCTTTCTTGGATAAGGTTTAAGTAAAAATATTTCGGAAGATTGTTGTAATTTTCCCTCCCAACCCAATGACACCCTTCAAGAAAACACGTATACTTACACGTGGACTAGTCTCATAAACGACTAAGATTGTTTCTGTTTTTAAGAACAGAGAAAAACTATGGCCTTACAACACAAAACAAACTGCATTTAAAAGCTTACTGTAAGAGTTACTAAAAGAAGCAAGGTTTTGTCGGAAATACACATGAATCTTTAAAAATGTTGATACCAGTAACACTGGAAATTTTTTAATTAAACGAACACTTTTGAATAAACTTAACGAGTAGTTTTAAATATTATATCACTTCCAGGATCTCCCGGTGGGGCTAAATCTCATGGACCACACAGCCGTCATCGCCACCATCGGTGAGCTGAACGAAACCGTCGCGCCTCTATCTATTCCAGAGATCTTGCTCAACCCGAGCACTCAAATGGACTATTTCGCACGTCGAGCAGGCCCACTCACGTCGACAGGGACCTTCGAAACCATTTCCTTCCACGACCTCAAGGGCACGCCCTACCACAGCCCCGGGTGGCCAGAGGTGGAGATGCTGCACAGCTCCATCAACGCGGTGATCAACCCCCGCTTCGCCGCCCTTTTCCGCATCACCCGACAGCTGTACGACATCATTCTAAAGCAGCTCGAGGACAAGCCGGTGTTCATGTCGGCCATATGGCGGCTGCGGCCGAAGAGCCGCGGGAAAGTTTACCTGCTGAATAAAGACCCCATGACGCCGCCGGAAATCGACCCCAGGGCCTTCTCGCACCCGGAAGATGTGGAAGTGGTACTCGCGGCCATTCACGAGTGGCAGAAGATTGTCGCATCACCCAGTTTCCAACGATACGGGGCTCGGGTGGTTGGTCCTGTAGGGGATGTTCCGGGTTGTGGAAAGGTAGTTTTCGATACGGACGAATACTGGCGTTGTACTATTCGCGTGGCGTCCGTCACGCTTTATCACCCGTGCGGTACCTGCAAGATGGCTCCGCCAGGTGACCCCACAGGCGTGGTGACGCCTGACCTCAAGGTTGTGGGTATAAAGGGTTTGCGGGTAGTGGATGCGTCGATAACGCCATTAGTTATCTCCGGTCACTTGCAAATCACGTCGTACATGATAGGGGAGAAAATGGCGGACGAAATCAAGAAGGAATATGGAAAGGCGAAATAATTCATGTGGTAGTGTGATTTAAAATGAAAATAACACGTGTCGAAATGAAATTACTGACATGGGGCAGTAACAAAATTAGACACACTTCGACCAAGACGCGATATTCATATTTTTTAATGACGCAAGGCTTTCTCTGACCGGTGTGGTTTATCTTGTTATTGCTCGAAGCCTTTTAATTCCAACTCTTGCAATGACGTTGTTCCTCATTTCCGTTTTACGGAACCTAGTTCAGTCATGTACAAAATGAAGACACACAAAATGCGAATACTACCTCAAATTACACTAATATTAATAAAAATACGTGAAGATCCCAATTGATACCAATGATTTGATTGCATGTACGGTGAAAATCATTAATATTTTGTGATGTATGAGGTATCCAGTGAGAGGTGGAGCTAACCTACGATTTCAAACCATAGATTTATTTTCAAATTTAATGTGTTCATAATCGATTACGTTCATTAATCAACATTTTGAATTTTGTGGTTTAACTGCCTCTATCAATGGATACCTCAATTGGTATTTGTATGCGAACAACTGCAACATTTCTTCATTCATTTAAATTTAAACCATTTTATTCAAAAAATATCAAAATATATTCTAAATATAGGAAATTATAGAGAGAATCTTTCAAAAAATGCAGTGTCATTTTTTAAAGAAATATAGTTTTTATAGTTATTATTATTATTATTGACAACATTTTTTTATTATCCATGTGTATTATAGCTTTCCTGCACTTTTGATACTATTTTATAAATGTAAATAAAATATGTATTTATTGTAGAAAAAAACATTACATACACTTCTGAGCAATTTTGCTACTTCTACTATCTACCTTTCAATAAGGGCACGATCATCATAAAGTGAGCATCGATCCAGTCAACAGCGTAGTTGTATGCGGTTCGTACCTGCAACACAGGAAAAGGTAATATTAGTTATGCATCTCAGGCTCTCAGAGACAGACACATTGTAATTGTTTTATGGAGCATGAACAATTGAAAAGCTGAGGAGAAAGTGAGTATTAAATCACCACAAAAGAAGTTAAAGATAAGAACAAAGCAATCTCTTGCTGAAGGAAACTATTCCGCGACTTTCACTCTGTGGTGTCGGTTGCAGCGGGCACTGGGTGTGCATTACATCACAGCTTTCTTGGAGTATCGTCCACAAGACGTGACCGCTCGCAGCCGCTTCCATTCGGCCTTTTTCTCCGCACGCGGAAGGATGACTTTTCAGGCACACACGACTTCGCAACATCCTCACGAACCTGCGCACCGCGTCTCCCAACACGGTCACTGGGCACGAATCCGTCGCCTTACGACGGCCTTTGCACCGCCCCGTGCCCTCAACCACGCATTCAACTGACGTGCCCATGCCGCCGCGCTCTGCCCCGCCTACCCCCTCAACCCGGTCCGTCTCGGTCCGTCTCGGTCGTCTCGGTCCGTCTCGGTCCGTCTCGGTCGTGTCGGTCCGTGTCGGTCGTGTCGGTCCGTGTCGGTCGTCTCGCCGCCCGGTGCGTCTCGGTCCGTCTCGTCCGTCTCGGTCCGTCTCGGTCGTCTCGGTCCGTCTCGGTCCGTCTCGGTCCGTCTCGGTCGTCTCGGTCCGTCCGCTCCGTCCGCTCCGTCCGCTCCGTCCGCTCCGCCGCTCCGTCCCGCTCCGTCCCGCTCCGTCCCGCTCCGTCCCGCTCCGTCCCGCTCCGTCCCGCTCCGTCCCGCTCCGTCCCGCTCCGTCCCGCTCCGTCCCGCTCCGTCCCGCTCCGTCCCGCTCCGTCCCGCTCCGTCCCGCTCCATCACACATCGCCCTACCCACTCCGTATTCGTCCCTCCTGGCACCGAGAGTCAGGGTTCAGTGCATCAACTGATGTCACTGCAACGCCCCTGATCAGGAGGTAGTAGGCGCCAGTCCCAACGGTGGCAGGTTTTTCGACACTACCTTGTCTGCTAGGTCGAATTCATTCGCTGTCTGGAGGGGAATTCTAGCAGCCACCTGCTCTGATCGGTAGTTTTTCGTGGTTTCTCCGATCAACAACAGGCTAATGCTCGAGCAGTACTGTAACAAATGGGCCACGGACCGCGCGCAATCTTTCCTTCCTCCCCCTTGTCCTATCCTTTGCCCTTACACACACACACACACACACACACACACACACACACACACTAACATGTACTATACTAACACACATGCCGGGGGACCGGTCGGGTGCCTCACTGATGGGAGATACCTGGTTTTTAGGGTATTTTCTTTGTGAATAAAATGAATTTTTGATACTATCGTGCCGGAAATGATATAAATGCTGGAAAATATATCGTAGTAATGTAACTCTAATGTTTACCTTAAAAAAACTTAAAGAAATGAGTACTTAACAGTAAACAACTAAGTAACATTACAATACATGGCCATTACATTTGCAGCTACGGCGCTAAATCGTGTAATAGAAGTAAGACGTAGCAAAACAAAATAAGAGTGCAATTAAAAGAAGTACAAGTGCGTGCTGTAAGTTGAGAGACGTGCGTGACAGTATATTCTCAAAGTCTACACGAAATACGAATTTGAGAATAAAAAGCAGTAAATGTAAGACCTGTCAACTATTAAGTTTTAATTTACGTTGTAGTAAATATTGCTGAATTGAAGGAACAAAAAGAAAAATAATCGATACGAAATTAGGAACATGGCACGACTGGGCGGCAGAAAGGAAACAATAAAAGAAACAAAGAGTAGAAGGAAACGCATAGATAAAAAATAACATACGGACATGCAATAAAAGGATCAAATCTATTTTAGCAGACAATTAGTTTTATCATTGTATCCACTACAAAGGAAAACCTTGGTGAGACATATGATTAAAATTAAAACTGTTCTGATGATCTCAACTGCATGAATAACTCTAAATGAAACATATCAGAAATTAGATTACATGCGTCAACTTGCAATCAGATAATAGAAAGTAGGAGAAAGAAGTAACAAACAGTGTGGGTTGCCCCTTCACTCAGCGCATGGAGTAAGATTTTACCATACGCTTGCCTCTGCTCACATTTTGGATTGTCGCATGATTCACTTGTGGGCAAATGAGTAGTTTGCTCTGATCTAGTTAAAATAGACGCCATTAAATGGCAGTTTTCAGGAGGAGCTTCTCCTCACGTGTCATAGGCCTCCATTAATAATATTTTCTCTTCTGGCCCCAGGATCGCTGTAAGATATCGGCGATTACTAAGAGCTGAGAGATATTGACGATTACAATAGAGGAGCAAATGCAGAGTGTTTCTCCTCGGAGCGATTTTTCGCGCACCATAAAATTGCGCTTGGTTTAAACCTCCATCAAAGTCGACTAGAATGAAGGGTAATCTCTTTTACAAGTCACCCCTTATTTCAGTTGTATTGCGTGTGCGATCAGTGATCACTATGTCATGTATGATTGCATAACTCAGTTGGTAGAGCAAAGGTCTGAATAACAGGAGATCCTGAAATCTCATCGCGGTGTGTTACGAAATGAAAATTGAACTTGGTACAAGTGTTTCAACTCGTTAAGCAACGAACAGTTTAGTAATGTAATGTGTTGCCATGGAGGATCGTTTGTTTAGGGAGAAGCTGGCTAGATTTCGAAAGAGATGACTGCAAGACGAATATGTCGTGATATTTAAAGCAAAACTCTTGTTAATACATGTAATTAGAGGTGTCTTCATGTGATTAAAAGACTGGCAAAACCTTGGGGGAGGTCTTAGTTATAATTAATCGGTGGTTCAAGAATACAGAACAAAATAGTCGCAGAAGCGGAGCAGGTAACAGTTTATGGATTGATCCAGAACTTAAGAACAATATATGTAGTTTTTTCGTGGGAACTTTGTTTTATTTTATAATCCAGAAGATTGAAAAGAACGGGCAGCGACGTGAGGTAAGTGGAAAAGAGCGATAACTGAAATAATGGGAATATACATGATCGTAGGCGCACACTAGTGCAAACACTGTTGCGGGTCAGAGATAATAGATACGTAACGCGGTGTAAGAAGTATTTGTACTTCATGACAAACATTTAGATTGAAGACTATTTCGTCATTACTGTCAACCAACGTATTATACATTTTCCCTACCATTTGAATAAAATATTTGTTTGGTAATTGCACTCAAAAGTAAAACTGAAAAATAAAACTCCTGAAATTTCGTTTTTTGTTGGGTTGATTGCTCTGTTTTATTCTCTTTTAAATACTTTTAATCGTTTCGTAGCTTTTTAGAAAAACCTTTTTTTCGAAGGTTGATCAACTCTCAGACCCTTGGTGAGTGAACTTCAGATGCATTTTCCCGAATTGGGAATTTCCACTGAAATCATGCGTGCCAAACACCATAAATCATAAACTAATAAAGATAATATATATCTTTTTGGAGCACGTGACTCATGGTTTGCTCCAGTGAATGAACTAGAACAGTTAATCTGCCACTAGAAATTTCAGTTTTATAAACTGAAATTTCCAGAATAAATTCATAAAACAATATTTTTTCTCGAATTATCAAATACTGACTCTACTTTCCACAGTACCTATTCCATTCTAGTTCATTCACTAGAATATTCAATTGTGATTCATTTGAAAAAAAAAGGAATTATCAAAATATATCGATTTGTTGTAGTTATGATGTTTAAAGTACAACCCCGCATTTTTACCAACTATTTATAAACAAATAGACCATTTAAAAAAATTATTTGATCTCTAAAAGCATACAGAAATCAATTGCATAAGGGGGGAAAAATAGAACTCAAATTGTTTTCTCAGGTAGACAGCTACCTTAAGGACTCCCCTGAGAACCTCCACGGCGCGGCGTCCCCCTCCCGTGCGGGGGGGTGGGGGGCGTGGCGGGCGAGCTGCAACGCATACGCGATGGGCCGCGCAGGTGTCTCCGTGTGCCCGACAAATTGAAAAACATCTGGGCTGGCTCCTCCCAGCGCCGCGCTGCGCCACAGGCAGCCGGAATAAAGCGCGCAGTAAGCCATGCAGGCGGCGGCGCAGCCATAGGAGGGAGTGGATGTGCACGCGGTAGACACGGAGGATGTAGGTGTTTCCGGAGCGCGGTGGTAGACACGATGCAAGACGACGAGGTGACGGAGGAGACACAAGAGACGTGGATTTGATTTGATTTTTTCGTGTTTCCGGGCACGTCAACTGCTTTGGTCATTAGTCCCGTTAGTGTAGTGCATGTTTTTTCCTCGGGATATGCGCGGTGATCTTTCCCCGCTGGATGGCGAGATCCGGCGCCGACCTACCGTCGGCTAGCGGGGTTTCCCCCTAACCAGGACTCTCCCACCAGTGGGGCACCTCCCCAGCCGGGACAAGCTCTAAGCTCCTGACCGGTCTCTCGGAATATGTGGTAGTGTAGTGAATGTTAGTGTAAGTGTGTGTGTGTGTAAGGGGAGAGGATAGGACGAGGAAGAGGTAGGACAGATCGCGCGCGGTCCGTGGCCCGTTTGGTAGGGTATTGCTCCGGCATGCGCCTGGAGTTGATCGGAGAAACCACGGAAAACTACCGATCCGAGCAGCCGGCCGCTAGAATTCCCCTCCAGACAGCGACTGAATTCGACCTAGCTGAAAAGCTACTGTCGAAAATCCTGCCTCCGTCAGGATTTGAACCTAAGACCTCTCGGTCAAAGGCAGGAATATAAAAGTGGTAGTGGCGGAGAATGTTGTAGCTACGCAGTCGAGGGAAGGGTACGTTAGTTGCTTGGTTAATGAATGCCATATTTTACGTGGCGAGACTCAGGCCATCAGGCCCGCTCTTCCGTCTGACCTCGCGAATTCCACTAAATTCCTTTCATCTTGGGCGACGAAACATGCTATTTGAATTCAGCTCAGGGGATTATTTTAGGCTTGAGGATCTATTACATACAGTAAATATACTTCAAGGAACATCTGGCTTTACTTCCACTCCGAAGCAAGGCATACGAAGGATTTTCTCGCTCTTAAAATCCGTGACTTCAGTCGGGTGTGACCCCACAAACTAGGGTACAACAGCCCGGTACGCAAGCCGTTATACCACAGAATCTACTGGCGATGTGGTGGCGAAACGACGCGCGAAAATGATGGAAGTGAACACATTGACGGCAGTGAAGTTAATTTGTGCAGGTCCGGCAGGGGAAAACTGATACGTTGTGAGTGCATAGGCTTTCGTGGTCGGAGTCAGTAGCTTCTCGGCTGGCCGCGAAACGCACTGACCAAGCCCGAGCCAACGCACTGACGAAGGTCGCAGAATGTCTGCTGAAACGTTGGCACCTGTGCCTAGGTCACGACATCTCCTGAACAGTCAAGTAGTTACTGATGGTTGTGGTTTGGAGAGAACGTGACGAGAGAGGCGATGCATTGAAAGGGGAAAGAAACACAAGCGTCGAGAAAGTGTAAGTGAAGACGCAAGAGATTAAAACGAGGCGGAAACGGTAAAGGAGTCGTTGGTGAAGCCGGAAGTGCAGAGAAGGTGAAAGAAGCGGCGCAGACGGAAGAGCCCGGAAGAAGAGAAGAGAGTGGTAAAGAGGAGGAGGTCGAAGAAGTGGAGAAAATGGTAATAGCGGAGAAGATTGATTAATTGATGTTTCTGGGCCCGCCAACTGCTATTATGATTAGTCAAGAGAGTACAAACCTGTTTTATCACCGAAGACGGCGGCGTGGAAGGATTGGTGAGTTACGGCGCCGATATACACGTCACGTTGTAGTGGTTCCCCCCACAGCTGTCTTCCCTCATCAAAGCACCGCCCCATCAGGGACAAGCTCAGGTCTCCCGACATGAGTGGTAGTGTAGTACATGTAAGTGTGTGTGTCTATATGTGTGTATTTGTTTAGTATTGATCGAATAAACTACAGAAAACTACCGATCAGAGCATTCGGCTGCTAGCATTCTTTTCCAAACAGCAGCTGAATTCAAACTAGCTATTTAGTTAGGGTAAAATTCGCCACTCTAGGATCTCTCAGTTACAGTTGCTACAGAAAAAGTGTTATTACTGGTTATGAGCTAAACTGAGGCGGTCAGAAAAGGTGGAAGAAGGAGAAAAAGTGCAGAAGGCAAAGGACGGCGGTGGTTGAGTCTTCGGTCTGAAGCGGAGGTGACGATAGGTTGTTGCAGTTGGGGATGCGGATATGTGCTTGGAGTACCAGGAAGGGAGTCTAATGAAAGTGGAGGGGTGGCGCGACATGAGGAGAGACGGCGGAAGTGGGGCGGCGTAACATTTGTCGAGACAGAGGCATCTCTATCTGTTCTCATCTATCTGTTCTGCGCGCTGACGGAAACTGAGACGGCAAGGAAGAGTCTAGTGGAGTCGGCGGTTTGGGCGGGGACGTGTACATGCGCTGGCGCCTTAGAGCTGCCTTACAATGGCGCGGTGCAGCGCGCGGGTGCCGCTTACCCCCTACCCCCACTCAACCCATCAGCATTGCTATTGATGATTGATTTTGATTTTTTTGTGTTTCCGGGCGCGTCGCTTGATGGCGAGATCCGGCGCCGACCTACCGTCGGCTAGTGGGGTTTCCCCCTAACCAGGACTCGCCCACCAGCGGGGCACCGCCCCAGCCGGGACAAGCACTAAGCCCCCGACCGGTCTCCCGGAATATGTGGTGCATGTCAGTGTAAGTGTGTGTGTAAAGGGAGAGGATAGGGCAAAGAAGAGAAAGGACAGATCGCGCGCGGTCCGTGGCCCGTTTTGTAGGGTACTGCTCCGGAATTCGCCTGAATTCTCCTCCAGACAGCGACCGAATTCGACCTAGCTGAAAAGCTAGTGTCGAAAATCCTGCCGCCGTCAGGACTCGAACCTAGGACCTCCCGGTTAGAAGCCCTGCAGTGACATCAGTTGATGCACTGAGTTACCGCTACCGGTTGCTGTTTATGGATTTCAATTACAGGTCCATTACATTGCCACTGTCAGCACAAGAGCAGCTGATTGCTTAGAATCACAGGGTAATATTTCCTGGATCGATAAGCTGATTACAACTTTTCATATCGTGCTATGATTTGTACGGCTTGGCATACGTTTTGTAGGAACATAGATTTTTTTCTAATTGACATATAAACAACTCACAAATGTGTACAAAAGAATAAAAACGTATTTCTGTGAGAATGTATTCAATTTTGAAGCGGTAATTTTATTTGGTCATATATTCAACAATCACAAAAATATCAAACAGAGCTTCTACTACAAATATGATATTAATATTTTCATTCTAATATTACCTTACATTACCTAGCAATATATATTTTATCAGGGGTAGCAGTAGCAGTATTTTCTCTATGGCTGACGAAAGAAGAAATTTACCATCAATTTCTTATTGATATGAACAGATTTATATTCAAACTTTATTCAGATTCGATTGACGAAAATTGAACTAAATTCATGGTTTTCCTTTTGTCTATTACTAAATGTATATTTTCTTCCATATCGCAGTTTGAACTTTCAAAATATTTACTAAAAACACTTAACAAGTTTACTTTACAATCACATCTCCTACCAAGATGCTTCTTTGTGTGTTTAATTTTGCTTTGAAATGTCCTGTTGGCAATATCTCGGTTTAAAACCTTGCCAAGAGGCCGAGGTCACGTTGTCTATACCTTCTTTCCAAACAAGTCACTCTCGTCCTATCCTCGCATCTACTTTCGCTTGCACAGCTTGCGTCCATCAGTCAGAGAATCGTGCAATCTCATACAAACGTCTGTCAAGGCCAATGTCCGATTTCCATACGCATTCACTCGGAACGAGGATCTTTTTCTTTGCTCGTACATTGTCGTTCGAGAAAACAGTATTTCGAGTTTTCGTAATACGTTCTTCTAATTTGTTTGGAAGATATTTCCAACACACCAACATTACTCTTTATTTCCTTTAAAATAAATCTGTCATTTGCCGAATTACTTCTTTTGATATATGCTCACTTTCTGATTAACCACGACCTTTCTAATAACGCGAACAACTTGCACACCACGCTCATAGGATATGCAATTTTAAAGACTATCTTGCTAAGCATTATTAATGACTCTGTCTTCAGTAATCATTCAAAATTTTTTAACACTTCCCTCAGTCATTCTTCCTTACATTTCATCGCTTTTCATTTTCCTAGCCGTAACTACCTCTAATTGCCACAGCTATCTTCTCAACAGTTGCTTGTAACAAGGATCTTAGCTTTTTCTCATGTCTTTACTATTTTTTTCAAATAAAGACTTTATAATTTCTATAGCTCAACTACGTATTTATCTTTCCATCTTTTAGTGCTCCCATCATTGTTTGCGTTTTCAGCGTGTTCTCCGGGATTTCGTTTTTGAGCTTGTTTTATTTCTTTCAAAACGAGTCTTTGACTCCATCCCAACGGTCATAAGTGCACTTCATCACCACCACAAAATCCGTCGTCACGTTGGCACAGAACACATTCAAAACTCTTATAGAGAACGTCATCACAACCACATTGCCATTGTTCTCAAAACTATTGCGATATCCGCTAATCTTTATCACTTTTTCTGTGTTACCACTAACCCAAACATTGGCCACCAGAATATCTAGTATTGGAATTGCTGGCTGTATTCTCATAAGCACTGCCATTTCTTCTTCGTTCCGATCTCTTTATCCGGTAGTCACCATAAGTTCTATTATTTTTGCAGCCAGTACTACGACTAATATTACAGCACAGTCTATACAGACAGGACCGTGATCTGTATGCCTCCCAGCCATTTCCATAGTCAACGACCTTGAATTTCTTCCTATTGAATACTTATTTCTATAAACTATATCTCGCATTTCAAACCTTGCCACTTTGGCTGTTCTGCGACAAACATCATTAACACTATTTCGATACCAGTTCTTCCCCTGGTATTCTCTCCCCAACTCCATGGGCAGTGCCATGTCCACATGCAGTCCGTTCTAACATTTTACAGCACCCTTTTACAGCCATGCGCAGCCTAAAAAAAGAAGGGGAAATAACATTTCTTGACCCCTTTTTCCATTAAATCGCTTTATTTATATTTGCCGCATTTTACAAGTAAATAAATAATACATGCAAGCGATTGATTGATTGATTGATTTTTTCGTGTTTCCGGGCGCGTCAACTGCTTCGGTCATTAGTCCCGTTAGTGTAGTGCATCATTTTTCTCGGGAGATGTCGGTGATCTTCCCCCGCTGGATGGCGAGATCCGGTGCCGACCTACCGTCGGCTAGTGGGGTTTCCCCTAACCAGGACTCTCCCACCAGCGGGGTACCGCCCCAGCCGGGACAAGCTCTAAGCTCCCGACCGGTGTCCCGGAATACGTGGTAGTGTAGTGCCTGTTAGTGTAAGTGTGTGTGTAAGAGGAGAGCATTAGACAAGGAAGAGGAAGGACAAATCACGTGCGGTCCGTGGCCCGTTTTGTAGGGTACTGCTCTGGCATTCGCCTGGTGTTGATCGGAGAAACCACGAAAAACTACCGATCAGAGCAGCCGGCCGCTAGAATTCTCCTCCAGACAGCGACTGAATTCGACCTAGCTGAAAAGCTAGTGTCGAAAATCCTGCATCCGTCAGGACTCGAACCTAGGACCTCCCGGTCAAAAGCGTTGCAGTGACATCAGTTGATGCACTGAGCTACCGCTACCGGTCATACAAGCGAAATAGTTTATACCTTTAATGATAAAATTAATGAATGAATTTTATTTTACGTTTATTTGGAGGTGACAGAGGTTGCCATATGGCTTGGAGAGTCTCTTCCCAAAAATTGTTATCATATTTTGCATCCAGTACCACAACTTACCCTTTCCTACCTCTGCCCACACCGCGACCTACATCTTACTCTCTCGCCATAGTAGCATCCACTATCATGCTTAATACATTCTCATTGCCCCCCAACCGTCTCCCTACGTCACCGCCCCCCTCACATCCCCTCGTCATCCCCATCTCCCTCAGCGGTTCTGGATTTATCTCCCCGCAATATTCGCAGTACCGATATATACGTTTGTCAGGCACCGCGATACGCTGCCTCTTTTTACCGTCATGATAAAACATCAGACTGTCGCAGAATTTTTTTCCCGCCCTCCTTCGCGCGGAGCGTGCATCACGTATCTCATACTGCGTCTCCCAGCCAGCGAGATTGGTAGAGACGGCGAGCGCCCGGTGCGCTCGTAAAGACGGGACGCTACTGCCGCCGCCGCCGCCGCCGCCGCCGCCGCCGCCGCCGCCGCCGCCGCGCCGCCGCCGCCGCCGCCGCCGCCGCCGCCGCCGCCTTCTACAAAGGGGTGCAAAGCAAATCGGAGAACGAGCAAAACACGCACGACGTCCCTGCAGCAGCCGTCTCGCAGATCTCTTTGAGAATTGAAATAAAAAAGAAAAGAAAAACGCGAATTACGCGTTTACATGCTGTACGAATTACAAATTGCCAGCGTTTATTCTCTTTGAGAAAAACAACCTATCAAAGGAGACATTTGCAAATCGAAAAAAACTTCTCGACATTATCGAAGCAATAAAAACGCATAGTAACACATGATCTGTTTATGTGAATATAAAAATAAATATCCTTACGGCAGCTGAAGTCGCCTTATCGAACTTCCGTACCGTTACCTAGTGAGCGTAAGGAACGAAATAAAGTTAAATGTGACATAACGTACTCTTGTTGACATATTTTTCATAGTTGTGCCCCTAACTGCGTATGAGTACTCCGAAGAATGATGGGGTGCATCGCGGTTGGCTCATGACCTGTTTTCACGCCATATAACAGGAAAAGATCCAAATGGGGCGGAGGTTTGTGACTCAACAACACGAGGTAATGCACCGAGGAAATATGACCGTTCTTTTATGACACCGTTTTTCTATTTTTTTCCACCAAGAGTAGAAATTATATGCTGATCACGTGCGTTAGCAGTCTAAAACAAGAGTAGGGGCCAACTACATTTATTTTCTTTCTTTTTCTATATACCTTTTTATTTGCTTATGACATTTTACTACAAAATAAATAAAACGTTCTACAAGGAGAATGAGCCCATTTCTTCCCAAACATTAAAATACATAACTCATTTTTAAAATTTCACATACATATTTATAATATTGCCACAAAGATTGAAAAAACATTTTACTAATTATTGTTTTTGTTCTTGGGCTAAGCGGGATGGAACGTTGCAAAACCGCAACGTTGGGAGTTTTCCGGAAAGAAACAATATATACACCTCTTTTTTAACACCTAATTGTATTTTTCACAAGCGCTTTACACTAATTCTATTATTATACCAAAAATATGGGTTAATGCATGAAAATGTGAAAAGCAGTTGGAATGCAATGGTATTTAATATTTTTTACAAATTAAAAACTCTTTGACCCTTGCAAACTCTACATCTTCTGCGTGCATTCTTTTCATCACGCATAATTATATGATCAATTCGGTCTTTCTTGACAACCCCAGGTAAAATAATGTTCTTGCTACTGCGTCCCAAGTCGCAATTTTGTGGTGTGCGAGACGTTACTGCAGTGTCCAGAGTTTCATTCTCTTCGGAGAAGAGAAAGCACTACTTCGGACCTGAAATCAATCAGATTAGCAGGGTTTTATTGTGTTGTCGAACATTGTTGTGTTTTTTTACGGTTGTAACGTTTTGTACCGACAAGTGGCTCCAGAGTTCCAAAGTTTGTTCCCACTGTGACAACAAAATTGTCATGCCATCTAACAATGAATCTGCTTATCCATAACATTTTGCTTTTCCATAACATAGTCAAATTCATTTTTGCTTTCTTTGTTCATTTCTTTGGATGTTCGAAGTGGGCAGTTTGATGTTCTGTTTTCTGTCAGAGTTCCAGTTGCAAAAAAATTCCATTTCTTATGACATGACGAGAAGAGAGTGACTGGCAAAGAAGTTGTCGAAGCAAGTGGCATTCTGGGTTTTTAACTATTTTTGTCAAATTGCATACAACTCTTTCATCTAAGCCCAAATACTCATTTTTAGTCCTTGGAGCTCCATTAGATGCATCAAATTGATACAAAAATAACCAACGCCAAAACGTAAATACTCGTATATTTTTGGACACCCTTCTTCTTGCACTTGATAAACTAACAACTTTCATACTTCATGATCACTACGGAAGAACTCGACAAACTGATTCATAGACCGATGCAAAACGTTCCATGCCTTAAATGAGTTCTGAGAAAATTACTTTTTCGACACTCGATTATCCATTATCACGTATCCGGTAATAAGACACTTCAGGCCTATTCCAAATTTACAATTGCACGGTGTAAAATCGAAAAACGAGAATTATCTGAAAAAATTCGGAAATCAGATTTCCCAAATAGATTTTAAAATTATACTGTTAAGTTTAACTTTAATTTCCTTTGGTTAACACTGCCAGGAATTTAAGTTAATAGGTTTCAAAAATTCTAAAGGAAGACCACAACTGGATATCTTTTCTGTACCAATTTGCAATATTAGCCAACGAATTTACTTATTTCTCTTTTGTATGAACAGATTTGTAAATATCCATTTTATCATGTAAGAATTATATTAAGAATTAATATAATGCACATAAATGTAATATGTTAAAAATAAAATATTTGTGTATTTCACTAACTTAAAAGGATCGTAATTAAACATTCATTATGTGAGGTTCTGTAAACATGTTGGACAAACAAGAGTACTAATTAGATTCGTTGCTGCAAAACAAGAGAGAATGCAATATAGGTTGTTATGAATACTCAAAATTCATTTGAAACTAATAATTTTAAAATGAGATTCCTATTATATTACAATACAGATAAAATTAAACTCATAAAAGGGTCATTGGCAAAAAAATATTTGAATCACAACGGATACCAAAAATAATTAAAAACATAATACTTCAAAATGAATCCAAATATATTTGTAATACCTTGAAGCATACGATGATGGCATTGCTAAATGTACACGAATCCCTGAAAATATTTAATGAAATCCTAATTTCGTAATTAATAGTAATCACTACATGTAGAGAGCTTAATAATAATTTGAAAAATCAAGTCTTCAATTTAGACATGAAAGTTACAGAAACATTGGGCATAAAACTACTGAAACCAGAGCATGCCTCTCCAAAAGAGTAGAATTCTCTCCTAATAACCGGGAATGATATTTTTCGGCTTCTTAACATAGACACCACGTTTTGGGGGCCGCTTATCACAGCTGCTGACCTTTCAGATTTGTTACCTCCAGGGTCGCCTCTACGAGCGTTAAGATTGTCGGTAATTTTGTGAACGTTCATGCTCATTACATTAATCTCTGGGTACTAAATTTCTATTCCTTTCCCAAGCCCAATTTCCCGCCAATGTTCTTCTGCGTATCTTAAAAAAATGCATTAGTTTTCCTTATCTTGTAGAGATGTGTATATATTCTTAAATCAGAGTGACTTCTTTCTTCCAACTCATGATCATAAATATTTTCAGAACCCCCAAGTGGGAATTTTCTTACGGGATTTGAACGTTCAAGTAACCATCAATTGAATGCCTTTACCAAAACCAGGTAGAAAGATGAGAAAAAACTGTGGCTGCGGGTTGTCTCTCAAACTACTGGCGCATGCGTAAAACAAGGTTGTTGGGTTTGAAAACTGATAAAAAAAAAAAAAAAAAAAAAAAAAAAAAAAAGACTCCCAAAGACGTCAGAGCTCCAAGCGACAATAAGGAACAAACAAGGGCCATATTTTGAGACATGCCTTGCGAGTCAATTTGGCTCTACAAATATTTAATCATTAAAAACTGAAAATCACGTGTTGCAGGGATTCGAAATTGTTCTGCCTCAATCTGTGAAACGCGGGAGCCTTACCACCAACTCAAACGTGCAGGATAGAATAGTGATAATTTCGTTCTTCCGGATCTCCGTGAATGTAATGGATGTGGATGATTTTTTATACTATATAACCCACTTAGTACATGTACACTGTTACTATTCAAGTGTGTCCTTTTCCATTTCCTCAGAGCTGGAATATCTATTCGTTCTCAATAGAGACTCTTCACTTTAATCTCTAGCTTCTCTGCTCGCGGAGTTCCAGTTGCGCATGCGTAGATGCTCAATCGTGGTGGTGTGTGGTCCCTTTTAGGTCTAAAGGCACAAGAGCGCACCAGGGTCATCGCTCCAGGGCCCTTGAACCTCAAGAGGAGCACAAGGAGCAAATGAATCTTCTTATTCTGTATTACCCAGCGTCCCACATTATTTATTATAATTTGACCATTCATTTAATTTTTAGATATATTATCTTTCCCATTTTTGAAAGTTAACACACTGTAAACCTTCATTAACAAGAATCCCAAGAGACCGAAATAATCGGAGTTCGAGTTATAAAATTCGTTCGTGTTACCGAGTGCTATAAATGTCCGAATTACCTTACTCCCTTGACGGGACCCAAGTTTTGTTCGTGTTAAGCGAGTTCGTGCTAATAAGAGTTTAGCATATTTAAAAAAAATGAAATGACACGAGCGGGTCAAAGTACATATGTCATAATTTGATAAACCGCAACTTTGTGAAACCCGGCTTAGAACCGTTCTGAATAATCGAACGCAGAAGAATGTAAGTCTTAACTAAATATATCAGTATAATCGATAATAAGAAATTCCAATACACACATAAAAACTTCTACAGCCATGTATACCGGTGCCCATGTACTTTATTATCTTTAAAGGAAGCAGACACTTTTTAGCGGTCCAGCCAATAAAGAGACATCCGTTTTGTTGCTCGAGAGGTCAAGCAACAGGGAAACGACACACGCATCGGCAGCAACACAAGGGAACGCGCGTCCGCCAGGCAGCGCCAGCGTCGCCAACCCGCCCTCGGGGACCGCACGAGGCGCGTGCGTCTATTGGAGCGGACTTGCTCCGGCGCGGCGGACCGCTCCTCCCTGCCCCGGCTGTCCGCGCGCTGCCTCGCGCCAATCAGCAGATGGACGCGGCCACCGCCGATGACCCCTGGGGGCGACTGCTTTACACAGCCGCAGCCTCCCGCCCCAGCCTCTCCGCCCCAGCCTCCGCCCCAGCCTCCCGTTTTCCGCCTGCCTCCGCCCCAGCCTCCGCGTCTTCGCCACAGCCTCCGCCTCAGCATCCCCCAGCTTCCCGTCTTCCGCCTCCCACCCCTCGCTCCCCAGCTCCCAGCCTCCCCGCCTCAGCCTCCCCTAGCCTCCGCCCAGCCTCCCCGCCTCAGCCTCCCCGCCTCAGCCTCCCCGCCTCAGCCTCCCCGCCTCAGCCTCCCCGCCTCAGCCTCCCCGCCTCAGCCTCCCCGCCTCAGCCTCCCGCCTCAGCCTCCCCGCCTCAGCCTCCCCGCCTCAGCCTCCCCTCTGTACCAGGGCGCGTCTCGAGACCACTGCCACTGCCCTCGCCGCCGCCGCCTCCTTTGACCTGCCTCACGTCCGGTTGACTACCTTTCGTATTCAGTTCGCTTCGTGCTCTGCGGGCGGATCTCCCAATCTCTGATAGTACTTCGGTTACATTAGCGAATTCCTCGTAATAACCGGATAAGCGGCAGCGTTGTTGCGAATGCAGCTTTTGAAGATTGATGATTCCGGGAGTGTTGACTGCTGAAATCATTAGTCTCGTAAGTGTAGTGCGTGTTTTTTATTGCGGAAAGTAGCGGAGATTTTCTCCTGTTGGATGGCGAGTTCTGGCGGTAACCTACGTCGGTTTCCGGAGAGTATTCCCCACTAGGTATCTCCCACCAACAGGGCACCGCCCCAGCCAGGATAAGCTTTAAGTCCCCACTGGCCTCCCAGTATGTGTGTGTTAGTATAGTGCAAGTGTGTGTGTGTGTTAGTATAGTGCAAGTCTGTGTGTGTGTGTGTGTGTGTGCTGAGAATACGACAAGAAAGAGGAAGGAAAGATCGAGTGCGGTCCATGGCTCATTTATTAGGGCATGCTCCGTGATTCGTCCAAGCGTTGATTCGAGGCCACGAAAACTATGGATTACTGCAGTACCACACATGCGGGAAAGTCATTCGAGATTAGAATTTGTCGGACGGAGCCCCGCTAGGAAAGGTATGTAAGAGGCGGGAAACCTGAAAGTCGATGGATCTTCGCCTCTGACCAGGAGGTCCTAGGTTCGAGTCCTGACGGCGGCAGGATTTTCGACACTAGCTTGTCAGCTCGGTCGAATTCAGTCGTTGTCTGGAAGAGAATTCTAGCGGCCGGCTGCTCTTACTATTCCGTGGTTTCTCCGATCAACACCAGGCGAATGCCGGAGCAGTACCCTAAGAAACGGGCCACAGACCGCGCGCGATCTTTCCTTCCTCTTCCTTGTCCTATCCTCTCCTCTTGCACACACACACTTACACTCACATACACTACACTACCACATATTCCGGGAGACCGGTCGGGAGCTTAGAGCTTCGTCCTTCAGATTCATCAGAGAATTCTAAAATATTTCCACAGAACGAGTCTACTTGTCCTCGTTGTTTCCGTCCTCGAGATCCACAACGTTCGGTTCTCCATTCATTCCTTAATCGCTGCGGGATCCTCTGGCAGCTTGGAGCGAGATACAAACGACTCCGGTTATGGTGAACTCGGATATAGTAAAACCACGGTTATAGTAAACTTAAGTCACTAGTTTCGTTTCACTTACATTGCAAATAAGCCTACGAAGAGTCGGTTATAGTAAACCTCAACCTCGGCTATAGTGAACGTAGGAAATGCACGTCCTGGAAATTCATTCTCTCCTTGCAAAGAGTTCATCATCTCAGTGACTCAAATTCCAACACTAGGCAGCTTGGAAGAATATCGTTGGCCAAAAATCATAATCGAAGAAGTCTCATCTGAGGCGAAGGTAACGGATGGAGAGTGGACACCTTACTGATGACCGGAGAATGAGACGGTGTTTCAAAAGTGTAAGAGGCGTTGAAGGGTATCAAATCTGCATTACGATACTTAGAGACAGTGGACAATGTTGAATCAAGTACAGAGAGAACACGAACTCTCAAAAAGGATCTAGATAAATTACTAAAGAAAAAGCGAACAATTGAAAATAATTTATGTTTAAGGACAAATATAAGACGGGATAATATAGAAGAATAAAGAAATATAAATTTTCAGTTCATGCTGTTAATGTATTTTGCTGCATCTCTAAATTAATAAAATTAATCGTTATGCAAAAATTCTATTTCATTTTAACGTCATCGGATATAGTGAATCAAAAATGTAAAACCCCAGAAATTCACTTTAACCAGAGGTGACTGTATCTATTTCTTGTCTTTCGCGTTTCAGATGTCTTTATTCTTCCGAACTGTCGTATTGTTTTGGACTATTCACGTATAATATAGTAGTTGCAATATTTCCTCTTTTTTAAATTCGCTTTGTATGGCTAATCCGTTCTTCTTTTTTTATTTGTTTACCGCGCTTCCTAAACTCACCTAGTCGTCACAAATCCCCATTATCATTTTATTTATTTGAGGACCCCAAAGTATGCTTGCTAGTGCTGCCGTAATTTCTGCCATGATTTTCGTCATTTCCTGCCACACGTCTTCCTTCCTTATTTCATTTTGTGATGTTTTCATGTTTTCGCCGAGCTCTCTCCTATTCTGAAAGTTCTTTTATTTTTATGGGTGGATTTTACTTCTCCACAAAATGCAAGAACACGTAATGTCGAAGATCTTTGAGTGACGGAAGAACATTCGAAACAAGTAGCCTATAACAGCGAAATCTACAAAACTATTGAGCAATACTTAAAAAAGTGTATTTTAAATCAATGACGTTTGATGTCACTGCAGCGCCTCTGACAGGGAGGTCCTAGGTTCGAGTCCTGACGGCGGCAGGATTTTCGACACTAGCTTTTCAGCTAGGTCGAATTCAGTCGCGGCCAGGAGGAGAATTCTAGCGGCCGGCTGCTCTGATAGGTAGTTTTTTGTGGTTTCTCCAATCAACACCAGGCGAATGCCGGATCAGTACCCTAACAAACGGGCCACGGACCTCGCGCGATCTTTCCTTCCTTTTCCTTGTCCTATCCTCTCCCTTGCACACACACACTTACACTCACATTCACTACACTACCACATATTCCGGGAGACCGGTCGGGAGCTTAGAGCTTGTCCCGGCAGGTGCGGTGCCCCGCTGGTGGGAGAGTTCTGGTTAGGGAAACTCCACTATCCGACGGTAGGTCGGCACCGGATCTCGCCATCCAGCGGGGGAAGACCACCCCCATCTCCCGAGAAAAAACATGCAGTACATTAACGGGACTAATGACCAAAGCAGTTGACGCGCCCGGAAACACGAAAAAAAAAACCAAACGAAACCAAACAATGACGTATAATAAAAAGTAATGAAATCCACTTTAAAGACAGTTGTTAGTACACATTGTAGCACCTACACCTATCGGTTGTCCGGTAGTGTCCATCCGCACTATTTTGCGGAACAAAATTTTCTTAGAACTGTCCTTTTTTTTTTTCCGCAACTTTCCAACTCTCAGCTTCCGTTCGCTTCTCGTCGCTTGACCTGGCACGCCCTGCCTTTCCCCCTTTACTGTCAGACACGCGTCCGTGGTTCCCCGACCCCGGTGCCCCGGTCCGCCTACATCGGGTCCGCGTCTGGCGCCCGCCTTCATTATCCCTCCCGGCGCGCCCCACTGCTTCCATGTCGCCGGGTCACCCCCCGTACAAGGCAGTTGTAGTACTGCCCCATGCACCCTTCAGGTTTAGCATCGAAATTCTTGTAGTAGGCAGGAGTGTCCAAAAGTGGGAGGGCAACTGAGACAACTTACCACAGACTCCGACTGAAATGAGGCCCTGATTTTTTCTTTCAGTGAAAACACACAAAATATATGTTTACTTCTAACTCAAATCACACACTGTAAGTAGTTTCTGTCGCATGGAGAAATGAATTACATTGGGGAGAAGGGGATTTCATTTGAAACAAAGTGACCCCGCCCATGTATTTTCCGAGGTCTCTTGATTTTTCTGGGCACTTCTGGGAGTACGAGCTGTTCGCTGGAGTACAGCTACGTTGTTGGTCTCTTATATCGGTTTTCAAACTTAGTACTTGTCAGTTTAATGTTAAGAACTCTAAAAATTATGTACTTGTCAGTTAAATGTTACGAACTCTAAAAATTATGTACTTCTCAGTTTAATGTTAACACGAAAATTGTTGTAACAGTTGGCTGCGAACTCGAACGAAAATTTATGTAATTACTAAAAAAATTTGGCAAGAAAATCCAGAAAATAAGTATTAGATTTCTCTTAGTTCATTTTCTTTTTATTGTTGGTATTTTTTAATATTTCAACTCTGCCAATAAAAACATTAATAATTAGTTAAACTTTTAATTTATATATCTACATTTTAGTTGTTATGCCTTCTCAAAGTCCGCAAAACCTAACAACAAGATGTGACAACTGTTTAATACAGTACTTCTATTTAACTGGGCAAATCAAATATTCTAAATATAAAAGGACAGTGGAATTTATTTTGGGGATAGTAATAGATGTTGTATGCTCTTTTTGTTCTCTTCCATAAATTTCCAGGCATCACCGGCCCCAATATAATTCCCGTCTCGACCATCGTCCTCCCTTAATTTAGAATCCCCCGCCGTCACTCGCGCCCTGGAGACTTCCCCGAATCAACAGAGCTGGGCCGTCACTTGCCTGGTCTCCCCCCCCGCACATCGAAACCGCGTCCATCACGATCATTCAAGAGCACTCCGTTAACTCAGCTAAGTTCAACCCACCCCATTCTAACTCATCTAACCAATCCCATCCTAAGCGACACAGTTCCATCCTAACCCACCCAGACCAATCTTATCCCATCCAATCCATCCCAGATGAGCCACGACCAGCCACTTCCCTCCCCATTCGTTTTAACGAAACTTCAGTGAAACAAGTGGCCGACAGACTACCTGTAAACACATCCCAATGCTTCAATGCCCATGTCATTTGTAACTCTCCAAATCATTCATAAGGAATTTATTTATTTTTTTACAAACTTGCCAATTTAAGGGTTGTCATATTAAGGGTTTATAAGTCAAAAGTCACAACTTTTTTAAATACCAATATACTTTCCGAGATATTTAGATCCCAAAGTAAATGGTTCGAGATGTAATGTAAGCTGGTAATGCTTATTGCAGAAAATGTATTACAGCAAAAATTCAAAAACGTAAATCAGTTGTAAATATTTATATTTTTATGCGTCATTTCGTGAAAAAAATCTGTCGTGTTTTGTTGTTCTGTACATGAAATACAGTTTCAATACCATTTTATTATATATTTCAATACTATATTATACCAATTTATTATATATTATTTCGTGAAAAAATTTGGTGTCGTGGTGGCTAAATTATGACACAGTCACGAGCTCTATGTAGAATCAGTTTATTTACAGTATGTTTACAGTTTATGTACAGCTCTGAGGTTATTTTCGCTATTCTGCCTCCAGTTACTCCTAAGCACACTGCTTCCCGTATCTTGGCTAGGGCAGATCCTTCAATTTACCTTCCCGGTACTCGGACATTCAGTGCCACACACTATACTTGGGATTTCGTAACATGGTGTGTGGGGGACTTTTCTTCACGATGGAATATGACGCTACTTTTCGCGTATTTCTCGGTAGTGTCGCTAGATGTCACTTGATCTGCAGCACTGCTTGATACGGTCGCGATCATGTGACATCTAGCGGCACGATCGAGAAAGACGCAAAAAGCTGGGCTATAATCCATCGTGAAGACAAGCCCCCCACACGACACGTTCAGAAAGCTCAAGTATAGCAATGTCTCGAGGAGCGCACTTCCTCCTCTCGTGCAAACCACACAGAGGTGACCAGAAAGCGAAGTCTGCCTGGGCATCATCAATATTTTTTGGCGATCACGAGATTCCTCCCTGCGAGGGCGGCCGCTCGCCCCCCCCCCCACACACACACACGCCCTTGCGCCTTGGCGCCTCTCACAATACTCCCCTCCTCACCTGACCATTTTTTTGTACACCCTTGCCTCCCACTACGATTGCATGCCTATCGATGGCCGTGGATTCCTTCGAAAGCACGGCTGCCAACTAATGACGTTACGAATTATCTGCAATGTTTGTTGTTCTGTACGTGAAATCCAGTTCTCAATTCCTGCTTTGTAAAGTTGTAGTAGTTCAATTTTACGGAGCAATAATTTTCCAAAAAACATACTTTTCCATTTAAAATATCTACCATGATTATAGCACAATGACTTAGAATACCATAACGTGCAAATTAAATCATGTGTTTTGATTTTAATTCTCAAATTTTTGGTCCCCCATAACACCCCCCTTTTTTCTCAAAATATAATTTTGTACTCTGACATGATTACATGCCCAGTTTTTTCGGCACAGATGAATTAAGTGCATGCATTGCGCTCCTCGCCATTAATAAAATGATTGCGTAATAATTATGATAAATTAATGAGATTGTCACACCTACTCTGTGTAATGAAAATATCCAGCCCGAATTTGTTTCTAACTAGCATGATTCCGATGTTTTCAATATTCAAAAATTCAGAATTTTAATGAAAATCAGACCTGTCCCATTATCAAAAATGTTCTTTGGTATATTATAGAAAAAATAAAGAAAATATTTGAAGGTATTAATAAAGTTTTAAGGAATACAAGTTAATCCCCCGCAAAAATTACAAGATGTTTCCAGTTCCAGAATATGTGCTACCAGTCAGATCGATCGGGGATTATTTATTTAATAAAAATAGTGAGGACGGTTTAGTGTCTGTATAGTTTACGTACAGTCAATCAGACGGCCAGGTCGTCAGATCGCCACAGCCCAACAGCCCTATAGACATATGGACAGGAGGTCAAACGGTTAGGAGAGCCGGAAAGGAGTGAAGTCGTAGGCTTCCGCGGCCAGAGTCATGTAAATGATCTTGGCTGTCCGGGTGACGCCGCGTCAAAGGCTGTGTTACCGACGTTTCGACCATCTTTTCGTGGTCTTCCTCAGGGCTGGTCTGCGACTGGGTTGGTCTGCGGACAGGTTAGGGTAGACCAGCCCTAAGAAAGGCCACGAAAAGATTGTCAAAACGTCGGTAAGACAGCCTTCGACGCGGCGTCACACAAGATTGCCAAGATCATTTAGCCGGAAAGGAGAATTCTCGGCTGTACGAGATGAGCCCGAACAGCCAAGACTCCAATGACTCCGGTCGCGAATGCCTACGAATCCGACCGGAAAGAAGAACAGACAGAAGAAAGTTGTTAAAAAAAAACCACTCTTTCGGTTTCATTCAAAAGATAATTGACAAAACCGACTTTTTCTGTCGAAAAATGGTTACTTATTCTGAGGCAGTACAAAACTTGACATTACTACGTTGTAGCAAACGAGAAAGTAACATGCTGTAAAAGAAATCTGAGTGGGAGTGGCGAAACTTCGACGATGGTGGCTAGAATTCGGCGAAGTGAAGCAACGCCACAGGTTGTGGTTCACCCCAAGATAATTACGGCCGGCAACTTGGGTGAAGATAACCGTACCGGAAAACGCAAACACACAGAGTGCTGCGCGGAGTGGGCTGGGTGGAATGGGGAGGGATGGGATGGGATGGGGCAGGGGGGGGGGAATGAGCGACCCGGAAGGAGTGAGTGAGTCCGGCAGAGCGACGGAACGGGGCGTGACTCCCCATCCGATGATTGCTACTATAGGACGTCTATAGACCCGACTCTTGCTACTATAGTCTGTAGACCCGGACATCGAATCCGGGAATATTTTATTGATTGTAAGTATTACGGGTGCGTCAACTGCAGATTTTTTATCTCTTGAGGTGGTGGTGATCTTCACACTGTGAATGGCGAAATCCGGCGCCGATCTACCTTCGACTAGCGGGGTTTTTCCAACCAGGTATCTCCCAGTGGCGGAGAACCGCCCCAGCCTGGACAAACTTTAAGCTCCCGACCGATTTCCAGGCATGTGTATTAGTGTAGTGCATGTTTGTTTAAGTGCGTATAAGAGGTCAGGATAGGGCAAGGAAGAGGAAGGAAAGATCGCGCGCATTCCGTGGCCCGTTTGTAAGGGTAATACTTCGTCATTCGCCTGGTGTTGATCGGGGAAACCACGGAAAAATACCGAACAGAGCAGCCAGAGGCTAGAATTTTCTTCTGGACAGGGAAAATTTATTTGTTAACTATCTTTCTATTCGTAAATAAAAGAATATATACAGGTCTATCGCGTATTCTAGATGTAAAAACGACTCGACTTATGCTGACATTTTCACACTTTGTTATTATTAGAAACGGGACTATTGAGAGTGGTTTGAATTAAATTGATCATGTCGGGGCGTTGTTTTCGTGAAGTTAAATTAACGAGTTGGGCTCCACGCCGTCAATTAACGATCCTGCCTTGCCTGAAGTGCGATCTATGGATATATTTTTGAACTAAACGCCTCACTGCGACTCGTCATATCGAATAACATCGAAGCTGCGATCTAGAATGCAGAACTCTAAACTAAAGTGCTGTCTGTGAACAACATTCTTGCAATATTTGATTTTTACAGTGTAGTGTAATAATATTAATGATACTAAAGTGTGGTTAACACGTAGTAAACCTTCATTGAATAAATTCATTTTGAATTGGAAATATATGTAATTCACTACAATAGCGAGGAATTGCCGGTTCCGCTAGTATTATAATAAATGATGGGTGGAAGACTAACTAGTAACTGCAAACTTTTTTGCTTTAAACGATTGGAGTGAGCTGCAAAATGAAAACAGAACCCACTTGGTTTTCACAATTTTATCACCAATTTTCAGTTAGGCTTTACTATAGGTCTTTCATGTACGATGAAGTCGCTATTACTTGAAACTCGTAAGTTTAATTGGTATTTATGTATATAAACTGAATTCCGAAGAAATTGCATTTATAAATCATATTACACAACGCAAGTGGATAATTTGATCAAGTTGATATTAAGTAATATAAAACTTCAAGACATTGAATATTTGCCTGGAATATCTCGTAACATCAAAATTTCTATGAAATGTATTGGAAATATAAAATTTAGCGTAACTGATTCCGATTTAGAAAAAAACTAGAAATTCGATTTGGTTCTATTTTGTAGCACCATCTATCGCGCATCTCTTTCCTTCAAGAAACGGATCGTATCTGAGTTCTAGGTTTTCTGCAAAATCCCAATCTACAGTAAACAAAAGTCTGTCCATAAAATTGGTAATTTATGCCAACTGTCAGTTATGTAATTTGTTTGAAACATTTTACACACGGGGAGTAGGTCGTCTTTTACATTAAACATTCCCGGATGCTCTTCGCCGTTACTTCCATTTCTATGAGAGCTGATATAAGCATGGTAAGAGTATTCCAAAATTGCTTAGAGTAAATACAAAATAATAAATCTGATATATTGAATCAGCTCTTTGGAATGTGATTTATTCCCCTCGAAATTTCAATTCACAAATAAATCAATAACCAAAGTTGCTAATTTTTGTAATGATCTGCTTAGGTCACGTGTATTACATATAGCTGTTTAATTTCTTAATACATGATTACTTCTCACTTAAAATTCACCTCATAACATGGCTATATTTGCACTATATTTCCGTGAACATAATGTTCATACTTGCCCTTATTTTGTTAGTTATTATTAATAAAAATAAATGACCATTAAAATTGGATTGTTCACGTGCTTACTTGCTAAGAAAATAAAAAAATTTAATTTTTTTTTAAAAAATTTAACTTACATTAAAAATAAAATTTCGTATTAAGAGATGCCTTTATTGGGGCTAAAATATCATTGACTTCCCGACCTTCCAAACCATCAAAAATCCTACCTCAGAGTAAAAATAAACCAGAAATCAATTTTGGATTATTCGGTTCGAATGATACTGCCATTAAGAGAAAAATGGACTCCGCAGATCTTCGTGGAGTTTAGATTAAAAGGTGTTGGCACAGCAATTCATTATTCGAATTGCCTTTCAGCCGGGAGTGCTTCCTCTGGCATTGATTCGAGAGCCCACTTCGAAAAATGAAATACGTTTCCGTATTTCCCATTCATTTTCGGTTATGTTTAGAAACTTCTAAATGAATTTAAGCTAATGGTAGGAATAAATTCGCCGACGAAATTAACGCTACCGTGATAAAATCGCTATTAAGAACGAATTATCCCCCACAATTTACTCTAATTCGATAACAATTGGCGAAACTGACCGCCTACGTGCACGTTGTATCTTTCATTACGGTGCGCCCCAGAAAATTCACCCTCTGACTACCCTCCCGGTTGCAATGAACTTGTGAAGATCCATTCGGATTCCAGCGTCAAACTAGTACCTAATCTCCCTAAAGTAGCTACTCCCAGAAGTCGAGGAGCCAATTTTCTTCGTGACCCATGCATTTAAAGTGGTAAAAGTTACATCCCAGTTTCGAGCAAGACCCTAAGTCGCCGAAGTTTGATGGCACAAGACGCTGTATACTTTACTTCACGACAAGTCATCAAGAAGTCCGTAACGTTGAGACGCTGAAGAATCCAACAAATGCAATTAAAACTCAACTACCCTTCTTATTTCTCATCCCAACGCACTTGGTTGGTTGTATTCGTGAATAATGAGTAATACAAAAGTGCTTCATTAAAGAGAATGAGCAGGGAAAATAAATCGACATAAAGAATAGAATATTCAATTATTAAATTAAAATACGATTTCCGAAAAATTAAAATTGCACTTGAACCAATGGTTTGGTGTACCGGAGAATTTCAGCAAATAATATACTAAACAACAATTTAACGACTAAAATTGTAAACAAATACAACCAGTTCACTTCAACAATGTCTTTATGCCACGGTTATGAGTAGACGAGACGTGTACCTACATTAATTCGGGCAATAATGAATGAAAAAAATGAGCGGGGAAAATAAATCAGCGTATAGAATACAATGCTCCCATGGAAAACTCAACTATATTTTCTTAAAATGTATGCGAAGTGACGGAAGTGACCAGTTTTTCAAATGAAAGAAACTGCTGTGTAATTTGACTGTTTGAGGTGGAAGGATTTGGAAGACGATTTATAAAATGTTTAAAAACATTCGGAATCGTCTCAACATGTCAACATCTTCGTCTGAAGTTATATTACTGTTTTTATTTATTTAAAGTCAATTAACAGTTATAATTTAAAACCTATATGACATATATGGGAAGAAATATTTAACCGCACTTTTCTCTTCGTGTACATTAAAATACACAGCAATGTATTTAAAGAAAATAAAAATACAAAGGTTGCCGAATGTCATATGTTTCTAACTTCTTCCTACTTTCCTAAGTTTCAGTTTTGTTCAGAGTTTTCTGAGATGCTCCTGTTCCTTGCTTTGTTAGTTCGTATTTTTTATACACATGTTGATTTTCTTTCATTACAAAACTTAGAGACGGAATGAATACTGATGAGTGTCCATGAATTACGGTGAGGGTGTACTACGAACATGTACTGTGCTAATTTCAACATACGTAAAAAAATATTTAATCGCTTCATCGAAGGAATGTGATGGAAATAAAAATTATGTAGTTTAATCCTCCAGTTTTAACAATCGCGATTTCTTTCCAAAGAACGTATTAGAGTCCATGCCATACTAGTAGTTAATATTGTGAAACGGGCAGTATTGGGATAATACTGTTATATATATTATCGTGCATTGATTTAGACTAAAAGTTTGCAGAGATCGATAAAATATCATATGTTTAACTTGCAGAAATACAGAATATATTTGAACTGTATTGTTTACCATATTAATTTCTTGTAAGGGTTGATCTTATCAACACATTACGTCTAATAATATCAAAATATGAATCGAATGTGGAAAAAATACAAAATTTCTATTATAATGCAACTTTTGTGGAATTATCTCAAAATTCTTCAAAATTCACACTGATCACGATCACTAAATTCTATATACATCGATGTTTATAAAATTTAAGAAGTTGATAGATGGAATTAGAACATTTCCAACAAGAGGACTTTTAATAACATGCAAATGTTTTCTTATTCGAGGAAGTCTATATGACTTCCATCGAACATGATTCAAAAGTAATTTCGCCGTACCTTGTGTTCTGTGGAAACAAATGGCCAATGAAGAGCTTCTTCCACAAGAACACTCAAATCTTTAGGAGTTCTTGGAAATAAGAGAGAAGTGATGTAGCAACTTAGACTTTATTACGAAAGTTATAGAACTCATCCAGCCCTCAATTTCTGTTGGAACCATTTTTCAATCTTATGAGGCAGCTATACTGAGGCATTAATTTAGAACTCTAGTGAACAAGACAAGTTCGACAAAATTAAACCGAGTCCAACTTTCATGCATTATACGAAAACCACCCATGTCAGAAATATACATATTTTTGTAGTCTCATGAGAAATTTAGAATATTCTGTTCCTTACATATTTACATATTAATTTGTCATTTATTCCATATTAATATGTATTTTACAAATGTCATAAAATTAAAAAAATAAACAATATAAGTAACTATAAGTAGTAAAAGTAAAGAGTAAAATTAAATGAAATTTCAAGCAATAACGTAAGAAAAAGAACAATTAAGGTATGAGAGGACGGTGGAAAATCGACCTCAACAGTTAAGTAGTTCGTTATGTTAGCACTGTGTAATTTAGGATGTCACATTTCAACGAAACTTAATAATTAAAGGCACCAGAATTGACAGACGCACGAAACCAGACACTAGAATAAAGTAAAAGATTATTTCATCAGAAAAAAGCGTTGTATGAATGCCTATATTCAGCACACTATAGTAATACACTATAAAGTCATCCTATATCAACTTTACGGAACTTTTACGTCGAAATAGAAACAAAAATAATGTCTATTTTAAGGACACCATTGTTTTAGAATGCCAGTTCTTTCGAAAGTCAGTATCATTGTTTCAGGTTATAGCAGATGCACGAGTATACTCAGGTTATAGCAGACGGCGCTGGGAAAGTGTATGTTGAAACAATGGATTTCGCTATGGTAGTGGATGTAGTTTCAGGCGCGTATTTAGTTTACGCATATATTGAAATACTGCCCTCTTTCTACCATATATAAATTAATAGTTATAATAAAATACTAATATTCCTTTTTGATTAATATTTCTATTTATTTTTAGCTAGCTCAGTTTTTAATTTTGACGCCCAGCAATACTATTTAATTCGGATTCGATCTTACTTACATACCGGAATTACGTGGCATCGTGGATCTGAAAATTACCACTTCTACGAGAATCCGGCTGGTAAAACTTCTAATATTTGGGGGAAAAGTTACATTGGTGGCTACTCCTACGTCACATCAAAACAAATCACGAAATATGATAATGCAAATTCAAAATTGTTACAGTAGCTCAACAGTGTCTACTGTCGATTAATTGTCACGTATTTTTTATGTAAATTTGGAATACAACACATTTATCTTGTCTTCAACACTTAGTAAACTTTTATCTAAATAAATGACTTTTCAAGCGTATACCATGTTCACAAATATCACATTCACAACTGCACGGATCAATTCAATTTAGTATTTGAAACTTTTGTTTACTATGGCTATATTTTGTTTAATATATAAATTTCCTAATTTGTTACGAATCTCTAAAATTTACGAACATCCTTGGCCATGTACATGGAGAATTAAAGTTCTCTGTAATTAATAATTACATACACTTCCCTGTAGTGGCACACGTTTTGCACTCATAGTCGTTGATCATGGTTCTCATGCACGTTATCCTTCCTAGCTGCGACTCCAGTCCTTCCATGTTATCTTCCACAAGTTTGTTAATTCCACCATTTTAAATACTGTCACTCGCGACTTCATGCGTACATCCTCGTTTCGCGTTACTTTTTACTTTCTCGTATACGTACGTATATACGGAGTAATATATATATATATATATATATATATATATATATATATATATATATATATATATATATATTCAGAGCAGTTCAAGCAGGGATTTATGCAGAAACTTAGGAATTTTACAAGTGGAATCTAAAATTATTGATACAATCGTCATCATTTCTACGTGGCTCTACATTTCCTTTATCTCATTTACCAAAGATTGATATTTCAGAATGTTTTACTCCTTTCATTCTGAACGTTGCGAACTAATGGAACAGCGACGTGAATCAGAAATACATTCTCGTTTTTCTTGTCATGCCAATGTCCAGTTTAATAGATGACACAGACGTATCTGTTATAATGGACCTGTTCCAAGTCATTTTGTGATCGTTTGTATCAATGACTGGTTCAGGATTGTACTTGTAATACGGTGTCCGGTTACCCATCAGGAAAATATTGTGGCATAGTTGATGATAAACCACTTTAGATACGTCGTCAATGTCTTTTGTATATTTTGAGGATGCTAGAAAGCTGCATCCACTGATAATATAATCTACATTTTCTCTATGTTCTCCACATAGCCGACATTTGTGATCAAGAACGTTGGTGTCTTTCACGATAAATTTACGGTAATTTTTAGGTAGTACTACCGCGTTCTGAATAGCTATCATGAAACCCTCTGCTTCAGCGAAAAGCTCTCCCAAGCACAGTCATTTTATTGAGGGCTCATGGTCTATCAGTTCTCCCTCTATCTGGTATGAGTAGCATCTATGAAGTTGCTTCCCTTTCCAGTTGTTGATTTTCATTTCATTGCTCTGTATTTGGGTTTGTTGATTCTTTTTCAGCAGTTAAATTATTATCATTACCATCACCATCACCATCACCATCACCATCATCATCATAATTATTATTATTATATATAAATTATTATTATTATTTTGATTATTTCATTTCAAAACAATTATAAGTTATAGTATATTAATATGTAAATATCGATAGTTTTATGTAAATTGTAGTGTATGTAAATACATTAAAGTATCTGCCACCAGGGTTCTAAAAATCGACTAGCAAAAATAATAAATATCTAGCTAGTGGTATCTCATTTCAAGGTTACAACATTGTTTTTTAACTACCGGTTTCAATATATTATAATTTTTTACAATGTAATACACCATCGCTACCTTCTTGAAAGTCCTAGATCGTTTTTATCTCAAATCATCTTAACCTGGAGATTGTGTCAAACACAATAACCTTGGGAAGAAACTCACGAAGACCGAGTTGGAAATCGTTATTTCAGCTCCTTTGTGCAGTCGGATAAAAAAATCGACGCGACTAACCTTTGAGAGAATCCACGTCCCACCAAAAGGGAGCAAGCGCGTTTATCCGAACAAGTTAATAGTCTCTCACCAATGCCAATCTCGTACTAAGAGAAAGCTAATTGGGAGGGTGCCATCGAAAGTACAAGAGGAAATTAGAAAATAATTAAGGAAAATTGCACATATATTGAAGGACTAATGCAGATATTTACAAATATATTTCGATAATTTCCAACACGTCAGTGTTTAAGTATAGCACAGATACATATTTTCATAATTTTCTATTCTTGCAGTCTTTTCCGCGGAGATATCGCCACGTACGTATTTAAAAAACTAGTTCAACATTTACTTACTCACAACTTTACTACTTTCTACATCGATAGATAGCACGGCTACAGTTGTCTATGGGCTGTAGAGAACGGTGTTGTAAGCGATTGACGGATTTTTAAGAAACGGTTACCATGGTCAAGGTTTAGAAATGTTTTGCGATATCCGATAAGCGTTCAAATGCGAAACTATAATTAAGAGTTTAGAAAAGGTCCTAATAATATAATTTCTAATCGATGAAACAGTACTAAACAATTATACCCAAATTCGCAGATTCAAACTCAGCAAAGCTGAGGATTTTTAAGGGCGAAAAAAATCCTTCGTATGCCTTACTTCGAAGAAGACGTTTAGCCAAATGTCCTATATTGTAGATTTAGTTCACGTAAAATATCCTCAAACCTAAATGACGCATCTGCGCTGAATTCAAATCCCCTTTTTCGTCACCCAAGTGGTACCTTCTTCCTTCGCCATGTGGTGGAAGGAGCGTAGCGAAATTTGCGTGGTTATTCAGAAGAGCAAGTCTGATGGGCCGAGTCTCGCCTCGCATATTTAAGGCATCATTGAATTGAACAAAGAAAGAGTTGCCGATCCGATAGCCGAGTTCGTTAATGCAGTAGTGCAGCAGCGGTCTCTGACCAGAGTCACCTCGGGCATGGATGTTTGTGTGTGCTTGTGTGGTCCGTGCGTGTTCTCCCTACAGTTTCAAAATCAAAGTGATCACTATATGACCTAATGTTGAAAAGCGACCTAAAAGAAAAGGAAGAGCGAGCAACTACACTGGAACGCGTCGTTGCCTCTGTCACCCGTCCGCATTGGCATAAGGCTGTTAATTCCGCGCCAGGGCGCGCGTTTGAATCGGAGAGGGCTTTTCTGTTGGAGGAGAGAGAGGAGACTTCGCTCCGCCCCCACCGCCGCCGCCGCCGAGGCCCATAAATCTGCAGAGCGCCTCAGCAGCTGTGCCTCCACCCCTCCGTCCCCCCCCCCCCCCGTCACCACCCACCTTCCCTACCCGCCGATACCGCTCGCCCATCACCCACCGGATTTCGCGTACGCTACGTTTCTCTTTGAATCTCACTCTGTACTCATTATTGATCTGTCGGTGATGTGGTGTTGGCTTTGAAATAGTAGGATGAAATAAAAGAGGTCATACTTCGTCAACATATTACATTAATACATATTACATTAATATTTTGGCGAAGATTACCTCTTTTATTTTTTCTCATAAGAACGTCAACAACACCACAATTTGAAATAGTAATTGACTTTAACAATATTGTTTGTTTTCGGGTATTATTTTTATTGTCTAATTCTCATTCTTCAACTGTTTTCCCGATATTTACGTTAGTGTTCTGTTCTTAGTTTGCTTTTTATTTTCATGAGAATTACGTCATGTATTTTTATACTTTTTAAATTTAGTTTATGCTTCTTATTCTCTTATGTTTTGTTTGTGCTTCTTATTCTCATTTACCTCGTTTCTTTTGTGCTGGTTCTATTAATATATACGTATATCGACAGATACTATTAATGAACCCCTTCCTTTTGGCAAGTGTCAATTTATATCGGTTTCCCCTGTTATATGCGAATGTTATATGCATATAATGTTCCCTGTTAAATGTTATATGCAAAATAATCGTTATCATTTTCATTAAATTTCTATTATCTTCGGGCTCAGTTTTATATAAAGATAAAATAAACAATGGTTTAATTCCTTGTATCCTTATTCCATCGTTTTCTTTCAGATCATTCACGAACTTCCCAGAAAATCATTTAATGTAAGAAACTACGTTGATTCATTTATACCGATTACTACTAATTAAATAGTTAATTTTTGAACATGTAATCAAGCTATTTTTATTTTCTCTTCTTTTCCAATTATTCTTAGCAGTTTTCCCTATTCTGAAATATTTTCGTTGTTCCTTTTCTTTCTGATTGCTGCACTTTATTTTCTTCCATCACTCTCTTCATCAACTCGCAATAACTCACCGTCGTCGGCGTCTTTTCTTGTTTCTCTTCTTTTCTTTATTCCCTCCTTTCATCTTCTTCGAACCCATCACTTCACCTCATGATTCTAATCTTCTCCTTTTTCCATAGAATTTCCTTTCCCTTCTTATTCTTTCTCTTCTTTCCAGCTCTCTCCCTCCTCCTCCGCCTCCCGACAATATCGTCCTTCGACTCCCAGTGCCCTGCCCTCCCGTCTCCTCCCTCGCTCGCGCTCTCCATCAACCCGGCGTCGCGACGCCTTGCACGAGGCCGTCGCAGGCGGCCCGGCGCCCCACCCCCACTCCGTATATATTAGGTGCTAACTTCCTCCCACGTATCTTCAAGCGACGCGTTTGCACATCGACGTCTTCTTCCCGCTGTACAACTTATGAAAAATTCCGCCCCTGCCCCTCCCCCAGCCGGCCGGGCGCCGCCTGGGCGACCCGCTTCGGGCGAGGGCTACGACCCAAAAAGCGCGCCGCTGTCCCCGCAGCGGTTCCCGTGACGAATGCCCGCGGAAACTAATAGCCCGAGCGCTGTATCTGTGAACCAGATAGGTTAAATTGACCACTCGCGAGCGAAAGAAGAAGTGCAAAAACGCCGTGTCTACTGCGGCCCGGGAATATCTGGGCACAGCGCCCGAGTTCGGCATTAGCCCGTTTCCAGCCAGGAAGCGCTATATTACATCTCTCGCCAGACCGTTTATTTACATATTACCCATTGAAAAATAAAAAAAAATCTGCATTTCTAACACTTGGCCTCGTTCCCTCCGCTGGCTCGCGCGAGCTGTGTTCCAGTGATACTCGGGCCACGACCGTGTTCTTTATCTCGCAGAAACGATCGTTAAGTGGCTGCTTTCAATCTACCTCTTAACGAAGCGCGAAAATCTACGGCCCGTGGAAGCGCGTTCAGAGATGATCAACATTCCGAAACAAATGAAGTTGCAGGGGGGGGGAGGAGGGGCCCAATGTGCTTTCGCCGCTTTCTCAGAGCAGAAATTCGCCAACGAACTGCTGCAAGAATATTCGCGGACAAGCTTCCGATCTTCGCCTTGGTGATGATGTGAACTAGCTCAGCACTACGACATGTCGGAACTAATAATTATTTCGGTTTTGGTGATTGGCCAAACTGGTGAGAATCAGTATTTAATGCAGTGTCCAGGAAAATAAAAAAATATTTATTTCCTTCAGAAGGTTGTTCCTTCTTAATGGTTAATAATAAAAGTTTACAGTACCCTTTTATGTTCACATCTTAAAAGATCATCGGCGCTGTGAGTGACGCCGAGGAAAGTAGTCAATATGAAGTAATCTAAGAGAAAAGATTTTAGCGTAAGCTACAAAGCGTAAGCTTCCGTGACTGGAGTCAATTGGCTTGTCCGGAAGACGCCGCAACCTAGGTGCACATGCCAACGTTTCGGCTGTCATAGCGCGACCTTTCCGAATTTTTACCTGAGGAAGGTCTTAGTATGACGGCCGAAACGTTAGCAACAAAACAATAGCCGAAACTTTGGCATCTATTACTAAGACACGACTCTCCCGGACAGGCAAGAATATATTTTATTTGGCATTCTGCTAAAACAAATTCAGCAAAATCAAATTAAAAACTACACACGACGAAGATATTTTATGTACTCCAGACAAATTCCTCCTGCGGGTGTTCGTGGATCTGATGAACGTACCTTCCTATATTAGATAAAATATACTTTTATGGTACTATTGCATAATTAATTATTAATAATAGTTCGAAATATGAATCCAAAGTAAATGCAAAATTGGAAAATAAATCTAATGTCGAATAGTTACCTAAATAATGATGGATATTTCAGAATAAGTGAAAAATTTGAAATTTAGAACTTTTTAATTGCACAAAACAGAACAAACCAAGGTGTATGACAAAATTTTAAAAATAACTAAGGTGATGAGATATCGTTATAAGTTTGTTATTTTGTTCTAGGGCAGAAGAAAAACAAAATTAGAAAGTAAAAGTTCGGTGAAAAAATAATGGTAAAAACGAACACAATAGTAAGACGAAGCAAAACTAAGGCAAGGACGTTGGGAGAGGAGATATGCGACGAGGCAGCGAGCGTGAGAAGTCTTGGGAGAAGGCGGAGCGTTGCGGCGGAGGGCGGCGAGACAGCGGGCCCTGCGCTGCGGGCGGCGCCAGGGCTTCCGACTTGCTACCCACGTTAATTAGGGCTGCTCCTGGCGCCGGCGCGACACACCTAGCGAGCGCCACGCCCCCCCGCCGTCGCCCGCCCTCGTCACCCGCCTCGTCACCCGCCCTCGTCACCCGCCCTCGTCACCCGCCCGCGTTGCCCGCCCTCGTCGCCCGCCATCGTCGCCCGCCCTCGTCACCCGCACACCCTTTCGCCGCCCCTCTCCCCCGCCGTCGCTCCGAAGTCCATTTCACCCAATCGGCCGCTCCGAAACTTGGCACGGCTCCCGCTCTCGGAGGCCGCTGGGTCGAACCCTGTCGGTTCCTGTTCGCTCCCCATTCGCCTTTTGAATGCAGTGACTGTTCTCTACTCCCTCCGTGTCGTGCTCTATTCGCCACTTTGTGATCCGTCTCTGCCTCCTACCTGGATGCTGGATGTCTCTCATCGTTTTTTCTCCGCTCGCTCTCCAACTGCTTTCCGATGGGTCCGATTTGTTGCCACTCTCCCTATATCGGTTTGCTGCGGAAGTGATGTTACGTAAAAAATATGTCGTTTTTAGAAAGAACGTATTTTAAAAATTTACCACTGTACATTCCAGTTTTTGGTTGTTGATTTTATAAATAATTTCAGAAAAAAATCGACAAATGTACTGCAACATAACCATTAAACAGCCCTCCAGTTTAATATATTGTGCCAGCCGAATTTAGCCGTAGTGCTTTTTGTATTGCAACATGTAAAATGCGTTTTTCTCACGCAAAATTTACAAACAAAGAATTCAGAGTACATGTGGCCTGAGTTTTAACTCTTTATAACCGAAAGAAGATTACTTTTTTTTCATTCGCCTATGACAAACTCACTTTGACACATTATGCAAACTCCACATACACTGTCCTCTGTTTTTTTGCTATTGGTATTCACCCAGGAGAAGGCCTGCGTCCTCGCAGGCGTTTGTGACGAACTCCGCTGCGCGCGCGTCCTCGGCTGGGGCGAGACGGGGATGGGCAGCGCGGGCAAAGGTGGGGCGGAAGGGGATCGAGTGGGACTAGAGGGGGGCGGTAGGGGAGGGGTGGAAAGAGGTGGAGAGGAGGGGCGGGAGGGGGCGTGGAGCGCGGCGTGGGGCGACGCGGGGCGGCGAGACGGGGCGGGGCCGTTCGGGTAGGGGTGGGGTGAGGGAGGGCGCAGAGTGGCGCGGGGCGGGGCAGGAAGGGCAGGACGAAGCAGAGCGGGGCGCGGCGCGGGGGAGGCGGACCGTGCGGGACGAGGCGGGACGGGACAGGACGGCACGTGGCAGGCCAGGCTGGGCAAGAGACCCGGCGCCCAAGAGGAAAGAGGGGACCGTCCCCCTCCACGGCGCGTGCTGGCATCCGGGGCGCGCTGCGGGGACGGAAAACATATTGGGCCGCGGGTGAGCTATGCGGCGGCGCAGGATGAATGAAGAATGAGGCGAGGACAAGGTGCGTGCAAATGAAGTTCTGAAGTCGCATGACGCGCTTGTTATTTATTGACTAAGTTTACATGCACCTAAGCTGAATGCTCCGCGGTCGAGGGGAAAATACTGATCGCACGAACAGCTGAGTGGGAATCTAGAGCCATCCTTGTTGGGTGGACGCCTCACGAATCACGTTGGTGAGGTGAAGGAGATCAGCAAGACACGGTCAATTGCAGGGCAATCTCTTTATCTTACATCCTGTAACCTTTACAACAAAATGAATTAGAATATTTTGTTATCTAAGGTATTTTGATCATAAGAGGTGAAGGTTTTACGTTTTACTCCATTTTGGTGATATTAACATAATATATGTCAGGTATCTGTATAAATAAAATTGGAGCGCCTGTGATTTCAAAATAATTGCTTTTTATAATCTTATATGCTTATTCAGTTAATATAAAAACTGCTTTCAAATCGTTTGCACGATTTGCGTCTGTCCGGGGTAATCTCTGGGATGGCTGAAGCGATTTAGATTCAGTTTCTACCGAGATGTAATATGTTTTGTCGGCTACGACTTTTGACGTCACTTTTTCATATGATTATATCTTTCGTGAAAAATAATGGTTGATTTGTTTTTTCTCCATAAAAGTCTACAGTTTTCTTCCGACCTTAATGCAATTTTGTACACGTGACCTTCAAAACAAGAAAAAGTTGACTATTGCATGAGGTTTCGTAAAAATTACCCTAACTCCCTTTTTTATTGAAAGCAAAATGCAAGTGTATACGAAGTTTTTGCAAATTTTTCAAAACGATAAGTACAATTGACCAAAATTAATTTAAACGTACTTAAATTCCATAGCATTTTCTACAATTTGGTTTGGGGCAATTCTGTACACCTGCCCATACAACAATGGTAGTTGCAAAGACCGTTGCAAATACGTTTTCTATAACTCGAAACGACAATATCTAGTTTTGAAATGTTAATATCTCACTTTTTAAATTTATTATTATTATTATTATTATTATTATTATTATTATTATTATTACTATTTTTTCATCTTTCAACTATTAATAGTTAAATTCTTGGAAGGGTTCTGAAATTCAAGAAAGCGTGCGCAGATGATTTTCTCCTCATACGTCACGCACAGTTTACTGTTTTGACTAAATAAATATCTAAATATCTAAAGATAATCGTAGCAAGAATGAGACCAGGATAAAGGGTAACGCAGAACGAGGCCTGTCGAGGCAAGTTGCAGAGCATTGGGTGGAGTTTGACGAGTTTGTCGGGGTAGGGTGAGAATGGGTGGGAAGGCGGTCAGGCCGAAACATAGGAAATTAGGGTGGGGGTAAGCATGATAGGGCGGGAATTGATTCATTTCCCCAACAGATAATTATAATTAATAAATATCCGGGTAATGCAGGGTACTTTAGATAGTAATTAATATAATCAATTCTTTAGTTGGCAATCTTCAATAAAGAATGACAATTATTTTGTTAAAAATAGATTACAAATTTCCTGGCTGAAGCACCATATCGAAAATTATGGGTACCATATGGAAATCGAAAATAAAACGGAACGAAAAAGGAATTGCTAAATCATAAAGTTTATAAAAGGAAATATAACACAAGTTAATTTTGTACTAAACAAAACAGAAGTTTCTTTAGCTGCTAGAAAGCTTTGCCCCTTTTGGTGTGGTAGTGTTCTTGTAACTATTTTCTGAACACTAAAACACTTGCGGACTCTTCATCTTTCTACTTACCCTCTCCTTACCACTTTCTCACTCCACAAATTTTATTTCTTCACATTAATTCTTTTTTTAGAACTCTGAAGGTCAGGTGACAATGATAAAGATGAAGTTACCTCAACCCTTACATTAACAGGGGGGAATCAGAGACCCATCAGTTATTCTTTGTCACATTTTTATAGTAACATCAATTATTTTAGGACAGTTGTATTGTTTATAATGAGATTTTTGATAGAAATATGATACAATTTATAACAACTTTTTTATAATTTAAGTTATTACGTCTCTGACTTTCGATGAAAAATCTGAATATTCACCAAAAACTGAACATTCAAAATTTATTTTGGATATATTTCTACTATTTTAAGTCTTAGTATGGATAATTTATTACATCACTATGTTATGAAGATACGTCGTTCTTTATTTGACATAAAAATTTAATAGGATTTGTCATTAAATGTAATTATTGTTGCGGGAATGTCGATATTTTTTCATTCCATTTATACTATTTTATTATTAGGGATAGTAGTTTGACAGAACATTTTTTTTTTCACGAACAAGTGGCTATGTATCACAAGAGCATTCTGGAAACTTTCGTCAATATACGCTTTGACCTCAAACTCCCAGCAACTCTTCACGAGACCCGTGGTGCTGAAAATCCCTTTTGACGAGAGAACTTGGGGAGATCTGCCCTTGCATTTCTTGACCATCTTCGACGATTTCTACGTTCAGTCATCACATTTCACTACCTTCGCTAGCCTCAGAACACATTCCCTTTCACGTCGTAGTAGAGGAATGCCAAAGAAGTTTTCAGTAAAAAAACTTGTTTCTTCTTTTTACGAGATGCGACGGTGCGGGTGAGAGTAGGACGTAACTTGAAAGAGAATACAGTCAGAAGGCAAAGTGCGTTGCTTAGGGTGAAGTGAAACTGGAGAATAGAAAGCAAGTAGAGGAGATGAATGGACGAGGCAGAGATAGAGGAAGAAAGAAAAGGCCCGAGAAGAAAATTGTGATGAATAGAGAAGATTGAATTATATAACTGAAATGTAGAAAACTGACGCGAGTCTGTGTGTGTGTGTGTGTGTGTGTGTGTGTGTGTGTGTGTGTGAGAGAGTCGGAGAGAGAAAGGAAGAGAGAGAGAGACAGACGGACTGACTGAGAAAGAAAGACTGCGAGCGAGAGCCCAGTGAAAGACAGAGAGGGATAGACAAAAAAGTGTATATGCCAGTAATTAGGAAGAAAACCTTTGTGACCCAAGACAGTAAGAAGGAAGAGACAAAAGAAACGTTCCTGAAGTGACAAGGCAGAAATTTGTACGACTTTTTAAATGTGGAAGTCAGTCGAGAAAAATAAAAAGCGGAGAAATGGAGAAATTTTCGACGAATGTGTTGGTGCTGACTTAAAAACGATTCAATGAAATGAATAGAAATGGAGCAGGGAAACGCAAACGGACTGAATACAAAGGGCAGTGACGAAGCCATTTTTCCGCCGGAAGAACCCGTGTCGCTGATCGTGCAGGCCGCGGGAAACGGCCGCCGAAAAGAGGAGAGCGCGAGGAGGTAAGCAGAGCCAGCGGCCGCGGCCGTGGAGGGGAGGCACGGAGCAACCCCTCCCCCCTGGGGAGGGGGGATCCTCAAGAAAATAAATACGTCGCCTCTTAATTCGGTGCGCGTCTCAGGGTGTGCGCAGCCGTTGCTGCTTCAGGCGCTGCTGCCGCCTCAAGCCCGCACCGCCCCTCTCCCCGGCGCTCCCGCTGCGCGACCCCGTTCCCACCACGCCCCCTCCGCCGTCTCCACCGGGGGAGGTGGCTCAGAGCGTTCACTGATGTCAGTGCAGTGCCTCTGACCGGGAGGTCCTAGGGTTCGAGTCCTGACGGTGGTAGGATTTTCAACATTAACATGTCAGCTAGGTCGAATTCAGTCACTGTCTGGAGGAGAATTGTAGCGGTCGGAAGCTCTGATCGGTAGTTCCGTGGTTACTCCGATGAACACTAGGTGGAGGCCAGAAAAGTACCTGACAAACGGGACGCGGCCCACGCGCGATCTTTCCTTCCCATTCTTTGTTCTATTTTACCTCATACTTACACCCACACTAACATGCACTATACTATTACCCATGCAGGGGAACCGGTCGGGTGCTTACAGCTTGCCCCGGCTGAAGCGGTGTCCTGCTGGTGGGAGATACCTGATTGAAGGAAACCCCACCAGCTGACAGGAGGTCGGCACTGGATCTCGCCATACAGCGGGGGAAGATCACCGCCACCTCCCGAGGGGGGAAACATGCATTACACTTGCAGGACTAATGACTTCAGTAGTTGTCGCGCCTGGAATAATAATAATAATAATATAATAATAATAATAATAATAATAATAATAAAAATAAAAATTGTCTTTATTAGTGGCGAGGCTCAGGCCATGAGGCCTGCTCTTCCGCCTAACACATGAAATATTTCCATTATTTCTTATACTATGAAGAAGATCGAGGAGGGCATATTTTACATTTATATCACCAACAACCAAGCGCCATCTTCACACTAGCGACTCTGCCGTCCCATCGCGGACTTCGTTGCGCTACCCTGGCGTCATCTCCAACCTCGCCCTCGACGACGCCCCCACCGCCACCGCACGCTCCGCTGCCACCACCGCAACCGCCTTGGCACGTTCACCTTCCATGCGGGGCACTCCCTCCACAAATCACACTGCTCCCTCTAACTCCATATCCACTCCGTCTCCCTCCCCTCCTATTCCGCACGCTTTATCACTATTTCCTTCGAGTTCCGTATCCATTATGGCCGTCTCTATCTGTTTCCGACTCCATCAACGTCATTTTCTTCATTTCTACCCCTTTCATTGTCTATTTCAACCATCAGAGTTTTTTTCTCTTGCCTTTCCATCGGTCTGCGGCTCCCACAACTCCATTTCCATCCATATCCATTGCCATTGCCATCCACCCCTCCTCGTCGCCAATATCATCAATCACCGTCCCTTCCATTGCCAATTCCAACCATTACCGTTTCCTCCATTGCCATCCCCATCAATTTTCGCCTATATTAATACTATTTCCAACCATATCTTCCATTGGCAATTCGAACCATAATTTTCCAACGTTTTCACCTTTTGTTTTTTTTTATTTACTTCTTTTCATCACTCTATCCATCTCAGCATCTTCATTACCGCATCGTTTCTGCATCTACCGCCTCCTCCTCCACTACATCTCCACAGCGTCACCCTCAACCGGACGCCTCCTTTCCCCACCGCCGCGATCACCGTCACCCCCTCCTCCTCCTCCTCTTCCACGCTCAGCCGCCCCTGCCCGGGCCGGAGCGGAGCGCTATCTAGCGCCGTTACAAAAGCCGGTTACGGATTTATGCGGAATCCCCGGGGGCAACGTCGGAGCCGCGGGACGAGGAAGCATTGCGCGCCGCCGCCACCTCCCCCCCCCCGACGCGTTCCTCATTCTCTTCCTCGTTCCCCCCCCCCCCCCGCCTCCTTCGCGCGTTTCTGCCACCAGGCGGCGCTCTTGCACTCGCGGCGGTGTACTCCGCTGGCACCGCCAGCTCTGCAGCGTCTCGCCTCCGACTGCAACTCTCCTACGCGCTCACAAGATCACTTACGCGGCAAACCTATCGCATATCCTTTGTTTAGATGGCACAGTCATCGAAGGCTTACAAGTGAAAAGGTTAATAGGATTTCTTAATACACATCAGTAACTTCAGATGCATGGTTATCAAAAAAGGGCCTAGAATTTATACACATCAGTAACTTCAGATGCAGGTTATCAATTTCAACTCACGATTGTATCCCAAAAGTAATCATTAAATAACAGAACTAAGAGGGACCTTTCCTACGTAATTATGATTTAAAGAACGAGTAATAAAATGATGGGTTTACACATTTAACTCTGTTTCTACGTAAGTAAAATCGATCTTATCGGACGCGAGATTCCAATCATGAGCCTAGTGACTAGCACTTGCTGCTACAGCCGCCTACATCATGGATGCCTATGTAGGCATAATAGTTTTCAGTAATTTTAGAGCCACAACGAACTTTAACACGCTGAGATTGCATGAATTTCAACATTTAAACAGAACAAAGAATTAACAGATCAAACAATGTAAAACAAGTAATATCTGGTAAGAAAAGTTGAAGAGTTGAAAAGAAGTGTTTGGAATTAATACGAAATGTAGAATGAAAGAGTAAAAACAGCAGTTTACGTTTGGACACATTCTAAAAATAATAATTACAATTTTTATCCTGCAAACAGTTTTTCGTATTAATTCAACTATTGAGTCATTAGTGACTTTATTGCTTTCAAATATTAAATAATTTTATTTCAAAAGATCAAATAAACTTTTTTTGTTATTGATCTATTTTGAAATTTTTTGGCAATTTAGTTTTTTGTAGTACAACATACATCATTATTCAATATTTCTCTTCCTTTAAAAGGATATCTTTACTATGGGAACTTACTCTGAAAGCGAATTGAAAGAGATAATTTCTTCACCATTTGAACGTCAAATCTAACCACTTTTGGGAGTCAAGAAAACGTATATTTTTCTTTCAATTGTTTGTACCCAACAGTCACATTAAAAATAACAAAAACAGATAAAAGTAAACAGATAAAAAGATACTAAGCTACAACATTCAAACAAAATGACAAATATTATTAATCAGGAATAATAATATAAACAGCTGAGCACTTAAAGTTTGGTACCAATTTGCGAATTCCTCAGACCATCAACAGTAGTGACCGCTCATTTTACGTAAGGAAGAGGTTTCATATTTTTACACGATGACCACATCGTATTGCTATTTTACATAGTACACATAATAAATTGCCTCGTGTACTTTGCTTTGCCCATTTATTGTCTTACTATTTCGCTTTCAGAACCTCAAAAGAAACCTTACATTACCCATGCAACATTTCCTCACCCTCTCCGAGCCCTCGTTTCCAATTTCTCCTTGGATCTCCCTCGCTCTCTCTCTCCTCTTCCCCCTTAAAGTTCCACCATCGCCCCTCTTGCTGCAACCCTCTCTTATTCTTGAGGCCGTAAAGCGCGTCTTATGCGGAACTGTGAGTTTACGGCGGAACAAGAATTCGCGTTGGCGCGTAGCGTCACCGTTCTGGAAGACAATTCGCCGCAATGCCACCGCAATACACCTGCTCGAAGAGACTGCCCGGAGCAGAAAAGGCCATTAAAGAAATGCCGAGTATTTCAAGGGATGTTTGGCACGGACGAATAAAAGCGGTGATGAAAGAGACGCAGAGTAATTTGTGCTATCTCGATGTGAACATCGCCGTGTCTTGGTGTGAACATCGTAAAAAAAATATTTAGAGACGAGGCAAAGCGTGGCTTGAATTTAGATTCGGCAATAAATTTCATGCATTGCTTCTAATTTGATTTCAGATTCCTGCTTCAGCTGGATGTCTTAATTCACGTAGAGAGTTCTACTGAGAACACAAAGGCATCAACAGCGTAATGTTCTTAACATTAGGTTAATGTTAGGTCAACTCATTAACGTCCAGTGTCCTCACTTGAGGACGCACATTTCTCTCAACTAAAATTTCAGGAGAAAGAAAACAGTGCTCTCTTTTGTGTAGCAATGCAATGAAGCTACGAAGTTTACTGGTAAAAAAAATGTGTGGTAAATATCCAGATTTTATTACCACTTTTTACGTATCACTTACTGCTAATGTTTCGTATTTCAATAAAATATATAAAAATTATGGAAACATTTTAGATTAGTAACTTTTATTTAGATTAGTTCCTTCATGACAAACGAGTGGACATTTCTTCGTTGCTTCGACCAGGAGCAAGTATTTTATCCCTTGTTTCTTAAAACTTTCTATGAATGCGATTTTCCTGGTTGTATCTTTGACCCGTGAATTTGGCAATTCCAACTGTGAAGGTGTACATTTCTTTTTGCTTTTACCAATTTTCTTTTGTGACTGTAGCGTTCATTCAAGTATCGATTTAATTTTTTCTATGAAAACAAAGTTTTGTAATTAGTAAATTTTAACAAATGCTTTCAATTTGTTCTTTTATTGAGTTGAAACACTCGCAATGTGCCCCACCGCTCTGAATGAAGGAGGTTTGAGAAGAGAAGAGGAGAGAGAGAGAGAGCGAGACTCTCCCGCAGGTCGCATCTCGAAGGGAGTTGGTCTCTACCTATAAAACGGAAGTCGAGAACAATGTAACTTCATTCGGATGCACGATAATATTCTCCGTTTCAATTCTATTAATACTCGAACCATTTTATTACGTCAGCAAAGTAATTTTCTTCACAGAACTCTTCGTTCGTACAATAGTTCACTAAGGGAATGTGTATGCCATTTTGTAATTAGCAATGTTCAAGCGATGGATACTGTGACATTTTATAGGTTATGTTGTCGCTTTACCCTCTCATTCTTCTAATGCTCCTTTACTACAACGGGGTCTTTATGCGTGAGGGTCTGAATGAATCATTCTGACTTATAAAGTCAGAATGATCAATTCACATCCTCACCACTTAATATTTCGTACTTAGGTTACTTTCCCTCTCGCGTCGTGCTCTTGTTTCTATTTTGACCTAAGTGTGATTTAAAAGATAGAGATATTCTTGTATAATCTCTGTTAAATGCAATCTGTGAAAGTTATAAAATGTTCAATACTTTACGAAATAACTTACATATATTTGACTCTATTTAAATATGATTCTCACACATCAATAATTATGATGTTTGTTCGATAATTCTCGATACACTTATCACTTCTGTTGTGAAAAAACGATTCACTAATTAAAATGAATGGATGTATTAAACTAGTCGCTTCTCCAAAGTTTTCGAATACACTATAATAGAAGGATATCTAAAATTAATTGAAGTGAATTAATTGAAAATTAATTAAAAACGTGATGCCATTTAACTTACGTAAACATAATAATGTATATAGATAAACTATTGGGTTCAAGCCATTCAATTAAGTATTCGTACAAATTGAAAAGGAAAAACTAAAGAATTCAAAGTTTTATTAAAATTAAACGTAGGTCGGTTTTCAATACGAATTAAATATATTAAGTTCTATAAATCACAACCCAATTTTGAATTACGCTCAAAAGAAATAGTTTTAATTCTTAAAGCACATCGTATCCGCAGGCTTGTGTATCTTACGCGAGATTCACGCACTGAATATATGTAATTATCGGTTCCAATTCTATCAAGCCCCAGCATTCGAACTCGAGACCTCTCCAGGCTAAGCAATGCCATGATCCAGGTCAAGCCCGCCGTGAATAGAATTACTGATACGGACGTCAATTGCGAAACAGCGGTTGCCGCACGCTACAAGAGGCATCCTCTTGATGCCATAGCAATTATACCCCGACCATCAGAGCACGAAGCCATCTTGCCCAGTGAACTGAACGCCAGCTGCCCCGCTTCGTGAATGTCCCTGACGGCGTAGCGGCCTCGTCGAAGCTCCATCACCCTCGCCGGTCTCACCACTTCCGCCACACAAAGCGCCCTCCGTCACCACCTCCCCCAGGGGCACTGTCCGCCCACCCGCTCTGCTTTCAACTAGACAGGCTCAGGGCATCAACTGATGTCACTGCAGCTCCTCTCACAGGAAGATCCTAGGTTCCGGGTCCTGACAGGGGCAACATTTTCGACACGACCTGGTCAGCTAGGTCGAATTCAGTTGCTGTCTGGAGAAGAATTCTAGCGGCCGGCTGCTCTGATCGATAATTTTCCATGGTTTCCCCGATCAACAGCAGACGAATGCCTGAGCACAACCTTAACAAACGGGCCACGGACCGAGCGCGATATTTCCTACCTATTACTTGTCCTATCCTCACCCCTTACACACACTTACACTAATATATACTACACTTATCACATATTCCGGGAGACCGGTCGGGAGCTTAGAGCTTATCCCGGCTGGAGCAGTGTCCTGCTGGGGGGAGATACATGCTTGGGTAAAACCCTCCTAACCAACGGTAGGTCCGCGCCAGATTTCGCCTTACACCACCACCTCCCAAGCAAAATCATGTACTATACTTACCACGAGTAATGGTCATAGTAGTTGACGCGCCCGGATTTACTAACGTCAATCAATCAATTATACTAGTCGCTTTAGTTGCTTTTGTCACTCGTCACTCCTTCCTGACCCGCCATCTAAGGCACTCCCGCCAACTGCTCACACCACTTCCACAGCCGCGAACACCACGCACCGCCCGAACACCACGCACCAGCCGCGAAACACCACGCACCAGCCGCGAAACACCACGCACCAGCCGCGAAACACCACGCACCAGCCGCGAAACACCACGCACCAGCCGCGAAACACCACGCACCAGCCGCCCCCCCCACCCCCCGAAACACCACCCAGCGCCGCCGCCACATGTCCTTCGTCTCGTCACGCACCCTCCACCATCTTTCTGCCTCCACAGCAACACCTTCGCAACGCCACATCAGGAGATCTCTTGTCACGCTCCCTCCATCACCAGGTGGAAAGCTTCTCAGGCACTTTTTCGTAGCCAAGCCATCACTGCCAAATCGCTCCTTCGTCATTACTTTCTCCTCCTCCAGCTCCTCTTACATCCATTTCCAAAACAACTACTTGTTCATCTAGACACTGTTGCCCAGCAAATTACTGCCATCTCCCCTACAGGTCTCCCACGGCTTTTACGTCTCTCCCACTACTCTACACACTACACTTTCCCTTCTCCTACTACCGTTACTACTACCTTCCTACCAACTCACCTGCCATTCTGACCGCCTACCATTGCTCTGAACAGACCTTTCCCTTCTCCCATTTCCATTACTCATCGTCCCTCTCTTCGCCACGCACCTGCCCTTGCTGCACCCCGTTCTGCCCGCCTCGCCGTGTGGCCGCCCCAACTGCGCGCCGGCCGGCGTCGCCGCACGCGTCTGACGAACTATTCCGTTAAACCTCGCGCGGTAAAGGGCTCGTTAGCCGGGGCGGGGTCACGTATCGGGGGGGGGGGCGGAGCCCCAGGGCGGCGCTGCCGGGGCCATTGAGCGAGGGCGACCGGCGGCCGCCGATGAATTCGGAGGCGGGGGCGCGGCGCGGTCGCAGCGGCCGGCGGCGACCGCCCCACTCGCATGCGACGATCGCAGCGGCGGACGCGGCCTCTATGCAACACGTAATTGGCAGGGCGCTCTCAAGAGCGGTCGCGGAGAGGCGGGGAGAAGCCGAAGATGCCAGTGTGAATGGCGGATTGCACGTAGCGATCGCAGTGGGACGCAATGATAACCGCACGATCCATCACGCTGCTGTATATGAAAATGGGTTGTTTTAAGTGCATGATATGATGGAAATGTATTTTTGATAACAGAAAAGTACTTTTGGATAATTTTTTCGATTCGGACTACAACCATTTGAAAAACTTGAACTTGAAAGGAAATAAATGTTCACGCTTGTTGCCACTCTCTAAAATTAAATAATGATGCTATTCGAATTAAAAATAATAATGTTTTAAGTTTTACCAACCAATATATAATAAGAAACTTGCTTAAATACAGACAATAAGGAAGAAAGAAGATTTGGAAAAGGAGTATCCATGAAAATATAAAATTAGTGAACTTGAGTCTTCTCTATTGATTCAGAGACGAAATTAATGATAAAGGAATTTCGTATTATTTTGTCTTCCCTCCGTAGAATTATTTGACATTCTAATTAAAATACTTCTAACCTCAAATTTTCTAGGGAATTTTTAAAATTTTCAATTTTGTATTTATCATTTAATCTTGCTGTTTCTCTTTAATGTGTTCATTCTACTTTCAATAAACCACTGCTTATATTTAAATCGTAGCCGACGACACAATCAGCGGGACAGCTTAATCAGTATGATTAATACTGTAAGTGAATCTTTAGCGCATTGAATCTGATTGGCAGACATTAACTCTGAACTAAAATAGAACTGCTAGGCAAGAATGGTTAGGCTGAACAGCAGGCCTTAAGGTCTGAGCCTCAACATTAAACTTTAATTTAATTTAGACATATTTATTATTTAATAATTATAATTTATATTATAAAACAAAAAGAATTGTTTTTGGTATTGATTTTCATGAGCTACCTACTTGTAAATAAAAGTAACAGATTTTGGTGGCAATCTCAATGCCTTTTGGTAGTAGAAAAAATGCCACACAGGCAAAGAGGCAAACATTTGAGTTGGAATTGGATTGAAAAGAAGAGATGAACTAAGCAAACAAAACTAGGTACAAAAACAAGAAGAGAGTGAAAGAGACGGCCAGAGGTAATTGTGGTAGTGGTAGCAGCGGAGTAAATAGACAAAAGTGGTGGAGCGTAGATTCTGCGGGAGAAAGTGGAATAGAGATTAAGGGGACATCAGAGGAACGGGAAGGAAAAGGAACCAAGCTAAATGCAAGTAGGGAAAAGGAAGGAATAAAAAAAAAATGTACATCGAGATGATCGCAACGATGGTAAAATCATCGGGAGGTATGTTTCTGGGTGCACGATGCTAAGGGGAGGGGTAGGACTATGGCATGGCGGAGGCCATTGCAGAGGCAGGGATGATTAATTGATTGATTGATTTTTTCGTGTTTCCAGGCACGTCAACTGCTTCAGACATTAGTCCCGTTAGTGTAGTGCATGTTTCTTTCTCGGGATATGACGGTGATCTTCCCCCGCTGGATGGCGAGATCCGGCGCCGACCCCCCGCTAGATGGCGAGATCGCGCGCGGTCCGTGGCGCGTTTGTTAGGGTACTGCTCCGGCATTCGCCTGGTGTTGATCGGAGAAACCACGGAAAACTACCGATCAGAGCAGCCGGCCGCTAGAATTCTCCTCCAGACAGCAGCTGAATTCGACCTAGCTGAAAAGCTAGTGTCGAAAATCCTGCCGCCGTCAGGAGTCGAACTTAGGACCTCCCGGTCAGAGGCGCTGCAGTGACATCAGTTGATGCACTGAGCTACCGCTACCGGTCAGAGGCAGGGATGGAAATGGGAGTGAAGGTAGGAGTGGCATAAAGGAAAGCGGAGGCGAGAGTTAAGGCAAAAGCTGCGACAGATGCAAAGCACCGGAGAGGTAGACGCTAAGCGGTGGAAGTGGCAATGCTAAAAGCAGATGCGGAGCCAGAGCCAGAGGCAGGGGCGGAGGTGAGGGTGGCGGGGTGCCTGTGGATAAGATGGCGGCAAAGGCGGGGCGGTAACGGGAGTAGCACAGGCAAACGCGAAGGTACAGACAGAACAAGGCGAGGTTCGGGGCAAAAGGGAAAGTGGAGGCAGGACCAATAACAGGAGAAGCAGAGGCAAAGGCGAAGCTTTAAAGCAAGGCGGAGGAAAGGGGGAAAGGGGGGAAGGGCGTGACGAGAGAGCAGAGTAAAGGCGAAGTAAAAGTAGGGCAAGGTGGGGTGGCAGTGGCAAGGCGGAGGCAAGGGCTGTTACGGGAGTAGCAGAGGCAAAGGCGGAGGGGTAGGCAGAGCAAGGGGGTGGCAGTGACAAAAGCGGAGGTGGAGATAGTGGTGGCGGCGGCAGCGGCTGCGGCGACCGCACAGGACGACGCTCACAAATTCTCGTTAGCGTTGCGCGCGCGGCAGCCGCGTGTCCATTGAATCCTCCCTCTCTACGCCCATCACCCGACCCCGCTCCCCACGACCGCCCTCACGCGCCGGTCCGCCATCAATTTGTCCCTTTGCAGGTCTGGCCTTCGCCGCCATTTTCCTCTGAAGCCAGTGTAGTTTCTAGCTATCTCCAGTCACCATAATGAATATATCAATATCTTAGTACTAGGTTTTCTGTGACCCCGTGCCACGATGAATCACATTTCTTATTTACCTTTACACTTTTCTTGATTGATTCCCACATGTTACTTTCGTTTGTTTGGTTTAACCACTCTACTAATTTTTGTTCTGGCTTCTTCTCATTCGCATCTCTTATCAACTTCCGTTAATTTAGCTATTGTGTCTCACAGTGGACATTTTATTAATAATTAGTTTCTAGACTGTCTTATTGATGTCCTCAAACTTTCAATTTTGTGGAAACTAACCTCCTGCAGTCCATTTACACTCATTTCTCTTAGCTTTCCGTGAATTGTCTTCCCAAATGTACCAACTACCTTTTTTTCATACTAAGTGCATTAGATGGAGTAGAAAGTGGGTAATAGTGGCATCAATTGCATAGTGCCAGTAAGTTAACTGCTAATCTAGTGACTAAGATGTTTAACTCCAATTGAGAAATTTATGGGGAAGAGAGGCATCTTAAAGTATGGTTACCACTCTTCCGCTCTATCCCAGATGCACATTTCTTGCGGAATCTCGAAAAGGCGGAGTCGCCTGTGCAATTCTCTCCGCAGCCTCGGCTCTTTCTTGAGATATGCACTTCGCAGCGACCATTTATCTTTCTTGCACCCTCGGCATTTGTATCTCCATTTGGCATGTTATGAAGCACGTACGTTTTAGAGGGATTTGTCGTCACATAAAACTTCGTTTGGAACCTGAAGTACTTTCGAAGTAAATGTAGGACGAATATTTATGTGCGGATAGTAGTTTGAACAAACTCTGGAGAGAAACATTCAGCAGTGAACAGTTTCGAAGACAGGTAGAAATGTTCTGGAAGGCTAAAATAGATATAAATAATGGTATACCCATTTTGACTCCATTAATAATCAAGGAAATGAACTGGCTCCAGTAGTGACCACTCATCTTGCAAAAGTTGAGAGAAGTCGAGTGATTATAGATAATGTTTTCGTATACGTTGACACTCATGGTAAACTTCTTCGTGTTTACATTCAAAGTTATAAACGTTGTAAACCTTTTGTTAATGTTTTTTGCAGGAGTTGTAGAATAACATTTCAATACCCGCTAAATGCTGTACGACGCAAATCGTTTTCAGGCGTACACGTTGTATGTGTTCTAGGTTTATATCCGAAATGGAAATTGTTTAAGAGAAAACATTTCAATAAAACCATAGTTATGTGTCTGTTGTAATAGATGAATTCAATATAAAGTAATGAAAGGAATAAATAAAGGGTATTCATAGCGAGGAAATCATTCTCACTCTCTTTATTTAATATTCTCTTTATTAATCTGTGAGATCGTACGGGATTTATGTCCAGTTCCACAATATTTAAAAAAAATACGTAGACATAGGCATGTAGACAAACGGCGGTAATAAGACTACATCCTGAACAATAAATTGGAACATTAGGCGTACCTACTTTTATTGTATTTATTACTGATTTTCAATGCAGGTACAAATTCAAAAAAAAAAAAATTATGTCGATTCCAGTCCTGTGAGAGGTGTCTGTGGTTTCGTTAGATACCTAGGAACTTGAGAAATATACAAAAAAACATTTATTAATCGATATTACTAATTGACAATATGAGCAAGAACTGAAAAACCTAAGCAAACCGTTAAGAAAGTGTCAAAGGTTTCGTTAAAAAAATATCGGGAGCAAACACAAAAATATCTACTAACTTGGAACTAATTTTGAATATACCTGTAAACTGACAAAAGACTAAATAGACTCTGGCTATGCGACTGGAGAGAATGGTTTTGTTAGATACCTAAAAAGTCTGGAGAATCCAAAAACAATGTAAATGTTTCAATTTTGACTGCAAAAATGCAAATCGTTATGTTACGATTATATTCTGACTCGCAGTGCATTACTGCTTACGATACAGCTGACATCATGGAACGAAGAAGCAATAAGTTTCAGTATTAACATTCACGAACAGCCAATGTTTGCTTATCCAGAACCCCATTCCATTTTCACATATTCGACAGCAGTTTTTTGCTGCTGTGGATCTTTAATTTCGAAACAATTGAAGATGTGGAACTAAAAAAGTTTCTCGAAGACAAAGATGCAGTTGTGCTTTTGTGTAAGTGTCATGTGTTTACGTGATAGAAAGAGCCACGAGGCCTAGAAAGAAATGATCATGACGTTTCGTGGCCCGTTCTTTAAGGAACGGCTCTTGGATGCCCTAGAACTGACAAGAGAAGACCACGGAAACAAGCAATTAAAGTAGCCGAACTCTAAAATTTCTCTCGCAGATAATGTTGTTCTTCTCAACTACATCGAAATCAAGGAAGATTTAGCACTTCACAATTTGAAACCCGGATCTTCTAATATAAATCTGGATGTAAATCTAATATAAATCTTTTGTGGTGGACTGGTTTGTGATTTGTATCAAATTCATTAATCATTAAATGTGAAATTTCGACCCAATTGCTGAAGACGAGAGTATTTCTTGGACATCACGCTCAATTGTCAAATGTATTTGCCGTACAAAAACCTCGTTTGAATAATACAATTTTTAAAGAAAATAAACATTGAACCATTTTATTGTTAATTTTGACATATCAGAAAGCATATTTCGTACGTCAACAAAAACTTCCACAACCTACCCTGTTTCGGAATGTACAGGACAACTCCATCTAAATTTTCAAAACACAAAACATTCATACACAAAACCTAACTTCTTTTGTGGTGTGTTCTCATCTTATATAGCAGCACATATTAACATTTCAAATACAATCACGCTTTAAGTATCTTGTTTTACCACAATATCTCTTAGTTGTAGTACCCATAAAAATGTTGCGAAACTTGTCTTTGAATTAGAAATAATATTGATACCACATAATAATATGTTGATAAAAGAATATATATTGAAGAACCATGCTTCAAAAAATTTTAAACAAATAATATTTTAAGAAGGGACATTATTATTTAAAATATACGCTTAAATTATGTTTCTAGCAGTGACGATCCTGTGTCTAAAACATTAATTACCAGAAACAATTTATCAATTTTAGTAAGTTAATTTCATTAATTATTTACTTTGCTTTTTTTTTAAATTTAAATTTAACAAATTATTTGTTTATTCATAAAACGACACAGAATGACGATGCTCTGATTTTAATTATCTCTTACAAAATGTCATTAAATTGTTCTACATTCGACCTAATTAGTTTGCATGCATTTATTTAATTTTGTGTCATTTATACTTTTAAACCGATTCTATTTCCAGTTCGGAGTTTTATATTCAAACACTAAAGAATTCTGTGTTCTATGACTAATTATTTCAAAAACTCAACTACGTAGTCCATTTGGGATCATAATAAATTATACTATCGTAGACATTTTCAAAAATCTGGCGCACTGGTTTTGGAAACTTAACAATAATCAGAAAACTTTTCGTATCTAAACTTGCATCCCTTGACTCAACTAAATATATTTTGTGTGTGTATAAGTCTAGAGATTTTTTTAGGCAACCAGAAATCAATGAAATTTCAGCAAGAGTAATTAGCAAGTTGTAGACTGTTTAAGGATATTAAGCGTTATCTTTTGTTTTATTATGTAAAATTCTTCATTAAGCTTAGTACTTAGAATGCTTTAATTACAATCAGAAAATTGTCATTCAACACTGAAAAATATATACATTCATAGAAATATCAGACAAAGAAGATTGTACAGAAAATATATTTTGCTTTGTTTGCGGAAAAAACAAACTTGTTAAGCAATCCTACAGTTACATTTATGGCTTATCTCTTAGAAAGTTACTTATACATATACATACATACATACATACATACATACATACATACATACATACATACATACATACATACATACATTTATTTGAACTGCAATTGGGTATGACCCGGTGGCGTTAAATAACAATAATTACAATAATAACAATAATAATAAAAAAAATAATAATAATAAAAGAGTACAGTACAAGCCAACATGCAATAATCATACTATCACTAATATTAAGTATTATAACAAATATTTCAGCTCTGTCATGATATCCAATAATTATATGTCGGTGATGCTAAAATTTAATACAAACTACATAAGTTTGGCTAAGTTTTTTTAATTAATTGATCGCGTTCACTACACTTAACTGCACTGCACTACAATAAACTACACTACACTACACTGTTTTTTATATGAATTACACTGACCAGCACTTCACAGCACTTACTTAATGTCTATTACTCTCATATTGTTCTAACTTATTTTTAAAGCTTCGAACACTTCGGAGAGGAAAAGCTTCGAAAATTGCTGCGGGTAAACCGTTCCAATCTTTAATTGTTCTGTTACAAAAGGAAAATTTCTTCAGATCTGAATTTTGTTTCCTTGTTCGAATTTTGTGAGTGTGATCGCTTCGGCCGAAATAATTTGTTTTTTCTAGCCTAACCTGAATTTTCTTCCAAGCTGGTTGACCTACGTACTTATAAAGAGCTTCTTCTCGTTTCTAGAGGTTCCCATGGCTTTTTTATTGCGTTAGTTATATAGGTAAACTTCTTCGCGTTCCTCTGTATTCTATCTAGATTTTTCCGATGCGACTTTCTGATCCCAACATGCCACTCCGTATTCCATGAGAGGGCGAACCAGCGAAAAATATGCTAATTCTTTTGCGTTTGCAGAACTTTTCTTAAGAATTCGCATTAAAAAATGGAAGGACTTCCACGTTTTGTTTACTACCTAATTTATATGCTTCTCCCACCCTAATTTACTATCTATATGAATGCGTAAGTACTTGCATGATGAGTTGAAACATAATCTTATGAAACATAATATTAGAAATAGGACTTATTTCAGAACAAAACAAACGTTTTTTATTCTGAGAGTCAAAAGATAGAGAATACAAATTTTATAACATGGACTTTTAAAACATCCGTGTTCCAAAGATAAGTCAAGAGTAATTTGAAAGAAAAGGAAAATATACAAGGTTCCCAAGAAATTTCGTGATATTTCCCTGCACGAAGCACGACAAAATGAAAATGCCTTTGTGCTCGTTCAGCAAAGTGTTATTGATATTCGAAGACAAGCCAGGACTCATGACCGTCTATTACATCCTAATTTTAATTATCGCCATTATTAACTCATGTACGACGGTCTCTGGGGAAATGCCCACATACTTCCTCGCTAGCGCAATCCAATATTGAATTCCCAGTGCTCCTCCGTCTCGCTCACCGTCCTTTGTTCTCGACCCTTTTGCTCCCGCCGCAAGTGGCACCGGCGCCCTTTCCATCGGCGCGGCGTCGACAGCTCGCTGCCGTTCCCGCCGCCGCCCACGCCCCCCGCGGCTTCTGTGGCAAAACGGTTAGCGCAACGGGCTGTTGCACACAAGTCTGACTCGGGTTCATCCCCGTCGGATCCCCTCGACGGGATTACCCCGACGGGATCACCCCGACGAGGATCACTCCGACGAGATCACCCCGACGGGATCACCCGACGAGATCACCCCGACGGGATCACCCCGACGAGATCACCCCGACGAGATCACCCGACGAGATCACCCCGACGAGATCACCCCGACGAGATCACCCGACGAGATCACCCGACGAGATCACCCCGACGAGATCACCCGACGAGATCACCCCGACGAGATCACCCGACGAGATCACCCCGACGAGATCACCCCGACGAGATCACCCCGACGAGATCACCCCGACGAGATCACCCCGACGAGATCACCCCGACGAGATCACCCCGACGAGATCACCCCGACGAGATCACCCTGACGAGATCACCCGACGAGATCACCCCGACGAGATCACCCGACGAGATCACCCGACGAGATCACCCCGACGAGATCACCCCGACGAGATCACCCCGACGAGATCACCCCGACGAGATCACCCCGACGAGATCACCCCGACGAGATCACGCCGACGGGATCACGCAGACGGGATCACCCCGACGGGATCACCCCGACGGGATCATCCCGACGGGATCACCCCGACGGGATCACCCCGACGGATCACCCCGACGGGATCACCCCGACGGATCACCCCGACGGGATCACCCCGACGGATCACCCCGACGGATCACCCCAACGGATCACCCCGATGGTATCACCCCGACGGATGACCCGACGGGATCAGCCCGACGGGATGACCCGACGGGATGACCCTGACGGGATGACCCGACGGGATGACCCGACGGATGACCCGACGGATGACCCGACGGATGACCCGACGGATGACCCCGACGGATGACCCCGACGGGATCACCCTGATGGGATCAGCCTGACGGGATCACCCCGACGAGATCACCCCGACGAGATCACCCCGTCGGATCCCCTCGACGGGATCACCCCGACGGGATCACCCCGACGGGATCACTCCGATACGTGGTCGGGTTTAAACCCTATCAAAGCCGTAGATTTTTAAAAAAAGAAAAAAATCCTTCGTACGCTCTCCTTTGTGCGCATTCCGTCGGTGGGAAAGTAGAACCGGCAGTGCCATGTTGTAGATTTACTGCATGAAAAAGATCAGGTCTAAAAGAAGCCTGTGAGCTAAATTCAAATTGGCTGTTTTGTCGCCGGAGTAATTCTTTCTTTCTCCGCTTCATGATGAAAAGAGAGAAGCGAAAGAGCTAGCCTTATGGTCCGAGTCTCGCCATGTAAAACGAAGGCATTAACTAACCCCACTGATGTCCTATGTTTCATTGGACACGGTATAGCTACTAGGGGCGCCTCGTGTATGATTCTTAAGAGGAGTTAAGAACGATTGCATAAAGTACTTTAAACGAATCGTATAAAAGTACATTACATGCGTCGATTTGTGATGAGTTGAAAGAGACAAATTTAACAATTTCGTTTGTCCTTGGCTTTCGTCAGTTCACATTATAAGATTTTCTGCGGCCTGCTACACTGCTCACATTTACCTGCCGCAGTGTGACATGCACCATCGATGTCGCGTTCATGTGGTCCAAAAGAAGCCTACAAATGGGAGTTCAAAGGAGGAGATTGTCTCCTTCCTGCCATAAAGGTCCATTAAAAAAGTCTCCTCTTCAGGTCGTATGACAGTTGAGAGATACAGGCAATTAATACATGAGAGGACGAAAGGCTAAATATTCCTAATCCGAGCGTCATTCAGTTACACATATTTGAAGGGTTTTTGCGTAGCTTGAAGCAAACATAGTTTAAAACTCAATAAAAATAAAGTTTCTAATGGGTATCAATTAAAAAAATGTACATTGAGTACTTTGTCCATCAATATTCAATGTAAATATTTTATTTTGCAATTTGATCCAGAAGAAAAAATATGCAGATGATGACGTTGCTGCCGACGTTACAGACTCCGGTTCTCCATTTCTCTATATTCCTACGTATCTCTCTCTCTTTCTCTCCGCTTCCCACCCTCTTTCCGCTCCCTCTCTCTCAGCCTCCCTCCCTCTTGCTCTCCACCTCCCCCTCACTCTCCGCCTCCCTCCCTCTCTCTCCGCCACCCTCTCCCTCCCCCCTCTCCTCTCTCCGCCACCCTCTCCCTCCCTCCCTCCGCCTCTCTCTCTCTCTCTCCACCACTTTCTCTCTCTCTCGTCATTCGTTGCAGCCAGTAAGATTCTCTACGACAAATTGTAGCCCCATAAGTTCACGCGTAACGTGGTCGTCACTATAAAATATTGGGTGTATAGTATTACATTTACAGGACCAATTTTCAGTTTCAATTACACTGTTATTCTCCAAAATGAGTAAATTCTTCATCGTTATTCTGTTGCAGAACTTTCATTCTTTAATAGAATGGAACACATCTATTAATATATTTATTTGAAGTTCAGTGATGAACAAAGATCTGAAATTCAAGATATTAAAAAAACAAAATTTTAACTTAAACTTAAGTCATAGTTTAGGGTTCAAAAAATATAATATGCAATATAATATGGAAAATATAATATGCAAAAACTATAATTTGCAATTGCACTATAATATATTATTTGCAATTAATATTCAAGAAAAAATCAGCTCTGTCAGCAACAGAATCCACAGTTTAACGTCTCTATTTTCATTGATTACTTGAGTATAGAGATTGCTATCTTACTTGCGTATAGAGTATATTATTTTCCTCTGGGAGAATCTGCATTGATCAATCAGGTCCGCCTTTTCCTGTGGTTGATTGATTCAAAAATTATATTGTGATCCCTTGGCGTATCTATTGTTTTGGTTATTAGTTTCGTAAATCTTGTGCATGCTATATCTCTGCAGGTAGTGTCGTTCCTTCACCGCTGGAACGTGAGATCATGTGCCAACCAACACACACACAGGCCTGCAGATAATTTCCCCGTTCAAGTACCCCCTTCATCAGGGCACCAGTCTAGATAGGGCAGCACCAACGTAATCACCCGACGTGTATGGTATTGAAGTGCATGTAAGTGTGTGCGAGTAAGGGATGTGAAGGGGACAAGGAAGAGGAAGGAAAAATCGCGCACGGTCCGTCGCCCATTTGTTAGGTACTGCTCCGGCTTTCGCCTGGTGTTGATGGAAGAAACCCTGGAAAACCACCGACCAGAGCAGCCGGGCTCCAGAATCCTCCCTCACTGTCAGAACTCGAATCATAGGACCGTACGGTCGGAGACTACAGCGACATCGGTTGCAGCTCGAGCTCTCTCAGCCGGCCCGCGCCGTCCGCCTTGCGCTTGTTGACTCGCGCGCCAATAAAACGCGGCAGCCGCGCGGAACGGAGGCTGCTAATTGCGCCCGGCGCGGCAGCCCGCCTCAAGCCTAGAGCCCCGGCGAGGCGGCGGCTCCTTCCCCGCCCCCTCGCTGCCCGCTTCCTCATTTGCGCGCCTGGCCCCGACTCGCGCGTTCTCTCACGCCTGCCGCCTTCTCTCACTCTCATGCTTGTGTTCGGGAGGCCCTAGGTTCGAGTCCCGACGGCAGCGGCATTTTAGACGAACTAGAGGGTTAGGTCAAGTTCAACCACTGTTTGGAGTTGAATTTCAGCGTCCGGCTGCTCTGATCGGGAGATTCCCGTGGTTTCTCCCATGAACACAGGGTGAATGCCGGAGCCCCTAAAAAACGGGCTACGGACCGCACGCTATCTGCTCTTTCTACCCTCTTCCCTTACTGGGACACAATTACACTTACATTCACTACACCACCGTACTTCTCGGGAGATCAGTCGGAAGTTTGACCCTCTCTCGGTGCTCCGCTGGGGAAGATATCTGAAGGGACACTCTGCATGCGGATGAACAGGTCGGCACTGGATATCACGATTCAGTGGAGTAGCAACACCGCAACTCTCCAAATAAAATATTCACTACACTTATGGGACTAATGATTGTTCCATTCCTCACTTTCTCACTAGCTCTCCCCTGCTCTGGTTCGCGTCTTTCATGATCTCTACGCTTCCCGTTTCCCACTTTCTCGCTCTCCTCGCTGATCGTTTTTCACTTTCTTGCTCTTATCGTTTCTCGTTCCCCACTACCTACATCGCCCTCCTCACCTAGAATTATCCACACACTCGATCACTCTTCTCGCCTCTCCTTCCCCAATTTTCATCCCTTTTCCTTTCCCGGTCCTCGTATCCGTTGCAGCCCAATTTTGTTTTTTCTCCATTCTTCTTTTCTTTTCCTTTTTGATAATTTTCTTCTGACCTTTCATTATATTTGTCTACTTCGTCCTCTGTTTCTTCTTTTTCTCACGTATTCAGCTCCTATACTTTCTCCTCTATAATTTTCAGTTCCTCTCTATTTTTTTGTTGGAAGGGTTTTAATTTATTCGCATTTCATTCCCCTTATAATTTTAATTGCTTTCTCTCATTTTTTCCATCGCTTTCCGTTTGTGCTTACATCAATTATTAATAAATTTACATTGATTTAGTTACCTTTATTTATATTACTGCAAACTATTCTTAAATTTATTTCAACTAACTTTTATGAACTCTCTTCGTCATACATCCATTAAACCGCAGCAATGTAGTTACCAACACTATTTTGACGTTTCAAATTGTGTCTCATTTGTCATATTTTCATTACCATCTGATGCCTCTGTCATAGCTGTCCGATCTCCTAATATTTCCAAGACAATTGGCATTGTTATCTGTGGTTCAAGATTTTCGTCACCTTACAAAATCGTGTCTTATTTATCCCTTCATACGGTCAGTAAATATTGAACAACATGACATTTGTGTCCAATGACAGCTATTTGTCTTCTATGACACCCACGATTTTTCAAAGTCCCTCCGCGCCTCTCTAGAATATTGATCCAGCTTAGAGACAGTTTGTTTAATTTCTAAATCGATCCTTTTCTAACGCCGTCAACACATTCTGTTTACTGTTATCATTCGGCAACTGTTTTGTCTTCTAGCATTACTTGAGCCACAATCTCGATTTATATGATTTCACGTCAATATATTTTAACGCGTCATACGCAAAACACGGCTTCTCGAACTTTTATTTCGTGTTTAAAATAGGTAATGTTTTCATTCTAATAGAGTGCGAACATATGCTCGTGCGACAAACTGGACTCGCGGGTGAATAACTTATTTCACCCACTTATTACTCATTTCTCTACTTGGTGACCAATCGTTTCATCCAAACTTTACGTTATTACATCTCCACCCCCAAAGAAGAGGATTATAGCGTTATAGCAATCAAATACATCTTTTACCAGTGTTGTTTGAATTGGATCTATGGCGAATTCTTGACAAATTTGTAGAGGACTGAAGAAGCTTCGGCAGGCTTGCTCGAGGTTCTCTCGATTCCTGACTCATTTCACGATTTGTCATCACAATTCACCTTCCATCATTACTGCTTTCATCGGGTATTATCGCATTATGTCACAGGCTTTCATGAGTGCGGCCGTCGATCGCAAGGGCCTCTGAAACTAAATAAAAAATTTCTGTTGAGTGGTAAGTCAAAGAAGTCATTCATCTTCTTGCGTCCATCTTTCCACTGTTTTTATCTTCATGTTCACTTGGTATTTATTAACTCAACAACACTTTACATTTTTCGACGCAATTGCCACGTGAAGTTTGTATTTCTACTGTTGCCTCACTGCCCCGAAGCAAATGTCACTGAGTAATGATCATCTCAACCTCTGTATTCGATTGACTGATTTTTTCCTGGTTCCTGGCCCCAGCCAGGACAAGCTCGAAACTCCGACCGGAATCCCGGAATATGTGATAGTGTGGTGCATGTTAGTGTAAGTGTGTGTGTAAGAGGAGAGGATAAGACAAGGAAGAGGAAGGACAGATCGCGCGCGGTCCGTGGCCCGTTTGGTAGGGTACTGCTCCGGCATTCGCCTGGTGTTGATCGGAGAAACCACGGAAAACTACCGATCAGAGCAGCCGGCCGCTAGAATTCTCCTCCAGACAGGGACAGAATTCGACCTAGCTGAAACGCTAGTGTCGAAAAGCGTGCCGCCGTCAAGACTCGAACCCAGGACCTCCCGGTCAGAAGCGCTGCAGTGACATCAGTTGATGCACTGAGCTACCGCTACCGGTCTCTGTATCCGCATTATACTCAAGCTTCTAAGAGCCCTCGTCGAGAAAAACGTGCGTTGGCCCGTGCTTCTCAACCGCTCCGCTCAGAAAAGCTCTTTGCGAAAGGTCAAGGATTTAAGTGAAGTGCTACATACTCTTGTTCTACTTGTCTCTCCTCTGAATGTTACACTTTTTAACTTCTTACCGCGCAACGAAAACCAACAATTTAAATTTTCTCCGATATTATTCAGTTCCACAATGTAATATTTACTTTTAGTTGCTGCAAACAATTAGTTTTCTTTTCAGTTGGTACTGTTGGAGAAAAACTGATACATGCACTCTTAAAGCATAGGCATATCCAAGGTAAACCTTGAATTCGCGTTGAAGATTTGGACCCCGAACTTTATCAATACATAAAAATGTTTGTTTCAGAATTTTTTCACTCTCATGATTTATGGTACCATTACCGGAATCTTTTCAACAAAATTCCATTGCTCGCCAAGTGGTTATAGGCTATCTGCCATTTCTTAAAAATTCTTTCTCTCGCGTGTGAAACAAAAACCTCATAGTAAAATATTCGCAAATCAGATTTATTGTTTGTTGATACAGTCTGTATTCATAAGCGCTGAAAGTTTGCAACGTACAGCTAGTTCAGAAATTAATCTTAGTAAGTTCATTTGTCACGTATATTTAGTACTCTTTGCTTGAATATCACGAAGACAATCTTTACGTTAGATCCAGTAACATTTTTCCAAAACATCACAAAAGATATTGCATGCTTTCTTATAATACAGTTATTAGACAAATTATAAAATTATATTAATTAATAATATAATACAAAATTGAAGACTTTTGCCACGCGCATTATTTCAAAATTTCAAAAGACGGTAGAGATAGGTCAGACCTTATGGTGATACATTAATAGTATTGTGAATGAAATAAAAGGTATATGCTTAGGAAATAGGAATAGAAATAATGACCAATTGCAGCTAGATATTCTGAAACTAGTGGTGCTAAACAACACGTACTTTCTCGCATTATTGAAACTGGTGCACAATATTATAATAATACATTATCCAGTAAGAGTTTTAAACCAGCAAAAGCTTTTTCTCGCCATAAGTCTGACAGTTGAATTTTACCTATCCGGCGATGTTAAAAATAAAAAATTCTCAAAAATTTACACTCTTTCATTTACATTATTCTTCAAAACTAAATCCTGAATAGAGTTCATTGAGAAAAAAATCTCAATCATGGATATTGTATTTTGCTGTGGTAATTTTTGCAATTTTAAAAATGGGATTGCACTATTTTTGTGGCGTCCTTCACTCTGTCTGAGAAAAAAGCTTAAAGGTTAAATGAGGTGCCATTTTTGAGAAAATAGTTTGCAAATAGCCTATACATTACTCAAAATTACGTGATATCTACTCATATTTTCGAAAAATTGTTCATGATTTTATTAAAACATCTATAGATCTGAAGAGCAAATTTTATTTCAAAAAATCTCTCTATTTAATATTGTAGTAATATGAAGGGGTCAAAAAAGAAATTGAACTTTTGAAACACTCGAAAATTCAGATTTCAACGAGATTAGATATACCTCATTTTTCAACGAGCTTGAATTGAAACAAAATATTTTGAGAAAATCTTGAAAATGTTGCAAAGTTTTCATGTAAAGTACTTAAAAAAAAACCTTGCAAACGCGCAGAATTTTGAGACTGGGGAGATTGATTAGAGAATATTAATTTTTGAGGTAAATCATCTGTATATTTTAGGCGCTAGTGTTGACCTTTGTTTGGCAGACAGACATTTTGTCGTAAACCAAGTATTCGGTGTCAAGAATCCACAAAACAGAACATAACTTGTTAGGAAATCAATGCAAAATCTCTCTCTCTCTCTCTCTCTATATATATATATATATATATATATATATATATAAAATTAAATATATATAATATATAAATTATAATATAAAATTAATATATCTATATGAATCAGACGACCTTATTCCATGGTGACTGTAAGAAAATAAATACAATATTTTTGTAGCTCCAAAAAATGATATTAGAGAAATCAAAATATTTCTCAACAAATTTTCAAGTACACAATGACACAAGTTTCACCCTCTTTTTCAGTATTAGTACTTGAAAATTCGAGTTTGATATTCAATATTGCCACTATCACGGCAGCATTACAATACTTTCCCTTTACTAGGTAAGTAGCTCATGGGGAAGAAAGGAAAAATGAACACGACAAAAATGTTTGTAAACTTAAAAATCGCTACCTTCCTAAAATGGGAATAGCGACCTCACTCATCGTACCTCTCGCCTCCCCGTTTCCCCCGCCCCTCGAGCGCCCCGCAGGCGTCGCCCGCAGCTGCGCGGCTCGTATTTCCTTTGGCAGCGATGGCCAACCGACGCCATAGCGGCGGTCTACCGCACGCCGATAGCCGCCAATAAGCCAATGCAATAAGTTGACAATCAACGCGCGGCGGGTCGGCCGCTAATAACACGTGGTTCAAAACAGCGGCGCCGCGCCGGGCGCGCTCGCACATAGAACGTTTGTCAGTTTGCCACGCCGCCGCCGCGCTCTCTGGAATGAACTGGCAGCGGGAGGGAAAGTGGTTGAAAAGGGGCGGGGTGGGACGATAGAGGAGAGGTAGCGGGGCGGCGGGAAGGTTGAAGGGGGGGGTAGAGGGGACTTGGCACATTGGGCGAGGTTGAGTGGAGGGAGGATCAAGGATCGGGATTTTGGGGACGGTATGTTGGTGACGGGTTTCGGGGGAGGGGGTTGAGGGGCGGGTTTGAGGGTTTGAGAGGGTAGGGTTGAAGGGGCGGGGTTCAGGGGGCGGGGCTGAGGTGGCCGTGTTAAAATGCCAGAGCCGGGTAGGCCAGCAGAGACGACGGATGAACGAAAAGCTATAGAAAGCGAGAGCGGGGGAAAGGGAAAGGAGAGAGACGAAAGCCACTTATTTGAGCGACATTTGAATGTGGGATTCTCGTATTGCGGTACAAAGGCATTTTAGATGGACGTGGTGACTGCGAACGATTCTGCTAAATGGTTTCAAATATGGCGATACTCGATAGGAACTGAATGTTATGGAACGCAATTGAGATTTTAATGTAATTGTAACGAACTCATGAAGCGAGGCACTTTCGAAAGAAGTATTAAGGCTAGATTCCTAATCATTCAAATGCCATACAACAAGATATAAGAAAAACCTTGGAGTTCAAGAAGAGACGTGAACGTCTCCGATCGAAAATGAAATGTGAAAGGAATATCTACGTGTTCCTTGAATTTTTTAATTGAAATGAATCATAACACATGACATGACATCATTACGCAAGCTAACAGTAACATCGCATAAAGTATAGAACGTTAAGCTTCTGTCCATTTGTCTACAAAGGACAAAAATAAGAACAATAATTAGTTTAGTATTATATTATAATAGAGTCAATAATAGTAATAATAATAGATAATAATAGTAATAATAATAATAATAATAATAATAATAATAATAATAATAACTGTCCAAACTGTGAGAGAGGAATGGGCTCTAGCACTTGCCAAAATTATACCCATAGTATTGTCAGCCACCGGCGTCGTCCCGAAGGTCACAATCGAGGCGTTGGAGGGTCTGAACATCAACAAAAACATAATGATTAATATTCAGAAATCGGTACTGATTAATACCTGCTCTCTGGTCAGAAAATACACGGGTGAAAACATGTAAAAATATGAGATAATCATTTTCAATAATTGATAATTAAGTAATAATTGTCTGGTTGATATTTTATGTTCTTTATATAATTTTATTTGATAGTAATATGTTTTAATGTTTGATTGTATGTGTTTCTACATCATTATGTAATCATGCTCTGATTGATATGTGTGTGATTGTACAATACCAGGAAACTGTGAATAAAGAGAAGAAATAATAATAATAATAATAATAATAATAATAATAATAATAATAATAATAATAATAATAGGGAAATAAAAAGAGAAAAAATACATAAACCTGAACATACTGTGACGTACCAGACTGTCACACATTATTTTGATGGGAATTGGGGACAAGAATTTACTAAATTCTTCATAAAAAATGCAAATGTTGAGTGCATAGAAATGGAGGCAGGGCGTTCCTTAGCAACCAGGGAGGCGAAAGTAAATAAACATAGCGTGGCAAGTAACGGACAGAAGATTGTGATATAAGGGCATGTGGTGGTGGTTGGTGGTAATGGTTGGTGGTAAACTAGTAATGGGGTATGACGTAGAAGGAAACTGGAGATTGTTTTGGTAAAACAAGAGACAAGAAGGTATGAAAGTTATGGAGGGTTGAACCTCGTAATATTTGAGGAGAGGAGCTTTAGACCGCGTACCATGCACATCGTAGAGGTCATTGTAAATTATAGATGCGGGACTTAGTGGAATTTTGCGGGAAATAATTGAGCAGTAAGGACTTATATTTTGTGGGCGTAATTCAATTTGGAACTTTGAATAATTCTGGCACCGAGAGTAGTAAGTGAAACAATAAATAAGTTGAGGAGGACATTGATCCGGCAGCGGACCGAGAACAAGACACAAGAGAGAAGATTTGTCGGAGCGGTTGATTCTTCTTGGCCTCATCGTCCAAGAGCACATGGATATCTAAAATAGTAAGAATAATAGCGCTATTTACAATTTTTACTACCGGTCTTGACCAAGGTTATATTTTATGTTACAAAGAATTAATCGATAAATAAACTTACAACGTTCTCATTTTGAAAAAGAAAATCTGATTATCATTTATTTAGCATCTTGTGCAATCCATAGTTTAATAATTTCTTATCAGAAACAAATTTCAGATTCTTCGATTCTTCCGTAAGGAGAGCGGATCGAATGATCGTTTGCTAGGAAGATTGTAAGTACCGGCGACGATTATTTTCGTAAGAACCCAACCGGCAGAACTAGTAGGATAATTATTTTAGATGTGTTTGCGGGAAATTTAAAATCGCAACCCTTTCCTGGCGCCCAAAAATGATACAAATTAGAAAACCGGCTGCATAAATAATTTAACAGAAACGGAGAGCGTTTCAATACGATCAAAATTCAATATGCTCTCTTATTAAATTGTGTACCAGATAAACACAACCCAAGTATTTTTTCACATAAGAAACCATATTTTCTCGATTTCATAGCTTATCATGCTCAAAATAATAATTTATTAGACCAATCGGTTTATAACGACAAACCAATGCTGCTTCTCGCATTTCAAAAATTTCGAACACTTAAACAGAAAGACTAGTTAGTATATTTGCCAACTACAATCTAGCGAAGCTCTTTTGCTTCAGTGGTTTTGTAGTAAACTAAAACCGCTAATTCTACGAACAGCGGTTCATTTATCGTAAACCGCTCATTACTTGAATTCCAAGACAAGTTCGCTGCATCAACGCTGCTCTCACAATAATTACGCCAATCGTGAGTGATCACTTCATCTTGCGTTTTCTGCTCAAGTGACATGTAATTGCGCCACAACAGCCGACAGTTCATAACTAATGGATCGGCCGAGTCCCGACAAGCGATCCCACATTAACTTGCCCGTTCTGGAATATCGCGGAGCTTCTACTATAGGCCACTTCGCCAATTCACTCAAAGTGCGTGCTCGAAATATGAAGTTGCAGCTGGTGAAGGGCGGTCCGAAACCCGAGTAGCGATGTGGAAAATTAGGCCTCGTAATGTGCGTAAATGGAAGAGAAAGATGACGAGTGAAGGATGAAGTAAATGAAAAACGAGAAAGAGACAGTATGTTGAAAATGTAGTTTTGAAATGAAACGTCCAGGACGACATCCATCTTTAAGTTTCGAAATTTTATTAAGCTCTCGTCCATTTAATATCTTGATCTAAAACACATCGCACTCTAAAACGCAAATTATAATATCTGGAAGATTGCTATATCGGAAGTTGAAGATGGCTTGGAGGATGAGTTGAAAACTATTACTATGGAAAAAACACTGCAAACAAGGGTACCTGCCGAATTTCAACTTGTTCATTTCATCAGATGGATGAAATTAAAAATTACTAGTATACATTACTTTATATTACTTCGGCATATAAAAAACATATATATATAATTTTCGATGTGTATTATGATGACATTCGATTTAGATTTTTCGTGAATTGCTCTCTATCGAAATATGTTTAGATTATAGAGCTAGTTATAAACTATTTTAATTTTCTATTTAAAATTCCGTTACATAATATTCAAATCCTATGCTAATAGAGAAGAAACACTTCTTATAGGCAAAAAAAGTTTTTATTTTCTAGTGTTTTCTACATAACTAAACTGTAGATTACAATTAGTAGTAGACAACAATTAAGTCGGTTAATAGAGTTTTATGTATCCCAAGAATGAAGAAGAAAATAAAAGTGGTTGTATGATTCAGTCTAAGTCTTTGGAAAGAAATATGTTTTGTTGCAAAACTCTAGATCGCGAAAGGATCGTGACCTAGAAAAATTTAAGGATCGTGACCTAGTTAAAATTTGCTGTTAAAATTTTTCCAACAATGCTAGGCATTCAGGTTTGACAGTGATCTTAACGCCAATAAAATGCATTGACATTACAATAAACATTTTGATTTAATGGGATGTATATTGCAAATATTGAACCCATTACAATGTGATGCAGGTCGACAACTTTTAAGCCATAGCAAATCGTATTCTATACACAACTAACCTCCGTTATTCACCTATTGCTTCACGAGCGCTCTCTGTCATCACAACTAAATCCCCATTTTCACTAAAAAGACCGAACGGTACGTAGAGGACAGAAACACTGGATGGAAAAAATATGCCTTCAGGAGAAATATACACTTTACCCTAAACCCTTTATAAATTTCGAAATTAATATAGATAAAGGTACGTGCTGAGGGGTGTAATATCGTACGAAACGTAGGTATGTACCTCACTCTGTCTTAATTATTTAGAAAAAGAATCACGACATAAAATATTTTGTAACAACACTGTCTATTTCCATTTTGACACCAAATTTGCAGTTGTGATTGAAAATTGGACAACTTTTAAATAATTACAGTTTTTGATTGAAAATTATAATCACACCGTGTTGGGTTGAGAAAAATCACTCAATATTTGATTTTCTCTTTTTTTCGTTTGTGTATGGAGGAAAAATGATTGTTTTAACAAACATATATCAAAGCGCAGTCATCTAGGGTCTCAGCGCAGTTTTTCAATGAAAATGTCTATTTAAAACGAGGTTTTACTCTTCTTTAATATGCTTAAAATATTATTTCACTTCTTCTATCAGAAAACTGAAAAATTGAGAAAAAGACCAAAAAAGTGTACTTTGGGCGGCAATAGACGGCAGCTGGTAAGAGTATGGAGCAAGACCCTAATGTCAGTCCACACCACGGAAAATAGAAAACTTTACTACGAAAAAGTCTGTACGATTCTTGCTCCAATAGATTTCTTCTGACTTCATTTAAGTAAGGAATCACGTTTTCATCGTTTGGAAATCGTATCATTAGAACTTTTCGTAAACCATAGTGATAGTTCATCTTTCAACGTTATCGGATACTTAGAAAAATCAATAGAAACAATCTCTTTGCATAATCGATTTGTGGAACCTTGCATACTCTTTTAGCAGGTCTGCCCATGCACACGTTTAAAAGTTGTAGAAGTAGATAACAGCTGTGCATCCCAAGCAATTTGAATGATGAACTAGTTCTAAACTTAAAGGGGCTAAAAGAGCACGTACTTTCTCGCGCGTATTTTCACGCAAAATTTCACGAAACGTACTAAAATTTTCGAAAAATTGTACATGAGCTTCTTTCAAAATCTATTTTTAAGGGATAGATTTTATCAAGGAAAACTGTATTTTCTATTTTAGTTGTAGAAAGACTCCGAAAACATTTCGAACTTTTGTAATTTTCAAAAAATCAGTTTTCAAAAACATGAGACCTCACCATTCTCTTAAACGTCCTTCATACTATCCCACAAAAAAAATAATAAAAAACGATGGAAGCATTTTTTGAAAATTTTGAAAATGTCACAGGGCTTCATGTAAACTATCCCAAACATTATTGGTTTCAAATTCAAGGGGCCGCGATATTAGGGATTTTGGAATATCAATTTTGGAGAAAATTAGGGGAATGGTTCAGCCGCTAGTTGATGCACGACTTTTTATTTACACTGCACTTCACTTCAGAACATTTGCAGTTCACTTCTCTTTCTACTTCTCTACTGCACTACACGTCACCACACTTCAATACAATTCTACTTTGAAAACAATTATATATTTAATGAAGCAACGCTTTTAATAGTAATTATGATAGTACTAATAATAATGATAGCAATGAAAATAACAATAATAAAAATAATAATAATAATAATACAATAATTAAAACAATAACAATAATAATAAAATAATAGCTGATATATAATCCTATATCTTGAAGCTAATATCTTGAACTTAACTATAGGAAATTTTGTAATTTTGCAAATTTGTAATAAAGGATTTATTAATATAACAGCCAATGTAACAACTTTTCATGAGGAAATGTTAGGTTATGCAAAATATGTTTTTAAACTTGTTGAATATTTGATTTCCATGTTGATAAAATTAGAATGTTTCTGAGAGACACGATGGCCGGACTATGTGCGTGTGTCTTGCTTTATTTCTATAAACACATTCCACTCTTGATTTCAACTGATTCTTGGTTTGATGCAAGTTGTAGAGAGCGTAATGTATTGCGTCCCATTTTTTGAGACATTGGCTGGATATAGTTAGCATAAACGCAACCAAGGTGTACACGGAACATAACATATTTTACGTAGTGCATAAGTGCATCATGCTGTGCTATTTTATGCCGTAGATAACAATTTAATGATATAAACTTCCGTAACGACATTTTCACATTTTATTTGTTATTTTATTTAAATAGTATACGTACTAAAGCTAATAGAAATCATTACTGATCAAAAAGCGGTGATCCTTCAATCAGAAATAGATCTGTTTCATTGAAAGGTATACTGTTGATGAAATTGTCACTTGTTAAAATTAAGTCAATAAAAATTTATATTTTGTGAACATGTCCATTATTCCGTCTGATCCTGATCAACAGAGTGATGAAAACGAAAGTCCAAATATTATTTCAAAAACAGAGAAATTCAAAATATAAGAGGACAATGGATATTGACAGAAAAGAGCGTTCCACAGATAAACCAGAATTTACATGTAGATCAAAATGGAACAGACCAGCGTCTTATGGGAGTAACGTCATTCAACATACACCTCATCTTGCAATGTCGATTACATTGTTGAAAAAATAAAACCAAACTTCCTTTTATTTATGCGAAGTAACAAATTTTAAATGAAACATCATTATTGTATTTTCCTTTTATAAATAAAAACTCTTCACAAATATTTAACAAAGATATACTAATTTACACTTCCAGATGCATTGACACTCCAGTACCGGCACGGACCAACGTCCCAAAAATGGGACGCGCTTTTTCTCGAAAACTATTGGCGTTTTTTACTAAAAAAAACTTTTAGATACACATGAAATGTCATTTTAAAGCGTCAACAGTCAGATAGTTACATCTCATCCACCCAGAGAGTTGAGGCTCTTAATGGGTTAAAGCAAATAACAGCAGGCAAGCAGGAAGGCTGTGGTCGAGGCGGTGGAGGCGAGGCTCCGGTCCAAGCGGTTGAGGTCCACGGTTGGCGAGATGGGGCGGTGCAGTCACAGCATCCCCATCCGTGCTCTGAGCGTTATTACGTCGCGCGTGCACTTGCTGAGCATCGTCGAAGAGGCTCCCAAAGAAACGACGACCGTCACTCCCACCCACCCCTGCTCGCCCCGGCCCCGCCCCCGCTGCACGGTGGTATAAAAGACAGTAATCGAAAAAAAAATAATTCAAGCGTACCTGGATTTGTTATTCCGAAGTGTGATGAATTATCCACTCGTCACGAGCTGAAAATTTCAATGTCTTCGTGAATAATACATCACACACACACATCTTGGTAGAATCTTAACACCATTCCAGGTATTTCACACAGAATATATTGTGTTCATTTCTACATCTTATTGGCTATTGTACTTATTTTCTTAGGCTCTGAAAAAGCCCTGCCATTGCATTCACGATCGTCTAGCTATATCTGACTGTATTAAATTTTAACTGGAATGCAGTATTCATTGCTAGACATACCTGTCATTGATGATCGAAAACTATTCTCTGAGTGACTCAATATCTTTCGTTTATTATAAACGTTACAAAAATAACTCACGAAAATCTCTACCTGCAAGTTAGTTTTTACGAATTCGCGATTCTGAGAAAAAGGTTTTTTAAGGAAGTACTATTTACTATAAACACAATAAGAACGAGTTGCGAGCTATCTGATACAAAATTTTATATTTTATATTGCATGGCGATTATTGTGTGTTTTAGGAGTAGGTAAGAAAAACGAAAGTTCTCTAAATTCACTTCATTGTCCAGAATATGATTTCATATTTTTAGGTATAATTGTGTAAATTGAATGAATTTGTAACAGGCAAGACGTTCATAAATTCTTCCAATTTTAATATCAACTTTCTTACTCATCATCAATGTTACAAAATTAGATTTTTCTTTCGTTAATCATTACTTTCCAACAACATTTCTGACAAAAAATTGTATAAATTTAATTTTGTGCAAAATAATTATTGGAAATTAAACTTGCTGGCAGCAATATTACAAACGTTCTTTGTCTTTTAACGAAATGTTGAAACGTATAGTAGAACACTTCCGCCAACTATATATGTAACTTGAAATTAAAATATATCAAAATGTATAATAAGCCAATAAGGAAGAAAAGAACGCGGCCGGCCGTGATCTTATTGCTCGGGATACGGTTGGACGTTAAGAGAAATCTATGGAGTCACGCATCACAGCTGCCCGTAATTCTTATCCAGGTAGTGGACGGTTGTGGCACAACTGTTGTCGAAAATACACCACCCACTTTAGAATGTTTCGGTCTACCACAGCACAGTGGCGAATTTTATTTTTAAACGTATCCCTTATTTTTTACGTCCTGAGACTTAGGACCGCTCTTCCATCCGACTAGGCCAATGTCGCTAGGCACCATCTAACGGAGATAGAAGGTATCCGTAGAAGAAAGTAAGTGAAAGGAGTAGAAAATAGCTCTAAGGCTTCTTTTAGGATTGAGAAACTTTCACACGCAGTGTATCTACAATATAGGACCGCTTGGGGTTTAACAGCCCGATACGCAAACCGTTATACCTCCGAAGCCACCAAATCATTTCCACCGAAGCCGCCAGATCATTTCCACCGAAGCCGCCAGATCAATTCCATCGAAGCCACCAGATCATTTCCATCGAAGCCGCCAGATCATTTCCACCGAAGCCGCCAGATCATTTCCACCGAAGCCGCCAGATCATTTCCACCGAAGCCGCCAGATCATTTCCACCGAAGCCGCCTGATCATTTCCACCGAAGCCGCCAGATCATTTCCACCGAAGCCGCGATCATTCCACCGAAGTCGCCAAATAATTTTCTACCGAACCCGTCAGATCATTTTCAACGCAACCGCCAGATTATTTTGCTGAAGGAACGCAATTTAGTCCATTAGTTTCTGTAGCCGGACCACAGCGCGCAGCCACTGTGCCGCTTCGTTGCCGCCGCAGACTCGTCAAACTTTTACGAGCATGTTGCGCAACCCGCGGAGCGTGCGTGGAGGCCTGCGTGAGCGTGAGCGTGAGCATGAGCTTGGGCTCCGCCGTCGCCAACTAACGGCCAGCTTCCGCAACGCGCCGAGCTCGCTTCTGTGTACGAAGGTTCTGACGAACTTCCCTTGGGAGTACCAAAGTTAGGTTGAAAGTTTTGAGATATGAAAAAAAACTATATTGTGTCCGTGCAAGAAAATGCTGAGTTTTATATTTGCAAACTTATATTCTTTACTGGTGATTCGAAAATTGAGATTGCTTTAGTACGCAGCACAAGTTGTAAAACACTGATTTTGTAAGCGAAATAATTGTTAACATTATGATCGGTAAAATTGTTACAAAAGTTACACAAAAATGTTCACAAACACCATTTTGAGTCTTTCATGAAGGAATCAAAAGTCTTGTTTAGAATATAATAGTAATTATTATTACTAGAGCCCAGAAGTTTGGCAAAATGTATTTCTGTTATTGTTACTATTTCATGATTTTTGACAATAGGAATCGTTAATTGTACATCTGGGGTTGTTTTAGTAGATTTTCAGTTTGCCTTTTTTGCCTATTTTAGCTTCTGATGCCTATTTTATTCGATTTTGTCTTATTTTTGCCTTTGTCTGCCTTTTAGGTAATTATTTTGAGTTTTTTTTCTTCTGGCAGATATTTCGAACAAGCTGGATGTATACCTGCATGTCTAGGTAACATGAACATGGTCGTATTTTGTCTTCCTATGGAAGCATAGGTTGTGTTAAAAATTATTTCTGATTTTTTTCATTAATGCCGAAATTTTAATAGCTCACCAAGGATCCCATCCTACATTTGAGTATGACCTCGAATCCCTTTTGAGGACAGCTCTGTGTGTCCTTCAAAGTACTGGCGATTACACAAGCGCGAAGAACGAAAAAGTATTTTCACTGATGCCATTTCAAGATTCAAAAGAGACTCCTCAATATAATTTCGAAGAGACAGCGTCGCGAATAAAACAAATGCGTAGCCATCACACTCGATGTCTTCTGGCATCAAGATTACAAGAGGAAAATCGTTTCCTTACACGTCAAGAGCAAATGCAAATTTTAGAGTTAGAAAATATATGAATAATTTTAATTATCATTTATTTACAATAATTCCTTTTGAATGTGATTTCTAATCGTTTACAGGGCTTCTGGAACCTGTGCTTTAGCTAGAATAAATGCCTTTTTTATGCTTATTTCAGGTCAAATAAATGCCTGAACTTCCAGGTTTTAATTATTATAATACAATAGTAATTATTTTAGACTACTAGTTGATACTAAACCTTCATAATTTATTTACTGAGTAACTACCCACTTGGAGGAATAGTGACATGAAAACTAAATCAACTCAGAATAAGTATTCTGAACATGGATCAGAAATAACGTTTCTGTAACATTTAATTATATAAATTATGGTTATCTGGATGGTGCCCTCGATACCTTAATCACGTCACGAGCTGGTAGTGAGAGTCCATTCAAGAGTAATTTCTTCCACATGTGACCAAGTTCACCTGCCACAACAGGAACCCACTCTTCGTAATTCATGCATCAGTCACTTGTCTCTATGTTAATGCAACTACAGTTCTTTTTATCGCAATATTTTATGCGTCCTGTCCCTTTAACAATGATAGTTATCCAGTCTGGTGATTTGTAGTATCTCTACGATGTAAATGAAACAAACATTACTTTCAGGTTACGATATTCGTACTAAACATATATTCTTAATATACAAGGATCGTACATTTGTTTTTTATTTGTGTTACGTTTATTGGTGGTTTTATTGGTTCAAATCAAATATTTATTAGTCACCCAGAAATGTAATAATTGATCTGGCTGGAGTAACTGCACCGTCCCAAAACATATACAGAGTACCACTTGTTTCACTTATATTGGACGTTTACTGCCTGTGTATCGATTGTTTTCTATACAAACTTTTCTGAAGAACCGACAAGAAAGAAAGGCGTGTTTATTGTTCACTTTTCTAATGCACATACAATAGATCTCAAATACGTCTTTTTCCCGCTAGTGAAATAGTTATTTATGGGAATCGCAAGGATACTAAACAGGTTTTAAATGATGTAAACAAATATCTTCAGTTCCGTAGTAGGTCAAGTCAATTTAATTTTCTGGACAACTAACAATAACTTAGGATACTGTGGGTCTCCGCATCCTGATACCCTTCTTGTCTTTTGTTCTTTTACATTTGCAATTACCAGTTACAACACATACAGTTACAATACATATGCACGCACATTTACGTACAAATTCAGTGAGATATAATGATTCCGGTGAATCGTCAAAGGCTCTTCCTCACATGTTAAATTATGCATAGAAATTAAGTGTACCGTCACATTTCTTTGGAGTGTCCAATTCATCACCATAATTGTTATTACGATATTTTAAAAATTGTGTTTTGTGTTTGTAAAATTAGACACTGGACTGATACTATTAATAATCATTTTAATGTTTCCGTACACTGAAAACATTATTCATACTCAAAACGCCAGAAAACTCTTGTCTTTGATTTTGAGTTTAAACTCAAAACTGCTCTTGATTCACCATCAATGCTATTAGAATGCACGTTTTTGTGACCGAGAGAGTTTCACGATACAATTTACTGAAAGCTTTTTGTAAAAATACTATATTTCGATAATTATTTATAATAAAAAGGTGTCTGATTCAATGTTCGTTTAAGTAAACTTTTACAAACAAACATTAGCGTGTATACATTACCACAAGACCTTCACATTGCTTTATTATCATCATAAATCTAATGAAGGAAAGAATCCAGACTGAGCATTTGGCATGTGGTAAAATAAAGAAGGAAATATCCGTGTTCCAATGCAGTGACACGCGATTCAAACAACTGACGGTCAGATCGGTCTGATAATCTGACTACGTTTCGTGCTGTAGAATTGAGATAAAACTACTTTTGGTACCCGTTTATTATTATTTGATTACAATAGCAGAGATTTAAGGTGCACGAATAATTCATTCTTAGTACAGGCTTTCATTGTTACAAATCACCACAACAGCTCATAAAGTTCGAGTAATTATTCATGAAAATTATTAATTTTTAATATCTTTTCAGGTATTTAAGTCATTGCATTTATGCATTCTTCAACATGTGCATATTTATTCACGACAAATTACTTCAAAATGTATTGGAAGTTTAAATTAAAACGTACACGTTTTCGGTATTGCACAATAATAAATTATCTTGTTATAATCTTGATTTATAAACAATTTCAACCGATTATAAAACATGTTTAATTAATCATTGTAATCTTTTAATCCGTAGATTTCGTGACAATTTTTACTCTCAGACATTTTCACTAATAAAAGGACGCACATTGTGTGTTTTATTCTTCCATCAACAATACGAAACAACTAGTGACGGTAAAACAGAAATCATATTGAGATATTTACAAACCAAGAAAATCATTGCTCTCAGGACGTTACTCGATTTCGAATATTTCAATTCAGCATTAGGAAACTAAAAAATTGAGAAAATTTCAAAATAATCGTAGTTTAGACGGCGATAAATGGCAGCTGGCAGGAAAGTGATGCAAGACTAAAAACTAGCCCAAACCAAAGAAATGATAAAAGTAATTAGTAGGAGAAAGTCTGTGCCATTATGTAGCACCACTAGTTTATTATTTTGTGGGAACACAAAATATGAAGAGGATGACTCAAAGTGAAAGTTGACTGTGTCGAAGCAGACATCTGGAGAATAATAACGAATTAAGTAATTAATTAACAAATAAATAAATAAATAAAAGGATGTTAATTATGTTGAAGATAAAAATAAAATAAAACATCTCTTTAGATGATAGAAGTCAAAGAGCCGAAAGAACTTGGAAGAACAGATGAAATGTAGCAACATTGTAACTGTTGCATCCTTTCTAATATTAATATTGAACACTGCGATGTTCATATTGTCTATACTACAGAATATTTACCTTGTAACCCTACGTTTATCAAATTTTCGCCTCCTTATACCACACACGGGCGCTTCTAACAAACCAGTCGCCGGGCCTCCGCCAGACGCCCGTCATTACCTTGTTGTCGCCCTTGTCGCCGCGGGCCAGACAGCGGCCGCGCTCCCAGCGACAGACAGCGACAACTCCCCCGCTTGCCATCAGGCTATAAATACATGGTAACTCGCCGAAATAGCACGGTCATTGCCGGTTCGGCCTTTTGCATAAGCCCTTTCATATTCATCAGGCGGCGCCGGGGGTGGAGGTGGGGGCGGGGGGGGGGCGGGGCCCGAGGCAGGCTCCGACCGGGCGCGGCCCGACAGGGGCAGGTGGGGGGGGAGGGAGAGGGAAGGAGGGGAACGTGGGGGAAGGGGAGCGAGGGGTGATGTGGGAAAGGGTCATGGGAGGTTTATAGAAAGCGAATGGGTTAGCAATATACTATACTTCGATTTTTGTATAGAGGCCAATGACATTTAGGTCATGTTACACCTCCTGTCTTACGAAATAAATTTTTAAGAGAGCTAAGCCGACTTCTGAGCCCACGAGTCCCCGTTGAGAAGGACGTTCGCGAATGAGTGAAAATGATTCACTTTATAAGGCAGGAGGTGAAACAATGATCTAATGTCATCGGTCTCTATAGAAAAATCGAAGTAAATGGTAGTGAAACGGTGACCATGGGAGTGAGTGGGGGTGAGGAAGAGGCGTAAGCAAAGGTATAAATCGGAGACGAGATATTTTCGGGCTAAGAAAAGGACGAAAAGATAATGCGTGGAAGCAGGGAAGAGGTAAGGAAGATGCGTTAAAGGAGGAGGAGAAAAAGGGAAGATTGTATGAGTGTGTAACTGCCAAAACACTAGATGCGACAGAAAAGAATTCTATTTCGCGAGTACTAAAGAAAAAAACACTCAATTAAAAAATAAATAAGACAGTTCTATTAACGTATAACTGATATTGAATTGGTTCAAACGTATATTTCACACGTATACCAGTAGGAAATGAAGATGTGGGTAAAAACACATGAGGGTAGAGTAGCGTAGAACGAGAGAGAGAACGGCCGGTGCAACAGAATCGAGACAGGTGACAAACAAATGGGGATATGTTGAGTAAATGTAGGGCAACACTCGCACGTCGAATACGAAAGAAAAGCAAACATTGCTTGCACGGACTAAAGTGCAGCAGTGGGTCACTAGGTAAACAACGAGTGGATACATTCCACGGAAGAACGAACAGGCCTCACAGACCACTCGGAGCGGTTCTCACGCGTAGTGTTGCTTGAATATGGATTATCTATCGCTAGTTATCGCTAGTTGAAAGTATCGTTAGCTATCGATATTGGGCGATAGTTTATCGATAGTTCTAAGTGTTTACTCTTTTATACTCACTATAACTTTTTAATAACGAAAAAATACTGAAATAATGCAAAACCGACATAAGCATGTAAAGCAATAAATCAAGAAATAGTTACGTTTCTTAGTTACGTAGTATCTAAAATATATTAATTTATTTAATTCTTTACAATATATAATTATATAACTTTTTTTGTTACGAAATGAATTGGTGAAACGATAATATTTCCTATTTATTTCATCGTAACCGAGTGGAATATGTGATCGAATTTGTTTGTATTAATCTGTATAAAATCACAAATTTCTATCTAAACACAAATAATTATCTAAATCTATTCATTAAAAATGAGAAAAATATTCATACAATCCATGTTGAATTACGGTAGTATCGAAAACTATCGATAGTGCAATAAGGGAAGTTAAGGAGCACTACTCACGCGTGCACACAGCCCGGCAGTCGCGTCCTGCGCGGCTGAATGGGGGGGGGGGGCGGACGCCCCAGTTCGCTCGAAAGGGCAGCCCACCCGCGCGCGGCCCCGGGTTAAGTTCATTCATACCCCGGCGCGGCGCCGCGCCGGCCAGAGGAGACGCGACGAGACGAGACGAGGGCGCGGGGGCCACCGGAGAACACGGGGCGACCCGGGCCGTGCCCCTCGGCGGACCCTCTCCGGGCCGTGTCGCGGTCGCCCCCGCCGCCCCCGCCGGCGCCGCATGAGAAATGGGCGCGGCGCCGCCCGCCGCCCGCCGGGGTTCCCGGAACAGCGCCGTGACCGCCCGATCGACATCCCGGCAGTTCCGGAAACTGGTGACGCCGCCGCCCTCGCGCCCCCGCCCCCGCCCCGCCATCGCCCGCGTGGACGCCCGCCGCCGGGGCGCCGCCCGTGTACCGGTGGTCGATAGCCCCCGATGGGAGACGCGCCCGGGACAGTCGCGGGAGGTGCTAGAGGGCGCCCCACGGTCGGGATTTGGCCACTGTGGTGCGATGGGGTGCATTGAATGTGTGGAAAATGATTTACGGATTTGGCCTTTGTGCCGCGATCGGATGAGATGAATAAGCGAAATAAGGTTTATAGATTTGGCCACTGGGCTTCGATCGGATGAGCTGAATAAACAGAATAAGGGTTTCGGATTTGGTCACTGTTATAAAAAGTGAAGAGATGAATATGTGGAACAAAGTTTACAGATTTGGACTTTGTGCACAGCTGTGATACGATCGGATGCGTTTAAAATGTGGAATAAAGGTTACGGATTTGGTCGTAGATGTCAATACTAGGTGGATGTCAGAGAAGTACGTTAAGAAATGGACCAAGAACAGCGCACGATCTTTCCTCCTTCGTTGTTTTATCATCTCCCCTTACACTTACATGCACTACATTTACTATACATGTAATGGGAGCTTCCAGCTTGTCTCGTCTGGAAAGATGCCGCGCTAGGAGGGATACATAGAATGGAGAAACCCTCACCACCTGAAGGTTGGCTCCTGATCTCAGTTCCTGCGGGAGGAATGCCCGGCATCTTCCGATATAACAGGGTAATCTTAGGTACTGTATAACCTCATAGGCTTAAGGAATAAGGGTCAGAATAAAGATTCAAATTAAGAAATTCATGATCATTCACCCTTCATGATTACTTATCAATCTCCAATGGGAGGAAGGCAAACACATCTGTCATTCCTCGCCACCGTAAAGGATTTCACATATCCTAGTCACATAAATTTGCTAATGTGCACTTCATTCGGCTAATGTCGGAACACTGCTTGGATGCTTTTAATACTTCTGTCTTTAACCACCCTATTTGTATAATGTGAAATATTCACAATTCGCGAATTAGCCACATCAAACATTAGCCGTTTATACTTTTAATACGACACATTTAGGATAACTGTCGGATCTATCACAATCTTAATACCTTAAATTAACTGGTTAGAATTGATTTACCTATGACAATTGACAATATTGATGCTTTTTTCATATGATTTACGTATTACGTAGTGCTTAAATGCATTAAGTAGTAATGGTAGAATGAGAGGTAGTGAATTAGTAAAAGTACTAGAAAATTTTTCACGAATCCGTTTCACTCACCTATAATTCTAAATAGAATAAATATGATTTGAATCTCATGTTGCGTTGGTTATCCAGAGAGATAAGTGCCTTGGATTTCAATAATGTCAATGTGCCAGAACGTAGTAAGAGTGTGGAAAGATTGTTTCTGCATCCAGGTTTACAGTCTACTAAAGCGAAGAAACTTTTTCGAAGGCTATTTATTTTACATGACGCCCAGTAACAAGATGATAAGTAAAATGGTTTGAAATTTAATGAGCGAGTTATCTGGGATACGGACTAGTAAAAATTGTTTCTGGGATATGTGTGAAGTGGATGTTTAGCTAAAAGCCAAATTATAAAATTGAAAATATATGGCTGAAAATGTTTGATTTAATATTTTCAAATTTAATTATTGTTTTATTTTTTAAATTTAAACATTTCATTTCTTCCTCGTGAGAAGATTGAAGGAAGGTCAACAAGCAGCGCGCAGATGTTTGCGACTTCTTTAGCTTCTCTTTGCGAACATCTGATGCCGGAATTATCCCAAGCTTGCTCAACCGTGATCGTTCTTTCACAACACACTCTGGCAGTCCTCTTGTTAAAGTTACAGAATTGTGAAAGCCGAAGAAACTTAACAAGGAACAAGACGTAACAATCCTCAGCGGCAAAATTTAAGGAATGTATATTTAATACAAACAGAAGGGATGAAGTTCATTTCAATATAAAACCGGAAATGCTAAATTACAGAATTATCAAACTAGTTAGATGATCTCGTATTACAACATGTTTAAAATGATCTCAATCTGCCTTAGTATAAATATCCGCTCACCTGATGGACACAGTCAAGAATGTCGAAAGTCGACTACACCATATACTTGTGTCCCTCGGAGTTTTATGAAAGTGTAAAACTTGTATAGTTGCCACGAATTCCTAAAAATATTTTTGAGCTGACTGATTATTTATTTAGTCAAAAACTGTATGTGAAGTATGGGGAGAAAATCATCTGCGCGCACTTTCTTGAGTTTCAGAATCCCTTACCAATATTTTAACTATTAATAGTTGAAAGATGAAAATAATAATAATAATAATAATAATAATAATAATAATAATAATAATAATAAATTTAAAAAAGCGAGAGATTAACATTTCAAAAACTAGATATTTTCGTTGCCGAATTATAGAAAACTTATTTTTAACGGTAAACGAACGACAGATTTGATTTTTGTGTATTGTAACAAAATAGAAACTCACCTAAGCTCTACTACCACTACAAGCAAAGGAAAGTTCAACAAAACGTGCGCATAGTGAAGCTACATTTACGTCCAGAAGCAAATCATCTCAGCATTTGCTCAGGAATGATTGGATCAGGGAAACTGGACAAAAACCCGATCGAGATGGGGTCATTGACCCGGAAGTACATTATTTGTTACAGGCATATTGAGTCTTTTTTAAAATTATACAATGCAAATGTAAACTAATTCATTATACTATATCTTGTTTTTGTTAAAGTAAACATTATTTTTCTTTTTGACGATCAGTATAGTCTCTAATTGTATAGAAACAGTTTTGCAGCAGAAAAGATTTACTTTTAACTTAAATTGGTATACCAATTTTAATTGTTTAATTTCATCTGGCAATGTGTTGTAAAGTGACGTACATGTATTGTATGTGGATTTCTTGTAGTGAGCGGTTGATACTGACACTTGATGAACATAATTTCTACGTCGAGTGTTGTAACTATAAATATCAGTATTACATGAAAATAAGTTCCCACCGTTAAGTAAGTCAATTTTGACTAATACTACAGACTCGTAAATAAGTAGACAAGGCAATGGTAAGATTCCAAGCTCAATGAAAAGAGGATTGCACGGATCACGTGAATGGGATTTTTTCATTATTCTGATAATCTTCTTTTGCAATCTAAATGTCTCGGCATTAAAGAATGAGCTTCCCCAGAATATTATGCCATATCTCACTGTTATCGGGTTGGATGTCGTTTCTAATATAAGCGACGCATTTGCAAAACATTACCATCTGCTAAACCATGCAAGTATTGAACGCACGCGATTTCTTTGTTTGTGAACATTACATGAAATTGAAAATCTTGGAAAACAATCCTTGGGAAAATCCCCTTGATTTTAATTTTTACTCTTTAATTACGCAATTTTAGGCTTATATTGTAATGAGCTTCCTTTCTTCTCTCAAATGTGAAATATTCTTAATGTTTATCCGTTGAATTTTATTACACACTGTATGAATATTCATCCCATGTGGAATATATTGTGAAATAAATTTTGACTCGAGATGGCACCAAAACTCACTGCGGAAACGTTAATAATAACAATTAGTGAAGTAACACATAACTCATGTGTATACTGCAGAAATATTGCATCTCAACCATTGTCACAGAAAAGAAGTGACCCATCGTGTGCTGTAGTAAAATTGAAATATCGATTTATTGATGCCGCCAACGCTTCTTTTGTTTCCGAATGAAGTAATCGAATAATCGCTTTGTGCGCTAGTGTTTTCTTGAAAATCAATCACTCAGTTTGAGTATGCATGTTCGTTTGAAAACCTGGGATTGGATGAATATCAAAATAGGTTCTTCACGAACTCAACATTTACTGACTGATGTCAATCACTTGACCATATTAAATTACTCCATGCATTAATATTAGACAGTGAAGGATTAACGATGAGACTTTAAGGGGAATGGAATAAGTAGAGGGGATTTTCAAATAGAAACATGAAGGGAAATAGAGATTTTTTAATATCATTCATTAATAGATATAACATTACGAAAACGCGGTTTTTGGTTGTTGATTTCATAATTCATTAAATCTTTCATAATTCATTAAATCTTCATAATGATTCAGAATACCTAGATAATCATTTTTTCTCATAAATTTATCTAAAGTAATATAATGGCTAAATCGTTGTTTCTTGCCGTATAACATCGGCACATCAGATATGACCACTCTATCCATAAGGTTAGAAAGGTTCCCAAACATCAGAGTATCTCTCAGTGCGGGATTAGTACGCAATAACGTCTGGCACACGCATTTACATACGACACAGCTCCGCATAATTGCGCCAACCATTCTCGTTGGTTCCCTTTTATATCATATCGTCGACAGGCAACTTCAACATTGCGTGGAAGACGAACACTAGGCAACTGCAGGTGTAGGCGGATCCAGAGAGAACGCGGCAGACGGTGGTGGAGAGAGTGGCAGCAAGAGCGACGGAACATGGAGCAGCAGTGCAGAGAGCGGCGGTGGTGAGAGCGTGGCGGAAAGAGTGGAAGGAACAGGGGGGAGCGGGCGGAAAGAGTGGAAGTGAACAGATCGGAAGCAAAGAGAACGAACGCGGAGAGAGCGGAGGCGAGAGAGCGGAGGCTGAGAGAGCGGAAGCGAGAGAGCGGAGGCTGAGAGAGCGGAGGCTGAGAGAGCGGAGGCTGAGAGAGCGGAGGCTGAGAGAGCGGAGGCTGAGAGAGCGGAGGCTGAGAGAGCGGAGGCTGAGAGCGGAGGCTAGAGAGCGGAGGCTGAGAGAGCGGAGGATGAAGAGCGGAGGCTGAAAAGCGGAGGCGGAGAGATCGGAGGCAGAGAGATCGGAGGCAGAGAGATCGGAGGCAGAGAGATCGGAGGTGGAGCAAGCAGAAGCGGGGAGATCGGAGGCGGAGAGAGCAGAGGCTGAGAGAGCGGAGGCTGAGAAAGCGGATGCGGAGAGAGCTGAAGTGGAGGGAAGTAGAGACGGAGAGAGCGGTGGCGGAGAGAGCGGAGGCGGAGAGATCGGAGACGTAGAAAGGGGAAGCGGAGAGTCGAGGCGAAGAGAGCGGAGCCAACGAAGCAAGCGGGGTTGAGGACTGCGGTAGGGGTAGAAAGCAGCAGCGGAGAGGCAGCGTGGTCGGTGGAAGGGTCCATGCTGCGGGGTTGAATGTTTGGGAGGGGGCAGCGACATCGAGGCGATGAAGGCAGGCGATAGCGCCGTCAGCCCGCCCCTGAGGCAGCCCCAGGGAGGCATTTGCGGTTGCAAGCCGCCGGCGGAGCGGCCCTTCAGAAGCCCTATTGACGTTTACGAGACGCCTCGCGTAGGACGTTTGCGCGTTGACTTCGATGCGGCGCGAGGCTGGAGTACTGCACGATGCGAATAGGAGACTTTACTCCTAGTTACAAAGGAAGCTACTTGCACTTGATTTTTTAAAATATTTTGTTATTAACTTAACTCAAAGATTAATTTTGGCATTTCAAAATTTTATTACTTCAACTAATGAAATCGACAGCTATGAAAAACACTTCTACAACGGCAAGGTAATGTTTACTTCTGCGGATGCTTTCATACACACTTATTTATATAACAGGTAATTTTGTTCAGTATGTTTGGTTCAATATGACATTTTCTGTCTTTTGTAGCGGTTCAAATGGCCGTAAGTGAAGATGAACGAAGTAGAAAAGCAATATAGCCAATTGTCACGAATGAAATTTATGACTCCATATCTCACTCAACACAGCTTTTTTGTAGACTAAAGGAAGTCTCTGACCATCTACTTTTAATTTTGTTTGTTTGTTTTATTATAATCATAAATAATTTTATATCCTTGTCAAATATTGATCTCTTTCTAACAGGTGGTTGCGTTATGAGGGAAGGTACGTTATGTACTTGTATGAATGAGAACTAATGGAGATAAGAATATATGATTGCGCGCAAACCAACGATATTAGCTGGCATATGATGAGGGAAGCCACAGATCATGGCAATAAACTGATGAACTCTATTTTGTGGAGCGCCACAAACACATTGACATTCAAAACACCAATCTGTTACCAGTCCGGGATCGACACATCAAGGAACCGGAATAGCAACCTCATCGGAAACTCTCTAACTCAGTAAAACAGGACAGACAGGAGTTCTCGTAACATCGCATTCTGTTTTTAGTTCTCTAACGTCAGAAAAAAGAGACATTGTATAAATAATGAAGTACCGTTATTACACCTGAGTGTGCCTGTCTTACTTATTCTTAAACATTGTTTGATTTATGAAAGCTTCATGAACTCTATCTTTAAAATGTTATTGATGGAATCTTCCAATACTGAATTGCGATTTTCGGTTCAAACATCTTGAGGCAAAGAAACTTTTAAACTAAGAAACAATTCTACGCGCAAGTGGGCAAAATATGAGAAATGTATCATGAAAAAGAAAATAAACACCTTCAAAATCAGAATACAAAATTCAAATTTTTCTTAACAGAGATGCACACGCGTCTCTTTCTGTAACCTCAGTGCACGCACCTGCTCTCACATACCCTTCTGTTGGCATTTCATTTAAATGAATTTCCTCTTATAATTTCAATCAATGGAGTGCATCTGAAAACAGAAGGATATTATTTTCAATAATTAGATATATTTTTAAATAATTGATAACTGTATGTAGTGGTTTGTATGCAAATTAACAAAACTGAAAAAATGCAATGGGCTGAAATATTATTTTCATTGTATTTGGTATTTTTACATATCGAAATTTCCTTCATTGCAGTTTACAAACTGTTAGTGAATGTCCAAACAAATAACTTTTTGCATATTTGGCACTAATATTTTGAAACCCCCAACGTTTTGGAATGTCTCACCTCAACAATACTCACTTCTAAAAGAATGGACACATCTGTGGAAGGAGAAGGAACTGGAAGCAGTGGTCATGGGCGGCTAAACTTCAATCACAATATTAGAGTAAAGGCTTCCCGGGTCTCTCAGACCACCTGCGCGCACTGCCGGATTAATAGCGTTCACTCAAAATTATCTCGAAACAGGTGTTGATTTAACCCCTCAGGTTTGACTTTCGTCCACCACCGTCAGTTGCTGTAGCGTGACGTAATTTTACCAGAGTTACTATACCGTTTTCATCTAAATTAAAATTATATATTTTCTTAACTGTTAAAGGAAAATGAAAAAATTAGGATATCTAGAGGAAAATATGATATTTTATTTAGTTTATTGAATATGATAACACCTAATATGCACTTAACCTAAAAAATAAACAATCAATATCTTTCTGAGAGCGATGCATTTCAAACAAATAATAATACAAAAAGGTGGGTTTCCATGGTACATTTTGCAGGAATATGTTTCTTTTTGTTATTGTTGTTATAGCACACTATTCACTTCCTTAGAGAAACCTTTGGTTTTAAGACCTGAATTTGGGTTTGGATTATTTATTTTGTCAATCCCGGGGTTAAAAATTATTGACAGGGAACTAACAGACAAAGTTTGGATGCGTCTGTATTTTCATCCCTACTGCTCATTTCCACCGCCTCCACAATCGCCACGCGCCTCCTCCACCTTCACAATCGCCAACCTCAGCGCCGCTGCTGTCATGGCTCACTTGTGAGTCGTCGACGAGATGTTCCCTCGGGGACACGAGGAGAAACACCACGCATACCCCACACAAACACACACTCACACTCGACTGAGGCGACCCGTCGGTGCATCGGAGGTGAAATGGAGCTTGCCGGGACAAAGGAATGAGAGACACAGAGAGAGAGAGAGACAAGAGACAGACAGAGAGAGACAAGCTACAGACAGGGTGAGACAAGAGACAGACAGAGAGAGAGACAAGAGACAGAAAGAGAGAGACAAGAGACAGAGAGAGAGAGACAAGAGACAGACAGAGAGAAAGACAGAGAGAGACAGAGACAGAGAGAGACAAGCGACAGACAGAGAGAGACAAGCGACAGACAGAGAGAGAAGACAGGGAGAGACAAGAGACAGAAAGAGAGAGACAAGAGACAAGAGACAGAGAGAGAGAGAGAGAGAGAGAGAGGAAATAAAGGAAGAGGATTGATTATGTGAAACGAAAGAATGAACCTACGTGACCTCTTGTAGTAACATTAACGTGGGAATATATCGCGCAAAGAGTGCAGGTAACATTGCGCATTTCTCCACCAGTGAAGTCCGTTATGTCCAAGAATCACAGGACGAGTGAGATCTCTGAAGGGGGAATTTTTAATGCTGGCAGAAAGTTCTCGATTATACTTTGATTTTAACAGTATTCGATTTCGCAGAAAGTATTGAACTTTAAACTTCAGTTTTGAAGTAGTGATTTTACACTGAAGTGGATATATCTCATCCCATCGGTATACGATATCGTCAGGAATTCTTTTTAGACATACGTATTCTACCAATCACGGTCATTACCAGATGCGACGTTGGCCGAGCAAAATAATCCAAATAAATTTTGAATGTTTGTATTTATAAATTTGAAATATATTATATAAATTAGATAATTGGTCAATAAGTACACTATTTAAATGGCATTAGAATATAAAGACTAGAAGTAGCCAGAAAAAACGATATAACAAATAAATTACTAATTTTAGCGCATCGAATTGAGCGCTAACCACTGCTCTTGTTGACTCCACCAGCCAAAGTGATCCGTATCCGTTCTACAGTGATTACAATCCCAACTCATCGCTTGCTACGGAGAATCTCGAGGCAGTTTGGCGATTTGCAGTCACGCCTGGGAGACACGTCATTAAAACTCCCTACACCGGCACCACTGTATGAACTTAAATTGTGTGAAACGAAGCGATGTTTTGGGATTGGTTGCATCTTGACTACAGTACACGTTTACTGAGTTTTTATTTTTATAAATATTGTTCATTAGGCATACATTATAGGGGTAGCTGAAGCTATGATTTGACCCATAAACAATTTGGTATCATCAAATTTGAAGAGACACTTTTGGCCGCGTAGAAAGGCCGACTTTGCCCTCCATGATTATATTCACAGCTAAATTCATCAAAGAAACAAAGTTTACATCAGACACTTTACAGGGAGATATTGATTGCTTAGCAACTATTATTTCATACTATGATATGCCATGATGCTGGTGCTGTTTTAAGTACATAATAATTTTTCAATAAAAGTAATACACATTTTTAATGCATCTTTGCCTCTTAAATAATACCGACCATTTGGCTCATTTGCTAAAATCAGCATATTCGAAAACTTGGATTCAGTATTTTGACAGGTAATACTGATTTCACAATGACGGATACTTTTTATTTTTCTGATTGAGAAACACTTCATAGGACATCAATAAAATACAAAATAAACGCACCATCAAATCGCTCAAAAATGTACACACCATGATAAATTTTATATTAAATTTAAATAAACTATAAAACCTTTTTGTAGTTAGAAGTTTTAGACTACGTTTGAGGTAATTTAATTTCCGCTCAGTGGCATTATTTCGTGTTTCTTTAGGAGTTTTCATCATTTATTCCTTCCTATTTTGCTACACTATGTAGACACTCTCCTACTCTTCAATTTATGGCTAGTTTTACAGCAGTCAATAAATGCCCAATCAGCTTGTGCAGGATATTTACGATCAATTGAAATGAGAGTATTCACAAAATAAGTTTAGAAGGAAATATATTATCGTACGTGACTCAAAGATCACAGTATTACAGTTTACATAACTGTAATATAAATAAATAATATATTGTTTATGTGTGCATATTTTCTTTAACTCCAAACTCACCACTCCTTCTCCTTTAAACTTAGTTCAATTATGGATATACGTTAGTAACGAGCATTTTTGGCAATATTTGATAGCCAGAAGTTTTCGCTCACGTCCAACAAAACCTCCTAGAATTTACCTTAGCAAGAAAGACACAGATTTGATTTGATAGTTTTGCAGACGAAATAACTGAACCCAGCCCACCTAATATGAGAGTTAAAAACAGTATGCAAGTAATACGAGAATTCATTGTTTCTAAAATAACTAATATTACTCGATTATTAAAATGTTTCAGGACTCAATATTTCTTATTTAGCTTGAATGACATGCCCATATTAGGAAAAAATTTAAATAAATTAGGGATGCACGTGGTCCTATGCAAACTAGGCGAACATTTATCCACAGCTTTGGAACACACTGTCATCCTCGAATGATAGTGGAAACACCCTTATGTGAAGGCAGTGAGTAAAAATTTCAAAAGATATTCATAAGGTGCTTCCGAAAGTTGAGAAATTTTGTGAAGTAAGAGTTAAATTCATCAAAATTTAGCGTTTGTAAGAAAGTCATTTTTAATAAGAACTGACCATTTTGGTAAAAAATAGACGTAATACACCATAGGACCAGTAGGATTGTGTTCTCACGTTAAGAACTAATTCAAGAACTCGAAACACATTTACTTACATGTTTAATGAATAAATTATGGATTAAATATGCCATTAAAATTATTTTTAGTTCGTGAATAAATGAAGTGTGTTTGAAATACAATCCTTTGGACTGAATTTTATAGCAACACTACCGTGAACTACGAATAATTCTCCAAATATTAGACAAAGCCTGTTCTATTATAAGAGAAATGACGCAACAGATGAAAAAACTAAATATTCCGGAAATGTGCATTAATCAACCTCAAAAGAAACCTTAAGTAACTAAAATGAGATGAGAGTCCGAGCACGAGGAGTGAAGGACAGAGGATCACGGAACCTTCACCGGCTGAAACGCAACTTAATGGATTCTCAAGAAAACGTACTAGGACGTAGGACGGCAAAGAAGCACGCGAAAAAGATTAATAATACCGGAAGCACGAGAGAGCAGAAAATGCAGATACAGACACGCGAAATCTGAAAGCAGACGGACGAAGGGCGCGAAAAATAGAATTATCTTACTTCCGGACAAACAGAAATTTTGGAGGAAACTAGTTGAAAAGTTTAACGGTTCCTATAACAGGCAGTTATTATGAGATATACTTGAAACATGAATTTAGAGAACTTACTATTTTTGGCATTCAAAACCGATTGTTTAACTGTACCATTTATTTTATGATTGCAGGAATAACTGGAGAAGTAGGCGCATTATTTTATTACACCTTAATGTCTTGCATTATAGAGATATATTTTTCATTTATGGAATCTTTTATAACACTATCTTTTGTTACCTTTTACATTTTCATATGCTTTACATATTAGAATTTTCGCATCATAACAATAATAATAATAATAATAATAATAATAATAATAATAAATAATAATATTATTGTTATTCGTAATAGTATTATCATTTTTATTGTGCGATTGAACTGACAAAAGTAAAACTATAGTTTTCACAAAGTTACAAAAGTACCTATATTTTTCCTGAAGAGCTGTTTTATGTATTAATTTTTGTATAAGATTTCACTTATTTAAAAAATAATTATGATATGGAAATCAATCAAAAGATAAGTTTCTTTTCCATGTTTTCAAAACAGTTTGCATGTCTAAATATTTATACACAAACTTCTGTTGGCAATGGTAAGAAATGTTACTCCTAAAACGATTAATGTATTAATGAATTGCCTCAATGAAGATCGTTTTATTAAGATATAAATCAAATCTATTATTGTAAATTATTAATGTCTGTATAAAAACGCATGCCGGGGTCATTTTTCTATTTCTGCCTCGCAACATCTGCATTAATCTGCTACTTACAAGCGTTCGGAAAAACTTCTTTTTTAAATGAAGGTTTTTAATTAAGTTTGCGTTCGAAGTACACTTTAATTCAATAAAGTTATAATATTAAAAAGAAGCGAATATGAAAATGTATTAGAAATAGATATACAGTTACTTTTTCTTATATTCTCTGGCACATATTTTCATACAATCATAGAGTGAGAATAATGAATTACTATGATGGCTCTATTTTCTTTAGACGCAGTATTAACCCTACTCCTTGAGACACTTAATTTGTAGCATTATGAGACCGTCTCATACTACAACCAGACTGTTTTAATGACTGAGTTCCTGATTATTTAACGAAACAATTTACACTTCTCACATGGCCAGAAACTGAATCATTCGTACTTTTTCGTCGGGAGCGGTAGCTCAGTGCATCAACTGTTGTCACTGCAGCGCCTCTGACCAGGAGATCCTAGGTTCCCAGTCGTTGTCTGGAGGAGAATTGAGCGGCCGGCTGCTCTAATCGGTAGTTTTCCGTGGTTTCTCCGATCAACACCAGGCGAAAGCCGGAGCAGTACCTAACAAACGGGCCACGGACCGCGCGCGATCTATCCTTCCTCTTCCTTGTCCTATCCTCACCCCTTACACACACACACACACACCTATACTAACACGCACCACACTACCACACATGCCGGGAGACAGATCGGGAACTTAGAACTTGTCGCGGCTGGGGCGGTGCACCGCTGGTGGGAGATACCTGTATAGGGAGAACCCCGTTAGCCGATGGTAGGTCGGCGCCGGATCTCGCCATACAACCGCAACCTCTGAGCAAAAACGCGCACTACATTTACGAGAATAATTCCCAGAGTAGTTGACGTGCCCGGAATCACTAACACTCAATCTTACTTTTCCATCAATTTCTGCGTGTACTCGAAATTAGTAATATAGATTGGCACGCGCCATGTGAGGGCAAGAATCCAAAGAGCTAGAGCTCCGGCGCCGAGCGCGCATCAGCGCAGCGGGAGGGGCGGGGCGGGCGGGGCGGGCGGGAGGGGGGGGCGGGCGGGCGGGCGGGGCGGGGCGGGGCAGAGCGCCGGAAGCCGCCTGACGGCCAGATTAATGAGTTCTGGGCAACGTAGTGGTCTTCTCAGAGTGGTGAGTCGGCATCGGAGGGCTACGGCGGTGGTTGTGGTGGCGGGAGTGGAGGTGATGACGGTAGAGGAAATGTGGTCGAAGTGGTGATAGTGGTGGTAGACGCGTAGATGGTAGCGGCGACTATAATTGGTGGGGTTTTGTAGGTCAGTGGTATTTGCAGAATATATAAAACAATCAAACCATTCTTGTATTTTAAAATAGACTTTTTTATAATCATCAATACATTAGAAATCACAGCGATTAACAACACACTGTATCCGTATCGTCTGGTAGACTAATATCAAGCTGGCATAACAATTATATCGTTCTCTTTACTCCTAAAATATTTAGAATATGAAATACAAAGTGCTTTTTTATTAAACCTGGAATACACAAGCAAAAACAACTTACGTAAATACACAGGTGGGATGCCAGAGCACCCTAATTAAAAAAGTGATAATATGAATAATTAGTCTTTGAAATAAGAACAGGAAATAAATTTACATAAGTTTATTAGCTTACTTTTTGTTTTTATATCCTTTCTTCTTGGATATAAACCGCATCTAACTTGTTTTCTCAAGTGTAGATGTGTAGTGATTTCATGCGATATTTCAATTCCAAATTTCGCTCTTGCTAATACCCAAATGGGGTGCTACAGTACCCCAAACAATCAAAAACACAAAGTGGTACAACGACATGTATAATACGGGCACAGGGGCAATGGTAATCTACTTAAATGAAAATTACGGAGCGACACAGCAAAAGCACAATCCCAGCGCAATTAGTGTCAATTGAAAGTACTTCTGTGTTGCCTTCGGAACCCTCTGTGTACTCTAGGGTTAAGAAGATAATTGGTTGGGTCTTGGTGGTAGTTGTGGTTGTGTTCGGGTCAGGTGGGGGTAGGGAGGTAAAGATAGAGGGTGCGGTGGTTGTGGTAGTGGTAGTGGTGAAGTTACAGAGGGAGGCTGACAAGTCAGTACGAGAGTTCGAAGCAGGAGTTTGTGGGGTGGGGGATGTGATGTTGTAGTTCAGTTGTAAAGTAGTGCATGTGAGTGTTTGTGTGTGTGGAATCTGGAAAGGAAGAGGAATACAAGATCACATGCTGTCCGGGCCTGTTTTTTAAGGTGCTGTTCGCGCATTCACCTGGAATTATTCGGAGAATTCATGGAAAATTACCAATATGAGCAGCAGGCCAAAACGTCCAACTTACTGTATTCTCCTCCCAACCGCCTTATTCGTCTACCAATGTAACTAGTTTTGAAAATCCTCCCTCGTAGGAACTCGAACCCTAGGACCTCCAGCTCAGTCGCTGCATACAGACTGGGAATGCTGGTCTCAACTCACTCAGCTGGTACGTTTTAATGTCTAAGAGATACATTATTCATAACCACTTCGTTTTATGATATATTACCGAAAGGCAAACTGTAATGAACGTTGAGAAAAATAGAAAAAAAAAAAAAACAAAGTTTGCATCTGAGCCCACAACTTCTGAAAGAAATGTCGCGAGGCCGGGCTTAAGAAAATGTCACTTTAGATTTGTGCATTCGAATGTAACAGGAACAAAAACGGAATAGATACTTTTTTCATGTAATTTTTTCCAAGTTTCAAAACTCAGTAGTTATTCAAGCATTAGCGTGACATAAACGCGAAGTCAACAGCGGCGACCCAGTTCTCTTTCACGAGCACACGATCTGCGACATTTGGAAATTGTCACAGGTTTTATCCATAGTGGACTGGATCCTCTGGTTTTATCCATAGTGGACCATGGATTGATTGATTTGTGGTTTCGGGAGCGTCAACGGCTCAGATCACTAGTCCCGTAACTGTAGGGTATGTTTTTTTTTCGGGGAGCTGATCTTATGCTGGATGGCCACATTCGTCGCCAATCTACCCGTCAGCATGTGTGGTTATCAACAATTTGATATCTGCCAGCAGCGGGACACCGCTCCAATCGTGACTAGCTCTAAGCTTCCTACTGTTGTCCGGGAATGTGTAGTGCACGTACGTGTAACTGTGTGTATGTAACGGGTGAAGATAGGACAGGGTAGAAGAAGGAAAGATCGCGCGCGGTCCATGGCCCGATAGTTAGGGTACTGCTCCAGAATTCCCCTGGTGTTGATCAAAGAACTGAAACCCACCTATCAGAACAGCCAACCGCTAGAATTCTCCAAACAGTGGCTGAATTCAATCTAAGCTACGTTGATAGGGTCACAATAAAATATGATTAAAAAATATAAGTGTGTATGACATTTTTGAACTGAGCTTAATGCATTCGTAAGAAGTAGAACGTACCTCGCGCTATCCCGATTGTGACCAACCCCTCCCTTGTGAATAAAGATCCACTTTAACCCCTAATATAAAAATAAATATTATGGTTTGTGAAACTTCAATCAAGTTGAAAATACATGCTTACTGAAGTGCACCTAAGTATGGCTCTCCGTTGGAAACGCAAGCCACCGCCTACGCGATCCGCGCGTTTGAGAGGCCGTCCGCCGGCGCACGAGAGGCCGAGCCACACACGCCACCCACACCCGCCATTCAGCCGGCCACTCGGCGACGCGATGAACGAATCCGCGCGGTGGCGATCGGATCTGCCAACGAACGAACGCGTCCTCCACAGGCCGGGAGAGAAACCCAGGATGCCCTCCGCCCCGCCTCGCCCCGCCCTGCCACGCCGCGCCCGCCCTGCTCGCCCGTCCGCCCTGTCCCGCTCGTCCCTGCCCGCTCCGCCGCCCTGCCTCTCCGCCCTGTCTCCGCCCTGTCTCGCCCTGTCTCCGCCCCGCCCGCTCCGCCCGTCTCCGCCCTGTCTCCCGCCCTGTCCTCCGCCCTGTCCTCCCCGTCTCCCGCCCTGTCCTCCTGCCCTGTCTCCGCCCTGTCTCCGCCCTGTCCCCGCCCGTCTCCGCCCTGTCTCCCGCCCTGTCTCCGCCCTCCTCCGCCCTGTCCTCCGCCCTGTCCTCCGCCCTGTCCTCCGCCCTGTCTCTCGCCCTGTCTCCCGCCCTGTCTCCGCCCGTCTCCCCTGCCCGTCTCCGCCCTGTCTCCGCCCTGTCCCTGCCCTGTCTCCGCCCTGTCTCCTGCCCTGTCTCCGCCCTGCCTCCGCCCTCTCCTGCCCTGTCTCCTGCCCTGTCCTCCTGCCCTGTCTCCGCCCTGTCCTCCTGCCCTGTCTCCCGCCCTGTCTCCTGCCCTGTCTCCGCCCTGTCTCCGCCCTCTGCCCGTCTCCCTGTCCTCTCCGCCCTGTCTCCGCCCTGTCTCCCGCCCTGTCCTCCCGCCCTGCCCCGCCCTGTCTCCTGCCCTGCCCTCCGCCCGTCCTCCCGCCCCGTCTCTCCGCCCTGTCCTCCGCCCTGTCCTCCGCCCTGTCTCCCGCCCTGTCTCCGCCCGTCCTCCGCCCGTCCTCCGCCCTGTCCTCCGCCCTGCTCTCCGCCCGTCTCCCGCCCTGTCCTCCGCGCCCCTGTCTCCGCCCTGTCCTCCCGCCCTGTCTCCCTGCCCTGTCTCCTGCCCTGTCTCCGCCCTGTCTCTCCGCCCTGTCTCCTGCCCGTCTCCGCCCTGTCTCCCGCTCCTGCCCCTGTCTCCGCCCTGTCCTCCGCCCTGTCCTCCGCCCTGTCTCCCTGCCGCCCTGTCCTCCGCCCTGTCCTCCGCCCCTGTCCTCCGCTCCGCCCAGCCCCGCCCTGCCCCCGATTCGCCCCTGCTCCGCCCCGCCCGTCCTCCCGTCCCAGCCCTGTCTCCGCCCCGGGCCACCTATCCCATCCGGTCCCTTCCGCTCCTATCCTTCGACCTCGCCCCGCCCCATCAGGTACTGCGAGACGGAAAGGGGAGCGGAGGAAATAGAGAGGGGTAAGTGGAGGGGGAGGGGCGTGCGAGGCGTGCACGCGAGGGCGTGCGCAGCCGGCACTTGTTGCGTGACGGGCGCGCCCCGCCCCGCGCCCCGCCCCAAACCCCGCCCAACCCCTCCTCGCTCCGCGCCAACGGCCTTCGCCCTGTAGCACGTCCGTGGCACGAGCCGGCGCCCGCGGCAGGTGCGAGCGGCCGCTGGGGTGGATTTGCACGCGTACATTTTGATGAGCCTCCCAGCAGCCTTCTTTCCCTCTTTTTGCTGGACTCCTACATCGCACTGTGGCACAAAGACTACTGCGAGTAGTAGAGTGCAGTAACTTCTCACACTTATAGCTGGGCTCGTCGGTTTTGATGCACCTTAGTTTAATCTCTCAACTACATTCAAATAATAACGTAGTGGAAAGTGACAACAGCGTATCACTGCAACGGGAAATCAATTGTTTTTTCGAGAACTTTCTGCATCCTGTTATAAACAGGTCTTTCAGATCCGGAGGAGCAAAGCATACTGTAAGTGCAGCCAAATCCGTGTTTATTCGTGTGGTGGAATCTACGTTTTCGATAATTTCATTCAGTGGTGACACGTTTCATTATATCTTGCTAAAACGCTAATTAGGTTTTGTAACATAAAATGTTAATATGACGAGTAGAAAGTTTTGAAAATATTTTTTAGGTTAATTAATTATTACTTCAAATTTGTTTTCGTGTTAATGAATATTTACTTCAAACAAAACCGAGAGAGCCCATAGCGAATTGTTTAGCGATTCAGTTTATCTTTATATACTCGCGACAAAATTATGACCTTTATAGATGTCAAGAATTATAGATGATTTTGCAGATTTCATTAAAATCAGGCAATATTCACTTTAAGCTTTATTCAATGTCCAACGTTTAACCCGTTGAAACTATTGAAAACCTTCAAACACGTCCTGTATCGCATTTCGTAACATTCATTATTTTAATTATATCGAAAACAGATTTATAAACATTGTTATACTGCAAACAAAAGATTTCCTACTAATACAATTGAGCAATTTATATCATGCTGTGATACAGATTTGTAATACGCAAATCATAACTTGTACCTATTTTTCAGCTCTCCACGTGCAAAATATTATAAAAATAAATTAGTACGAAACGCTAATTGTACATCAAAATAAAATTACATAAACCATAACATAATCCACAAACTGATGTAAAACGACCGGCTAATGATGTTCAGAGTTCTTCCAAGTGCAAATGAAGCGAGTGGGGTGCTACCGTTAACATTGAAAAAGAGAACGCCCCACCCTATGAAGCTTAAGTTGTAGACTTGGACTCTTTCCCAGTAAGTACACCAATAAGAACCCAGTAAGAACAACAATATCAGTCCGCCGCATTTATTTAGAAGAGCGACGGTAAACGCATAGCGCTCCTCAGTCAGGTGAACCGATAACAAACAGCGGTGTACCTCAGGGGCCTCATGTCAGCTCCATTCATCTCAGATTTGCTAAGGTGCAAAATTCACCATATTGGTACTCGAAGGAAGAACGCGACCTCCTAGTCCAACAAAACGTCACTTGGGTCTTGAACTCCATCGCAATCAGCAAATTGAACGTTAGTCCGTTGTTTTTATTTAAATCCATCCGCCGCGCGGGCACCTGCTCCCGTCCCCCCACATGATCCACCGCCCCACAGTGGGGGCCAGAAAGGGGAAAAGTTGGCAAAAAGTTTTTTAGGCGTTCTTCGGACATTTGGCAATGGAAAACAAATTTTATAATTAAATAATAACTTTTTTAATTGTTTAACCTTTAAATATTTATTTACAAGACCTCAAAGTTACAACTTTAGTCATGTGACTCTTCTTCAAAAAGTGAATTTGTTCTTGAAGCCATAAACATTGGTGTAACTGTATTCCATTTGTGAAATCAGTGGGTTGGATGCAGTTAACAGCCTCTGAAGTACGTATTTTTTCTTCTTTCAGGTTGCACTTTTTTCCGTTTTTTTCAGTGCTTTTAATAACACCATACATATCCCTCCTTGTTAATAAATAGCTATCAGTACCAGATCAAGAAGAAAAAAAATTGATATTGTAGGTAGAAAGTCTAACAAAACTACATATACATCATCATAAACAAATTACCTTAACGCGAAATGGGGCAAACACGGGCAAACTTTGATTAATGTTTTGAAAACTACATGAATTCCAGAATCAGATTCATTTAATATCATAGCATGAAAACGCTGGGAAGGGAACTATAGCTGAACCGCTCGCAAAAAAACCATCATGGCGGACGTACCTGTGTTAAAGTCTCGGAAGCTGCCCCACCCTGCGGCATCTGAGATTTCCCCTCTCGTCTTTATTACGACTGATTAGTTACACGGGCACACAAAGAAACCCAACAAAGTTGTCAGACCCAAAGACTTGACACGGAAATCCCGGAAGATTAGTCCCAGAAGTGTAAAGTATGTTTTTCCACTCAGGAGACGGCGGTGATCTTCCCCTGCCGGATAGCGAGATCCGGCGCCGACCTATCGTTGGCTAGCACGACTCTCCCACCAGCGGGGAACCGCCCCCACCGGAACAAGCTCTAAGCTCCCAACCGGTCTCCCGCAATATGTGGTTGTAATGTGCATGTTAGTGTAAGCGTATAAGGAGATAGGATAGGACAAGGAAGAAGAAAGAAAGATCGCGCGCGGTCTGCGGCCCGTTTGTTAGGATACTGCTCCAGCAATCGACTGGTGTTGATCGAAGAAAACACGGAAAACTACCAATCAGAGCAGCCGGCCGCTAGAATTCTCCTCCAGACAGCGACTGAATTCGACCTAGCTGAAAAGCTAGTGTCGAAAATCCTGCCACCGTCAGGACTCGAACCTAGGACCTCACGGTCAGAGACGCTGCAGTGACATCAGTTGATGCACTGAGTCACCGCTCCCAGTACTTGACACGTGCTTCTCTGTGTGTCGAAGTGCTAAATCCGAATCTGAACTCACAATTGCGCCACCAACCTCCAGTTTTTTTAATCATGAAAAAACTTATTGGAATTTATTATTTTATGTTTGGTGTCTCTATATGAGAAAACAATTAATTATCAAGTTCATTTACAATTTTTTGTAATCATAGGAATCTTTATTATACCTATCAATCACCTGTTTATAGGCTACACACTTAATTAACCCCTCGATCGTCATTGACCTTCTCCAAAGCGTCATTGACCTTCTCCAAAGTTTCATTGACCCAAAGGGAGTGTACACTCACCTCGTTGGGGCCCCCTGGTTCGTTATATCCAGGAGAAGTGGTGTTCCTCTCCCGCTGGAACGTGAGATCAGGTAGGAACCATCACTTCGGCTTGCGGGATTTCACTCCTCCAGGTATCTTCGAGAGTGGAGCACCGCCACATCTGGAGCAAGCGCTACGTTCCCCACTGGTCTTCCGATGTATGTGGCAGTGGACAGCATGTGAGTGTGTGTGCGGTAGAGCAGCCGACCGATGAAATGCTTTTCCAGGCAGCGCGCAGCTCAATTCGCTATATCTAAGATGCTAGTGACGAAATCCTCTACCGTCAAGACGGGAACCTTAGAAGATCCTGGTCAGAGACATTTCAATGACGGCAGTGTTGCCGTGTGCCATTTACAGCAGTCTTTTATTATGTCGGTGCCTAAGACATATGGGCATAAATAGAAATGAGAGAATCCTTTGGATCGGTAGCCGATTATGAAGATATTATATGATGGAACGGGGACCCGAAGCTCAGTGGCAACTCCGTTTTCTCTTCAGCATTGTTGGACGAAGTCAAGTTTATGAACCTTCAGTTGTCACTTGTATTATCACCTACAGTAAATCGATCATAGGCCGCTACTTTGATCAACGACCGCAAACACAAAGCTTTTTCGATCTGGCCAATCTGATAATAAAACGTCGGATACCACAGGGCCTCAATTCGGCCTCTTGGACTAACAAAACTTCAGTTAAGAACTTTATCTTTAAGAAATATATTTAAGTATGTCGCCTAGTTTATATAATTGTAATATATTTCTGACATTGAAAATAATATAATATTGCTAAAAATATATTTTAGTGACAGTCATAAAACCATTACAATTAAAAACTTTACAGCAGTCAGGAAATCGAACGTCATTCTGCTGGTTTTATTTAGATCGTTGTTTAGACCAGTAAACGCAAATAGAGAGCACATCCCGGTTGATCTGATAATACACTACGACGAACCCCAGTGGAATCAAGTCAGCTACTTAGTTGGTGTCCACCATGGTCGTCTTGGAATCTGTGACCTCCCGGTCTACGAAGCGGTCTCGCCGCTCCGTGGTCTCTGGCATCCAGCTCCCCTTTACGGCCCGCGGCGTGCACCAGGGCCGTTCCCACACGCGTGCGCCGTCGCGTGACCTCCATTCGCCGCACGCGCCACCCCCAGCCGCTAAGACATCAGGGCTTCAACGGCGTCGTTAAATCATGGGTACTAAAAATGTTCTTCTGTAGTCGCTCTAGTTTTCAGCGTGCAATTGGAGCCAAGGCAAGACTTCGCAGTCGACCGAATAACATTGGAGGTCAAAATGTAAAATATTTCGTTTTTCCTAAGTTTTTGTTCATTTTCTGGAATACATATTGGAATAAGTACCTGTCGCAGAATGCCAAAATCAATGCAGCATACGTACTGAACGCACAAACATAGGACATACTTTCACGTGAAATGTTGACGGTAACTGACTACGCTGATTCTCGCTTTTGTTTTGCATTGATGGGTTTTTAAGCATCTTTTTTGGCCAAGTATTTTGATCCACATAATGCAAGTAGGTAATGTCCCCAAAAGCCTATATACTGCAGATATCAAGCTTTGAAATGAAGTTTTTACAGTGAGAATTGACTGTGAGAGTGTTAGGCATGAGGTATGTAATGTTAATTGTAACCTAACAGATGTTTAGAAAGTTAATATATTAACTTTATTTGTATATTAAAATAGTATCTTGTGAGCATATTAAAAGTCTTGAGAGAAGTGAGTATTCTTATTGAGTGGTTTATGTTCTTTTTGTTACCATTGGGCTTTGAACGACAAAATGTTCTATGTTTTGAGTGAGAGCGAAATGGAGAATAATTAGGTTTTGTTTGTCATTCATCTCCCCGAATTTTCTGATATCATTTATGTAGAAACACTGGATACGACTTGTTGTTTTAGGTGATGAAATGAAAGATGTAATTAAATAACGTTCTCCAAAAATATTGCATCAAAAATTTAAAAAATATTCCAATGGTCAACCATGAAAATTATCTGGTTACAGTAAGAATTAAATATCTAAACATGACAGTCTCAACGCTGTTGTCCTGTCATTATTGGCTGTTAATTAACTTCTCTGCGTCTCTTTTCAAGACTTTTCATACCGTGTAGACTCTGTAAAAGCACTTTTATTTATTTAATTTTGATCAACCTCTTTTCTTAAAAAAAATTCAAAAGTATTAATGAAAAAATATTTGCCTAATCACAGCAGAAAAATTCTATTTCCTTTCACAGGTACAAATTTCTTGCATATTGGATTTTTTCCTCATCCTTTTTCCACAACTGCCATATTTTAAACTTTTTGATTATGTACTACTTTTTGATTATGTACTACATTTTTTATCATTTTGCGCCACAGCCATATTAAATGCATTCTAAAGTAATACACAGCGGGATTGAAATAATCCCCAGAATAACAAAACATCCATTTTACACACCGAAAATATGAATTCCGCTTCGGAGTGCGTTAGCTTTACGACTGACGTCAGAGAGCGGAGAAAACCTCAAGATGGGCTTCACCTCTTGGGTCAAAGGCTGTGGGTGGAGAAAGGGCGCGATGTTTGATCTGGGAAAATCCATAGAGAGCGCGCTCAAGAGCGGAGAGTGCGGCTTCACAGAATGTGTGGCAGTAAGACAAAGGGTATTGATTTCTTGGAGTAGGTTTAGGCGGGAGTCGGTCAAGGGTTTTGCGCTTCGATTGGGAGCTTAAACGTGTAGCAAAAATATAACTAAACATTAGAAATATCACCGGCTGAGGTAGCTAAGCATGGCCGTAGTCTCTACAAGGATTCTGACCCCGTGGTTCTAAGGTTTGAGTCCAGATGGAGGCGAATTTTGGACACCAGCGATATAGATATGATAATTCAGTCACTGTCGAGGAGAATCTAACGTCTTGTTGCTCTAATAAGTTATTTGTCGTGGGTTTGTAGTAGTTTGTTCGATCTTTACCAAACGAACGCTGCAGAAGTGTCCTAACAAGCGGGCCGCGGATCGCCCACTTCTGACCTTTCTCTTCTTTGTCCTAGCCTCTTCTCTTACACACGATTGCACTTACACTCCTCTGCTCTTTACATACTTCTTTCATTTTTATTCCTCCTCTTCCTCTCCGTATTCTTCTGATTTCTCTTACTTTCTTTTCCCTTCTTCTTCTTCTTCTTCTTCCTCTCGTTTTCTCCTGCTTATACCTCAATCTGATATACAATTTCTGCTTCTTCTGATTTTTATACTAAATAGTTTAATAATTTTTTAATATTATTTGGCTCTAGATATACTGAGGCAGATGGCAGTACTATTCGAAAATTCTATCGACACAAAAAGATTCATTTCACAATTATCTGTGACCGGAAGTAGTACGTCTTCAACTCCTTCCAATGTAGATTTTGAGTTAAATTCTTTCTCAACGTCAAGCTAGATCTTGCAATATGTAAAGAAGTATGACATCGTTCACAATTACTGCTTAGAAATACTTGAGACTTAAGGAAACTTTTAATTTAAGCTTTTTAAACGAAGTACAAAATACTTACATTCTTAATGAATAATGCAATTCAATGAATTCCTACACTGATTTCACTTCTTTCATGGTCCATATTTGCAAATCACCAGATTGCATGACATTCTACCATTCACTCTTGCATACATCTTAATAACTTCCTAATAGGACTCACTTTAGTGTTAAAGTATAACAAATAGCTAGAAATAAACATGCATTTATTAGCCATTTGAACTCTTTACACTCCTCTTGTGTAATTTAATGACTTAAATTTCCCTGAGCTGGTTTACACGTGTACAAAACTAATTTTCTGTCACAGATGATTTACTTTTGCACTTGACTTTAAAATGTTTGCCACTGAACTAATAAAATCTCTATTCTTGCTATTTATTTTTTGGGCCTTAAAACATATTCACGATCTTTGAAATGGAAATTTTGTGTTATTAACTACCATGCCTTTAGGTGAAAAGTTATGATTATTTACAAAAATTATCAAGCTGTCTCTTTACACTTTCTTTTCTGTATTATTTGATGTAATTGCGATTTTATCCCTTTTTAAAAAGATCGTACTTGTAGTAAAAATATAAGTGAAAATATTAAAAATTATTCTCAAAATGGAAATTGGGTAAATGGAGTGACTATTATTGCAAATCAATTAGTACACTTGTTTCGAGTATCATTATCTTGGAAAAACTATACAACCGTAAGAAAAATCAAAAATCAACCTTGATTCCCAAATATCTTTTCTACCAAGATATCATATTTTTGATCGTGATATAAACATGTTCAAACATTCCAAATCCGATTCTTGAAACCTCAAGGTCACTTGCTACTAAGTGCCTACTTTCTGTGAAACCCTGCTCTCTTTGACGAATGTCACCATATATCAATTCTCGCGCTCACCGAGTCACACGACAGAGCGGTTATCTCATTCATAATAAATGTTCTCCGCAATCTTTCACAGACCAACATTCACTTTCGCTGCGTCTCGAGTGCGTCTTTCTTTTGTCTCCTGCCTAGAAGTGATGGAAACGACTACCCTGGGAATACCCAAGCACTTCATTGCGAGATAAAATATTCTTACGAGTTTTCCGCACGTTTAGGTACCTTTATGCGATTATTCAGATGTATTTTTATTCAGTATTTTTGTCTCTTTTTTTCACTTTTCTAAAAAAAGAATTTTATCGTTTCTCCAAACACAGGTTAGGCAAAGTTAATAAAATTACTCCAACATCGAAGGGTTTGAACAATAGAAAGTAAAGCTGGTTGAAATAAAATGGAGCTTTAGCATATAAAGAATACTAGCAGAGAAACATTTGCAATTACGAAAGTGTAAAAATACGTAACATAAAAAAGAATAGTGTATAAAAATAACTTCTTCAATATTTCTCTTGTGAATAAAATTTTGGTTTAATTCGCAATGTTACAACTAACTAGAAAGATTGTATACAAGTGGTGATTACTGTTTTGTTTTCATTTTATTATAACCTAGGACCTGAGTTGAAAGGAGAGAAAGCCCAGAATAAGTTCTTCACCAATTCCACCTTAGGTACTTGGCTCTAAAAGAAGACGAAACTTTTCTCGTTAGATATAAAGATACTTATACTTTCATTTCCTGGATAGAATTCTCTTTTCTCTTCACTTTCAATTCATCATGCATTGCCTCTGTTTGCCCAAGGCGAACTTGATCCATCCATTTGTGCGTTTCCCCGTCTCTCTTACCGAGCTGCTCGCTCTTCTTCCGCTTGTTTCCGTCTCTGTTCTCCCCAACCCTTTCCGCTGCTCTCACCCCCTCGATCCCTTCTACGACCGTCGTGCGTTCATTTTTCAAGGTGGGCTTTGCTGTCAGCGTTTTTGGTCAGTAATTGAGTAGCAGCATCCCCAGTGAAAAGTAAACAACCATCAATATCGAGCAGCCCAGAGGGCGCTACCGCGTTATCGTTATTAGAATCCCGAGATCAATTACATCGTGTACAACCGATCTCACGCGGTACGTTCCACACGGCTGATTACTTTCACAAACTCTCGATGTGTTCTTCGTGTCATATAGATGGGTAAGAAACATATTTGAAGACCCACAACAAGACATTTAGACATTTCAGAACAACGCAAAGAAATATTGTGTCTACAACGCTGTGAAATATTTCATTAGATTCGTTGTGAATGAATCTTGGGAGTAAAATTGACTATTATGTCTCATTTTATGTAACTGTAGTTTCTCATATGATATAATACGTGAAGCGCCATCAGAGAGATAATTACGTTATGTAATTATAAGCAATTCAATTATTTAATTTCAATTCCACGCGGGCAGCGTCGCATGTCCTTCGACAACGGACTATAGACTTCGCGCGACCATTCCTTTCCCCGAACTGTTCTTACTAGAAACCTTAGAGCTGGGCGTTTGGCTCTGTCTATATTATAACGTGACCAAATTCTCATGAAGCAGAAATAATTCGGCAGTAATGCAAGTACGAATGTTGCCCAAGGCCAAAATTGATCTGCGTAAAATTTGAAATAATGTGAAGAATTACTTTATTCGTGTTTTTAACGAACACCTCAATGTATGAGTAGCTTGTGTTACTAAGTCCACTAGTCCATTATTAAACATAAATACACAAAGACAAACATCCTTTTATAAAAATATCAACAAATCCAATAATTTTTACTCAACTTCGTTTACAATTAATTTATGAGTTTCAAATAGTATCAACGGTAAGCCATGGGCTTAAAATTTGATTGCCGCAAAGCACTTCTTTTCAAAATTATTGAAAATATTTTATCCGGATACTGACTACGTATGTCTAAAATTTTATTTAAAAATACAATAAATATTTTAAAATAATATAAGGTTTAAAAGAGGAAATGCAAAATTTATTCAACATTGCTAACTACACTTTGAAAATCTGTTTACTAGAGGCAAAAGCACACACTTTAATAGCTGCTAACAAATGTTAGAATAATACTTCAAACATCTGTCTTAAATGTTCTTGTGTATATATCTCCAATGACGCGGGTGTTGCAGGAGGAACTGAAGGTTGGGAAGGACAAAGCAGAATCGATTATGATCGGAGGAACTCTTGCCATGAAAGTAATACTCTGTCAAGAGCTCAAAATATGATTCGGAGCGGTGAGGGTAGTAGACTATTCCGTAGGACAATGAAGAGTATAGAACTAGTAATGGTGAAACATTCCATTCCCCGCTATTAAAGATGTAATAAAGCTTACATTAAAGCAAGTTAAAATGTAATTTTCTGCTACTTCAACTACAATTACTTGTAATTCCTTTTGCCCTTTCCTTGTATTAGGCGTAATGATATTGCAAAACATTAAGAATAATTGAGAAGCATATGACAAGCATAGGCTGGGGCATTTATCTCATATCATTTTATGGTCCCTACTACTTCAAGTGTAAAATTCCACATCGATTCCATTATTACCCCTGCGGTCTTAATATTTCACATCACTCAATTCGCATTACAATATTTCCTATAATATAATTATAGCTACCCGTCTGGCATGTATATGGGCATCGTAAAATTATCTCATCTCATTTACACCTGTTTTCCACTTTAGGTTGTCACTCTCATTGGCGCACTCTACCCTTTGAGATCATTTCAAAACACTATGGATCTACAGCAATCTGGCCGAATGGGCGATTCTGGATATTAAGCTGTACGAACTCGAGCTCGCAACGTAGTCACGTAATTATCGGGAGCAATCGCAAGCATCAAATCAGAGAGATTCCAATGTTACACTTGCAATCACAGAACTGTCACTTTAATCACACCACTATGACCGTGCTTTCACCCTAAACTCATCTCACCACCACCATTAAAAATCACCTTGATATTACCACCATTACGACACGTTCCATTAAAATACATCGCCGTTACCATTAAAGTCCCCGCCTTCCTTCCCCTTCCCCTACCATCCATCACCACCATCCTCTCCACCCTCTTCACCCTCCCCTTTCTCTCACCCAAATCCACCCCTCTCCAATCACTCCTTTCCACATACTGACGGTCACCACATTTCCGTCCATCCAGTTCCTTCCACCCAGTTCCACCCACCAGTTCCACCACCCAATTCCACCCACCCAATTCCACCCACCCAATTCCACCACTCCCACCCACTTCAATCCACCCACTTCAACCACCCTTCCACCCACCCATTCCCACCACCCACTTCCACCCACCACTTCCACCCACCATTCCACCACACTCACCACCACTTCACCACCATACACCTTACCACCCACTTCCACCACCATTCCACCACCACTTCCACCACCCACTTCCACCACCCACTTCCACCACCACTTCCACCACCCACTTCCACCCACCCACTTCCACCACCACTTCCACCCACCACTTCCACCACATTCCACCCACCCATTTCATACACCTATTTCCATACACCTATTTCCACCCATCTATTTCCACCCACCCATTTCCTTTCTCCCAGCCATCCCCACCAACTCTCCTCGCACTCCTCTGCACCCACTTATTTCTGATCACCCATTTCCACCCACCCCTTCCCACCTTCCCATCCCCCACACACCTCTACCCCTCATTACTTCATTAGTTACGATCTCATTCCGTACCCACCTCACGGATCTGCCTCCATCCGTCACCACCTCCACCACCCCGCTCGCCGCCCAACCCCCTCGCCGCATTACAGCACGTAAGTGGTGCACGCAGAGGCGGCGGCGGCCTGGCGCCTCCGTTGCTTCCGTGCGGACGTAGCGACGCCAGGCGGGGCTTCGTGGAAGCTGGCGGCGAGGCGGCCGAGTGTTCGTGGAAGCCGTCGGGGCCAGCGCCGGCGCCGCCGCCGCCTCTTTTCGCGTCCGGCCCGGGCCGTCGCCCTACTCCCCCACTCTGGAAGTCATTGGCCCGGACACGCCTGGATCAGCGACTAGGGGGAAGTGGAGACACACCATTCAGGTGGCTTGAATAACGATTACATTGGAGGTAGACTTTGCGACAAGTCTCTCGCTTCTAATAAATTCATGTTCGTTATACTATATTGTCTTAACGCAACCAGAGAAACAGAGCCCACTCTTAACAGCCTGAACCCTGTAAGTATTTAACGGTCGGCCGCTCTCGAAGAACAAGATCTGAATGATCTGTAGCCAGAGATGGCCTATGAGGCCACCTATTCAAGAAATAATATATATTGTTTATAAGATATTTTCTTATTCATTGTTCTTGAAAAGTTTATTGCTGTGTGTTCTATCCCAATATAGAAAGCATTGAACGACACATTTCCGGTGACACAAATAACCGACCCAGTTGTTATTTTACGTTTATTGGCCTAGTGAAGTAATAAGTATTACATATTTAGTTATTTAATAATAATTATCAATACTAACAGTGTTTTTACTAGCCATTCTCCCGAAATTTCATTTGCAACATCCACATTCATTCATAATAACTATCTACCTGTCAGTAAGAAATTGTAAGACCCAATATTTTACACGTCAGCCATTCTTTTTCCAGCGATCCCCGCAACAATTGCAGGATCGCGAAGTGGCGTTGCAGTTCGCCGGCGTGGCATACGCCGGTGGTAAAGTGAGAGGGTCCGTAACCCGACTCGGCAGCAGAGGCCGTAATTTAACTCGGAGCCAAGATAATAATTATGATGCTGGTGGCATGAAGGCAGGATTATTGCGGTCCATGCCAAATTGTATATGGTGCTACTCAGCATTCACCTGGAAGGGGTAAGACGAAACACAGAGACCACTGAATAGAGCTGTCGCCCTACGAATTAAATTTCGTCAGGCGCTGCAACTCACCAAAATTAAACACATCAAGTAAATACCCGGCACCTCGCCGGGATCTAAGCAACAATCTTATATCAATGGTACATTCGAGCCATTAAGGGGTCAGGCGTCAATTGATGACATTGCCATCTCTTTGACAGGGAGATCCAAAGGTTTGAGTCCCGACGATGGAAGGAATTTCGACACTATCTAGACTGCTAGGTCGAATTCATACGCTGTCTAGAGGAGACTTCCGGCTTTCGGCTGCTCTGATTGGTAGTTGTACATGGTTTCTTCGATTAACACCAAGAAAATGCCGGACAAACATCCTAACAAGCAGTCCATGAACCGCGCGAAATGTTTTTTCTGTTCCTTGTTCTACCCTCACTTATTTACACTTATATGCATCTGTCGGAGGCTTAGAGGGATTTTTCCCCTCCAGATGGGACGTATTCACGCTGATGGGTGATGCCTAAGTAGTTGAGGAATAACCCCGCATCATCAATTGATGTCACTGCAGCGCCTCTGACCAGTATGTCCCAGGTTTGAGTCCTGACGGCGGCAGGATTTTCAACACTAGTTTTTCAGCTAGGTCGAATTCAGTCGCTGTCTGGAGGACAATTTTAGCGGCCGGTTGCTCTCATCGGTAGTTTTCCGTGGTTTCTCCGATCAACACTAGGCGAATGCCGAAGCAGTACCCTACGAAACGGGCCACGGACCGCGCGGAAACGCCCGGAAACACGAAAAAATCAATCAATTTCTAGAAGATCGCTGGATTGCATCACCCAGCGCGGGAAGATCGCCACCACCTCTGGCGATAAAAACTTTCACAACACTTACGGGACGAATGGCCTTAGCAGTAGACGCACGCGGGATCACCAATCAATCAATCAATCAATCAATTGATCGAGCCGTAAAGCGTTTCCTTCGCGCTCGTCATTGCCTGACCTGCTAAACTCTCCCTTGATCGGCAATCTCTTCATTGTATTTCATATGTTCACCATTGTTTCATAATGTCACGGAAGTTCATCTTCAGCCAACATCTAAAATAAATGAGGTCAACTGAGAATTTCTCCTTCCACCCATAACTTCAAAGACGATAGAGGCAGAAAGTCGACAAAAGTCAAACGACAGCAGTTCGTAAAATAGAAAAATATGAAAACAAACTATTGTTAGGATGGAACAAGAAGTTCGATGATTAATTTTTTAGAACCAAATTATTGTGAAGGGAGGAATGGAGTAAAAGTATCCTTTTATTGCTTGTTTCATTGGAATTAATTTTCGTAAGAAAAATTAGTAAGTTGATAAAAAAATCCGACATAATTTGTAATTTTTCATTAACTTAAGCCAAATATAAACGAAATATTTAAAGAAACTTTATTTTAATAATAGTAAAAACAACAGAAGCAACAATATTACTAATACTACTAATAAAATAATAATAATAATAATAATAATAATAATAATATAACTACTTTAAAATTATTTAATATCAAGAAAAATTAATCTTTATTTTTTTGTTGAATTTTTATTTCCTTCATTTTACTTACGCAGAAATGTGAGACAGATGGTACTACAAAACCATTCACACATTTTTACTAAACAAAATTATGTAAAATTGTTGAAGCGACTTTGATTAAGAGAAGTAATCGTTATATTCTAGTTATTTGCCATTTTATCAAGTGTTTAAAAGTTTATCGTTACATAATATTTGAATCTTTTATTTGTTGTGTTCTTCCTTAATATAACAGGGAAAGTCAACTAGTTGTTTGCTGCCTAGTTCGATTCAAACGAGTTAATTTGGAAACCTCTTGCATATTATAAGAACAAGTTTGGAGTGGAAGAAGAATTCCAAGAAGAACTGATGCCACGATTGTAATTGATGTCGTGATTGCTCTTTGCATATTCGATAATCACTATCGTCGCTTTGAATGTAAAATAACCAGCCGGCTGATGGAGGCATACGTACGTATTGCTAGTAAATTAATTTAGGAAAGCTTTCATTAAAATATTAATTATAAAAGGCTTTACACTTAATCCTCGTGTGAATTGTATCGGAGAAGCAGCAATCTAGCGGGAGTCTATAGACTCCCTACTCGACGGATTCGCAGTATTAATGATTCGAATTAACGGTATGTCAAATATTATTTCATATTTGTAACGTCTCGAGAAGATTTGAAATAGTTATAAAAATCATGATTAGTATCAGATTGTTTTTCTCTGATATTGCATGGAAGATTTCGAAACGTAAGTATTGAACATCCTATGAATGAATAAACGAATGAATGATGAATGAAAGAATGAATGAATGCGTCTAGTGTGTCCCATAAAGGGCAAAGGTCTCTTGCAAGAGGAGAAACTCACGTGGTGAGGTATTCCACGTAGGCCCAAACATCCTATATTTGTTCTCTATTACGTTTGCTTAATTGTGTTACATATACACGAATACAATTATAATGGACATTAAAATAAAATTAAGAAAAATGAATATAATACATATTAATATATTACATAACTTTAACGTAAATTCTTATTAAATAGAATATTTATTCTTGTAATAAATTAGTCTAACATTTTTTGAGAGCAACCAGCAAGATTTTTTATTTGGACATCGGGATTCGATATTTTGGGTTTTGTTTGCAAGATAACAGAAATGGTCGAGTCAGAGCTTTCGTATTATAATTTACAATTTCATTCAAATATAGAAAAATTAAATGTGGTTGAAAAATACATATGTTTATAAACATATCACAATTAAGATTAATATGCTATTCACACAATTCTCTTTATCTTTCAATTTTCTAACATGTTGACTAAATAACAAATTGTAATTTCATAAAATGTCATTGCAATATTGTAATATATTAAGTTAATTGCTACCAACAAGCAATTTTAAAAGCAATTAGCAACTTTTTCCCAATTTCAAAAGTAGAGAAGGTTAAGAATAGAAATAAAGACATACGTGAGCAATTTCGTGAGCTACGTACGTGTACTAGGGAGGGCACGGAAAGTTGAATCGGTATACTTGACTAGAGACAACGGTCATGCAAATACAGTATTTCAGTAACAATACCATTTCAAATATACAGGAAAAATTAAGATAACATATTTATTAATGTGGAAATATGTTTTGCATTTTTGCAATATATAATTATCTTTGTAATATTACTTTTTTATAATTTTTGAGCCAATAATCATCCGGCGTTGTCATAAAAAACGCATAAAAAGAGGTTTTCCGATGAAGACAGATGTTTGCTATATTTTTCATTTTTTATGTACTCATTCACGCAATTATATACTACCGTAATACAATAACGAAGGATCGAAGACAATAATAGACACCTATTGGTGTTAGTTCCCCAGTAACTCCTTTCTCCGAAGAACTCAAGCTTTGTTCGATAACCTAGCAAATAATAAATGAAACCTATCCCATGGGGAACGAATTCATCCACGACAAACGTGTAATTCTCTGTAAACTTTTCTGAGAGTCAGCGACTTTCAGAGAACCTGTGGGACGCTTCTTTAATAGAAATGAATATTTCCTAAGTAGTTCTTTCCAGAGAGGCTATCTCCAGTTGCTTGTAACAGCAGAAAACAGTAACTTTTAGACTGTTACATTTCCCACGACGCTCTGAAAAACTAAGGCAAGGTTCGCACTGGGTCGCAGGCATAACATTTCAAACACACTGCTCCCTTCCCAGGGGAAAAAAAGAGATGATAATCGGATGCTGGTTCTAGTAGAAGAAGTCGGAAAATATCTTCAACGCTGCGGCGGCATTTCGCACAAAAAACCAGCCATCACTTGGTCATAGAGGAGGGAGGGAATGCCGGAACAAAGTAATGCATATTATTTTGAAGCACCTTAAAGCTTTCGATCAAAGCTCAAAAGTCTATAATTTTGTTACAAACGTTGCCCGGAAGTTGGGAAGTCTCCGTAGAAAAAGCTTTTTATTGAAGCTCGCTTCCGGACAACTTGCTTTGGGACTCTACAGAAGATAACATACGGCCAACTTGGCTAATACGATCGCAAAACAAACAGGAAGAGAACGACTAGCGACGTACGCATGGCTGGAGATGGAGACTTCAGTCGAAGGGGAAGTTGAGAGAGAGAGAGAGAGAGACAGGACAGGGCGGAGGCACACTGAAAGCGAAGGACGAAGTGCATGAGGGCGAAAAAGTCTCACAATCTAAATAACAGCGCACAAAAGAACCATTAAGAGGGCACTTGGCGTACGATAAAAAAATGAGCATAATTAAACGCCACTATTCGTATCAAACACGTTATACACTATGATATATAAAGTATACAGTTTCAAAATGAAGAATAGTATTTTACTTAAAACGTTTAATTATTTAGAGTTTCAAATATTTTACTTTCATACTAAATTCTTAAATAAGTAACGTTCAAAAGATGCAATTGTAAATTAACACACATACTCACTGTGTCTAGCTCAACTTGCATTTTCAGTAATATTGGAGTAAAAGCGATTTTGAAAATCAAAAACTAAATTTTCAGAATTATATAGTATAACAACTCTTATACGATCGTGAAACCAATAAAAATACGAACTCAGTCTTGCATTTCCGTTTGAGGAGACATATCATATACAGCAACGATATTCAATGATGTACGTTATATTTTTATTCAATTTTCATTAGAACTTGTGTAAATATCTTAAAGGCATTCCGAACACCAGACTACCTCTTATAGGAACAGAGTACATTGAGCATAGAAGAAGAAAAATTATAGATATTTGAGAGCAAAAAATGAGCAACGGAACACATTCAGTAAAACACAATTTTTGAAAATGTATTGATAAGATGATAAAGAAGGTAAAGGAAAAAACGAAATACATATTTGCATTGACTAAACATTCAGTATTTACTAGGATTTTTTTGTATGCATTGTATGAGTATATTAACTGTGTATATTCCATTCATTAAAATCAAGAATTTCCTATCGCATGAAGAACAAAATGACCAGATGCATTAAAACGAATCACTAGCCATTTTGAACCAGTTATAAAACGTAACCCCACCGCCTTGCTCATTCGCCAATCGGACATATCCAGTGCCCTCAATTCTTGGCGATCGTCCCAATCCGCTGTTCATCCACGGCGGCCTCCTCTTTCACTCTCTCCTTCAGGTGCGGCCGTATCGATCCTTTGTCCCCCGCCTTGGCCCCCGCTGTCGCCGACGCTGCCGCCGACGCCTCGCCCTGTTCATCCCCTCTGCACGCCGCTTCGTTAACACAGGACGCGCACGCATAACTTCCGGCGCTCTCCGCTGCGTGCGCTCTGGCGACATTGCACTGCGCTTCGCCCGCGCTCCCGCCTCCCGGCTTCCCCACCACGCTCCCACAGGTAGCGAGCTCCAGTGCATCAACTGGATGTCACGCACGCTCTAACCCTGAGGTTCTAGGTTACACTCTCGGCGGCGGATTTTCGACCAGCTTTCAGCCTAGTGTTACAATCAGTCGCTGTCTGGAGGAGAATTCTAGGCCGGCTGTCTGATCGGTAGTTTCCGTGGTTTCTCCGATCAACACCAGGCGTATGCCGGAGCAGTACCCTACCAAACGGGTCAACGGACCGCGCGCGATCTTTCCTTCCTCTTCCTTGTCCTGTCCTCTCCTCTTACACACTTACACTAACATGCACTACACTACCACATATTCCGAAAGACCGATCGGGGCTTAGAGCTTGTCTCGACTGGGCGGTGCCCGGCTGGTGGGAGAGTCCTGGTTAGGGGGAAATCCCACTAGCCGACGGTAGGTCGGCGCCGGATCTCGTCATCCAGCGAGAGATCACCGCCATCTCCCGAGAAAAACATGCACTACACTAACGGGAATAATGACCGAAGCAGTTGACGCGCCCGGAAACACGAAAAATCAAATCAATTAATCAAAAGCCACGCTCGACGCCACGCACCCCGCCACGCACCCGCCACGCACCCCGCCACGCACCCGCCACGCACCCGCCACGCACCCCGCCACCCCGCACGCACCCGCCACGCACCCGCCACGCACCCCGCCACGCACCCCGCCACGCACCCGCCACGCTACCGCCACGCTACCCGCCACGCTCCCCGCCACGCTCCCAGCCACGCTCCCCGCCACGCTCCCCGTCCCGCTCCCCGCCCTACTTCCCGGCTTCCCCGCCTTGCCAAAAACTCCCTGCTACTGCCCAACCCGTCCCCCATCGTCGCCCCGCCGCCGTCACACCACTCCACCGTGAACGTCCAACCCTCTCCCCCCTCTCCATCTGCCTCACCATCGTTACTCGCCGTCGTCACTGTTCCATCGTCATCATCCAGCCTCCAGAAATGCACCTCACAGTCATTATTTCGCCTTGCTTACTCCTACCTCTCTCCGTATCTCATCATCATCATTCCACCGTCAATTGCGTCTTCGCCCATTGCCTCCCCTTTGTCATCACTGCTTCGTCGTCGTCCTCCTCATCATCTGCCGTCTCCACTCCTCATCGGCTGCCATCAACCCGCTGCGTCAGTCACCATCTTCGGTAGATCTCAGCCTTTGAGTAGGTGATGGGACGCCTGCGTTTCCTATCTGCCACTATCTATTCCCTGTCTTCCACTGCAATCCCACTGGTTCCAACGAGCATCTCATTGCGTTCAACGCCAATACTTTGCATCTTCTTTCTACCCTATGGAGAGTTGCCATCATTTCGCGTGCGTTACCACTCTTCAACGTTATTCAGTCCTTATTTATTATTTTAAGTTTTTTTGTATAATGCTCAATATTTTATATCTTCTCCTTCCTTGAGGCTCATGTTGATGTTTGCATTTTTTGTAATACAAATTCTTTTGTATTATTGTGCCCGTGTGTATTATTTCTGTTCCTCGTTTAAAGTCCATATTAGTGCCTGTTTGAAATATTTTTTCTTCAAGTCAAAGTAGAAAACAAAAATGTTGTACTTCCATAAACAGTTTTCATTGCATAAACTTTTGATGCCATGAACGTCCAATTATGTGTTATTCTTTGAATACGCCTGAGACAACACCATTATACGTTGTCATTCTTGCACGCCAAACCCGACCAAATTTTATAAAAAAATATTTTATATTATGAATTTTTGTTCGGTGCCCAGACATGATTATTCGTGTATGTTTACTACGTAAGACAGGCATGTAGTTTCAAAAAAAATCAACTTCCTGATATTTGTTTTGGTACTTATTTTTGATACTCATATACTATTTTATTTGATACTTTGATACTATTTTTGATACTTGGTACTTTTGATACTTTATATTTATTAGTTGGAAAAGCTCGCCCTCGGCCCCGCTCCTCGTGCGTTCGCCGCTGCCCGAGGGGCGAGGCCTGGCCCGACGCTTTCGAGTGGAGGACGTCGCCGAGGCTGACAGACCGCTTTTTGTGCGCAGATGGGATCTCGACGGCCCGAAGACGCCGGGATAAGCACTTAATTATAAGCGCCGGAAGGAGGCGTGTCTCAACCCGGCCTGCGTCTGGGAATCTCAAGGTGACATCTAGGAATTTAGGGGAAGTTTCGTTTTTTTCGCTCTTTTGGAAGCTGCGGAAAATATTTAAAAATAGTAGTGAAAGAGTTACTGGGCTGTACTGTAATTTACGGCCAACCTCAATTTAAAGTTTAATCAATTATACTTTCAATCAAACTCTCTTTTATTCGACAAAGCTATACATTCTTAAAACCATACTTACAGAAGTCTTTCATTCTTCCAGATTCCACATTTCGGTTACCTTAGCAATACTTTTCTAGTAAGAATCCCTTTGTGAAATATTTTAGATGTACATAACCTTTGAAATATATAAATTTTGTGGCAATTATTCATATCAATATTTTTAAAAATGTTTACTTTTAGCACTTGTGTTTAACTCGCCAATACAAACCCACATACCAACCTACATGTCAAAAGTTACATTTGGGCGCAAAAATGCCCTGAACAAATAAATGAAACCAAAAAGGTGCGGTATAAATTATTAATAGGATAAAATGCAATACAAATAAATTATTTGTTGTGTGTACTGGATACATAAGGCGAGCTGAAATTATCAAATCAAATATAACCATTTTCATGTAAATATGTTAATAATTTATGCAGCGTTTTGTTCAAACCCATATGTGTCTATGGGCAACCGGACGTGGCAGCAAAATCAATGACAGCCGGACAATCCAGCCCTCACAGGAAACCGCAGGATGTGTAGTATTCAACTAACAAATACACGACAGGACGGAGCCAATACAGTAAGAGAAAATAACAAATATCATGCACGCAATGCACATTGCAGGTGAATATCACGGTTTTATTGATCATTTTCAATATTGTTCGAAAGTCACTTCAATTAATTATGAAGCCAGTCATACTGCGAATTTGAATATTGCCTCCGAATAGTGAATGCATCCATTCTACGCAAAAGCATCAATTCAGCTACTGATATTTAAATAACAAACACTGTGGTTATTTGTGAAAGAAATACTATATTAAACGTCACATGTTTAAAAAAATTGCTAAGACTACGTTGATATTTCTTTTTTGAATCAACATCGTTTTAGTCACCCTCCCGGACAACAACGTAGAGTTAAAAATTAGTCTTCAAACATTTATACCAAGAGTGATCAAAATTATATTGGCTGGGGAGGCCTATTCCACAACGCATGGGGTAGATGATTACATAAATTGTGTTGAAAAGGGAATGGTGATGCAGCAATGAAATGGATTTGATTTGATTTTTTCGTGTTTCCGGGCATGTCAACTGCTTTGGTCATTAGTCCCGTTAATGTAGTGCATGTTTTTTCTCGGGAGATGGCGGTGATCTTCCCCCGCTGAATGACGAGATCCGGCGCCGACCTACCGTCGGCTAGTGGGGTTTCCCCCTAACCAGGACTCTCTCACCAGCGGGGCACCGCCCCCGCCGGGACAAGCTCTAAGCTCCCGACCGGCTTCCCGAATATGTGGTAGTGTAGTGCATGTTAGTGTAAGTGAGTGTGTGTGGGGGGGGTGTAAGGGGAGAGGATAGGACAAGGAAGAGGAAGGGAAGATCACGCGCGGTCCGTGGCCCGTTTGTTAGGGTACTGCTCCGGCATTCGGCTGGTGTTGATCGGAGAAACCACGGAAAACTACCGATCAGAGCAGCCGGCCGCTAGAATTCTCCTCCAGACAGCGACTGAATTCGACCTAGCTGAAAAGCTAGTGTCGAAAATCCTGCCGCCGTCAGGATTCGAACCTAGGACCTCCTGGTCACAGGCGCTGCAGTGACATCAGTTGATGCACTGAGCTACCGTTCCCGGTGCAATGAAATGGAGAAACAGGACTGTAGCAAATGTTGACGACAATGGAAGTATGATATTTATGATTTTAAACTTTGAGTTTAGACTGTCAGAAGTCTAACGTTCCTGGTGGATGTGGTGGTGGTGGTGAGTAATTGATTACTATTGATTCCGGGCGTCAACGTCTAATGTTAGTAGTCCCGTAAGTGAAGCATGTTCTTCTCTCGGGAAGTAGTGGTGATCTTCCCCCGCTAAATGACGAGATCCGGCACCGACCTACCGTCGAGTAGAAGGCGTTCCCCAACCAGGTATCTCCCACCACCAAAACACTGCCCCAACTTCGACAAACTCTAAAATCCCAAGCGATCGCTCGGTATGCGTGGTAGTGAAGTGCAAATTAGTGTGTGTAAGGAATATGATAAGACAAGGAATGGAAAGGAAAGATCGCACGCGGTTCATGGCCCGTTTGGTAGAGTACTGCTCCAGCATTCGCCTGACGTTGATCGGAGAAACCACGGAAAACTACCGAACAGAACAGCCGACCGCCAGAATTCTTTTCCAGACAGCAACTGAACTCGACCTAGCTATCTGGCCAGAGTCGAAAGTCCTCCCATCGTCGGAACTCTAACCCCAGAACCTCCCGGTCAGTGCCACTGCAGTGATATCAGTTAATTCCTGACCCCACTATTCCGGTATGGTGGAGGTGGAGGTGGTGGAGAGTGGATAGGAGGTAGGTGGAGGGTGGGAGGTAGGAGTGGAGGTAGATGGAGGTGGGAGATGGAGGTGGAGGAGATGGAGGTGGAGGAGATGGAGGTGGAGGAGATGGAGGTGGAGGAGATGGAGGTGGCGGAGAATGGGGGATGGGAGGAGATGGAGGTGGAGTGGAGGTGGAGGGAGGAGGTGGGAGAGGTGAGGAGGTGGTGGAGGTGGGAGTGGAGGAGGTGGGTGGAGATGGTGGAGGTGTGGAGGTGGGTGGTGGTGAGATGGAGATGGTGAGTGTGGAGGTGGTGGTGATGGTGGTGGTGGTGGTGAGATGGGAGATGTGGAGGTGGTGGTGAGTAGTGAGTGTGTGGTTCATGGTCAGAGTAGAGACTGTAGTTGTGAAGTATCCCTCGCTGAGTGATAGTAGAATCACAGAGAGACTGAGAGGCAACGGAAATGCGAGACGGAGGGAAGTGATAGTAACGGAGGGGGTGGAGGTGACGGAGAGGCTGCGTACATCCAAGAAACAGAATCAGAGAGCGACGAACTCCACAAGAATGCGCAGAGGGTTATGGGAGAGAGAAGACGCATGTGGATGAGGGGGGGAAGGGGAGGAGGCACCGGCGGCCGAAGAAGCAGAGGTGGATGGACGGCGAGGACGATGAAATCGGCAGGACAGCATTGAGGGCGGCAGGGTGACAAGGGCAGGAGCCGCATGTGGTGGTGGGGTGTCGAGGGCAAGGAAGTGTGGAGTCCCCTCTGCGCCACCGCAAGTGCCTCCGCAACCCATAAATCGGAGCGAGGGTGGAACGAGGACGCAGCAGGGGCGGAGGCAGGATAGGTGGGGCTGTGCAGGACGGTGCATTTCGGGAGAGGCGGAGCGGGCGGGATGGGGCGGACGACGCTGGGCGATTTCAGGACTGGACGAGAGGGCGTTGCGGTGCACGGCGGAGCAGTGCGGAGCGGGGCGGGGCGGGGAGGGACGAGGCGGGGCAGGACGGGGCTGGGCGGGGCGGGCCGGGCGGGTAAGCGCCAACGTGGCTGCCGGAGGTGTGGATGCGATAGCCGGAGGACTCCGTTCGGCCTGGAAAGTCCGGGGTGATACTGGTGGAAGTGCTAGGGCGCGCAAATGGTGGTAGTTCATTCTGGCCTGACCACGCCGCGTGATTTGAGGTTGTGCTATTTGTTCCCCAGTACGATAGTGATGAATACTTCTCACTAAAGAAATCGGAATGAAATGAAAAGCTGAATGACTTCAATTCCGTCGTGCTTAGCAATTAGAAATAACTCAACTTGTACGTATTTACATCATTCAGACGATCGTTATTTTATCTATTAGTTCAGAAATAATATATTATTCTCTCTTCGTACGATTCAGTGGACGAGAGCGTGTTTATTGTTATTCTCTGAAAGACTTGATTTTTGCAACAGGAACGAATGAACTAACAATCTATAGCAAAAGTATTCCTGTGAAAATACTCAGACGCCTAATTAGATCAAACTGACATATTTGTAATAGCTACTATTACTTAACCGAGTGTTCCTACACCGCTAATTCCAACCCTACACCGAACCATCACGTACTTCGCTAATTGGACGGGCAATTGAGGGCGCGAAGGGTGGCTGTCACCTGAGCCCTGCGCCGCGCGCCCTTCAGACAAATGACCTCTCCCTCCACGGGCGGCGCTCACATTGCGGCGGGCGGAGAGGGGGCAAAAGACGTTAAAAACCGAACGTGTCTCGGACTTAATTATCCAGCCGTATTTGAATAAAAAATTGACATATGATTATGCAGTAACTTTTAACCCTGAAATTATATATTATATTATTATATTATTATATATTATATATTATATATTATATTATTATATTATTATATTATTATATTATTATTAATGCGACTTTTATCATAATGCACTTCTTTCTCAATAAACTTTCATATTATTTATAATTAATATATATCGACTATGAACTTTGAATCGCGAGTCACCTTGGCTGCTTTCTCCCTTTGGCACAGAAGCAGCCATATTCTGACAAAATTCAGACCGGCAGAGGTCTGGGAAGGAGTGGGACATTGGAGGTGATACACGGTGGTTGGGTCAAGCCCCACCATGTCACAACATGCACGCCAAGGTGGGATTCGAACCCACTGAGCCCGCAGCTCGCTTGATTGATTTTTGATTGATTTTTTCGTGTTTCCGGGCGCGTCAACTGCTTCGGTCATTAGTCTCATAAGTGTAGTGCATGCTTTTTTTCGGGAGATGGCGGTGATCTTCCCCCGCTGGATGGCGACAGCCGGCGCCGACCTCCCGTCGGCTAGTGGGGTTTCCCCCTAACCAGGACTCTCCTACCAGCGGGCACCGCCCAGTCGGGACAAGCTCTAAGCTCCTGACTGGTCTCCCGGAATATGTGGTAGTGTAGTGCATGTTAGTGTAAGTGTATGTGCAAGGGGAGAGGCTAGGACAAGGAAGAGGAAGGAAAGATCGCGCGCGGTCCGTGGCCCGTTTGGTACGGTACTGCTCCGGCATTCGCCTGGTGTTGATCGGAGAAACCACGGAAAACTACCGATCAGTGCAACCGGCCGCTAGAATTCTCCTCCAGACAGCAGCTGAATTCGACCTAGCTGAAAAGCTAGTACCGAAAATCCTGTCGCCGTGGCGAGTGGGAACCTAGGACCTCCCGGTTAGAGGCGCTGCAGTGACATCAGTTGATGCACTGAGCTACCGCTACCGTTCCGCAGCTCGCGGTCACCGCCGTATCCACCACGCTGGGAGACCGGTTGCGAATTAACTTTTCTCGGGGATGTCGGTTCGGCGAGACCTGGTGGAGACGGGGTTGGTCGATCCCCAGAATCGCCATCAGCAGCTGATCCCTCTTTTGGTGTAGCGGAGGGGATGAGATAGGGCTACCCCGGTCAGCGGAACGGGTCAGGAAGTTACACAAGAATTGCAATTAATCACCATAATTTCCTTTTGTTGCCACAAAAATCCAAATCAACTGCAATGTGTTACTGAACAAGGACACGGCAAGGAATTAGAAGAAGCAGGGAGCTCAACACATCAGTCTATCATGATTAATATTAAAAAATGTTGGATATTTTCTAGTATTATCTGCTTCAGAGATAAAATTCGAATTGGGAGAATCCATTTTATTTTTATTATTATTTGTTATTGTTATTAGAGGATAATACGTAATCTTGGTGTGTCAGGCGATTTGATATTTTGGTTGATATAATAAATAAATTTAAAAATATTAACTTTGTTATTGCTTTTATTTAATCCACTATGGGACCAAAGGACGTATTGTACGTCAACGCTTGAAAGTTTTCAAAATGACCAGAAGACGTGACATACCTAAGACAGAACGAAACACATTTGTTTTACAAGAATACATACTTAAATTTTACAGTTTAAAAGTTATGTACAATATAATAGTTGTTTTGCAAGTAAATATTACATGATAGTGAATTACGTACATTCAAATATTTAGGCATTCAGAATCTATAAAATACACACAGTAATTCTACAATAAGACTGAGACTAGTGGTATGACATTAGTAATCACCTTACCATTTGTTTCGCTTCCACAAATTCGTAAAATAAACAAAATTATTTACTCCTTCCGTATATCGCATTCGAGTGCAAACGTGTATTTGCGGGCGGTGTTATTGCAAAGTATTTAAACGATTGATGCAAAACCGATTTACAGAAGAAAACGGCAATGTTGCAGAAAAATAGGATTTTTTTCAGTTATTTAATTACCTACGAGAAGCAAATCACTCTCAGTATTTTAAACAACACAAGCAGAAAATATTCAAACAAACCTGCACAAACTTTTGTTTTTAGGTGTAAGCACATTTATTATTTCTGTGTATTTACTGCCGATGCAGTCTCGTAATACAAATAACCAGTAAAATGTTTGTTCATTCACCCATTTGAATACAATGCATGCAGTTTACTAAACAAATACAGAAATATGTCTATAACTTATTAGTAAGTAATATCAGAATTTATAGAGAAATATATCACCAATGACTCAAACGTCGTCCTTGATCTTTCTTATTGTATTAGTAAATAATAATACTATTGATAAATTCGAAGGAAATTTCAAGACTTTAGAATTTACAAAATCAATAAATTTACCTCACAATGCTGAGGTACCAGCTTTGGTAACATTTGATTAGAGGCTGTGTTTACCATTTCTTTAGGGCAGTGAAGAAATCATGATGGCGTCTTCAGCAGAATTTTTCAGACATTTCCGTTTAACTAATCTGTTTCATTTAAGATTCCATATAAATTGTTTAGACATATGGATCAACATTTAGTGTACATGTGTCATCAATACTATTATATACTAATGTATGTATAAATACTTAAGTACTACTGTTAAAATAGTCAAACATGAAAAACTGGGACAAGAAAAAAAGGAAATTTCTAACAGTGAATCTATTTATGAAGTCACGTTAATAAATAACGTTTTTTCTAGCAGTATTTCATTTTTTAACACTCACCTTTGCACTCTTAACTAACGACAAATTAATTCGAAACTGATTAGTAAATTTTTCCATCTAAAACGAACACATTTTTAATTTGATTAATTGAGAAAATTGGCCTCTGAAGTAGGAATAAAATTTCCGTTCCGTGAAATCCCACTTATACATGTTTGACGATATTGAAAAAATTTAAACTTTCACCGAATTATGTAATTCTTAAATTTACATACCATGATAGATAACTGGATCACTTTTCTGCGGCAATAGAGGTATCTTTCCGAGAATTCAGTAATGAGTCTTACTGACTACAATGGTATTTATTGAGACATACAACACTAACCGATATTTTCCAACTCTCAAAATTTGTGGATCAAAACTCATTTCAGCTTAAGAAAATTATAGTTGGTTTGGTTTGTTAGTGATTCCGGGCGCGTCAACAGCTTAGGTCATTAGTCTTGTAAGTGTAGTGCATGTTTTCCCTCGGGAGATGGCGGGAGACCGCTTCACGATTCTCGGGACAAGGCTTCAACTTCTAGGTGGAGGCGTCCTTGGGTAAACATGCGAGGGGAAGACATGAGTGAAGACGTCGCGAGGGAGACGTCGCAGGTGGAAGACACGCGAGAGTGGAGGAAGACGTCGCGAGGGGCGTAGGAGACGTCGCGAGGTGAGGAAGACGTCGCGAGGTGGGAAGACGTCGCGAGGTGGGAAGACGTCGCGAGGTGGGAAGACGTCGCGAGGTGGGAAGACGTCGGGAGGTGGGGAAGACGTCGCGAGGTGGGAAGACGTCGCGAGGTGGGAAGACGTCGCGAGGTGGGAAGACGTCGCGAGGTGGGAAGACGTCGCGAGGTGGGAAGACGTCGCGAGGTGGGAAGACGTCGCGAGGTGGGAGCGAGGTGGGAAGCTCGCGAGGTGGGAAGACGTCACAGGGCGCAGACGTCGCAGGGTGGGGGAGCCGTTGCGGGCCGGAGAAGGCGTGGGTAAAGAGAGAAGCCGTGAAAAAAGCATGTCGCTAGAGAATTCGCAGTGAAGTCGTGGTGATGAAGACAATGTGCGAAAGGTGACACAGCGAAGATGTCGCGGTGAAGTCGCGGTAAAGAGTCTCCAGCGATCTAAGAGAGTAATAGACGCTCGCACTTGTTTGCAGGCAAAACCAACATTGAACTGGGTGCATGGCCGGCAAAGCCCTGAAAAGACTCGAGAACGGCACTCCGCTAATGAGTTCCAGCTTCAAGAGAAGGATTTCGAAAACTTCACCGCTCGAGAACGAGAAAACGCAGGAGAGCTCAGCAAGTAGGGAAAACCTCTTTGTTATTAACTACGGTGTGCTTCTAGAGATAATGTACCGGGGTTGCATCGAGATAATGACGTACTCGTAAGTTCAAGCTTATTCGACGACTCTTATTAGAATATAGCAAGACTGTAGCGTAACGAAGCGATGGGGTCAGATACAATAGTTTACAATGCGCTGCTGCCGTGCTTTTTCACCGCGGGGAGATCACAAAAGAAATATTTGTTTTCTTTGGAGTCGCGCTAAAAAGAGCGCCCCGTGAGGCGAGGATTCTCTACTAAATACACAAAATCAATTGTCAGAGTCCACAATTTATACTTTCTCTCTAGAAAGAAATCCTTTGAATTTTTACGTTGATAAATATGATTAACTGTTAATTATAACTGCATCAAAATACATATTTACCCAATAATTAAATATTGTGCAGCAAACATTTTTGAACCTTAATGATTCATGACATAAAAAATTTTTTGACAGTAAATAGAAGTAGCAAATACATATTTTTTACATAGGAATGTCCTACTTACCTGCTTTACCTAAACAATCTAAATCTACTTTTTTATTCTTTTCACATATGAGGTGAAAGCTATAAAAATATTTGATGTTTTAAGTGTACCATACAATAACGTCTGAAATATACCTCATCAAATATTAAATATGAAACATTAATGAAAGCAGATAGAAATCAGACAATATAATCATAATGAGCAGCACTTCTCAGAGAGACAAAATGCAAACGATCACGGGTAAAGAGAGTTAAATAAAGATGTGGGAATACTACTATTTTCCAAACGACATTCATATAAATATCATTTCCATTAATAAAGAAAAAATACTTAATGTTGCCTCAGGGATTCTATCTCAAAAATGTGTTCATTATAGTACTTATTTCACCGAGCAAGGGAAAAATCCAATTAAGTTACGGCAGAGAATCCACCTTGTTGAAGAATTCCTTTGATCTCATATTAAGCTATCATCCACTTACAAGCTTACTCCTGTCTTTTGCTCTTAACCTCTCTCCTCGAAAGTTTTAGCTATTAATAGATTATTTTAAAATATATAAACACAATTTAGGAAAATGAAACAAATACGAGGGTAAGTCAATAAATAAGTCGCAAAACGGAATTGAGGCAAAAATAATCAAAGTAACTTTCTGACATTTATTTCACTTTTCCACATAATCGCAGATTATGTACATCCGGGCACTTATACCATCTCATTACAAGTCCTTAAAAGTCAGCAGCAAAGAAGCCCTTTGGTTGCTGTCGCAGCCAACGTGTAACTTCATAGATTACGGCATCATCTGTGTTAAATTAACGGCCACCCAAATGATGTTTTAGGGACCCAAACAGATGAAAACCACTGGGAGCTAAGTCAGGGCTTTCTAAGCGTTCCCAATGAAAAGTCCGTAACAGCTCCTGCGTTGGTCTTGCTGTGTGTGGGCGGGCATTGTTATCCAGAAGAATCACCCTTTGACAGGAGTCCAGGTCGCATTTTCGTTCTCTAGTATCAAATGTCTCAAATGTAATAGTCAATAGTCTCAAATGTAAATTGACAGATTATTCATGAACTATAAACACGATTTGAGGGAAATGTATCAAATATTTTCTCAAATGTAAATATGATAGTTTATTTTGTCAGTTTGCTTCGACATAAACATAATAGTTTGATGTGTAATATAACTGCCAGTGAGGAAAATTCAGTCATTCTCAGATACGTAAAAGAAGGAATTATTTCATAAAAATTAATGTTTGGCATACTTATTTGCGTTACTTATCTAGTCTTAGAAATCTCTCTCAAAAGAAACAAATGTGGTATCCCTCACACGCAGTAGCATCCCTTTACGGCACTAAGAAATAATTCCAATTTTTACTACTTCTATCAAAATTATTTTTAGCATATTTTATGCCTTTATATGCCGGTCTTGTAAATCTAACAAAATTTGTAATATAAAAAAGTCTGTAAATTTAAACAAAACATAAAAAACAGTCAGTAGAAAGCTGATTACGTTGCTTGCCAAAAATTACTTGCAACACATATTAAAGAAACAAAATAAATGAGTTTCCCAACTCCATACAAATTGAATGACAAATACAACAAAGTTTTAAAGAATTCTTTTCAAAATTGCGGAATATCGAATTGTGGTAGGAATATTCATTTTGAAAAAAATCCCACGAGTAGTGACGAAACTTGTGCTGTTTATATAACAGGCCGACAGGCAGGAAGAAAATAGACAGTCGAATAGGCAGATGATGGATGGATGGATGGATAGACAGACCGACGAACAGTCAAATGGGTAGACAGTCGGTTGAGTAGTGAAGGAAGTTGTGCTCTTCACAGAACATACGGACAAACAGGAAGAAAAATAGATAGTCGGATAGGCAAACGGATGGATAGGCAGTCGTATAGAAGGATAGAGAGACGGACAGGCAGGTAGACAGACAGCCGCCAGGGCAGGCGAACGACCGGATGCAAGGAAGGATAACCAGCGGACTGACAAACGGATGGCCGTACAGACGGCGAGAAACACTTTTTCGCATCAGGGTACCCCGAAACGTGCATTCTATTTAAATCTCGAAATCAATTTTCCACAGCATTCCATAATTTTTCTATACTACGTATATTACTTCTTATACGTATGCGTACGAGAAAGTAAAAGTACTGAAGATACTGATCATAATAAATTATTTTATATTTCCCTGAAATGTCAAAACTCAAATCATTGTAGGTTTCTACACAACAATTGATCAAGATGGTTAACTTCTATCGGAGACGCGTCGGGCACAGGTGCCAACGTTTCGTGCCATTCTGCGACCTTCCTCAGGGCGTAGTATGAGGAAGGTCGCAGAATGCGACTCGAAACGTGGCACCTTGCTCTGACCGGCTCCCATAGCCAGTTAACCATGACTCCGGCCGCGAAGCCTACGCTCTCAATTGATCAAGATACTTGTTTTCAATGGCTTGATTCCAAATTTATTCTTTTTGAAAATATTAAATATCTTTTAAAAACGCAGAAGTATAGATTCATATAAAACATTGATTGCCTCTTATCTCCGTTTAAATCTTCGCTTCGGGGAAATAATTTGAAAATACGTCTGTAAAGAAGTCTCTTGCCTGAAATATGGTGGAATATCGGTAGAGATGTCGGTTTCAAGGTATGACACATTTTTGTGCTGGAATATTGACTTTGTTTCTACTTTACAGTCCTCTTCCCCATATTAAATAATATCCCCAAATGTGCCCAATTTTCCTTTTCTCCTTTCTTGCGCGCACCAAGCCTTCCGTCATGTCGCCTTTATGAGCCATGAAGAGAGCGGGACTAGCGCGATTGATGAATTAGCCAGGAAACAATTTGCCGTTTCAACTCCTACACCCCCTCCCCCGCCTCATCCACCAGACATTGCACCACCGACCCGCTCCGCGAGAATTCCTCTGTCTTTCGCACCCTCCCAGCGCCAGCACGAGACGCCTGAACTTTGCTTCGCTCCTCCCCGCTCTCCCCTCCCGCTTCCATCGCTTTTGAACACAGTCACAAATCCAAGCTGAAGGTTCCTTGGTAACCGTTCGTAAACATCGAGCAAAAGGCTTCCTTTTGGCTCTGTACCCCTCCCCTTCCCTCCCACCCACTTCGCTCGGCCTTAACTAAGTTTTAAGCTGGCAGAGCACGTAATTATACGGTTCAAATGCAGAAAACGAAGTTGCGGACTTGCGCCGCTGCGACGCACCGCGCAGCGCCCCGCTGGCTGCACCCCACCCCCACCTCCACGCACTGTGGAGGCACGCACGTCTCTAGAGCCCTCTTCTAGCCGCGTCGCCCACTCCGTTCTATATACGGCTGCCAGGAGAGTTCAGGCAGCCAGCTGCTCTGATCGGTAGTTTTCCGTGGTTTTCTCCAACAGCACCAGGCGAATACCGGAGTAGTACCCAAGAAAACGGGCCACACACCACGCGCGATCTTTCCTTCATCTTCCTTGTCTTATCTTCACACCTTTCTTACATACACTATCACTTAAATGCACTACATTGTCACACTTGTCGGGTGTCCAGTCATGAGCTTAAAAGCTTTTCCCGGCTTTAGAGACGCTCGCTGGTGAGGGATACCTGGTTGGAGAAAATCCGCACGTCGCCGTGCAGGTCGGCGCCGGGTCTCACGATACAAGCGGGAAACAACACAGCCATCTCTCACGATAAAATAATGAACTACACATACGGGACTAATGCCCACAGCACTTGACACGCTCGCAAACAGGAAATAATATATCAATCAATGAAGGGATTTCTGTTTAAAGCGAGTACAGACAATTTTAAAATGTACGTTGACAAAAAACAGTCTACCCAAAACTAACATAGGATGAGTCACTGCTGGTGGTAAAAACATTCTAACGTCTTCGCCTCATTGAGATGAACAAATGTTTCGTTTGTCCTTTCGCTGAGAATCGCTTCGTTTTTGTTCAGCAGTATCTTGGCGATTTCTCTTTCTCAACATCCATAAAAAAATGTGCTTACAAAGTATCGAAGCTTCAAAGACAGTTCTAAGTAATACCAAAGGCCAAAATCTACTTTTTTGGATACCTATGAAGAAATATGCAAAATTTAAGAAGTGACGGGACAGAGTGTGAATTACAACAGCACTTTTAACGCACGCGGCCCTGCGATCGCACTCGATTTTAGGACATTAGAACCTTACCTCACCAGCGCACTACAGGAATTACAGAGCACGCGCTGTCCGGAAGTGACGCTAATGATCTTCCGGGTCATCAATAGCAATTCGAGAATAATAGAAATGTTCATAAATTTGCGACGATATGCAGGCTGAGCCAAAATTGCAAAAGAACAAAATAAAACCTTTCTATGGGAATCTATTCTTCTAAGGCCAAACAGGAATAAAATTGTTTGTTTATTATAGTACAAGAAAGTTTAGGTGTGTATTTACCGCATGGAATGAGTCACGTTTATCAATATTCTCGAAACTCTCTTCAATGCCTCCACTTCTCAACATTCTTTCTCATCAACGTCCGTGTGCTGCCTGGCAGGGCTATCGAATGGAAAGTGGCTCAGGCAGCGCTACTATGTGCATTGGAGTCATCGCATCGCTTCGCAACACAACGCGAGGCAACGTGGGGCAGCGTGGGCAGCGGGGTAGCGGGGGCAACGTGGGGCAGTGTGGGGCAGCGTGGGGCAGCGCGGGGCAGCGTGGGGCAGCGTGGGCAGCGTGGGGCAGCGTGGGGCAGCGTGGGGCAGCGTGGGGCAACGTGGGGCAGTGTGGGCAGCGTGGGGACGGGGGCAACGGGGGAGCGTGGGGCAGCGTGGGCAGCGGGGGACAGCGGGAGGGGGCAGCGTGGGGCAGGTGGGCAGCGTGGGGCAGCGTGGGCAGCGTGGCAGCGTGGGCAGCGTGGGGACGGCGTGGGGCAGCGTGGGGCAGCGTGAGGCAACGTGGGGCGGTGGGGGCAGCGTGGGGCAGCGTGGGGGGTGGCGGGGAGGGCACGTGGGGCAGCGGGGCAGCGGGGGAGCAGGGGCAAGCGTGGGGCAGCGTGGGGCAGCTGGGGCAGGTGGGCAGCGTGGGGCAGCGTGGGGCAGCGTGGGAGCGGGGGCAGCGTGGGAGCGAGCACGTGGGCAGGTGGGGCACGTGGGGCAGCGGGGGCAGCGTGGGGCAGCGGGGGCAACGTAGGGCAGCGGGGGCAAGTAGGGCAGCGTGGAGGAAAGAAATGGAGAAATGTAAGAGAGATATAAATAGAAAGAAAGGCAAAAGAAAGAAAGGAAGAAAAGGAAGGAAGAAAGAAAGAAAGAAGAAAAGAAAGAAAGAAAGAAAGAAAGAAAGAAAGAAAGAAAGAAAAAAGCTCTAGAAAGAAAAAAGGACAGGAAGAGACAGAGAGGGGGAAGGGGAAGAGAAAGAGAAGGAAGAGAGAGTGAGGGGTGAGAGGAGGTGAGAGAGAGGAAAGAAGAAACGAGGAAGAAAGAGAGAGTATATTTAAATTAAATACTATGACCTCAAAAGCTGGATATCGGTGTGTATTCATATGCGCGTTGTAACATATTCTTTCGTTCATAATTCCACATGTGAAATTGAAATGAAATATCGCATTATACAATATGTTTTATTGTCCTGGAATGCAGCGATCACTCCGTTTCAAGGTTAAATGGTTGAAGGTCAGTGAGCCAGATGCCGATCCTGTGAAAACAGGATCTACCCAAAATACATTTATTGTAACTAAATTGCATAATTATGCAACAAAGTTCAATATCCCACAAACAACCACCTACTCACAAACCTATAAATAAATTACGCTACTCTTTAATGAGTTCCTTATTGCGCAGGCGCTTCTGAAAAATGCGAATTTGCGAAATGTGAGAGTCAACCTTCCAAGGTAATTTCCTTCAAACTACATTTCTGTATTAAAAATTCAGAATATCGGTCTCTTTCTGAATTATCTGCAGTGTGCCCCTCACCCCATCATCACATCGTTCCTCGAGTTACAAGCAAAAATTGCATTTTTGGTTTCTCTGGTATATACAGACTATGTAATTAATTCCGTTATCTAAACAATTCCTACAGTTAAAATCGTAAAAACATTTCAACTGCACCTAATTCAGTATTCTCTTAGTTTTGTTGACAAAATAATTAATTAAAACAAACTATTCTCTAGAGATCTTTGTGTTTGGTCTCAGTTCTAAGAAGGGAGAGAATTATTCCATGTAAAGAATTTTCATTTCCCTAAGTTCATATCAACTATTTGTCGTATTGACTCCAAATCTTCAAATGCTTATTTTGAGGAATGCTTATTTTATCGTGTGGAAGCCTTTCACTCCCACCGAGGGTTCTATGTCATCCCCGATTATGTTTTGCATCCTCACGTACCACCTCTAACGTCATCCACCGACACGGCCAACGATAAATCGATACATCGAATAACAATGCATAGACCATCGGGTCGGAAACACATGGCAGTACAAGCCCGAAACGCATTAACTAATGTTAATTGTATGGTAATTAATACTTAATATTATGTAAAACATGAAATTCCGCGTATCCGAGCATGCACTACACCACAACGAGACATCATGAATCGAAAATCATATTACACTATCTCAAGCGTCCACATTTACAACAGGAACTTGCACAGTATGTATTTTTTCACCGTCGCTAGTAAATTGTATTGTGTAAATTTTTGTTGCAATGATTCTCGCGAAAATTTGAATGGATTATTTTATTATCGAGTATAACGTAAAATGTGACTAGTATTTGGCAAATAAAATTAAAATATAAGGCTAATATTTTCAAAGCAATGTATTATTAACAATAATGTTTAGTTAAAAACTAGAATTCTGATTTCCCTTTTTAAAAATGCATTTCTGAACCTTTTTTCACTAAAGTGGTGTAAATTAAAGACTAGAAAACATATTTTAAGGATGATATTAAAATTATAATGGTATTTACTTTTCCTTGCTTTTCTTAAAGAACACAAAATTAAATCAAATCACAACTTGTTTACCAACAAATTATCACCAAACTACAAATCGTAATTTAAATATTGCCGAGACAATACACTACGAATGGAAAAGTCACGATAATTCTAGCGAACTGTACTTTTGTCTGTTGGTTTCAATACCATTCCTAACATTCAAATCATACATGCGGAAACTATGCATGATTTGCATATACGTATCAATATGAAATGAACGTATTTGAATGAAGCATTTTATTATCTATAGATTCCATAATAATGAGCAATACAACGTTCAACAGGTCGTACGAAATCGATTCTTGTTATTTTGAGGCTTAATATTAAAACCGCGATTAAATTCTAGGATGATTTGTACTTTTCGTTTTTTGTCAATACACATTTTCTGAATCCATTTTTTTTCGATGAATCAAAATAAACGACAACCAACAATTCCGAACAAGTGAATTATTGTAGCCGTGAATTCACACTCAAACTTCCACGCAAGAGCCTGGTCAGTTATCCGCCACCGCCAGCCGCCAACTCTTGTCAACAGCGATCATTCCAGATCGACAGCGCGCGTGTGGATGCGGGGCGCTCTCTGACGGGCATTCGTGTTCGCGCATGCGCACCAGCGGACGCTCTCGTCACGTGCCCCGCCGAGCGCGTCCCACACACTCGCCCCCGACTTCCGGCTGAAGCGTACGGGGAGGGGGAGGGAGGGGGGCGACTAGGAAACCCCGTCAACAGACACTTACAACAAACGAATCAATTTATATAAAGCTAATATCGCGTAACAACGAACAGCGGATCGTCCAACCGGAACCACACGCCGGCCTCCGCCTCCTAACGCGTTTTATCTAATGTTTAATGTATGCTAATTAATGTTAATTGTAATCTAAAACCCGCTATCCGATTACATTAGTATTTATTTGCACAAATCTGTACATGCATCGCGCGGAAATTTCAATTAATATGCAAACGGAGGGAGGCGGTTTAGCGGGCGCTCGGTGGCCCCGCCCCCGCGCGCAAGCGAGCGGCAGGAGGCGGCGCGGCGTGGCACGGGGTGGGCGTGGCATGCTAATGGCGCAAGGTGGCGGCGACGCCGTGGGAGCGGCGAAGTAGGCGAAAGTAGGTGAGGCCCCGAGGAAGCGATGGCGCTAAACGCCACGGAGAGACATCAGGCTGCGATGATCGGATGATGATGTGGAAATACAGAGTGAGAGATTGTAGAGAATGTTAGATGTGAGGGTAGTGGGTTGCGGGATGTCATGTATGAGTTGGGAACAGTGGTTGTGAACAACTCAATATGCGGGGGTAGGAAATTTTGGAGGTCGACGGGTTGTGGTGGTCTCGGGGGGATGGAGGAGATCGGATGGCGGGATTTGCTGGGTGGTTGGGACGCGAGAATCACGGAATGTAGGGGATTACGGGGTGGAGGGGCTCACGGGATGTAGGTTCGTTGGCGGAGATCGTGGTGTGGCTCGGACCAGGGGTATCAGTGGTCGCGGGTTTGCGGAGAACATGGGGTAGTGGCGGTCGCGGGCTGACGGGGGCGTGGTGGGGGAACACGTGCAGCGGGAGACGTGGGATGGCGTTAGTCGCAGGGTTGTGGGTCCATCGAATGACGAGGATAGCGTCACGACGGAAATCGAATGACGGATTAGCGTGGAGTGTGAGTGTGTGTGTGAGGGGGGGGCAAATTTTGGACGTTGGAAGATCACTGGGGGCGGAGATGAGGCGATGCGGAGTTGAAAGACGTGACACACATCACGAGTTGGTTGCTTGAGGATGTTGAGTGGAGAGGCGGTGTCAAGGCACTGGAAAGATTGAGTTGCGTGGGTAAAAGTAATCGACTGATTGGTAAGTAGCGGTGCAGGGTATGTAGGATTGAAGGATGAGGCGAAGACGGGGATGACTTGCTCTTCTTGATTTGGATTTTTGTCACCTAAGGAGCAGTCAGGTCTGTCGGCAAAAGCAAAGGCACTAGGGGTGGTGTATGGATGAATAAGCAAATGATACAAAAGCTCTGGTACATTCATATTGTTTACATCATAAGACTTCTTCTTCTTCCTTTCGGGGATTAGGCATGAATGCCTGTTCCGTCTTCACTTGCACTTCAGCTCCATCTCTTTCTGGGCCTCCCGACATCTCTCCTACCCTTCGGTCGGTATTGCATCACTAATCGTGGAATTCTTTCTTCACCCATTCTTCCAATGTGATGTCTCCATGATTCTCTGTATTCCTCTATCTTTTCATTTATATTATATATATCCAGTTCTTTACGGATATCTTCGTTTCTTATGTGATCTTGTTTTCTGCAGCCTTTAACTTTCCTGAGAAATCTCATTTCCGCTGCTTGGATTTTACTTTATCTCTCTCTTTGTTATCCACGATTCACTTCCATACATAAGAACTGGAGCAGCCATTGTTTTATAAAATTTTATTTGGGTGTCTTTCCTTGTTTTGTTTTGAAGTGTTCGGTTTATTATGCCACATAGTGATTGAAATTTATTGGTCTTATTTTCTATGTCTTTATCTCTGTCATAACTGATCTCGCAACCAAGATAATTGAAATTAGAAATCTGTTCGATTACTGTATCGTCAATTACTATTTTTGAGCGAGCGGGTGTTTACCGTAATGGGCCAACACCTTTGTTTTCGTTTTGATATCCGGAGATTATATTCGAGCCCTCCCAGTAGATGTAGTTCGTATACGGCTTTTGTAATTCGTCTTCACTTTCTTGCAGTATTGTTATGTCATCTGCATAAAGAATAACATTTAGATGTTTGTTCTTCTTTAACTGGATTCCAGGGCCCACTATACATTTCCATTTTTAATGAGATCATCTACATATATATTAAATAGCGTTGGAGATAATCTACATCCTTGTTTGAGTCCTCCATTTGTCAAAATTTCTTCAGTTTTCTTCGTACCAGTGTTTATTGTAATTTTTGTGCCCGTATATAAACTTTTATGGTATTTATTAGGTGTATAGGATATCCACTTTCACTCATTACATTCCACAATTTGACTCGATCTACACTGTCGAAGGCTTTCTCGAAGTCAATAAAGGCTAAATGAGTCTCCATATTGACTTCTCGTCGTTTTTGTAAAATCCTTTTGATACTTAAAATGTTGTCACTGCATGAGCGTCCTTTCCGAAATCCGACTGTTCTTCTTGTAATTTAACTTCTGTAATGATTTTTAATCGAGCATTAATTATTTTTGCAAATATTTTATAAGCGACATTCATGAGACTAATACCTCTATAGTTCCGCACTCATTTCCTTGACCCTTTTAAAGATAGATATAACCTCCGTCGTTTTCCAGCTATTAGGTGTTTTATAACTTTTCCAGCATTCATTGTACAGATGAAGCAACCTAAAATCACAGATAGGTCCTGCGTATTTTAAAAGTTCCATGTTAATACCATCAGGGCCACATGCCTTCCTGTTTTTCATTGTTTTTAATGCTAACTGAAATTGTTCCAAGGAGAGAGTTCCACCAAACTTTTGTAACAGAGCTCTTCCTCTTGAGAATCGATGGTTTCTGTACACCAAAGTTTTCTATAGTGATCTTTCCATTGTTCTTCATTAATGATTTGTATATCTGCAACATCTTTCTCTGGCTTATTTAGATGCCGAAATACCTTATAAGCAAACATTTGTCTTCCATGTATATCGTTTTCTATATTACTTATAAATCTATCCCATGAATCGTTATGAGCAGATCTAATTAAATGTTTAGCATTATTCCTTTTTGTATGTATTCCTCCTTGCTTCGGGTGTTTTGTTTTGTAGGAAATTTCTGTACGCTATTTCTTTATCGTTTACCGCTTTTGCTATACAGTCGTTCCATATTCTCAGTCCCTTTCTTTTCTTTTTCTTTCCTAGTGTTTCGCTTGCAGCCCTCTCTATACAATTCTTTATAGTTTGCCATTCTTCATCCACATTGTTAACAGTAGGTACATTTAATAGATACTGTTGTAATCGATTTTGATAAAATCGCTTGATACTTTCGTGTTCTAACAAGTACACTTTGAAGATTTCTTGACATGTAAGACATCATAAGACCTGGTACAGAAATGTATAATTTATATCATGTTAAATTATAATTTTAGTGTCGATAGAAACTGAATAATGTAAAGTAAACGTTTTCAGAAGTATTGAGAATAAACTTCTTGCACTCGTATGAAAATGAAACATAAATAGAAAGTGTGAGACTGCTACCCTTGAAATATAGTGTAAAACGAACGAGTTCTAAAAATGTACACGGAAAAGGAAATAAACGTATGTTTGTAGCTTTATCAAGTTTGTAGATATTTTGAAAAATATATATTTCATCACTTAAATTAAAAATAAAAATGAGTGATTTTTTGAAAATTCAATTTACTAATAATGAACATTACAATAAATTACAGAACTTTTATGTTTCAAGAAAAGCACGTTTTATGTTTCAAGCTTTTCAAGCGAATTTTTACCTTAAATGTTAAAACGTTTGTGATATTATATAATAATTTTAATTACTATATATTCATAGAATCTAAAAGTGCAATAATATGTCAATACATAACGTATCCAAATGTAGTTATCAATGTTTTTAATATTCAATTTTATTAGTTCTAGTAAATTACTAGTAAATTTGATTACTAGTTATGCAAGAAGAACAAATGAAGTACTCACGGGTGACACTACAATTTATATATTTTAACAAAAGACTCTTCGAAAATACTGGAATCATAGTAATAATTCTAGAATTCTCGTACAACAGTCCTCGCAATGAATATTTGACAATACTCCATCCCAAATTTTATAACAAATATGTGGTTCTTATACCTTATTTTCATAGTTTCCCATTTTCTGACGGATGGATAAAGAATCAGTTCCTTGAATTCACAGCGCCAACTGTGAATAGAATAATTGGCATTCTTTATTTACCTGGAAATTTACAATTGCCGTTTCTGAACAAACACATTAATAAACATGAGTTGGAGTAAAAACCAATTGTATTATTTTTGCATTAATTTGAGTAAACAATCTATTTAAAAACAATTGTTTTGTTTTACCAAATAAAAACGCTATAATGGCAATTTTGGTTATCAACGTTTTTGTGCTCATCCCCAAACGTGGATTGCAGATAATAGAAATACAGCTCAATAGTAATCTAACTATTTACGCACATTCTAATTTACATATTGTTTATATATTACATATATTATGATATATTATATATTCTGATAAAAAATAATACTATTGACAATCGCAAGAGGATGGAATTATCTCTAAATTTTCTTCAGAAAATATTTTTTTAAAATATGATTTCGATACGAGTAGTTTTTAACCCATTCAAATTGACACACGTCATCTTATTGAAATAATTCATACGTACATTGTTAAAGTGGAAGAAGATGAGTGATGTGATAAAGTGGTAGAAAAGGAGAAGAAAAGTGAAGGTAAAGGACTATCATTTCCTTACAACCAAACTATCAATTATATTTTTGTATAGAACCTTTCATTTACACTACAGGAAACACTACTGAAAGGCATTTCATATACCACGTCAGACATTATTTACATTCATTAAAGAGAGTTTAATAAAACTTTTCTGTTGCCAAGTCGTTATTTGCTCATTATTTACTACTTATGCTCACATCTTTTAAAATGGAAACGACCATCAGCTTTTTGTGGTGCTCATTCCTGGATTTTCTGGAAATTTCTTCAACAGACAAAATACTGTCACGTGCAATTGGCATTTTCTTTCTTTTTTTGCTTCTATTTCGCAAATACTCTCATGTTTACACATAATTCACTTCTTTTTTATCTTTTAATTGAATAATTATTTACAACAGTAAAAGCACTTCATATTTTCTTTTCTTTTAAACTTTAATTTATAAGAGCATGATGAATACCCTGGTAAAAACATTTAAATAAAGTAAAAATGTACGTTTATTTCTAATGTTGCCCGATCAAAAAACATTATAATTGAAAAATTAAGTTAAGAAAATTTTGAAGTTCTAAAAAATTTACCAATACACTTTTTTACGGGAAATGAAAAAAAAATTTCTCCTGAAATAAATAGATTAACTGAATAAAATTACATAAGAAGCATTTATATTTATACCTATCGTGGTAATTAGTTCACAAATATTGAAAGTTATCAAAATATAGATTTTGAATCATTACGCTACACACCACACCCATTGCTCGATCCTTTTACTTCACACTTTCCCGTCTATTGTAGGCCGAGGCAAGAGTGAAACCAGGATGAGGAGTGGGAGAAACAGGAGCAGGACCGGACACAACGGGAAGAGATGGCAGTGAGGTGGGAGCTAGGCAGGAAAAAGGTAAAAATGAGGTGGGGACGAGCCTGGGTGAGGTGGGCGTAGAGCGGAAATGAGGCGAGGCGAAGCGAGGCGTGGCGAGGCGAGGCGAAGCGAGGCGAAGCGAGGCGAAGCGAGGCGAAGCGAGGCGAAGCGAGGCGAAGCGAGGCGAGGCGAGGCGAGGCGAGGCGAAGCGAGGCGAAGCGAGGCGAAGCGAGGCGAAGCGAGGCGAAGCGAGGCGAAGCGAGGCGAAGCGAGGCGAAGCGAGGCGAAGCGAGGCGAAGCGAGGCGAAGCGAGGCGAAGCGAGGCGAAGCGAGGCGTGACGTGACGTGATGTGACGTGAATGAGGTGGGAGCGTGCGAGGGGTGAGGGGCTGGTAAGGCGGGAGCTTGGCGAGAGATATCAGGGGGAGAGAGGACGGTAGGGTTAGTTGGGAATGAGCAGTGAAAGAAGACTGGAGAGGAGTGCCACCGATCACCCTATAACGCGAGTCACGTGACCCGTTCGCTCCCGATGATCGTCCGCGATCGTACGCGCGCGACCTCAATCCCCCCCCGCAGCCCCTTCCCCCTCCCTCGGGCAAAGTGACGCCTGCCACGCCGCGACCCTCCGCGCCCATTCGCCCCCAAGCGCCTCATGGCGGGGCGGGGCGCAGGGCAGCGGATTACTCGGCGGCGCGTGTAAGCCGTGTTTCCGCCCGGAGCCCGGCGCGCGCGCGCGTCTCTCTCATAAATCGGACCTGCGCTGGGGCCGCCGCTGGGAGCCGGCGGGGGCGGACGAGGCGAGGGGATGACGGAGCGAGTTGCCGAGGAGGCGGTGATGCGGCTTGCAGGAGAGTGAGAGAGAAAAGACGAGAGAGAAGTGAGGATGAGGTGAAGTAAAGAGAAATAAGATTGTTGTGAAGAAGGATGAGGTGGGGGTGAGATATGGATAAGGCAGAAGAGGAGAGAGAGGGCTAGGTGGTGAGGGGGGGGAGTAACGGAGTGAGGGAAAGCGATGCGGGCAGGAGTGAGGGGAAAATTGGGTGGCGGGGGAGCGATGTGGGCAAGACTGAGAAGGAAAAGTGGATGGCGAACATGCATCGGGTGAAGGGACTGAAGAAGAGAAGAGCTGAAAGGGTGGGGTGGGTGGGGTGGGAAGGGGGTTGAGATGGGATCGAGACCGCGCTACCGGCGACTGCGGGCGCGCGATAGTCTCCCATTGCCACCGCGCACAGGATTAGTCGTTGGCGCCGCCCGCCGCGGCTCGGCCGTTTTCCTGAGCCGTCCACGGCCCGCGCTCTCGCCGTTCCGTCCTCCGCACCCTTGAACCGTACGCACACCATGAAGCATGCCCTTTCAATAGCAGATGCGGGCGTGTACCTCTCTCTCACATTCAGATGACTCTTCCGCCTTTCCGTTTCTCTTGTCTCTTCCCCGCTCTGGCTCTCTCCAGCGTTCCCCTGCTCTGACTCTCCAGCGCTCGCCTGCTCTGACTCTCCTTAGCGCTCCTCGCTCTGACTCTCCAGCGCTTCCCGCTCTCACTCTCTCCAGAGCTTCCCACTCTGACTCTCTCCAACGCTTCCCGCTCTGACGCTCTCCAGCGCTTCCCGTTCTGACTCTCCAGCGCTTCCCGTTCTGACTCTCTCCAGCGTTCCCCTCGCTCTGACTCTGTCCAGCGCCCCCCGCTCTGACTCTCTCCAGCGCTTCCCCTGACTCTCTCCAGCGCTTCCCCGCTCTGACTCTCTCCAGCGCTTCCCCGCTCTGACTCTCTCCAGCGTTTCCCCGCTCTGACTCTCCAGCGCTTCCTCGCTCTGACTCTCTCCAGCGTTTCCCCGCTCTGACTATCTCCAGCGTTTCCCGCTCTGACTCTCCAGCTTTTCCTCGCTCTGAATCTCTCCAGCGCCTCCCTCGCTCTGACTCTCTCCAGCGCTTCCCTCGCTCTGACTCTCTCCAGCGCTTCCCCGCTCTGACTCTCTCCAGCGCTTCCCTCGCTCTGACTCTCTCCAGCGTGTCCCGCTCTATCTCCAGCGCTTCCCCGCTCTGACTCTCTCCAGCTTTTCCCCGCTCTGACTCTCTCCAGCGCTCCCGCTCTGACTCTCTCCAGCGCGTCTCCGCTCTGACTCTCTCAGCGCTTCCCGCTCTGACTCTCTCCAGCGCTTCCCGCTCTGACTCTCCCCAGCGCTTCCCGCTCTGACTATCTCCAGCGCTTCCCCGCTCTGACTCTCTCCAGCTTTTCCTCGCTCTGAATCTCTCCAGCGCCTCCTCGCTCTGACTCTCTCAGCGCGTCCCGCTCTGACTCTCTCCAGCGTTTCCCCGCTCTGACTCTCTCCAGCGTTTCCCCGCTCTGACTCTCTCCAGCGCTTCCTCGCTCTGACTCTCTCCAGCGTGTCCCGCTCTATCTCCAGCGCTTCCCGCTCTGACTCTCTCCAGCTTTTCCCCGCTCTGACTCTCTCCAGCGCTTCCCTCGCTCTGACTCTCTCCAGCGCTTCCCCGCTCTGACTCTCTCCAGCGCTTCCCTCGCTCTGACTCTCTCCAGCGCTTCCCCGCTCTGACTCTCTCCAGCGCGTCCCGCTCTGACTCTCTCCAGCGTTTCCGCTCTGACTCTCTCCAGCGTTTCCCCGCTCTGACTCTCCAGCGCTTCCTCGCTCTGACTCTCCAGCGTGTCCCGCTCTATCTCCAGCGCTTCCCCGCTCTGACTCTCTCCAGCTTTCCCCGCTCTGACTCTCTCAGCGCGTCCCGCTCTGACTCTCTCAGCGCGTCTCCGCTCTGACTCTTCCAGCGCTTCCCCGCTCTGACTCTCTCCAGCGCTTCCCGCTCTGACTCTCTCCAGCGCTTCCCCGTTCTGACTCTCTCAGCGCTTCCCCGCTCTCTCTCTCCAGCGCTTCCCCGCTCTGACTCTCTCCAGCGCTTCCCGCTCTGACTCTCTCCGGGCCCCGCTCTGACTCTCTCCAGCGCTTCCCCGCTCTGACTCTCTCCAGCGCTTCCCCGCTCTGACTCTCTCCAGCGCTTCCCCGCTCTGACTCTCTCCAGCGCTTCCCCTGCTCTGACTCTCTCCAGCGCTTCCCCTGCTCTGACTCACTCCTACGTTCCCCCGCTCCGACTCATTTTCCTTCTCCAGTCCTCTCTTTTGGAGAGTTTTTTTGCTCCGTCTTTAGTTAACGTACACTTTTCAACTAACTCAATGTTCTTATGCACTTCCCTGTTTCACAGTGTATCGGTATTGTTTCTCCTGAACCACTCTCACAACCGATTTTTATTTCTCAGCCATTTTTACAGAGGTTTTGTTTGTATTCCTATTGACATTCCTATTTACAGAGGTTTTGTTTGGTTTACCTAGTTTGTTTCGGGCGTGTGTTCCACCGTCAGTACTTGTTTTGCTATCTACTGGAGTTCGTTCCTTCTGAGGGAGACTCATAAACAGCGCTCCTGTTTCCGAGCATGGCGTTATTTCGTCCAACCAATCGGCACATTGGCTTCCCATCCCTTCCTTTTTCCTCTGCGTCTCTGCGAAGCGAACGACATCGTAACGTTAGCAAGTTTTATGCCGTCGTTGCAACAGCACAACAAACGACCAGAGAGCAGCACCTTCGTTGGAATTGCTCTGTAGACCATTGCTGATCGCTATCTCACCCGGAGAGCGTTTGGCGAAGGAAGATACAGATGTATCTAGTAGCCACGAGAACACAGTTGTGATGTTGAGAATTTAGGATTTCACAATGCGCTTCTATGAAGTGCAAACTGCATATTGTGTCTTCAGAAAGCAGAAACTGACATGCGTGAAACAATCATTCTACCCTAAACTGGAAGGAAATATTTAAATCACCATAAGACACTGTAAAAGAAGTAAAACCAAGGTTTCTGCAACATTGCGGATCAGTCATCACATTTTAAATTGTGCTAGGTAATATCAGTATGTATAGTTTTAAATGAGTAAAGTTTTAACAAGAGGGCCACAGATAACTGAGAAAGTCGCCTATCTGATTTATGGTAGTCATAGATTGAGGATTTTGTGGTAGAGGAAAAAGACGTGCTAGGAGCTAAAAGCATCTAACCTCCAAATATATACCAGAATACTTTATTTTTATATACTTTTCCATAGAAGATTATACTGAATTTTCAACACAACATACCAAAGAGGGGGTTGTCAGCATAAAACGTTAACGAAGTTTGTCTTGTCTCTGTTTCACCGTTCAGAACTTCCAGTTACCGTAATATTTCCTAATCGGAAATGATGGTTTCGTTTTCTTCGGTGCTCTAGCTGGTAAGCGTCACTTGCCAGCTAGAGTAAAATCTGTCTAAACGGAAACCTGTACAAGCCGGAAATCTGCCTTAACCGGTAACTTTCTGCTGCCCGTGTAGTAACATGGCATTGTACATAGTTAAATGGCATTTTACATAGCGGAAACGGACCGGTTTTTCATGTCCACGGGAGGAAACCTTTATAAAATGGAATTCCTGTAAATTGGCAAAGAAACATGCAATGTTCTTAATGAAATAAATGCATCTGTCAAATCAGATTTAAATTTTATATAACGGTGACATGCGAATTAGTCGTGACTCTCGCACAGTGAGAGGACTTTAGCTATCATCGTAGAATTTGACCTTGCAGTCGCTTGTCTCTTGTGGCGTAGGCCATAGGAATTCCCCATTCTGACTCTCTGAGCGTGGGAACATTTACGGGCATGGCTTCAATTCACGCATCTCCTTACCTGCCTTGATCATAACCCGTCGACCAGAGACTCACTGCTCAAAGCCATGCAAGTGTATCAGAAAGATATGGTACTCTGAGCTCTGACGGATTTTGCGATGAAAACGCCGGCAAGTAGTTCGACTGCAGCTGCAGCCACTAGGTCATGACGTAGTGTGTATATTTTAATTTCAGAAGCTGTTTAACAATGGTTGAAGAATAACCACAAGACTCTAACCTTAGATGAAAAGGTTAAACTTATAGAAGCAAAAGAAATTCAGAAACTGTCAATGAAAATGTTAAATATCCATTTATCGGGATTTCAATGCACCAACAAATAACCATAAATATGTTATATATTAAAGTTAATTATAATTAAGTTATGTAATGTAGTAGTTTCAGGGCGGAAATACCAAAATTTCAAATGACATAATATAGACAACCCTGCAGAAATCAAACTTCCCTAAAGCAGAATTTTTATTTCTCCTGATCAATTCCGGCTTAGATCTTACGAAACAATCCTGAATATTTAACCATGCGTAATCACTTCGTAGAAACTCGCCACTTTCAAAGAGCCAGGCCTGCTCATAAACACGTAGCAACCTTGCTTCACTATCTAAATGTTGAGTTCCGTGTGCTCCGCAGCAAGGTCGTGAAATTTGAATTCGTCCTTCAAAATATCATTGCACTGTATGTCCCACAGAAAGGATCGCACATACAGAAAATCTTGAAGTCCCGTTTCAATATATAATTTCGTTGTGACACATTAAAAACTGAACATATTTTTACATTAACGTGCAGAAAATACACAATAAGAAATATATTACTGAATAGTACATATGGCATAAGTTCTAAATACACATTTTCATATTTTGCAATTTCACGAAGGAAGGGGTCTGCCATTGACCCGTGTCCACCAATGCTTTTCAGCGGTTGCCTAATGGCATTTGATTTAGACTGTTAATCAAACACTAAATAGTTTTGAGTTGACTTTCGTTTTGAAGAAATCTTTGAGCTATTTTACAAGTTAAAATACTATAAAATGTAATATTACAGGGTTTTTCACCTTCCATATATTTTTCCCAATCAGTTTTTCTTGTCGTACTACATCAAGGAAAACAAATAACAAACTAACAATAACTGAAAATAAGCGTTAACTACTACAGGATACGGAAAGAGTAGGGCGCATTTTACATACACTGTTGAATCAGAATATGCCTCAAGAACTATTTTCTTTGACTAGTATTTAAAAGAAGCTTTCCTTGTACCAAGTAACAGAAGTCAAGATATTGCAAAACAAACTATTTGAGGTGATGAATTTATTCACTGGAAAAGAATATTTTGGCATCCCAGAAACACTGGTAATTTTTTGTGCTGGGAATCGTGAAAGGTCGAGATGTCTGTTATTGGCAGGTTATACCCAAAATATTGAAAACGGTTCCTTATATATATGTAATTAGAACGTCCGTCCATTTTAATGATTTCCATTTCCAATGGCACCCAACTGAATTATTTGCTCTGAATCAAAACATTACATCTCTAGAGGCATTCGCACGCCATTAAAAGTCATCCCGTAAATTCTACCAAAATACCTTGTTCCGTTAAACCTCGTTAAATGGAAACTGCACCGGGTTATCAATATTTAATCTCTCTTCAAACATTTACAACTCGTCAAAGAGAATACTTTTAGGTAAAGCATAAATAATTTAGGACTTTTATGACATTAACTTTTACAACGACAGTTTGTGATAACAACCTGTGTGTGCTCTGACATCCCGGGAACTTGTTATGTTTACGCGAAGCGTGCCGACATGAAATACTCAATAATTTCCAGAAACGGGAGATGCGTAACAGAAAAGGGTGACGTGCTGGATTTCACCGCGTGAGCGCACCAGAGCCGCGCTGTCGACAGCGCATGGACGCTGGAGGCGGAATGACTCTCTCAAAATATTCGTGAGTTCCTCGCACGCCTGCGCTTCTTTACATACACCACTTTCTCGAGTCTGCTTCAGTTAGTTTTGAAGTGCAGCTTTATTAATGAGCTATTCAGTTGGTTTCAGTGTTCATCCAGTTTTGCTTAGTTTTTTTTTACGCTCTCTTATGATGTTTGACATTCCAAGGAATGAATAGTTGTTTGCTCGTAGAAATTTCTCAATAATACATACAGGATTTCAGGGTACGTTTGATTGACGGATGGTACAAATAAACTAAAGCATAGTAGCATGTATCTTTGACTAATTTTTCAGTTAGCAACAGATAGGAATTTTTGATTTTGAGAATACTTTTTTGAATGACATTTTGAATTCGAATGATTTACAGGCTTGAAAATTAAAATATCTTTTAGTATTTCTTCTGGCACGTGTTTTTGCTACAACCTCAATTTGCGAAGTAAATTACTTGACTCATTGTTGTCAAAGCATTCCATTAAAAACTAGCGGTAATACGCGGTTAACCAAAACTTTTCTTCTCTGAGTGTTGCTTTTTAATTTATTTTTCTTGTTGATTAGTACATAGATAAGTAAAACGTTATATTATTCCTGTGCTTTTTGCTTAATACTAACTTACAAACTACGCTTAAGCTATTCCAGGAAAAGCCAATTAGGCACCTCTGTTAATGGTCAATTTGTGCAATTTTTTTTCAGGAATACATGGAAAGTGAATTTCTTTTGTACTTGGGTGGGTTGTGTAGGATTTCGGCCGAGGTTGAGTGCATTTAATGTGGAAATTCGTGGTATGGAGGAATAGAAGTCGTAGGCGAGATAACTGATGTGGTTGGTTATGGGTTCGGTGGATAGTTCCTTGTGGAGTTGGTCGTTGGTGACAAACCAAGGGGGTTCGTGATTACCCTTATGAACTGGTTTTGGAAGATGTGTTTTTTGTTAATGTTAAGTTTTGCGGCATTCATTCAGATGGGGCACGCATATAATAGGAGGGGTCTTATAAAGGTTTCGTATATTATTAAGTGCGTGCTGTACGGCACTGAGGAATTTATATTGATAATAGTATTTAGTTGTAGTAATTTTATTTTTGCAGAATGACTTCGGTTTCTATATGTTCTTTTCAGTGAAATTTTGTGTCTATGTTGACTCCAAGAAAATGAATTATCCTTTTCTGTGTATGCTCAATTATTAGTTAGTTGTTTATTCTTGGCGAGTTGGAGGAGTGTAAGATCTGGGGGTAAATACTTTGGCAGCAGTTTTTTATGGATTAGTTGAATAAGCGTTATTACTCAACTATTACACAGACTTTAAGAAACGTGCATGACATCATTTAAAGATCTATATTTGATCGAAGTTATTAAGAAAACATCGAAGCTACAAGAAGAGATATGGTTGAAAAAAAAAAATGGTTTGGAAATTGGGGACACATTTTAAAATACCTAGCAGCAAAGATGCATTACGAGAACTACAAGAGATAAATACATATTGGTAAACGCAAAATTTTTTATATTCTTTTAAGCGAAATTTATGCTATAACAGGTCAAAGTTTAATAAAATAATTTTGAGTATTTTATAGATAATTTGAAAATAATTTTTTTTGTTTTATGTAGGAAAGCTTCGAGTTCCTTTAAATCGATCGATTGCCTTCAATCATTTTTTTGTATCAAGAATCTATGGAACATGACTTCTGACTATACAACTTGCTAGAAGAAGTAATTTATTACACATCAGAACAAGATTTATCACTTTTTCGTTACCAGGGCCCAGCAATAAATTTTCTATCGAGAAATCGCTGTTTTCCTGCTCATAATAACAACACTTTCTCTTCTTACGAAGTAAGGAGAGAAAGAATTTTTTTCTTTTGAAGTAAGACAATAAATTAAAGAATCCGCAAAATCTCGACAAAAGGACATCTTAAAATTCATTTAAGCCTTCGTTGGAATTCCATGAAAACATTACTTTTCTACTATTGACAGGTTTCTGTTATATACCAAAGAATGTGTCTATTTCTTATCTCATATTCCTCGAAACAATAAGTTTTTCTTTGAGACAACCAAAAGCTTCTCTGTCGAATTCCTTCTTTCTACAAGACGCCACAATTGCAATAACATTGCAATTTGTACGTAATCGGAAAATCAATTGAGAAAAGAAACTAAATTAATTTTAATCAGTTTTCCTTGAACCGATTAACACAGATCTAATATTTTTCTCTCTAAAGATTCTAGCAAGAATGGAAAAATTTCTAGGAAGTAACTTCTTAGGATCGTTTCAGACCAAATTGAATCTGAGGGTTTTCAGGCGATCAAAAAACAGTTCCTAAGAATACTTAAATATACAGGGAAAAATTATTTTAAATTAATTTTAATCAATCTGCCAATACATTACCGAAGAAGCAACTACTACTCTCCAAAACGTCCCTAACATATTACAACCACCATCCACCGCATATACAAATTTTGCAAACCGATCTCACAATTATATCAAAATCTTTACTCGACTGATTGATGAGTAGTAATTCTGGATGCGTCAACTGCTAAGGTCATTAGTACCGTAAGTGTAATGCATGTTTTTATAGAGGGAGGTGACCGTGATCTTCCCCTTCACCAAGCAGGTATTTCCCACCAGCGAGGTATCGCCCCAGACAGGGCAATATCTAAGCTCCCAAATGGTCTCCCGAAATGCGTGGTAGTATAGTGCATGTAAGTGTAAGAGTTTGCAAGTAAGGGGTGATGGTGATGATAGGAGAACGAAGAGGAAGACAATATCGCGGGAGTTTTGCGGACTAGTTATTAGGGTTCTGCTTCGCATTGTGTTGATCGGAGAAACCATGGCCAACTATCCATGGAGTAGCAGATCGCTGGAATTCTCCTCCAGACAACGGCTGAATTCAACATAGCCCTCTTACCACCGTCGGGAGTCGAAACCCAGTACTTCCCGGTCAGCGAACTACTGCGATTCCAATTGACGCTCAGAACCACCTAAACAAGTGAAAAAACCACTCCGCATCTCGGAGTAGATCATCCCCCGCCCTCCTTTACTCCACCCGTAACAATTGCAAAAGCATTTCTAAATTTCTACTTCAACCTCTCTTCTTCCATGTAATCCCCATTGGAACTGCTCATGAAACTACTGTATTTTCCTCCTTCGCAAAGCTTACAATCTTCTACCGCAAATAAAAATTCCCCGAAAGGCACCCCAAACCCATTTGAATCAGAGGTTTCGTCGGAAGACTCGCTCTTCTCGCACCGATGCCAGTCGCGGCCCGCGCCTCGGCGTTTTCTTGCGCTACCCTCCGCCGAGCGATGTTGTTTCCATAAACAGTCGACGGCCGCGGGAGCGTCGATATTCCGCCGAGGGAACGGCGCCGATTGGCGCGGGCCGCGCGCCCCTCTTGTTTGCTCCTTTCTCTCGATTACACGCGCAAACTGACGGCGCTCCAAGCGGCCGCTTATGATAACCCAGAGGTCGGCGACTGCTCCTGCCAAAGCCTTGTTGACCCAGCGCCCGTACGATGATTTTTAGGTTCGTTTCTTGTTCCAACGGCGTTAAAAGATTGCTTGTTGAATATTTATGACGTGCTTGTTTAGAGGCAAGTACTCGAGGAGTGATAGGCAAGAGGTGATAGGTAAGGAAATGTCAGTGTATACTTGAATAGGCCGAGAAGTTATATTTTGTGTATTTTCAAATTCTGAGTATTACACGTGTAAGATGATGCAAAATATTTTATCGTGAGAAAAATAATACTTATTTTGGTTAGTGTAAATCAATAGTCAATAATAGATTGAATGAATATGTTCTGAGATATATAAAATTAATAGGTTTTTGCAACTTTTAAGATATTTTATTTGTTAATGCTTATTAAGGCTCGTAAGAAATGATATTTCCTGTATGCTTTAGAATTTTTTTAAAAATGTAGCAAAATCCACTTTTGCAAACACCACTTTACAGAAATTATTACAATCTGTAGCATTCCGTGTTGCTCTTGTAATTATCACAAATATTTGATAGACAAGTAGAGGAATTCCATCTATTCTCGCCCAGTGGCGGGATTTACTTCTATCTATTCTATTAAATTCCCGCCCTGCCCCTCCCCTTCGCTCCTGTAACTCACAAATATGCCGTATATATTTTTAGTTTTCTAAATCAACTAAACCAATGACTTTTTCTTACAGAACACGTGTGCAAGTGCATTTATACCTTATATAAAGCCATGCACATCCATCAGCAAAATGACTTTTTTTCAACTGCGTATTCTTGTACACTTGAAGCATTCACATCTTGATGCAATTAATATCATTATCCAAGTTATTTTTATTAGAAGTGAAGAAAAGCTATAAGAATCATTCTGAAATATGAGTATTTCAGATTATATATTTGAGTTTAGAATACTCTTCTCCTATCCCACAAATACCAATTCATACACTGATGAAATCATCCATCAAATTCGTTGACATAATCTGTGAGGTGTAATTGAACTTTTCCGTTGTTGAATGCCTGTATCTGTGATGTGATGCCAGAAAAAATTGAAATTATTTTTATTACGTCTATACATTCCTGTTCAGTACTTGCAGAGATTATCGCTTTATAACTCAACGCCCTTGTGACTACATTTGCACAGATATAGCTTTTTAAAATAAAAATTAATTTTTAAGAATTTTCAGTGTAATGCTCATGCCCACTAAAAAGGGATTTATTTTGCACGTCGCTCGGCGTGACAATTTCATCGCCAACTTTCAATACAATCGCTCTTACTTCGAGCGTTCGTCAACAGCACCCATCTTCATTAGTGTCCTACGAGAAACCTGTCGGTCTCTTGCTCCCCGCCTCGCCGTCCTCCGCCCTCGCCGTCCCCTCCGCCCTCGCCGTCCCCTCGCCCTCGCGTCCTCGCCCTCGCCGTCCTCCGCCCTCGCCGTCCTCCGCCCTCGCCGTCCCCTCCGCCCTCGCCGTCCCCTCCGCCCTCGCCGTCCCCTCTTCCGCCCTCGCCGTCCCCTCCGCCCTCGCCGTCCCCTCTTCCGCCCTCGCCGTCCCCTCCTCCGCCCTCGCCGTCCCCTCCTCCGCCCTCGCCGTCCCCTCCGCCCTCGCCGTCCCTCCGCCCTCGCCGTCCTCCGCCCTCGCCGTCCCTCCGCCTGCCTCTCCGCCTCGCGTCCTCCGCCTCGCCGTCCCCTCCGCCCTCGCCGACCCTCCGCCCTCGCCGTCCCTCCGCCCTCGCCGTCCCTCCGCCTCGCCGTCCCTCCGCCCTCGCCGTCCCTCGCCTCGCCGTCCCCTCCGCCCTCGCCGTCCTCTCCGCCCTCCCCATCCCTCCGCCCTCGCCGTCCCTCCGCCCTCGCCATCCCCTCCTCCGCCCCCGCCGTCCCCTCCGCCCTCGCCGTCCCCTCCGCCCTCGCCGTCCACCTCCGCCCTCGCCGTCCCCTCCGCCCTCGCCGTCCCCTCCGCCCTCGCCGTCCCCTCCGCCCTCGCCGTCCCCTCCGCCCTCGCCGTCCCCTCCGCCCTCGCCGTCCCCTCCGCCCTCGCCGTCCCTCCTCCGCCCCCGCCGTCCCCTCCGCCCTCGCCGACAACTCCCTCGGCACGGGCGCCACCGCTACCTTCAGCGCCGCGTCGGAACGTCAGTTAGAGGCATCCAACTTCCTGGGGCAGTTTGGGGACAAGCAAGCGCACGGGCACTTCCTTTCTGAAAAATACGAGCCTGCCGCTAGGGGCGCTAGCGCAGGGGGTGTTGAGTGTGGCGAGGAGGCGCAGAGCAAACTTTGCATCCTGCTGCTATTGCGTTGGTGTGGAAAACTGACACAGCATTTTGAAGCATAGAAGTACATGATCAGTGTGTAAGTTCATAGACGAAACCAATCAAATGGAACTAGGGATAGCACTTTCCACTACTTTGCACTATAAATTTTAACCAATATGGACATTATAATAAACAGGCAAGTATTCCATACTTGCCCACAGACATACTTAAATCAGGCAAGTATTCCATAAAACATTTCGTTATATCTATGTGTCGACTTTTTCTTTAAGTCTATACCACAAAGAGAAAAAGAAAAATTATTTATTAATACACCGCAATTTCTGGATTTGGACACACTAATATACTTATATCTGCGGCAGGTTGATTAAAACTAGCGAAATCACAAAAGATCCATTGTATACCGTAGATAATTTAAGTTGTAAGGTTTAATTCTGGGCATTTTGAATTCGAAGGGGTTTTTATTTCATCCTCCTCAATTAAAAACCCAATTCTATTTCTACTTATTATAAATCAACTACCCATATCTTGAATGAAAAATAAAGAAAATGCCATTACTAATTAGATCTCTCTGCGTAAGAAAGTCAATTCAGTTCAGGTTGACATATGAAGGGTTCCGGTGTAAAACATTGTAACCTACGTGAAAACATTTGCAAGATATAAGCAAGATTTTTACTGGGAGGAGTTTAAAAGATGTACACATAGATGACAACAGCCGGGAGACAAATATATGTCATAAAAATACGCATAAACAAAAAACTGTAACTTTCAGAGATACCATCATGTAATCCCGAGCCCATCATTTTTTGTTAATAGTAATGTCAAGGTAATTATTTTCCTTTTATTTTCATTCCGTCATTTCGGTCCACACTGCCACTTCACTCATATATTTTACGCTTGTACTAAAGAGATTTCTTCCAGGAATCTCTATTCCATCGTCACAGCGAATAGTGATGGGCGGGGAGTCTTTCTGGGAAGTCGATAGCCGATCAAAAACATCTGCGAAAAATACAGCACGAGACATCGCTTCCCAGCAAATATTCAGGGGGAAAATCGAGATTTGGATAGGAAAATGAGCGAGTTAAATTTGTAGATGAGAACAAAATGATAATAGACCGTTAAGTCTGTGCAACATTCCAGTTATCAGGTTAACAATCACATTAATACATTCATTTACTACGAAATAAGAACGATATTATCATTTATAACAAATAGAAAAAAATATTTTTCCATTTTGAAGATCTAGCTGAAAATGAACAACCGGTATTGTGTGCATCAACAATTTTTTATTAACTCAATGAACATTTGAAGAAAATATTAAACTGGGATATCTCTACAACATTGTGATATTTTATTCATCGATGTAATTGTTTGATTTGAGACAGCCGTGGTGTTAATGTTCTAATATTCCTGTCTCAAAAAAGTAAATAAAATAATTATTATTGGAACGTGAACACTATAATAACATAAACGTATTGGCTCTATCTATACCATTAACGTATTTTAATGAAAGAATATTCCCGTTTCTTTTTTAATTTTTAAATTACAATAACTACTCTAAATCTCAATTTTTGGCACGTGTTTATGTTACATTAAAAGGAAAAAGTTAGAAATTAAATTATTTATAATCCAAAATTTTATCAAAGCTATTCAATTTCAATACACGAAGTATCAAAGATAATGGGCGTTACATGTACAGTCAATTATCGAAATTGTGGGTTACTCACACTACTTTATTTTGCAGCGGGAATCAATTTATTATTGCTTGGACAAACTGCAGCAGCGTTCAACGGTGAACTTTTACTGTTGCTTGGATGTTGAATAGAATATCATTATGCTACGAAATTAATACAAAGGCAAATAAGGTCACCTATTTTCACTTATCTGTTGATAAACATGGGAATTAATATGCCAGTGTCATATTGCGATATGCTAAATATATGCGTACACCTCCGTAATATACACCCAGGCATTATTGTTACTTCATATTTCAAAATAAGCTTCATAGTATTATATTCTGGAAAGTAAATAAATAAATATGATTTAGAGTCACAATGTTTCCGTTCTTCATGAACAAGACATAAAAAGAAACCTTGTCCATTCGCAGATATATTATCAGAAATTATTTTCATTTAAAAGGATTTAATGGTATTAACAATCATTAATGAAATAAATGAACCATTTCATAGTCCAATCAAAAGTACGATGTTTTTGTATGTGGATGTTTAATATTCATTTTCTATTTTATTGCACGTAAAATTTATATACACCATCTTCAAAATATTGAATTGCTAACTATCATGCACAAGACATTAATTGGTTGCATATATCAACACTTTAATTTTGAGAGAACATCGTCATATCAACTGCTAAGTTGGCTCAGGGCAACAAGTGTTCCTACTGCAGCAATTGCGAGGTTCTCGATTTCGACTCCCACGGTGACAAATTGACAAAGTTTTGACTCTAGATTGATAGCTAGGTTGAATTCAGCCACGGCCTGGACCACAATTCTAGACTGATTGCTCTGATCGGGAGTTTTCCCATTATTTCTCTTATCAATAAAAAATTAATGTTGGAGATCTACTCTACCAAACAAAACATGGATCGCTCGAGATTTTTCCCTCTTCGTCCTTTCCCTCATCCTCTGCCCTTACCTACACCAACACCACACACACACCAACAAAACAAAACACACACACACACACACACCAACACCACACACACACAACACCACACACACACACACACACACACACACACACACACACACACGCACAACACCACACACACACACACACACACACCAACACCCCACACACACACACACACACGCCCAACACCACACACACACACACACACACACACCACCAACCTACACACACACACACACACACACACACACACACACACAACACACACACACACACACACAACACACACACACATGTGTATTGCGACCCATTCGAGAGACCAATTGGGCGCTTAGAGCTGGTACCGATTACGGATGCTTCCTGCTGTCGGAGATATCTGGAGGGTCCACACTGCAAGTCGACGACTAGGAAGGCACTAGATCTCACATTCTAGAGGGAGAAGAACACTCCACTGCCCGTGACATAAAATGTGGTACATATACAGTACTCTTACGGGAATATTGGCCATATCAGTTGACGCACTAAAAAATAAAATAAATAAATGAATCGGACACATCGATCGGTGGGTCGGCACCGATACCTAATGAGTCGAATCGATTGATTGATTGATTTTTTCGTGTTTACGTGCACGTCAACTGCTTTGGTCACTAGTCCCGTTAGTGTACTGCATGTTTTTTCTCGGGAGATGGCGGTGATCTTCCCCGCTGGATGGCGAGATCCGGCGCCGACCTACCCACCAGCGGGGCACCGCCCCAGCCGGACAGCTCTAGCTCCCGACCGGTCTCTCGGAATATGTGGTAGCGTAGTGCATGTTAGTGTAAGTGTGTGTGTGTGTGTGTGTAGAGAAGGATAGGACAAGGAAGAGGAAGGACAGATCGCACGCGGTCCGTGACCCGTTCGGTAGGGTACTGCTCCGGCATTCGCCTGGTGTTGATCGGAGAAACGACGGAAACTACCGATCAGAGCAGCCGGCCGCTGGAATTCCTCCTCCAGACAGCGACTGAATTCGACCTAGCTGAAAAGCTAGTGTCGAAACTCCTGCCGCCGTGGGGAGTGGGAACCTAGGACCTCCCGGTCAGAGGCGCTGCAGTGACATCAGTTGATGCACTGAGCTACCGCTCCCGGTGGCCGAATCGAGTAGGCGGGCGTGGGCCCGCGCCATCCGTCACTCGGTCCGATGCAGCCCCGGGCCGGCCGCCGGTTTTCCGCGGCTTCATTACAGACAGAACGAAATTGCGTCTCCGTAATTGCGTTCCGCGAGCGGCGCTTGTCCTTTGAAGAGCGTCGCGACGCCGCGCCCCGCCGCTTGATCTCCGCAATCCGGCGCCGGCGTGTGGGTGCCCCTCTGTATCGGCCGCTCCTCATCGAGCTGCAGGCTACTGCGCGCGCCGCCGCCGCAGCGGAGGTGGAATGTCGCAACGAGGAGCGCTCGCTCAAACAACCAATAAAGAGGAGAATCGATTGTTGCGATTGTGACGGCCGGGTGCCGATGAGACGTGTAGCAGACCTGAAATCGCTCAATTAGCGAGGAGTTTCTCAGAGCATTTTTAAACATCTAGGATAAAGCGCATGCAAATTCGACAAACAGGCAAAGGCACGAATGAAGGAAATTTATTCTTTTATCTTTTTCCATTTTAAGCTGCGATCATAAGCATGCGCTAAAAATGGGATTTAGAGAACTTGTTTGTGAGATTTAAATAATGATATGAGGTAGATAAAAAATGAAATAATTTTAATTTACGATAAAACTGGAATACTTGTTTCATTGTTTCAATTACTTCAATAATATCTTCTTCAAATGTTCATTTGATTAAATGTCTGATATTTAAACTTCAGAAGTACATTCAGAACTCCAAAAAGTGTAAATAAACGTCCAAAAAGGTATTCTTTTGTATACATGTAACAACTCACGAATATAACATAACACGACAAGAAACAACTCGTGAAGTAGGTCACGAAAACCTGACTTTAACAGCCTTTGTTTCCGAGTTAACTACGATGGTACAGTGTGTTACGAATTGCAAGTTTACTAGCTATTCTATTTATATAATTATCTTCAAATATCTATTATACTTTCTCGTTATAGAGTAGAGAGAAGTTTATGTAATAAAAACTCTTATTAGAGGACCCTGATAACGAAAAAGTGGATAAATCCAGCTGCTAATTTTTCGGCGTCTTTCTACATCTAAAAAAATATTCCCTTAATTAAATCAAAAGTGCATATTTATTCAGTCTTCCTGCAACTAAAATGTTAAAGGTAGAGATTTTTTTAAATGAAATAAATTCCAAATGCTGTTTTAGCACCACTAATTTTTTCTGTTTCTCAAAGTTAGATTTTGAAATAAGATCATACACAATTTTTGAAAGATTTTAGTACTTTTCAGAAGCAAACGAACGTATTTATGCGTTAATGATTTCTTATCAATGGTACGAAACTCCAGTTTTTCTTTGCGTATTACCCAAAGAGAAAATTTACTTCGAACTTTATCGCTTCGTTTCGTACTCAGAACGAGAGGGATAAAACTCATACGTGAGAGAGAATACGAGAGAAACAAGATTTGCTCACTCGTGAACCTTTGTCCCAGAGGTACCTACAGATGCCTCGAACGCTTAACTTTATCGCTTGGGGTTAAAAATTTACTTCCTTGTATAATTTTTATTTACGAAATAAACATCGTAAAATATTCCATTACCATGCAAGGTTCAAGAATTTTCAAATAAAGCCGATACAGCGAGTTTGTAACAAAACGAAAATTATAAGAACATGCTTCGTTTCGAATATTCCAATCCACTTAAAAAAAGCAAGTATTCTAATTTTCGTTTTAATATACTCTATTTGACTATTATCCTGTAAAAGAAAAAACTCTTGCGTTATATTCTAATTATATATTCTACGTTATCTCGTAATTAAACTCATAATTATACCTAGATAATCGATACATCAATTTCCAAAAGTCTTATTTCAGACTGTCAAAATGGATGCATTACTATTGACTTTCCTAGACAAAAGCTTCTATTTTTCCAGCAACAACGGAGTAAACCATTTTCTTCTAAAAATAAAGTATTCTTGAGATTAATAGATTGAACCAAATGAATGTGTCAACAAAATTACATTTCCTTTCCCCATGTTTGAAAGATGTCTGGGTGATGTCAAACAGAACATCTCTAACTACTGCCATACAGAAATGCATTTCCGGGAGTCGTGGAGTGGGAGCCAGAAGTGAGTCGTCTGCCGCGAAAAGTTTCCGACAGGCGAGGATGAGCACTCTAAGCAGCGCGTCCCTGGGATGCGATGCAGCCATGATGCAAATTCCGAGTACAATTTACTGCGCTCGGGCTGGACCAACGAGGTAACTTGCGATGGTCGGGGCGAAGTGTATGCTGAATTACATTTCTGGGAGGAAGTACTTGTGCTCTTTCTGTTGGAGAGTTGTGGGGTTTGCAAATGGCTCGTGGACATTTGTTCGCAAATGCAAGTGAGAAAGCGCTTAATTGCTGTAACCAGCGACCGTGTGGCACAAATGAGTAGCAAACAGTGGAGTTTTAAAGTTCTTTAGTAGTATTATAGAGAGTTTCATTTAACTTCTGAGAAATTCTGCTGATAAAGTACAAGTCAACTTCAATACATCGGTATTACAAAAGAATTTATGTGTTATAAGACATATCAGTAGAATGTGTAATAAGAATACATTAGTAGTAATTGTAAATTCATTAGTAATTAAAACGTGTCAAATTGTAGCAAAAGTGGTCAAACTACACAGAGAAATGTTTACTACTGTGAAAAAAATAAATTAATGGAGTATCTCGCTTAAAATAACATCATTGCCATTGCTTTAAATACAACTAAAAGGTTCAAAAAATAATTTCCATGTTCTTATCAATGGTTAACGTCAAAACCATCTCCATTCGGTAGCCAGTTAAAACTGAATATTACACGATTTTCCTTATTTTACTGGGGGAATGGAAAAAAATAATAATTTGTAAAATATTTTTAATAACATAATTATTTACAAGTAAGTATTAGTTGAACTCATAAGCTTTCAAATATTGTTTTCATTTGCAATATCCCTTACTTAGCTCCGATTATTACCCAAACGGAAGATGCTTTCTCGTATTATTTCTAACTTTTGCGATTTTCGAACATTCAGAGAGTTCTACAAAAATGAATTTACTCTATTCTTTTAAGCGTTTCTTATTCTATCCGTGGAAAATTTGTAAAAAAAGTATCCAAACTGTTTTGGGGATAATGTTTTTTTATTTATTGGGTTAACTTTAAGAAGAAATTTCAGGGAAAGTACTCGTTTTTCCAAAAAATAATTTACATGACCTTATTTGAAGATCTAATTTTGTAGAACAGATTTTATGTAAGAGAAAAATACCTCATATTCAAATTTTTATTTTTATATAGTTGACTTGTGGAAAATTTTTGAAAATACAGAGACCGGCAGTAATGAGTCTAGCTTTCTGACACATAATAGGAGAAAAATCAAAGATAAATTTGGAGCTTTTTAAGAAAATAATTGTTGAGAATGCCTAAAGTTGTGCAAAATTACACAAAAATACACATGTTTTCGTATCATTGTATGTGACGTTATTTCAAAATCAGTCTTCGAAGAACAGATTTTATTAGGAAAAAATTCTATCTTCAATATTGTACTTTCGGGAATATGCTTAAAAATGTTCTTTTGCAATTTCCAAAAAATTCAGGATTTTAAACGAAAATTAGACCAGGGCCATTCTCTTAAGCGTCCTTCATGGTCTTGGAGAGCAAAATTTAATCCAAAACTTGGAGGTATTGTTGAGAAAATTTAATTAAGAGTACCCGCCAAAATGAAAATATTTTTTGTCAAACTCGCAGGACCTTGAGTGTTTTTAAATCGATTGGGAAATATCAACTTTTGAGAAAATCGTCTGAACGGTTTAGGTGCTAGCATGGACCAGACACGGACGGATAGACAGACAAATGTTTTGCTGTCAATCCATGTTTCAGTATCACGTACCTACAAAACATAGATTGTGACTTCACAAAGTGTTAGAGAAAGTAATTTACTATACATACGTTCAGAATTTAACCACAGTTTCAAAATTCGCACTTTTCTCAGCGCTTTATTAAAATATTTTCTCCTCTTACGAAGTAAAGCGAGAACACAAAAAGTGGTAACTTTCCCACATCAATCTTCACTCCTCATTCACAGGTGTTTGGGATGTAAACAAAATATTTGATTTGACAGAACATGACCTAAAAATCGCTAGGGCAAGATGGGTAGCCAACCAATTAGGCGCAAACGTCACATATGTGCGCTTCATCATGATTCTTCCCTTACATATCGATTGGCAAAATGTGATCATCTTCGAATCCCCGCAAAGATCCTAGAATTTGTAACATTTATCCTATGGCATCCTGCACACAGTCCCACGCCGCTCGCGGCCTCTCTCCCCCCTTCTTCTCGAGTTTTCCGCGTCACCGCCCCCGGCGCCCGAGCACCTCCGCCACTCCGCACCTTCGTCGGAGGTGGCAATTGGGCAACTCTCTCCCGCGGCGCTCCTTCCCTTCCGCTTTGCCGGAGCCGCACCCCCTGGAGGCGGCTGAACTCGCCGCCGCGGCAGCAAACCGCCGAACTAAATGGCCTCGAAAATAAATTATTGAATTCATAAGAGGCGGGGGGAGGGGGTGGGAGTTGCAGAGCCGGGGCATAGTTGCGCGGCGCTACTGTACGCTGCGGAACTTCGTTGCGACCGGAAGAGGGGATGATGCGCACGGAGGGGGAAAGAAAGAAAGATAGAAAAAGAGAAGAAGGTAGGAGGCAGAGGAGGAGCTCTGAAGGAAAACAGGGAGACAAAGATACAAAGAAATGGCGAGAGAAAAGGACGGTTACTTCGGCAGAGAGAGGGAGGGACATGAACGGAAAGAGGGAGAGGCAAGGACGCAGAGGGGGATAACCATAAAAATCTCCAGTCTTAAGAGGGAAAAATCTGAAAATGTTCAAGATCTGAAAAATGTATAATACTACAGAAAGCAAAGTAAACTAAAAGCAGGAAAGCTGTCTCGCAGCTGAAAAGCAAAATCGCTCGCTTTTCCCTAAGGAGGTCCGGGTTCGATTCCCGGACAATCTCATGTGAAATTTGTTTCAACGAAACGAGTTTAGCCGCTTCACTACGGCTAGTCCAATTCCTGTGAAGGGTCCTAAACCCTATTCTTATCCTATTTCCTTCCCAATTCTGGTCGCTGAGTAGTGACGCAGGAGTGTGCAACAGAGTGGCGCGTACGCCGAGATGCTACCTCGCGGTCTTCTTGACGACCAACGGACTTACACTAACATGCACTACACTACCACATATTCCGAGAGACTGGTTGGGAGGTTATAGCTTGTCCCGGCTGGGGTGGTGCCCCGCTGGTGGGAGAGTCCTGGTTAGGGGGAAACCCCATTAGCCGACGGTAGGTCGGCGCCGGATCTCGCCATCCAGCGGGGGGAGATCACCGCCATCTTTCGAGAAAAGAATATGCACTACAGTAACGGGACAAATGACTAAAGCAGTTGACGCGCCTGGAAACACGAAAAAATCAATCGAAAACCAACGGACTCACAGACTACGTAAAGGAGGATTACTCCCAAAAACATTGACTTTAAAAACATAAATAATGGAGGATTACTAAGCGCTCAACGCCCAATGGGGGTTATGAGACGTGTTGCGTCATGACGAAGACGCAACAAATTAAAAAAAAGTATAATTGAGAGCTATTAATTTAGGGTCAATGAATGGAAGAACAAGGAAACAGAGTTAATATGCAAATGAGCAAAGTGGTCACCAGCCGAATGGTCAACTAATACTCCAAAAGCGGTGACCAATAACAATCATGCAAGAAAAATGACACACGAGAAAAGAGACAACAATAAAATTAATAAAAGGGAATAGAAGGCGATATAACTTGCCGGAGAGACTAAAGAAGTCTGATTCGAAACCAATAAATCAATAACCTGGCTGAAACAAGAGAAATCAACATAAAAAAATTAGAGGGAAAAAAGACGAAATATGAGGACAGATTCGGAAATAGATTTCCGAATGACTGGTTTCAGGCTAACTCAAAGTTAATAAACCTCTCATATATACGAAAGGAACCGTTGCAAGAAAAGTAATATTAAAGAGAGGCAGACGCATGCTGATCATAGATTTTCTCACTTTGTCTGCAACTGTTCCAATCGATTTTACTAGTTTAAACGAGTTGAGATATTGCTTCGGTCTCTGTTAGTTACTCAAGGAATATATGATTCAGGTAGCAAAATATATAGAACGAAGAACAAATGTATGTTCGAACACGTCATTCTTTATCCCTGAATATGCGGGAACTTTAAAACAGCATTTGCCTTGATTAGGATTCACTTAAAAAAGATAACGAAAGATGTTATTTACCTTAAAAATTAATAATGTATTAACTCCATATTAAATCACATGCGTATGTTTTAAATGTTTAAAGGATGCTATCAATACAGCGTGCGAGTTTAATTGACCAGACGTAGACAGTAATTCGTCAATACCCACGCACAGGAAACTAAAACAATAAATAACATTGTTTCCTCTGTAACAGCCTCCATTACGCGACCTGTTTAGTTCATGTAATTGATCGTGCAAGGTGTCCTAATCCCTGTTTGCGAGTGATCCTGTGTTTCAGCGATCGCACGTGCGAGTGATTCACTGCAACGTAGCATTCACTACATCACCCAGGCGCCTGTCTGAACATGGTTTCCTGCATTGGACTATCAGAAAACTAATGTAAACAACGTTATAATAGACATTAAACGGTTTGTTGTATATTTAACCATATTGTTGCCACTTGAATGAGCACGAATGGTGTTCATACATTATAAGGTCCACACATACTATTGTACATTTAAATAGAAGATATTTATTAAAAAGTAAGTTAATTTGGTTAATATGCAAGACAACATGTCGTATATACGTAGATACATGTCGTAACATTTTAATATTTATTAATTAATTAATATTAATATTTATTCTTAAATTATATTTACATTATTTGCACTGTGCAACTCATGTACACATATAAACGCATACACTTATAAACATACAAACTCATGTAAACTCTGTTTACACTTTCACGCTACGCCGTTGTCCTCCTCCACAACTCCCTCCACAACTCCCTCCACAACTCCCTCCACAACTCCTCACACTCCCTCACAACTCCCTCCACAACTCCCTCCACAACTCCTCCACAACTCCTCCACAACTCCTCCACAACCCCCTCCTCCACAACTCCTCCACAACTCCTCCACAACTCCTCCACAACTCCTCCACAACTCCTCCACAACTCCTCCACAACTCCTCCACAACTCCTCCACAACTCCCCTCACAACTCCCTCCACAACTCCCTCCACAACTCCCTCCACAACTCCCTCCACAACTCCCTCCACAACTCCCTCCACGACTCCCTCCACGACTCCCTCCACGACTCCCTCCACGACTCCCTCCACGACTCCCTCCACGACTCCCTCCACGACTCCCTCCACGACTCCCTCCACGACTCCCTCCACGACTCCCTCCACGACTCCCTCCACGACTCCCTCCACAACTCCGAGCGCAGGGGTATTGTGCAGGTTTTCAAGCTCACCTATACTCGACTGGGATGGGGTCATCCTAGCGAGTGGCGAAAACATCAGGCAGCGCTCCCGCAATAGCCTCGGCGACAATGCGCTCTCGTTGTACGCGCGTCTTGTCGCCGAACGTAAACTTACGGAGCAGCGCCGCACTTGCATCGCGCCACTAGCTCAGAGCGCCTGACGCTATGGGAAGAAGCAGACGCCCCGGAAGTTCCTGGCTGCTAAGGAGGGGCAAATATGTTCGTACTTTGCCGCCTTCTCATCATAGCGGTCGCCGAGGCACCTCGGGTATGCTACGCTGACACAGGCGTCAATGTCGATCGCTTGAAGGCTTTTGACGGTACCAGATCCGGACGGTTCCGCCCTCCGATGGCTTGGTCTTCGAGGAGCACCGTCCAACCACTCGCGACTACGGCTGCTTTAACGTGTTCCTGTATCCTATTGTGGTGCAGCCGCTGGATCGGCGAGTGGGTGTGGCACTTCGAGATCACATGAGAGATCGTTTGAGTCGCGGGGGAATTTCGGTTACCGGCATGCTTGCAGCCACGGCGGCAGAAGTGCTGGTCTCTGGACCACTGGGGTTGGGGATTACGCAGCAGGGAGGAATTGAGGCATGTGGCGAACATGTGATGAACATGCACGGGAACTGGTGATGTACATTCGAAGGATTATGCGTGAAAACAAGATCCGAGAACAGGTAGGGAAACATTCGGGTCAGTGGAGTGACCACTGGATGAATATTTAGCTCTTCCGGTGACCCCTACTCTCATAACAGTATGGTCAGAAACGAATAGAAACTCAAAATCTATGTCATATTAAATCGACACTTTAATATGTTCGTCATTAGAGGCCTGCAATGCTTCTGTACGCTTTTCAGATTGTGGGCTGAAGTTAGGATCCACAAAGATGCTCTTTTCACTTTTATAACAATGTTAGGAATGTTTACATGGGCCCTACTAGTACAAAAGAATCCACATTGTCAATATTGGCGTGACGCCTCCAGCGGAAATTCTCTTGTTAAAAACGTTTTTGTGCTGTGAAAGTTCAAATAAAAATGAAATTTTAAACATATTACAGTTGTCCGGTTCGTTCATTTCAGGCATATGAAATAGCATGAAAATCTATCGATTAAAATACTCGTTCAAATTTTTGTTTTGTTACAAAATTAGGCTTAATTGGGTCGCATTTTGGCAAAGGGTATATGTCAGAAAAGCGGAGTATTGAGTTAGGTGTAGTAACGTTTATTTTATTTCAAAATAATTTACTTTTATTCTTTTAAATTAATTAAATGCTATTGACATAGTAAATATTTGTATCTGAATAACTATCATTCAACTATATTCACACTAAATCATTTCTTTTGCTATCCGTAAAATTATTAAAACATCACTTATACCCTTTTGCCCAAACACGAGCAAATTATTGCCAGTCTGATGAATAAGTTCAAACGATTCATGTAAATGCCGGGAAGTTAATATATTAATTGACAGAGTTTCGCCAGTGTACTCGTAGATGCATTAAAACCACTAAAAACGCGTACATTTCCTAAACTTATTCCAGAATATCCTAGAGGGAATGTCGAAATGAATCGAATGAGCTATTGATCACTTCTGTCGTTTCTATAAATCGTCCAAAAGTTGATTAAAAAACAGTGTTCAGAGAAATTTCTTTGGATTTTCTTAGTAAAAATTGTTTTGGGTTACCATGACACCAAGAGAAGTTGAATGACATGTCATACGTCCCAATTGGTGGACCGGAAGCACTTTAACTGGGAGTGACGGGCACACGGGAAAACTGCCCAAAGGACGCATGCACGCACGCAAGTTACTTAAATAATAAATAAGAATACAATACAAAGTATTATAGTATACTATGAATGTTATAGTATTATATTAATGTATTATAAATATTATAATACATAATAAATATTTATAAATTTATAAACTTATAAATATTACATGCGCAATGTTGTAAAATTATTTTGTTTCCATTATTTTTATCTGTAATCATCTTCTTTGTTCACAATTATCTAAAGTAATAGCACCAAACATTATAGATTAAATAATGAAACAACAAACAAAAATAACAAACAATACTTAGTTGTCATAGAAAACCAATCATCAGCACTTGAAGCCTTGTCCTTTCTATACAATGCAGTTGCAGATCTACATCTTCATACGCTAGCGTTGGTTTATATTTTGTCAGTTAATAAGTTTATTATACATTAATTAGAGGGTCTGTAGTTGTTTTCCGGCAAACGAGAGCCTTAATCGTTGTCAAACTGGCTTTGGAATAAGCAGTGAAGCACTTCGGCTGGCACCTCTGGTCGTCTTTTATAGAGCATCTCAGTTTGTGGGGTTTTCCTCAACCAGATATTTCCCCCAAGTAACCAAGCACCCTAGGCCTCGATTTGAAAACAGCTCCGCTCATAACCGTAAGAAGCACTCCGTGACCTGGAGCCGGAGCGTAGCCTGGAGTCGGAAACCTGGCCTAGAGCCAAAGTGTGGCCTGGAACCGGAGCGTGGCCTGGAGCCGGAGCGTGGCCTGGAGCCGGACTGGCCTGGGCGGAATCCGTCCTAGAGCCAGAGCGTGGCCTGGAACCGGAGCGTGGCCTGGAGATGGAGCGTGTACTGAAACCGGGCGTGGCCTGGAGCCGGAGCGTGGCCTGGAGCTGGAGCCTGGCCAGGAGCGGGAATCCTGTCCTAGAGGCAAACCGGAGCGTAGCCTGAGCCGGAAACCTGGCCTAGAGCCAGAGCGTGGTGTGGAACCGGAGCGTGGCTGGAGCCGGAGCCGGAAACTTGACCCAGAGCCTGAGCGTGAGCTGGAGCCGGAGCGTGGCCTGGAGAGAGCGCTGGCGGCAGCGCTTCCGGGGCCGCTCCGGGCGCGCGAGGCGGCCGCTCCAATCGGCGCACGCGACGAGCGGCCGTCCGCTGACGGGCCAATTACACGCGACGACACGGCCGCCCGCCCCGCCCACGCCCACGCCCATCGGGAGCTGGAGGGCTTCGTTACCGCCTCCATCTGATAGGCCCTCGCTATTTACAATGCCCTTATTAAAAGAAGAGAGTTTGCGGTGATGCAGTGTTATCTGGACGCATCCTGATGGGGAGGGGAACTTGTTTCTCATTCTGGAGTGTATTTACATTCTTAATGCGTTCACGGATTTGGTTATAAAGTTTAATGTATTTCGTTGAAGTTGAAGTGTCCTTAAATAAGTAATTTTTACACCAATCACAACCTTCTCGTTAACGTTAGTTTTTTGGTGCCTGATTTTTTTACGACACCTTAATGCTTTCGTGAAGTATGTTTTCCAATTGGAAATTGCGAGGAAATTTGGACATGTACTCCCATTTCTCATTCAAATTGTATTGAAAAACAACTTTGATCCATCATTCCTATATTTTGTTTCATTGAAGTCCGTCAATCCAACCGAAAATTGTAATGAAAATTAATACTAGTGATCGGAAGCTGATTTTTGGAAATGAAGAAATTACGCATTAAAGCAGTACTTGATATTCCATGTAAAATGTTAGCGAATGTATTTTGATATTTCATCTGAATGGGGAGCGGTTTTCATACCGAATTTATTATTTCTCTGCGTATCTTTATTTGTGTATATTACTCAGGATGTATATAAAATTGCATTTTAAAATATCTTCGTGAAAAAAACTTCGTGCACTAGCGCAATGAGTTTTGATTTCGAAAAATTATTTTTGTTTCCGATTTCATTATTCTGTATCAAAATAATCGTATCTCGTTTAAAATGAATATAAAAAAGTTCAACATCTCTCCAAAATACAAAATTTAGAAACACATAATACACATTTCTCGCTTTTCCAAATAGCGACATACTAAAGTCTACTTTAAGCATCATATTAGCTATCTTGTTATTGCGGCCAGCTTTCTTTCACAGTTGTGTTCAAACCTTCAGTGGTCGATTCATTAACCCTAATCGTTTATTTCAGGAGTAAATACTCGTATATAACAAAAATTTCAGTTACCACACTTATTGCGCAAAAAGAGAAACATAACCACCTTAATCTTCAGCCAAACTGAATAGGATTGAACGTTGAATGGGATTGAATGTTCTATAATAAAGATAATTCTCTCAGAATAACTATAGTGCGCTTTTCATTCATCCTAACTGTTTATCTCACCATTTTCTGTATTTGTATTGATCCATTATGTCCCGTAAAGGGTAATTGGCCTCGGCACCGTTATATACAAGGATATCCTAGTCGGTCACCCAACCAGGAACGCGCAATGTCTCAAATTCGCTTAACCTTTGTGACTTCACGTAGATACCGAATTCGACTATCGACGCCGGTTTCGGGGTCATGGCCTTTCAATAGAACCATCCCCATATTTGTCTGGATGACCGAGGGAACCCACGAAAAATTTGCTCAGAATGGCCGGCACGGAGATTGAACCCGGGCCTCCCGAATGCGAAGTCAGAGCGTTACGCCCTGAGATACTTCGCTCGGTTCAGTCATCATACTCATTAAACAAATAATAATAATAATAATAATAATTATAATTATATTATAATAATAATAAAATAAAAAGTAAAAAACTTTTTTAAAAACCTACCATCTTAAGCTTCAGCAGTGGCGTGTGGTGAATTGTTTGCTACGTAAGCAATTACATTTCAAATGGTAGATTTGTAATTATTCACATGGATAAGACGACAAATGGATAATTTAAACACTGAACCGATAAGCACATACGGAGCCCACCACACGCGCCGGCCCGTGGGCCCACCACACGCGCCAGCATATCGGCTGATCACAGTATTCCCTATGAGACGCTGGATGGAGTCAGCCCAGTGCTTCCAAGCAGCTATACAGGCAAACTCTACCGTATCTATTGGTGACAATAATAATTACGTGCTCATTTTGGAAACATAAGATTGGCGCCCAAATGAAAGTATTTTGACTTGGATTACTAGTAAATGATTCTAAATTACTAGTCAAGTGGTATTAAAATGTCAGATATCCTTGGAAATGATAGGGGAAGCAACGCTTCTCTTGTTTCCATGGAATAAACGCCCCCGAGCTCCAGCCGAATTGAACTAAGTTCTTGAACAAAGCGAATTCGCGTAGCCAAACCGCAGTGCGCGTTCTTCGGAGGGCGCGCCCAATCGGGCGCGGGCACGCCGCGCCGTGACGGAATTCCGTGCGTCAACTAGGTCGCCCCTGCCGCGTTGCGTCGGCGCCGTCTCAATAAACCTGGAGCTTAGGCCTGCCGGCATCTTCGATCGGATCAGGGCATCGGAAAACGCTTTGGTGGAGGGCTTACCGTCAGAACCTCTCCTACGAAACTCCTGCGAGAGAGGAAATGATGAACTTAAAATTTCGAGGAGACGTGAATCTTCCTCGGCGTCTCCGAGCACCCGTCTAGAAAGGTCCTCACTTTTTTACAAGAACGATAGAGGAGATTGGAACATTTGGCACCGGAAAGATGATCGTGAGAAATTTAATGATGTTTTCTCGATAGTCGACAGAACCGTTTGGAAATTTATGTCTGTGTGCCCTCATTCATTCTTCACTTCGTGCTTCACTAACGTTTCACATAGATGTTTTCGGAGCGTATATCCAATAAGTCTCATTTTTGATGACTAGTAGAAAGAAATTAATATATTTTTATATACACTAAATAATTTTCGGACGGTGTAATTAGAATTAGTTTAGTAGTTAGAATTAAAGAAAATTTTCAATTATTCTCAAAGTTTAAGGTTGATTTTACTTTCTCGTCTATTCGAAACTTACCTTCAAATATTCGAAATATCATATTAGTAACAACCCACACAAAATAATGGAACGCTCAATTACGCTTCTTTATTTCTCACCTACACTGACACGTGTTACATAAAAACATATTTTTATATAGGAGCCTAAAAAACTTTATTGATGAGTGTAATGATTATTCAAATAATCCTACAAAGTAATACACGAAAAAGTTCCTGCAGGCATGTGATTTATATTAAATAATCTGAAATAAGTAAAATTAAAAATTTTAAAAATCGTAAATTTACGATTTCATTAACAAATATATTAAATAGTTCTGTAACCCAAGTATTATTACATAAATTGCCGATGAATACACTTTCACAGCATAAATTCTCATTGTCAACGAGCATCCCTTTGGACATCGGCATAGCAAACAGCGCGCATTTCGTGGCAACACTGCCGAGTCACCCGCGCCCACACCGCAAGCCAAGCGCCTGACACCGCTCCGCCAGCCGGGACAGGGTCGGCTGCACGCCAGCGCCCCTCTCCCCGCGGTTCGCATCCCTGCACCGCCCGCCCCTGCACCGTCCCCACCGTCCTCACACGTCGCCACCGTCGCCCCACGTCGCCCCCACGTCGCCCACGTCGCCCACGTCCCCCGTCCCACGTCGCCCCACGTCGCCTCGTCGCCCCACCTCGCCCCACCGTCCCCACCGTCCACCGTCGCCTCCACCGTCGCCCACCGTCGCCCACCGTCCCACCGTCGCCCCACCGTCGCCCCACCGTCGCCCACCGTCCCGTCCCCCACCGTCACGTCCCATCACGTCCCACCGTCGCCCCACCGTCGCCCCACCGTCGCCCCACCGTCGCCCCACCGTCGCCACCGTCGCCCCCACCGTCGCCCCCATCCCACGTCGCCCCCACCGTCGCCCCCACCGTCGCCCCCACCGTCGCCCCACCGTCGCCCCACCGTCGCCCCACCGTCGCCCCACCGTCGCCCCCCGTCGCCCCCACCGTCGCCCCTCCCGTCGCCCCACCGTCGCCCCACCGTCGCCCCCACCGTCGCCCCACCGTCGCCCCCACCAGTCGCCCCACCGTCGCCCCACCGTCCCCCACCGTCGCCCCACCGTCCCCACCGTCGCGCCCCACCGTCGCCCCACCGTCGCCCCACCGTCGCCCCACCGTCGCCCCCACCGTCGCCCCACCGTCGCCCCCACCGTCGCCCCCACCGTCGCCCCCACCGTCGCCCCACCGTCGCCCCACCGTCGCCCCACCGTCGCCGCCCCACCGTCGCCCCCACCGTCGCCCTCCACCGTCCCACCGTCGCCCACCGTCGCCCCCACCGTCGCCCCGTCGCCCACCGTCGCCCCCACCGTCGCCCCACCGTCGCCCCACCGTCGCCCCACCGTCGCCCCACCGTCGCCCCACCGTCGCCCCCACCGTCGCCCCACCGTCGCCCCACTCGCCCCCGTCGCCCCCCACCGTCGCCCCACCGTCGCCCCACCGTCGCCCCACCGTCCACGTCGCCCCACCGTCGCCCCACCGTCGCCCCCACCGTCGCCCCCACCGTCGCCCCACCGTCGCCCCCCACCGTCGCCCCACAGTCGCCCCACCGTCGCCCCACCGTCGCCCCACCGTCGCCCCACCGTCCTCCCACCGTCGCCCCACCGTCGCCCCCACCGTCGCCCCACCGTCGCCCCACCGTCGCCACCTCCCACCGTCGCCCCCACCGTCGCCCCACCGTCGCCCCACCGTCGCCCCACCGTCGCCCCCACCGTCCCCCCCGTCGCCCCACCGTCGCCCCACCGTCGCCCCACCGTCGCCCCACCGTCGCCCCCACCGTCGCCCCCACCGTCCCGTCCCACGTCGCCCCGTCGCCCCCACCGTCGCCCCACCGTCGCCCCACCGTCGCCCCACCGTCGCCCCACCGTCGCCCCACCGTCGCCCCCACCGTCGCCCCACCGTCGCCTCCACCGTCGCCCCCACCGTCGCCCCCCGTCGCCCCACCGTCGCCCCACCGTCGCCCCCACCGTCGCCCCACCGTCGCCCCACCGTCGCCCCACCGTCGCCCAGTCGCCCCACCGTCGCCCCCACCGTCGCCCCACCGTCGCCCCACCGTCGCCCCACCGTCGCCCCACCGTCGCCCCCACCGTCGCCCCACCGTCGCCCCCACCGTCGCCCCACCGTCGCCCCACCGTCGCCCCCACCGTCGCCCCACCGTCGCCCCCACCGTCGCCCCACCGTCGCCCCACCGTCGCCCCACCGTCGCCCCACCGTCCACCTCCCACCGTCGCCCCCACCGTCCCACCGTCGCCCCCACCGTCCGTCCTTCGCCCCACCGTCGCCCCACCGTCGCCCACCGTCGCCCCCACGTCGCCCCCACCGTCGCCCCAGTCCCACCGTCGCCCCCACCGTCGCCCCCACCGTCGCCCCCACCGTCGCCCCCACCGTCGCCCCCACCGTCGCCCCCACCGTCGCCCCCACCGTCGCCCCCACCGTCGCCCCACCGTCGCCCCACCGTCGCCCCACCGTCGCCCCCACCGTCCCCCACCGTCGCGCCCCACCGTCCTTCACCGTCGCCCCACCGTCGCCCCACCGTCGCCGTGGGCACGGCCACCACCATTCTTCTGCCCCAGCCACCACCATCGCTTCCACTGCCGCCACCCCTGCCTTGCAATCCTCCCTGCTGCCCCGCCCCCGCCGGGCAGCTTCCCGCCGCAGCGACAGCGCGCCCTGGCGCCGCAACACGCGCCTACCGGCCACTCGACCCGCGCGGCCCCCGCCGCATCCGGTTCGCCCGTGTTCGCTCGGCGTGACTCGTGCTCCGTTCACCGCACGCCCCCGCCGCGACCGCGACTTCACCGCCCCCGCCCTCCCGGCCAAATTCTCACTCAGAACCAACTCCCCCAGACCTCGGCCTGTCGCTAATGCCCTTCCGCGCTCTGCTCGACCCACCAGCATCACACTGTTCGCATATTCATTATTTTTTACATTCAAGGCTTACATTACGGTGCGTATGAATGTTCCAATTGGGTTCAGTTTCGATCTTTTCTGTGTCGTATGGTACCACACTGCCCTATCGATTCCAGACATGGTATCTCTTAAACCTTCAGTTATGCAGGTTCAACAACGACAGTTTTTACAACCCTTCTCTAACTACAGCATTCCTCTCTTTATTATCAAATTTCACTTCTTTTTGCAATCTACTTGTCGTTAATATAAAACATCACTTCGCGTTTTGTCTTCCTTAATCTTTATCGTTTTTCCTTTTTCCATACAAGTAACGTTAACACGTTATCTAAAATATTGCTAAGAAAATATGTGGAAGAAATTGAAAACATTACTCTTATCTTCTACATGCAACTGTTCAAAATAAGTGTAGTATCTCCTTAGAAAAATGTAGTCTATTTCAACAGAGGATCTTGTGACTAACAAAAATAGGTGGAAGAAATTGAAAACATACTCTTATCTTCTACATGCAACTCGTTCATACTTTTTCTTAGAAGGTCTTCTTTCTTTTTCTTAGTCTTAGAAGGTACACATGAACTGATTCAGATACAACTAATAGTTCATCAACACTCACTCTGACTTCATCTTACCTACAGTTGCCACTATGTCGTCACAGTACTGATGAAGTGAACTTCCTCTTTCCTGAACAGATTATACTCGGTATGTAGAATACAGTCATTTAAAAATGCGCATGAAAATAACATTTAAGAGTTTATTTGGCATTTTGGGTTGGCTGTCCGACTTCAACGCCCAGCTAATGGTGTACTCCTTGCCTGGACCTAGTTTAATTCCCACGCGTGGGTATAAAAGAATGTGGGGAACATTATTTATTCCCTTCAGCGTAACTGGCAAACTCCAACTGCCTGAGCTTTTATTTCTCACACAGCTGCAGAAACTAAGAAGATTTGATTTCATTTTGTCATGTTTCCGGGCACGTCAACAGCTTTGGTCATTGGTCCCCAGCGTAACTGCAAACCCCAACTCTCGACCTACCGTTCGGCTACTGGGGTTTCCCTCTAACCAGGCCTCTCCCACCAGCGGGGCACCGCCCCAGCCGGACAAGCTGTAAACTCCCGATCAGTCTCTCAAAATGTGTGGTAGTGTAGTGCATGTTAGTGTAAGTGTGTGTGTAAGGGAGAGAGGATAGGACAACGGATAGGAAGAACAGATCGCGAGCGGTCCGTGGCCCGTTTGTTAGGGTACTGCTCCGGCATTCGCCTGGTGTTGATCGGAGAAACCACGGAAAACTACCGATGAGTGCAGCCGGCCGCTAGAATTCTCCTCCAGACTGCGACTGAATCCGACCTAGCTGAAAAGCTAGTGTCGAAAATCCTGCCGACATCTGGACTCGAACCTAGGACCTCCGGGTCAGAGGCGCTGCAGTAACATCAGTTGATGCAGTGAGCTACCGCTCCCGGTAACTAAGAAGATTTTAAAGGAAAGCTACAACTCTATTTTTTCGGAATTCGAATTCGGGATCGCACCATGGAAGCTAATATGCTTCCCACGAGATACCATAGGACTGAAAATGCTTAAAAAAAACTCACACTCACAATAAAAAATGCAAATAGAAACAAAGATTACATCTACGGTGAAACCAGTCAGACTTCTGATAAGCTAGATATTTCGAAATGCGTAAGACACGGCATAAATTGAACTTCCCAAGACTCTGAAGAGTGGAGAATATACATTTCAATCTAATACCAATAGTACTGGAACTCAAACTCTATAGCTGGCTAGTTCCATGGATTATAGAAGTCATTTTGGAGTTAGAAGAATCCAAAATATATTAGAATTATTCAATGCAAAATAATATTTCACGACACACAATTACAGCACTCCTCTTATAGTTGAACGGCGCGTGCAAAATCAGCGAGAGATCAGATTGAATGTGATCAGCGGTAAATTAATATTTTAAAATTCGTCCAGAAAACGCCATTATTGTCCCTCTCTCCTTGTTCAATACGATTATAAAAAACATTTTTCCAAATATCCTAATCATTTCTTTCAACACCCCTTCCACTTACGCGTCTCCACAAACCTTTTTCTTCCTTACCATTTTCGAACCAAATTAATATTTCCCACGTACATACGTCCCACGTACTCTCTGGTAAATCACCAGTTCCCATCGCTAACCGCATTTTCCAACCCGCCCCACACCCTCTCACCCCCGAAACGATCCCGCGTCCTCCTACCTGCCACAGTTACATTTCAATTCAATTTAATCCAATCCAATCATTCCTTATGGACATCACTCTCGTACTTTTCCACGTATTTCCTCCCCGCACTCATGACCGCGTTTGCTGGCACGTTTTCGTTTCCAGCGATGACCGCGGCATCGTCCACACCCAGACACGTGAAATACGAAAGGCGCAATCGCCGCGCCGCGCGGAGCCGGACACGGAGGGGTAGGCAGGGCGGGATGGAATAAGGCAGGGCGGGATGGAATAAGGCAGGGCGGGATGGAATAAGGCAGGGCGGGGTGGAATAAGGCGGGCGTGGCGGTGGCGGGGCGTGGCGGGGCGTGGCGGGCGTGGCGGGGCGTGGCGGGGCGTGGCGGGGCGTGGCGGGCGTGGCGGGCGTGGCGGGGCGTGGCGGGGCGTGGCGGGCGTGGCGGTGGCGGGCGTGGCGGGGCGGGGCGTGGCGGGCGGGGCGTGGCGGGGCGGGGCGGGCGTGGCGGGCGTGGCGGGGCGTGGCGTGGCGGGCGTGGCGGGGCGTGGCGGGGTGGCGGGCGTGGCGCGTGGCGGCGGGGCGTGGCGCGTGGCGGGGCGTGGCGGGGCGTGGCGGGGCGTGGCGGGGAGTGGCGGGGCGTGGCGGGGCGTGGCGGGGCGTGGCGGGCGTGGCGGGCGTGGCGGGCGTGGCGGGCGGGGCGATGCAGGCATAGAAGAGCAGGTCGGAGCGGGGCGCGGCTAATCAGGGCAGTGAGTGCAGGTTGGGACCGGCGTGGAGGGCGAGTGGAGTGGGAAAGGTGGGGCGAACGGGTTGGACTGGACAAGCGGCCGTGGCGGGGATAGGACGAGATGGTGAGGAAAGGGGCGGGAGGGCGGGGCGGGATAGGAAGGGTGCAGTGGAACGTGGCGGAGCGGGGGGGCCCGACGGAGCGTGGTGAGTGCGCTACACAACGGCGGGGCGGGGTTGACGCAGTTGACGGGGAGCGGCGGGGAGGAGCGCAGCAAGGCGGGGCAGGCGGGGTGGACTAGCGCGCCAGTTGCACTAAAACAAACGAACAACCCGCCGCGATGAAATGTAGCGCCAGCAATAACACGGGGCTCCGGGGACCGCGACACCCCAGGGCGAGCGGCGGAGGACGCCCCACAACTCACCCGTTTGACCCACAGCAAGCGCACACATGGCGCCACATTCTGACTGTAATGTGAAACTCGCACAAGACTTGGAAAAATGAAAAGCAAATTTACTTTTCACGTTATCCCTCCTTTAACTCTCCGATACCATTTTTTTGTTTCTCACAACGGAGTAGAGAGGCGGGGCGGGGACGCGGGCAAGTGATAAATCCTGTTGTTAAATGTATCCCCTAGCACGTGGTGTAACCAGAATCTATATTTTGTGTGTTCTTCATGCCAACAAATCAAATGCCGGCAAAACGTCTGGAGTTCTGTCTCTCCAGCACAACGCTGGTGGCGAAACCGTTCAGCCGATTTTCTCTAAAACTGATATTCCACAATCGATTTGGCTGATGTCGCGCCGCTTGAATTTGAAACCGATATTTTAGTTTTAGGGGTCTTTCCGTGAAGCCTCTGGAATATTTGCCAAATTTTAAAAAAATAGCTCCCTCGATTTTTTAAATTAAATTTTGTTGTTGGATAGTGTAAAGGACGTTCAAGAGGATGGTCCAAGTCTCATGTTTGTTGTAAAACCCTGATCTTTCGGCAATTGCAAGCATTCAAGATTTTTTCGGAGTTTTTATACAACTAAAATATTAAATAGAAAGTTTTCCTTAATGAAATTTATTCCTTAAATAGATTTGAAGTAAGGTCAGTACAATTTTTCGAAATTTTAAACTTTCGCTAACTTTTCGTGAAAATAGGGGAGAAAGTAGACGCTGTTTTAGCACCACTAGTTTTGTATATATTTTTAAAGTCGCTTTTTAACTACTAAATTCATTTAGCAACCGATGTGATTGTTTATCTGAGGGTTTAACTGTAGAAAGAACACGTGAGGATAACAGGATCTCACGCAAACATCCATGCCCGTTGCGGGATTCGAATCCGCGGCCGCTTTAGCTACTGTCTTTCAGCCTTAACTTCCTCAGCCAACCAGGTGGGAATTTTTTCTACTTGTACATTATCATTGACGGTAATTTCACACTACAGCAAAAATATTAAATTCACGAATGTGTTAACACCTTTCTGGCGATTTTAGACGATTGAAAATAGTAAGAGATCTTTAGAGGTTATTTACAAATCTAAATTGCTTAACATTAAGTATAAAAAATGAAGACACAATCGCATATCGCAAATAATAGGGTAGAAACTACTGAAAATAGTAAAATTTATCAACGAATTGAAGTTTACAATCAACATCGAAAACTAAAATTGAAGGTGCAGAAAACTCAGTTTGACATAGTAAGAAAAATAAAACATTTATTATATGAGCCCCTTGATGGAAAAAATGAGTACTATTCGTGTCTATGGACAATTCAATAATGTTCTAATATTTTTTTTCTAAACGTATAGCAATTGCGTATCAGAAGAGACAGAAATATTCTTCGCAGCTCATTCAATACGTTAGCCTCTATCACATTTTACAAATTAATGAAAATATGTCGCAAAATTTGTTTGAAAATTTATTTATGTTCTATATATGGATTGTTTATTATATGTGGATCGTTCCTTTTCCTATATATATATATATATATATATATATATATATATATATATATAACGTTCCTGCAATATTTTGATACTGCCATACTGATTTGATACTGTTTACATCAACCTACATGCAAATCTTTTAATTGAACATGCAATTGCATCCATATATTCCCGTAAATGGTAGTGGAAAGTAATAGTGAAGTTATAATGAGACATGAACAAAAAGAAGGAACCAGAAAGAAATGAACAGAAAATAAAACTAAAATAGTAACTAACAAGCTTATTTAGAAAACCTTACAATATAAAGACTTTGCCTACTAAGGGGTGTGAACAGATGATAATGAAATAATATAATAATAATAATAATAATAATATATAATAATAATAATAAATAATAATAATAATAATATAATAATAGTAATAATAATAATAATATAATAGTAATAATAGTAATAATAATAATCCTATAAGGGCGATATAGAGAACGAATCGGCGCCATGTGCGTAAGGCGCGGCCGCCTCTGCGTGTTGCAGCAGGCCATGGAGCGGCGGCGCAGGCGCGAGAGCCGGACGCAGGGCTTCCTCCTCCGGAGGGGGGCGTGCTTTTGGCCTCTCGGGAGAGGAACGGGCAGCAGTCGCACGGCACGGATTACACAGCGACACAATACGCAGCGGCCACCGCCCTCCCCACTAACACCCGCACCCACACCCCCGCCTGCCCACCACCGCCCACACAGCTTTCACCACCCTCGGCGCTTCCGCTGCCGCCCTGCGGGGCGATAGTGCTTGGGAAAAGAGTGGGGCGGGTGGAGGTGGGGCGTGGTGGGTAGGGTAGGGTGGGGTGGGGTAGAGTGGGGTGAGGTGGGGTAGAGTGGGGTGAGGTGGGGTAGGGTGGGTTAGGGTGGGTAGGTTGGGGTAAGGTAGGGTGGAGTGGGTAGGGTAGGGTAGGGTAGGGTAGGGTAGGGTAGGGTAGGGTAGGGTAGGGTAGGGTAGGGTAGGGTAGGGTAGGGTAGGGTGGGTAGGGTAGGGTAGGGTAGGGTAGGGTGGGTGGGTTGGGTGGGGTGGGGGTGAGTGGGGCGAGAGTGGTGGGTGGTATGGAGCGGAATGGAACGAGGTGAAGAGAGTTCAGGCAGCTCGTGTTTGGGTGGAGAGGGTCGGGAGGACGGGTGGGGTGAGATAGGCAGGGCGGGCGAGCGGAGTGGAGAGGGTCGTGAGGGTCGGAGCGCCACGAGGAGTGGGTCGGGGGCGCGTTTGCATAATCAGCACTTAGCGGGCGCGCCGTTGCATCGCGAACCGCCGCGCTGCGCCCCGCCCCCTCGCGTTCGCCGCCTCGTCCCACCAGTCGGCCCGGCGCCGCGCCGCGCAACGCCGCGTCAAACAAGAAGTTTGCCCTCCGCTCGGCGGGCACCCCTGTCACCGCACCGTCAACATCGCGGGTACCGAAGCCGTCACGGACACGGCCGCCGCTGCTACCGCGGTCGTCATCTTTACGTCCACTGCCAGTGTCGTCATACCACATCGCCTCCATTATCATCGGCGTTGGTGCGGCTGCCATCGTTATTACCGTCGCCACCATCGACATTGCGTCGCCTCCATCGACATTGCGTCGCCTCCATCGACATTGCGTCGTCACCGTCGTCATGGTCGAGATTGTTACTACCGTTATCATTGTGGCACTGTCACCTGCGTTTCAGTCACCGACACTCTCATCCGGTAATACGATGTGCCACATGGTTTCTTCAACCTATATATGAATAAGTATAGGTTAAGTAATAATTGATAAGCCATCCTATATTTAGTTTCCTTTAAAATTGTATATGTACCCCGTTTATTTCAGGTTTCTGTGACTTACAGGCACAGACGTAAAATGCATTCACTAAAAAACATAGAATGTACGCAAAAATTTTCGTTTTAAGAGTGGAAAAGTGATCAACGTTTTGAAACTATGAAACATTTTGTGTTATTTGTTGACTACTGGCACAACGGAAGCGGTTCGTACTCTGAGATGGTCTTTGAAAATCGTCGTAATTTTCACATATACTTAATACTCTTCTTTTTATTCTTTAAACATTGATACGCGTCTCTCTTCCGTATCTGCTGAGAAATGTTGCTGTTTAAAGTGTCTTCCGACACGAAATGGTATAATTTCACCTTTATTTCCGTGAAATTGGGTATAAGTAAATCAAATTTTTCGCTATTGTTTATTGTTGACTCGTATTTGTCTTCTCATACGTTTTTATAATTATTCACATTTGCTTTTTTTTCTTTGATGCCATTTAACTTGTACTTTTCCCTTAATTCGAATTATCTTCTATTTCTCTCGTTTTGTTTCATGTTTACCCGTTTCTTGCTTATTTATAATCTGCATTTACTGACTACATAAGACGTCTAAAACTTCCGCAAACCTCCTTGCTGAATAGCAGGTATGATTTGCAATTTTCTTTATATAACCTTAAGAAATATTATATCCGACTACGTCACCCTGATGATTACACGTAGAAACGTCATGATGACGCATCGTAGTCTTAAACCACATAGTCGGTCCCCAAGAACAGTGAAAGACCTCAAATGTCGACTGTGTGTGTAAAGTGAACAATTATGTTTAAAAAATTGTTTATTTTTATTAGTACAATTAAAGTCAATTTTCTAGACATCAGATATATCTACTTGACTCACCGGGATACGCAGCGTCGTAGACACAGGTACCAACATTCCAGCCGCCATTCTGCGACCTTCCTCATGGCAAAACGCATGTCGCTCCGACGTAAACTTATTTATTTGTTTATTTATTTTACGTTAAAAACAGTTAAAACTGCGTATGACGTGCTATGGGAAGTGAATTCTGTGCACATTTTCAAAAGTTTGAATTAAAATAAAAGATCCCATGTAATAAAATCTATTTTCAAGGATAAATAAGCAATAAAGCTTGGACTCTTATCCATGATGTCCTTCGTCAAGAAATAATACTTCCTGCCGTAACAACATGGAAACGATAATTTGAATAACTATATTTCCCACTGAATTCTAGAAGACGTGCACAGATAATGAAGTCACATTTATGTCCAGAAGCAAAACAAGGGGTCATCTCAGCTTTTGATCAATGGATCAGAGAAACTGGACGAAAAACCTGATCGAGACTTCCTTTTCACACACTGTTCCGCTCGTATTTAAACATTTATCTTGCAATACGACGATATTTTAGATACGTGACTTTTCTCCTGCACCGACGATACAACACATCACATCTACCTGATTTCTTCGCAGCGTGTTTCCAGCAGCGTGATTGTCCACGCTCTCTCAGGCTCTTTCATAACGACGACGTCTCCGCAACCGCACTATTTTCTACGACGCGGGCGCTTGCAGCCGCCTCCTCAGCCCCCACTCCCACCCGCTGACTCAACAATTCCGGAACGTCCCATGATGTCGTTCGGTGGTGGACGGGCCGCTGCAAACGTCCTCTAGACCTCGCTCTTCATTTGGGCGAAGAAAGCGCCACTTGGAATGTCACGGCACGCGCCTCACATCGCGACGGCAATTTCATTACACGAAGTAGAGCAGAAGGAACCGGCATATCTGAATGTTACTGCTTCCCCACCCCCAACAGACTACGTCGTATTTTCATGTGACTGCGTGCATTATCTTATTAGTACCAGTAGTTTATTAAATTAATATACTAGTGTGGATGCAGCGCATCTACTTATTCAAGCTGCTAGGAATGTTTGAATGTAATTTTCTGTTACTGAATTAAATTTCTCGCATAACATCAAAAGAAAATCTAATGAAACATGAAAATAGTAAATAAAGCATGAAATGACGATAAAAGGAACCGTGTCGGTGAGTTACGAATTTATTGTTATGTGCTTATTAAATGACAGTGCAAAACTACGCTTCCGAATACCAACGAAGGTAATATAATTTAAACAAACGAAATATTAAGTGCTTTGACAAAGAACATATTGTAAAATTGGAATTAGACAATGGTTGTAAAATCTTATCTTTAACAATAATAGTTATCAAACAAAATTATTTATAATAAACAATTTCGTATTTCAAAAATCCGTCTTTGATTGTTTAATTTAAATCAAAAATAAATTATTTTCTTTTCACTGAATATAATACTTTTGTCACAGAACTATGATGTTTTTCATGGAAACATTGAGGTTGTTGGATTGTTATTATTATTAATGTTCATATTATTATAATTATTTATTAATTACTTTACACTTAATTACAAAAAATCAAAGGGTTATTCAAAAATTTCTCACTATGTTCTCGTAATGAAACAATAACTGAACTACCATTTTTAGGTATAATTATACCCATCGATGGACCAAAGCAGGTACCTTTCTGAAGTAACAGGAAGAGATGAGTTCGATGGCACTCATGATGAACCAATAAGAATCATATACAATACCCAACATTCAATTCTTAACCAAAAGGGAAGAGAAGAAGAAGCTGAAAATGAAAAGAAATTAGATTGACTATGACCTTGCCCATCAACGTTGCTTCCACTTGGTTTGGTCACTTTACGCTAAAACGACACGACGAAAAAGAGAATCGAGACGGTTTTACACTATCAGACCCTGCATGATGCACTCTCGCCATAAAAGACCCCGCCTGCGTTGTGGGCATTCGCGGATATCGCAACCAGGGCCCCAGGCGTCGTGGGGGCGGGGCGGGGCGAGTCGCAACAAAGCAATTAAGCCAATACGTCGCTAATGAGGGCGAAATGCGCTCGCCGCTGTTCAATCTGGCCGCCGCGGTGCGGCTCGCGCTCATCACGCGTGGATTATTGAAAATTCCTCTCGCCTCGCGCCTCACACCGCCTCGCGCCTCACGCCTCACGCCACACACCGCCTCGCGCCTCACACCGCCTCGCGCCCTCGCGCCCCGCCTCTCTCCTCGCCTGTCCTCTCGCCTGTCCTCTCGCCGGTCCTCTCGCCTCTCGCCTCTCGCCTCGCCTCGCCTCTCGCCTCACACCGCCTCGCGCCCCTCGCGCCCCACCTGTCCTCTCGCCTGTCCTCTCGCCTCGAGCCCGCCTCTCGCCTCGCGCCTCGCGCCTCGCGCCTCGCGCCTCGCCTCTCGCCTCTCTCGCCTCGCTCTCTCGCCTCGCCTCTCTCGCCTCGCCTCTCCGCCTCGCCTCTCCGCCTCGCCTCTCCGCCTCGCCTCTCCGCCTCGCCGCCTCGCCTCTCCGCCTCGCCGCCTCGCCTCTCCGCCTCGCCTCTCCGCCTCCCCGCCTCTCCGCCTCGCCTCTCCGCCCCTCGTACCGTCCTGCACCCGTCCCGAGGTCCTCATCAACGCATCCTGCATCCTTCATTGCTTCCTGTCCCTCTGCGACCAACACGTCCCGCCTCATCCCGCGTCTTCCTATTTTACCTTGCACCGCTCCACCCCACTTCGTCGCAACCCTTCCTTATTTCGGCTTGTCCTGGCCAATCCATCCTGTATTGTAAAGCCCATTTCCTTTCTAGCCCGTCACATCCTGTTCCGCACCAGTTCCATTTGTTCGATCCATTATACCTTTTCGGTCTATCCTATACTGTCCCTGCCATCCATCTCTCTTGCGCCAAATCCATACATCCTGTACCGACCTATCACATCCTCCTCAGCCCACTCCATCCTGCCCGCCCTTATTTCCTGCCTGGTGCCCCGCCATTTCCTCTGGAGTAGTCTCTCTTCATCCCGTCCAGCCCGTTGCTCTTGGATTTGATTTGATTTTTTCGTGTTTCTGGGCACGTCAACTGCTTTGGTTATTAGTATCGTTAGTGTAGTGCATGTTTTTTCTCGGGAAATGCGCGGTGATCTTCCCCCGCTGGATGGCGAGATCCGGCGCCGACCTACCGTCGGCTAGTGGGGTTTCCTAACCAGGACTCTCCACCAGCGGGCACCGCCCAGCCGGAACAAGCTCTAAACTCCGACCGGTCTCCCGGAATATGTGGTAGTGTAGAGCATGTTAGGTGTGTGTGTGTAGGGAGAGGATAGGACAAGGAAGAGGAAGGACAGATCGCGCGCGGTTCGTGGCCCGTTTGTTAAGGTACTGCTCCGGCATGCGCCTGGTGTTGATCGGAGAAACCACGGACAACTACCAATCAGATCAGTCGGCCGCTAAAATTCTCCTCCAGGCAGCGATTGAATTTGGACCTAGATGAGAAGCTAGTGTCGAAAATCCCGCCGCCATCAGGACTCGAACCTAGGACCTCCCGACCAGAGGCGCTGCAGTGACATCAGTTGATGCACTGAGCTACCGCTACTGGTCCACGCCCGTTCATCCTCACCCACCTCCGTCTCAGCCTTTCGGCCCTGCTCCTCGCCTCATCCTGCTCTGAGAGATGGCAAGTCCATAGTCCTCCAAGTCCTCAATTCGCTTTCCCGGCGCTTTTTTCCACCCGCGCCAATTTCGTTACAGGTAATTCGTTGATGCGCGCTTTCGCCGCCCGGCGCGCTGCGGTCGGCTCACTGCGTCCGATGTTCCGCGTTCGTTCCCCAACCCCGCCTTTCCCCTCCCACTTCCCTCTTTTTTCAGCATGGTTGCACAGGACGCGTCGTGCAGCTTGGTCGGTCACTCCACCTGCCGTGCCGAACCGGCTGGTGTGCTCCATGGTTCTGCATCGCTCATTCGCCCAACCAGCCCCAATTTATCAATAACGTCAGTTACACATATTCACTTCAAATTATTTGAAATATTCATATTATCATTCATCAACCATAGACTGAATCTACTTACTTCTCTGGAGAGTCCACTACCTATATTCTCGAAGTTCCTAATGGGCAATAACTGGACAGTGTAGTATCTCCTAGGACAATCGGAGATGGCGAGGAGAGCTCAATTCGAATAATACGAATAAAAGGGAGTGGACTGGGTTCAATGTCAGCAATGCTTAACATTACATATTACAGTGCAAGACATGTATTATTCTTTGTCCGTCTAATCTTTTCGTATGATTTTTATTTCTCGTTTCTTTTACACCAGATGACTCCTAACAATAAGTCTTTTTTTATCTTTTATTGTGTACAAGTACATACGTACTTAGTAATATAAATTAAGAATATCCCAGTTCAACACGTCCAGTGAATTAAAATCTTACTTCAGGCTTAATCCCCTAAATCTCACGAGCACACTATTATCTTTTTCAAAATAATTTCAACAGGTTTCTGAAAGTTATTATGTATTCACAGGGGTTCAGCTGTCTCACATTAAAGCATATACAATTTATTACATTTTTGCTTAAAATATTTTTGGAGAGGGATTCATTAAATAGTCTTCATTAATTGGTAGGTTCATTTGAACAAAATATTTCAACATTCAATCATACATTTCACAGTTTTCATATACATTCCATACACACATTTTCCGTTTTCCATACATTTTCCTACATATTTAACTCCACAACAACATTTGTCGAATTTCTTAATCATATTTCTATTGATAAATTCAAAAAGACCATCTGACATGTATTAAAGATTCATTAGATGATAGGAAAGCAATTACATTCTATTAATTTTTTTTCTTTCGAATTAGAATTTAAATCCATCTCTCTTCACTAATGTCGAAAGCGATTGCAAGTACTAATGATGAAGAGCATCTCATCGAGAACAATTTTGAAAACCTGACATTCCCTTATCCATTTGATTTTCAATTAGATAAGTCAGATCATATTTCGCCAAAAATAAAAAAGGTGAATTTACAATTAAAAACAATTTATTTCAATATATACATACTGAATTAATTATAGATTATAAATTATATTACAGTACAAATAATAAGAAAATTTTGAGAATAACAAAAGACATTCATATTCAAATTTTCACTTTACAACATTCAGATATTTATTTACATGTCATAAAAATAATTAATCATTATTAACAATTAAGTGTCAATATAATCTTCCATCTATATTTCTAGGTAAGTTTCCTAAGAGAGTGATGATATAGTCTTTAGAAACAAAATATGAAAATAAATACAAATACAGACAACTCAGAATTGCCAAATTCCTGAAATATGAAGGAATACATTCAAACAAAGTTTAGATCATTGAACTAATTTCTAATCTTAATAATTTCCTGTCATACTCAATGTACATTTTTTATAGGATGATAGAAGGAATTTATGAAGTTCAATAGCATATGACATACAAAGAAAAATACAAAAGTTAAGTTCTGAAAAAAAAAAATTGAAAATATCATACTACAATTTTGCTCCGTAGATTCAATTCGAATTTGTTTCGAAAAAGCATACTTAAAATAGAACACACCCTCAAATCAAGTGTAAGTTCACTTTTGCAAATGCAATGTTGACGACATTGAGGAACCCATAACAAAAACACTGACAGCAATTCATAGAAATATCGCGCTTCGAACTGCAAAATATAGGCGTTCTAACCAACCTGCTTCTACAGTCATATCTACAAAACATTGGCAGCATTCGTCATCACACTCGCACCGAATTAGGGCCCTGTATTGGTATTTCCCAAAACGAACTCTCTTCTTCCTGTTGAACACTGATTTACAATGAGGCTTCACTCTATCCGATAGAAGCTTGTTTTTCTTCTTCAAAATGGATCTTGTAGGTGTAAGAAGTGTAGTACATTCAGTCAGGGACGAAGACGAAGACGATGATGATGATGACGATGATGATGACGACCTCCGGAAGTCGTACATTATCATACTACCAACAAAAATGCCCAATACACTCCACTCCATGATGCAAATCCCACAAACTTTTTGTACTTTCCAACGTACAGTTTGTGGAAATATTCTGAAAAACAACAAATAAAATTAACTGAAATTAGTTTTAACCAGTTCTGTTCATCGGCGTAAAACATCTCTGAGAGCTTCCAATGTAGAAAATAATTTCATGTAACTTCGTATCGGTTATTTTGTTGTTGAACTTTTTGGAGAAGTTTCAAGCACGTTTTACATGTGATATTACACATACAGCACGTATGTTTGCATTTTGTGTACTTTTAACGTAATATTATATTAATAGCTCAATCGTTTTTAGAATTTCGTGCATATCTGATGTCGGGGATATCAACAAATTGCTGCATTTGCGAAACGTCTCATTGACCAAACACATGTCATAGACTCACAGACAGATGGTTTTCAATAGAAATCAGTCAGACAGACGATTTTCAATAAAAAAACTATTTTTCGGCAACAGGGATATCGATAGCTGCTTTTCGTATAACTGAAAATCTCGACATTCCTCAAATCCCTTAGTTAATAAACGAACACGACGAAAGAATCATAACAACAATCTTTTACGACGAACTAAAAATAATTTATCATGCTGTGATTTGCCTTTTAATCCATCATACGGACAAGTAAGTGTAGGACTAATGATGACGCAATCAATCACGCCAGTAAGTCCGTCAGCCAAGGTCCATCACCCAGAAGCTCAAGAAGTCAAGAGTCTCGTGAGCTCGAATATCGCGACATTACGGAAACCTCCGAACGCGCGAAGGATCAATGCGTTTTTATCGATCGACGTCGTCGAAGACATCAACTTTTAAAACGCCAACACGGGGCTAATGGAGAAGCGGGACGCGACCGCGGCCGCCAAAGCGCGAACGCATTGTTGGCCCTGGCACTCACACGCGTTCGATCGGAAGGACAAAGGCGCCCGTGACCTAACGCCCACTCGCACGGCCGCACGCGCGCGCGCGTCGCTGCGTTATTCATGTGGCCGCCCCGGCCGCCGCGAGATCACGTCGCCGCCACCGACGGGAAAGCGAGGGAGGAGCAGGCGGACGAAGGTTGGTTTGGTTTTTCGTGTTTCCGGGCGCGTCAACTGCTTTGGTCATTAGTCCCGTTAGTGTAGTGCATGTTTTTTCTCGGAGATGGCGGTGGTCTTCCCCCGCTGGATGGCGAGATCCGGCGCCGACCTACCGTCGGCTAGGGGGTTTCCCCCTAACCAGGACTCTCCCATCTGCGGGGCACCGCCCCAGCCGGGACAAGCTCTAAGCTCCCGACCGGTCTCCCAGAATATGTGGTAGTGTAGTGCATGTTAGTGTGTGTGTAAGGGGAGAGGATAGGACAAGGAAGAGGAAGGACAGATCGCGCGCGTTCCGTGGCCCGTTTGGTAGGGTACTGCTCCGGCATTGGCCTGGTGTTGATCGGAGAAACCACGGAAAACTACCGATCAGAGCAGCCGACCGCTAGAATTCTTCTCCAGGCAGCGACTGAATTCGATCTAGCTGAAAAGCTAGTGTCGAAAATCCTGCCGCTGTCGGGACTCGAACCTAGGACCTCCCGGTCAGAGGCGCTGCAGTGACATCAGTTGATGCACTGAGCTACCGCTCCGGTGCGGACGAAGGGGTGCAGATAGGGTGGGGGTAGCGGTAGAGGTAGAGGTAGAGACAGGGGTGGACGTAGGGGCGGATGTAGGGTTGAAGGTAGGGATGGAGGTGGGGGTGGGGTAAACGTCGGAGTGGAGGTTGTAGGGGTGGAGGTAGGGGCGGAGATAGGTTTTTGATTGATTGATTGTGTCCTGTTTCCGGGCACGTCAACTGCTTTGGTCATTAGTCCCGTTAGTGTAGTGCATATATGGCAGTGATCTTCCCCGCCGGATGGCGATCCGGCGCCGACCTACCGTCGGCTAGTTGGGTTTCCCTAACCAGGACACTCCCATCTGCGGGGCACCGCCCCAGCCGGGACACGCTCTAAGCTCCCGTCCAGATCTCCTGAAATGTGTCGTAGTGTAGTGCATGTTAGTGTACGTGTGTGTATAAGGGAGAGGTTAGGACGAGGAAGAGGAAGGACAAATCGCGCGCCGCTCCGTGCGCCCGTTTGGTAGGGTACTGCTCCGGCATTCGCCTGGTGTTGACCGGAGAAACCACGGAAAACTACCGATCAGAGCAGCCGGCCGCTAGAATTCTCCTCCAGGCAGCGACTGAATTCGACCTCGCTGAAAAGCTAGTGTCGAAAATCCTGCCCTGTCGGGACTCGAACCTAGGACCTCCTGGTCAGAGGCGCTGCAGTGACATCAGTTGATGCACTGAGCTACCGCTCCCGGTGCGGACGAAGGGGTGGAGATAGGGTGGGGTAGCGGTAGAGGTAGAGATAAGGGTGACGTAGGAGCGGATGTAGGGTTGAAGGTAGGGATGGAGGTGGGGTGGGGGTAAACGTCGGAGTGGAGGTGGTAGGGTGGAGGTAGGGGCGGAGATAGGTTTTGATTGATTGATTGTGTCCTGTTTCCGGACCGTCAACTGCTTTGGTCATTAGTCCCGTTAGTGTAGTGCATATATGGCAGTGATCTTCCCCGCCGGATGGGAGATCCGCGCCGACCTACTGTCGGCTAGTTGGGTTTCCCCTAACCAGGACACTCCATCTGCGGGGCACCGCCCCAGCCGGACAAGCTCTAAGCTCCCGACCAGTCTCCAGAAATGTGTCGTAGTGTAGTGCATGTTAGTGTACGTGTGTGTATAAGGGGAGAGGTTAGGACAAGGAAGAGGAAGGACAGATCGCGCGCGGTCCGTGGCCCGTTTGGTAGGGTACTGCTCCGGCATTGGCCTGGTGTTGACCGGAGAAACCACGGAAAACTACCGATCAGAGCAGCCGGCCGCTAGAATTCTCCTCCAGGCAGCGACTGAATTGACCTAGCTGAAAAGCAGTGTTGAAAATCCTGCCGCTGTCGGGACTCGAACCTAGGACCTCCTGGTCAGAGGCGCTGCAGTGACATCAGTTGATGCACTGAGCTACCGCTCCGGTGCGGACGAAGGGGTGGAGATAGGGTGGGGGTAGCGGTAGAGGTAGAGGTAGATACAGGGGTGGACGTAGGGGCGGATGTAGGGTTGAAGGTAGGGATGGAGGTGGGGGTGGGGTAAACGTCGGAGTGGAGGTGCTAGGAGTGGAGGTAGGGGCGGAGATAGGTTTTTGATTGATTGATTTTGTCCTGTTTCCGGGCACGTCAACTGCTTTGGTCATTAGTCCCGTTAGTGTAGTGCATGTTTTTCTCCGGAGATGGCAGTGATCTTCCCCGCCGGATGGCGAGATCCGGCGCCGACCTACCGTCGGCTACTGGGGTTTCCCCCTAACTAGAACTCTCCCACCAGCGGGGCACCACCCCAGTCGGGACAAGTTCTAAGCTCCCGACCGGTCTCCCGGAATATGTGGTGGTGTGGTGCATGATAGTGTGTGTGTGTGTGTGTGTGTGTGTGTGTGTGTGTGTAAGGGGAGAGGATAGGACAAGGAAGAGGAAGGACAGATCGCGCGCGGTCCGTGGCCCGTTTTGGTAGGGTACTGCTCCGGCATTCGCCTGGTGTTGATCGTAGAAACCACGGAAAACTACCGATCAGAGCAGCCGGCCGCTAGAATTCTCCTCCAGAGAGCGACTGAATTCGACCTAGCTGAAAAGCTAGTGTCGAAAATCCTGCCGCCGTTAGGACTCGAACCTAGGACCTCCCGGTCAGAGGCGCTGCAGCGACATCAGTTGATGCACTGAGCTTCCGCTTCCGGTGCGGAGATAGGGATGGAGGCAGGGGCGGAGGTATGGGGCGGTTCTGGGGGCAGAGATACGACCAGAAACAAGGGTAGACGCAGGGGGAGAGGGAGAGGAGGAGTAGGGGGAAAGGAGAGGGAGGAGAAGGAAGTCAGAATGAGAGAAGGCGAGACTGTGGAGGGGAAGGCTGAAGCGAAGACGGAAGCCAAGGAGAAGGCAAAACAGACGAAGCAATGTAGAAGTGGGGCCAGGCAAAGGCGACGGTGAATTATCATCACACTGTCAAATTTAAACGTTTACATATAATTTAGCGAATCTAAGTGAGAATAGGGATGAAAATGTGTGCCGTCAAAACGATGAACATAAATTGATTACAAAATTCTGTTAGTTGTATTCACCCTGCAAACTTACTTTCTTGAAAATAGACTACAAGAATGTACATAATTTTATCATAATTTACAATTTGATACCACAAAAAAATTGGGTTCAAATTATCCAAAATTTGTCACAAATTTTATGTCATGACATCCAAAAATATACGGAGTATTTCAAGGCGTCTAATTATATTCGTAACGAGCTGGACCCTGGGTGTGGGGGGCGAGAAGGGAGGATGAGGGTAAGGAAAGGGTAAGGAAAGTAGGGGAAGAGAGAAAGAACTGGATGGGGTGAAAGAAAGAAGGGTCGGAGGAGTGGGGTGGGGCAGGTTCGGAGGGAGGAGGAGAAGGAATAGGCGGGGCGGAGGGGAGGGGGGAGAGAGCGGGGGGAGGGGGGCGTGTCGATGTCCCGCACGTCGCAGGACGTCCGGGCGCTGCAGCGTTCGCCTCGCCTCGGCGCCGGCAGCGGAGCGGACGGGCACGTGACCCGGCAGTACGGGGACGGCGGAACCAGTTCATTTCCATGAGGCACTGCCACTGGCTCTGTCGGCCTCGCCCTCTCCACCGCCCCCGCTCTCGCTGTGGTTCTACTATTCTCACCTTTCGCCGCCTTTTCGAATAACCGTCCTCGAACGAAATCGTGAACTAATGACATCACAGCTCTTACCGATCCTGTCTTTTCAAAGCTTTCGCTATCTAGCAATAGTCTACCATTTCCACTTCCAACACATTTTTTTGCCTCTCCTCATGTGTACAGCTCTTACTCCCCGTCCACACTATTCTCATATAACTACTCGTATTTATAATTGACCAACATTATACAATACAGCAGAACATGTCTCATTACATTACATTATAATGCAGCACTGTCTCATTACTGTATGTAGGGCTTTCTTCTTGTTCTATTTCGTCGCGGGAGTCTCTATCATTCTTCAGTTCAATTCCTTTCCTTCGTAACTGAACACACTCAATCACTGCCTCTTTCGTCAACTACTGCCTTCCTTCTCACAACCACTGTCTCATTCCTCATTACGCCAACTCCCTCACCTCGCTGCCTCTCGCCATCCCGCATCACAACCCACTCGCCGCATGCCTCTGTCACGACCTCTCAGCGCGGAGCGGAAAGGACGGCGAGGGGCGTAAGATACGGCGCGAAGTGGCGGGTCACAACCTGAAGATGGATTAGTTTTTCGAGCACGTTAACTATGGTCTTTAGCACCGTTGGTGTTTTGCATGTTACATGCCAGGAGGTGATGATGGTCCTCTCACGCTGGGACGAGAGATCCGGCGCCAACCTGTACAGCATGCAACAGTGTGTTGTGTATGAGGATAGGAGGGGGAGGGTGGTAAAGGAGAGAAGGGTCGTCCCCGGTACATGGCCCATTTGTTACGGTACTAGTCCGACATTAACTTGGTATTGATCGGAGAAACTACAGAATAGTACCAATCAGAGCAGCCAACCGCTGTAATTCTCCCTCAGACAACGGTTGAATTCAACCTACGATATGCAGCAAGTGTCGAAAATCCTCAGCGATCGGCTCGGAAACAATATATCCTCCCGGCCAAAGACGCTGCAGAGGCAGCGGCAATGCTGCCACTGACTCATCTCAGCAGGTGGAGCTGGAAGTGCCGGGGCGGGGGGAGGCGGTCCCGACCGACTCGGGGCGGAGTGAAAAGGCGTGGTAGAGCGGAGCGCAGTGCAGCTGGTGTTGGCAGGGAGAAGAGGAGGGGGGGGGGGGGGATCGGTTCGGGCGAAACGGCAACGAAACGCGGTGCGAAGTACAGAGGGGGGCAGAGAGAATGGAAGGGCGGAGTGGAGTGGAGTGGCGGGGCGGAGCGACGGGGCGGGGCGGGGCGGAGCGGCGGGGCGGAGCGGTGGGGCGGAGTGGCGGGGCTGAGCGGCGGGGCGGAGTGACGGGGCTGAGCGGCGGGGCGGAGCGGCGGGGCGGGGCGGAGTGGCGGGGCAGAGTGGCGGGGCGGAGTGGCGGGGCGGAGTGGCGGGGCGGAGTGGCGGGGCGGAGTGGCGGGGCGGAGTGGCGGGCGGAGGGAGCGGCGGGGCGGGGCGGAGTGGCGGGGCGGAGTGGCGGGGCGGAGTGGCGGGGCGGAGTGGCGGGGCGGAGTGGCGGGGCGGAGTGGGGGGCGCAGTGGCGGGGCGGAGTGGCGGGGTGCGGAATGTCGCAGGAAGAGGGACGCGCCGCGGAGTAGTGTGGCGGTGTGCAGTTCGGAGCTAGCAAAAGCGGCGCCAAGAGCCCACACGCTGGGGAGGGATGGAGGGGGGGCCGGGGAAACAGAACGCGGCGCGGAGCAGCGTGGCGGGGCGCGGCGCGAGTCGAGAGGGCGGTCGTGGTCGTTTGCGTGAGGAACGGCGCGAGGCGGAACCCCCCTGCATGAGATGAAAGCGATGGGGAAAGAGGGGAAGGGGGAGGGAGGACGCTCACTGCGCCGCCGAAGAGCGCCCTGATTGACGAGAGGGAGCCGGACGCGAAAATCGTTATTGAATGTCTGCGCAGTTCCCGTACGTTAATAGCACGTTTTATCAGGGCGCCGCGATCGCATACATTATAATTCGGAAAGGTAAAGATGATTTCATTCCAGCGCACGTACAATCAAGCAGACGTACGAGTGGTTGGTGCGCATGCAGTATGTATCGCATTAATATTACAATGTTCAATTCACCGTTGAGAAGTTATTGGAAGTTCTGTTTTAACGATTTATATGCTCCAATGATGGTGCAAAGCAGGCAAAATTGTTGAAATGAAAAAAAAAACTTTCTCGTTTATTCGAACGCAAAAGAACATATTTTAATGTAACTATTAATTTGGCATATTATGTTATTATGAATTTTAATGAAATTACTGATTCCAATATCTTTTTGTAGAATTTATTTCAAACCCCCCGTTTATCGCCCACACTCTCTTTCTTTCCCCTCTCTTTCTCTCCTTTTCTCCCCCCTCTCTCTCCCTCCTTTTCTCCCCCCTCTCCTCTCTCTCCCCCTCCCCTTCTCCTCTCGCTCCCCTCTCCCTCTCCTCTCGCTCCCCCTCTCCTCTCTCTCCTCTCTCCCTCTCTCCTCTGCCTCTCTGTGTTACATACACATACACACTTTTGAAATATGTTCACGAAGATGTTTCAAAAACTTTTAAAATGTTTTAAATTTGGACAAATCTTTGTAGATCTCATGTTTACGTTGTAGAGTACGTAGTGCCAAAATTTCTGAAATCTAAATTTTGGTGACATGCCACCCATTGAGATACAAATGACATTGACCTTTCCATTTTTTGTACGTATTAATCTCAGAAAGCCACAGGAAATATCTTTTATATTCAAAATATACTCAACTCTGAAGTTGGTCTCCTACAAGAAATCGTTACGTTTATGTAATACCAGGGTTGAATACACTATGGTTCCAAACCATGTTTGAACATTACTCTTTCACAGTTATCATTGACACTCATAAAAAAAGAAAATTCAACAGAGGAAAAGAACTGAATCTTCACAATCTTCAAAATATATTTTGGGGGTCGTTCATCTCTATTTTATAAATGCATTTCATGCGAACTTATTAAAAAATAAACTGCAACTGATTTTAATTTTTGATTTTGTTTCCTCTTCTTTAACAAAAGATTATACAGTAGTTCTGGCCTTTAGTAACTATTCAATATTTCTTTGCTGCCAACGTTTCTGCAGCATTTCTCCTCTAAGTTAAATGGTACAAATTCTAATGTTTTTGCTTTGTATTTAGCTTTTAAAATGTTTAAAATAAGACCGAAACAACCAGTAATCTAATAAATGTGAATGAATATGAAAATGAATGAAAATGTGAATATGAATTTGAGAAGGAAATGACAAAATATGAGACTATCTCAAAGACAAAATTATATTGTATAATTATTTAAAAGTACGATTTAATCACAACATTCAAGAGACAAAATTATACAGAATGACATATTTAACTGAATATTAAATATAATTCCAATATCTCCTTCAGATCACATCTATCTGCAGACAGCTTTCATTTGAATGAGAAGTTGAAAAGTTTTACGAGATGAACTAGCCAACAAACGTTATATTAAATGCTATCACAGATATGATTACATTGTTGTATGGAAAATCGCTATTGGATTTTATTAGTAATTCTCTTTATTTTGAACGGAGAAATAACATTAATATGAATATTGATTCAACTGAAAGATGAACATAAAATAGTATTTTAACTTCATCAGTATATTAGCAATTTTCTTTTATTTCAATTCTTTCATTTTTTTCTGTTTACTCTTTGATAAACTAGTTTTGCCTCTTGCTCCATTGCCTCTCTTCTTGCTCCTGGTAGTGGAGCACTTCACTCTTCCCTTCCTCCCGCATTTCTATTTTCCTCATTTTCCATCTCCCCTTCCAAACTCTTACCTAGTAACAAAGCACCACCTTTACAATTTGTAGTTCGTAGGTATCTTCCCCAACCAGTCTCCCTCAAACTACTTCCTCGCCATGGAACAAACGCTTACCACCCCTCCATCGTTCCTCTCTTCGATCCTTTAACCCCCTAACCGCTTCCCCGTCCCCTCCGGTGCTACTCTCCTCCTCCAACCCTTCTTCTCCTCCTCTCTCCACCACCTCCCGTCCCGTCGCCCCCGTTTCGCGACTCGCCGAAGGATAATCCCATTTTCGCGTGCCTGCCCCAGCGAGGCGCCGGAGTCCGGGATCTGGAGATAATGGGCGCCGAGTTACTAACTGGAGGAGCCGAGGCACGCGCGAAGCTTCGAAAAATCCAGAGTTTAACCTTTTATGTAAACATAATAACTTGTTAATAACGTTTCGGAATTTTTGTTCATAAATATTTGCTCTGCGAAAGTAGGTTGTAATTAATGAATGTGTTTTACCCTGGGGACGCAGTCGCCTTTCAGGTGTTCATGCCTTTCAGAAGAACCAAGGAGCGTGCACTAGGCTGTGCGGGGCGGAAATGAGGTTTCTCGTCGCTAGTTGGCAGGACTGTAATCCTGACGCGCTCGCTGAAATGTTTTCTAACAGCGAATGCTCGATAAGGAATGTCTTAACTGACACAGAGGAAGAAATTTTATTTTTTGATAGATTGTATCCATTCATGAATATTACAATATAATAGTTATTATTAATTAAAACCATTGATTGCAAGAGAAACAAATATTATTCCCTAAATTAAAAGTACAAAATGCAGAAAAAGTCATACTTTGTGGAAAATTTCCCTTTTTATTATTTATAAAGATAAAATTCAGTTTGAAATTGAATGCATTATTTTCTAGGTAAATTTACTAAAGAACCAAAATATAAGTCTCAATTATATCATGATACTATATTAAACTTTGCAAATTAGGGAAGTAAAGGGATTAACTGAAATACACAGAATGTTGCGATGGTGTATTCATTTAAAATAATTTCATTCACCAACTAAACCTTTTGATTATATTTCACATATACAATACTTCACATATGTAATTCGTGTATAAACACGGGGTCGATCTGAGGAAAAGTAATAGGCCGTCCCAAGATAATACAAAATTCGCGTAATGTGATGAATAGTCAACCATTTAAACACCAAGAGATTGGAAATGTATTACGAAATTGCGATTGTGAAAATAGTGCTATGAAGTAATAAATCGTGTCTGCAATTAATTGTAACTAATCAGGAGGTTATTAAAAACATTCTCAAAAAGTATAAAAACGATCAAATGTTATTTTGAATATACAAAAAAAAAAACGCATTATGAAGCACTTAAAGACATTCGAAAAGAAATACAAAATTTATAAAGCAACAATATAACCTCAATTTCCCACCATAACCTGCATAAAGGCTCCCCTAGCCGACTTGGATAGGCGAGCTAAGGCTTAAGAACCGTAGCTGCCTCTTGCCTTTTCAGGTCGCGGGTTCGAATCCCGACGGGGCCATGATTTTCGCGTGTGTCCATAAATAACTTTAAAAAATGGCTCCTCTAGTGAACAAAGAATCAATTATTGCTGAGTTGAACTTCCTCCGCAAAAGGGTCAATACAGGAAAATGAGCCCTAACCCGCAAGGCTGGATTCATTAAGTTTAGAAAAAAGCACATACACGTCTGTTTAACTAGGTATTTCCAATAGAGTTTAGGATCAAAGAGAGGCAATAAAACAAGACAAAATTCCAGAGGAGCAAAGAACGATTTTCCATATGCCAATTATATAGCTCTTTAATATTTCTTTCCGCTTAAAAGAAATAACATAGTTTTGTTAAAGTGTTTTCTAGCACACTAACGTATGTTATCAAAACGTAACATATTATGTATGTAATGAAAGAAAATGTTTCCAACTCAATTCGTACCGTTGGCAAGACTGTCACATTTAGAGGAAGAGAGGGTGAGACGGTAAAGCAAGTAAAAGGATGAATACTGTAGATCTCGAACGTACTACTAGAAAGCACGTCCTGCTTCTGCCGTAAACGTTCTCTGGTGGCTGGAAATACACCTCACTTGGAAGAAACCAGTTCAGTGTATCCCCTGAGATGTGATAGACCAAAACGCGATTTGAAAGGCGATGCTTATAATTTTTTGTGTTAACAGGGTACGGAATTGTTCTATGGCAAGTGTTTTAGCTCCTCTTGGCGTATTCCTAATTCTACAAGTATTTTTTTTGTCTAGTTCTCACCAACTAGACAACAAAAAGTTGAAGTTTGTTTGTCATTTTATCTTCCCTTACCCTACCTATTCAATTTATGAAACTTTAACTGCACGGATTCTCCATCACTTTTATGTCTGTGAAAAACATAGCGTACGTATTCACAACAAATTTTAGCTGTTCGTAAAACAATACAAACTGGAACAAAACAATAACTATGATTGTTTTCTATTGTTACGACGCAAGTGTAAATTTCAAATAATTAACTAAAGAAATACCAAAGTTTCCCACGAACGTTTCCACAAATTTTCGTACGAAACCAGACAACATGGAAGAACCTTCCCCAAAAAATCTATGAGATTTCCAAGTTTCCCACCTTACGTTGGAGCTGTCGACTGCTCAGAGTCATCTCCTCGAAAATTAAGGAGAATTACGTAGTTTACGACCACTTCTAGCACTGCTCTGCTCGATTGGAAACATTTGAGTTTAAATCGGTTTCTGGGGGAATATATTGCACCGTTTAACAATGATACTGTCGGGGTTTTCTTTAAAGCAACTGAAGCAGTTGTAAATTGAGTAGACAGAATTGTAAATGGGCATTTACGTGTGTTTTATTTCGTCTCAAGAAATTCAATATATTTTCAAAATGTAAAACAGTCCGCAAATATAAAATATATAACATGTCTGCATGATTCAGGAAGACTCATCAAAATGATTATATGGTAATGAACTAATTAATAATAAATTATTGAAAATAAATCATCATAAGTGAAGAACTACATGATCAATTAAAAATGGATTACAAACGGGCATGTACTGCCCAAATATAGAAAAAATATTCCTCCGAGAATTCAACAGCTCTGACTTAAAATTTTGCCATTTAGTTTTGGACAGAATTCAATAAACACTTATTACCCTTATGCCAAACCCATACAGTTAAAAAAATTAACGATAACATGTAAAATTTGCGATCGTAATGTTTTCTGGGTTAATTAAAAGTCGCCAATTACTACTTATAATGCATTTGGTGAATGTCTAATTTTTACAAAAATTTCTTTATTAATTATTTAAGAACAGTATATTTATTTGGCTCAATTGTACGTTGGATCTCCAAGGCATACCACCAGTTAACTTTTACGATACCGCACCACAAATACAATTCTTAAAAGTAATAGAAAAGTAGGATCAAGACACCTGCGTGTCAGCACCTCTGTAGCGCTTCTTCAACATAGAATTTTAAATATAAGAATTATAGGCTTCTCACTTGCTTGAAGCTTGCAGAACGCAGAATTATTGTCTTCTCGTAGTAAAGTGTAGAAATAAAAAGAAGAAAGTTTATTTATTTCCTATTCCTTAGAATTCTAACAAGTTCTAACAAAAGAACAAATTGAAATTTGGTAATTTTTAGGGAAGGAATCTAACAGAAAGAGGAATGCTAATAGCCTACTCAGTTTTACAAACCGAAGGTAGGTCAAGAAATGTAAGAATCGTAAGAAAATTGTCTTATCTGTGGCCACTACAGGTGCGTTTACGTAGGTCTTCGTAATAATAAATCGATAAAAACATTGTGAATCGTTTCGTCAATCGTAAGTTAATGTTGCTGAAGGTACTGAAACGGTATAATATGGCTAATAAAAAAAATAAATTTAAAATTAGCAATGTTTACGGTTGAATGAGCGTGATAGAGTAATTTCGAATTTACTGTTAATAAATTCGTTGTTACAAAAGCAATTACGAGAGAACAACGTAGGAGTATTACCTATTCAAACGAAAGATGTGAAAGTTTCCAACCGTGGTCTCAGTAAATAACAAAGTTGCATGTAAAATATAGAACCTAATGGTTCACAAATCTTCCTACAGCAGTAAATCTGCAAAATATAGGAGTAATATACTCCAAGAGGTTAAAGCGAAGAAAGCGGAATGCAGGGGAGGAAAAAACTAATTAAGTAACGCCCTATCTAGTGCGCAGTCTAAACCATGAAGGAATCTTTATGAAAAATTAAACCTTAAGTGTAAGTTCTCTAGACTGTAGAGGGAATATATCGTTTCTTTTCGCTACGGCGCAAACTCATCTTTGGAAATAAAATTTAACATTTTGTGTTACGAGCCACGTAGTCGTGTAAAACAAGACCATAACAGGGAAACATCGTTAAATAAATAATTTATTTCCCAAATGAAAAATTTTCTTAAGGAAGTCTCGTTTCGTGTACAAAAGCATGGCAGAGGAAACATGGAAACTAAAAGCCTAATAAACCTTAATTTTCAAAAGTTAATTTATGAGTCGGTTAAAATTAGAATAAACAAATACTCTCCATGGTACAATACCAAGAGTTTTTTTAAAATTCAACTCTCCGTAAAGTATTTTGAACATATTTTATCAATATTTTTGTGTTCTTTTAATAACTTCGTCTACGTGAATTCAACCAACACATTTTCTTATGTTTACAGAGAGACTTGAAAAAGCAGTTAGGACCTGAACACAAAAAGCTTGCGGAGCCTAAGAGATTAAATAATAAATAATAAATAATAATAATAATAATAATAATAATAATAATAATAATAAGTACGAAAATGCATAAAAATAGTGTGTTGAGTGTTTTTTCCCACAGCTACGATACAAATACGAAAGGATATTTATTCTTTACCACAAATTCTTAAAATTAAAGATAAAACAAAAATTGATGCATATGTTACGAGGGATTTAACTTTTCCCCTTAAAATAAATACCAATATGGAATGTTTTTATATTTGAAACTTAAAAAACGGAACAAAACAATCAAGTCGCGTTTAAAAAAGAAATTGACGTTTTTGCGTGCATACGTTTTATTTCAATAGTTATTTTATCTTCAAATATATTTAATAATATTCATTGTCTTCCTGATTTTCCTCTACGCGATTGAACTTTGTACTGGAATCTAAATTTAAGAGCTTATGAGAAGTAATTGTATGCTTCAGTTTCAATAGAGATTTTCTTTAAGAAAGAAATAATTTCCAAACTTACATATTACTAATTAGTCATACGTAGATCGAGTAGCATCTCCATGAGGGATTTAACCTTGGATGACTCAAGACTGCTTTCTGTCAGGTAACGCAATGGCTGCACCCAGACACTATTGTGAAGGGATTAAGTTACCGTTATGAACCAGAGATAACATAGGCAAGCTTCAAGTAGATAGTGTGGCGTGTAGGGGTGGGGGGGGTGAGAAAGGGGTGGGGTGAAGGGGAGAGGGAGAGAAGTGACTCAGGCCTTTAGAGACAACCCCGGGGCCTTGAGGCTTCGCGTCTCACCATTGTACTAGTGTACATGACGATTCCTGCTAACAGTCGGAATTATTCTTGAATGACATAAGTTTATTACATAATTCGATATTGAAGAGAAAATATAGAAAGAATGTATTAAATGTAGTATACTTTTAAAATAGAGATATTGTAAAAAATTTGCACATGTATTTCCGTAATAAATTCACATATCTTTAAAACCTCCAATACATTTCGTAATAATACAACAAATATTGTGTGTCGATAACGGTAAAGCTGTTAATTGGACGTAAAAGGAAATAATAATATATTTAAAAAAGATGCAAATACATTGAATCCGTCTAATTCAGAAGTATTGAAAGTGATTCGTTTATATTAATAAATTACTACAAAACGTAGGAAATACCAATTTAAATATACCAACGAACATTCTAGTTTGTTTATTTTTATACCCCTCGGATCTTTCTGTGCTCGAATAGGCAGTGCTAGGGGGAAAATAACGTTTTCGAGTTACGCAACCAAATGAACTCAACGCGTCAGCCAGAGCGAAACAAGCGTTACAGAAATTCATAGAGAAATACTGCACGTACTGTATACACAAGGCAACTGAATAGCTAACATGTACTTAGAAGCTGGCGGTTGCGAACGAAAGTGCGTCAAGCGCCATTAAATAGCATGGAGAAGTTGGATAAATCTACAAGTCGGAAAACGCAGTGAAAAATACTTTAACATGGACTTATCTATGTACAAAATACCGCAAATGAATATTAATCGTGAAGTTGTAGGCTTCAGTATGTGAATGATCTTGGCTGTCCAACACAGGCTTCGACGCGGCGTCACCCGGACAGCCAAGATCATTCACGAATATTAATCGTAAAATCTTCTTCGTGGAAAAAGGGCCATCTTTCTGAAGGAAATTTATATATTCACAATATTAAAGGCAAACGTCCTAAGAAGAGCATATTTCCGGCGCGGCTTCGCTAGATTTCAGAATTTAAATTCAGCGAAAGTTATGAATATTTCATTATGCTGATTGATGTTCGATGATAACAGGTGGAGGCACATTTACGACGTGTTTGCTTATACGTCTACTTAGGTAGGTCATAGTATCATTATTTCTTAATTGCTCGTGAAATCCAAGTATTGATACTGTTTCGTGAGCTTCTTGATCGTAGTATTACACTGAAACAGTAAAATGCAGAAGAAGAAAAAAAAATATTTCGAAAACGAGAGTAAGTGAAGAAGAAAAAGACAATAAATAAATACGCAGGAGTAAAGGAAGAAGTAGACAATAAATTAAAGATAAGAAAAAGACGACAGTAAATTAAGGAACAGAATGAAGAGAAGAAATAAGTCTACAAGAAGAAAAGAGTTCAAAAGAAGAAGCGAGTAAATAAAAGGAGTAAATGAAGAAGAAGAGGTGGAAAGTAACTGCACCGTTCCAAGTCGCAGCCAACTCGCCGCCAGGCCGGGGGCCCGGGGGGGGGGGGGCCAGGCGGCGGCAGGGGACCGGGCCTCAAAATTGGGAAAAAACGAACCAAAAAGATATTTGATGGCCGCGCGCGCCGCCGCCACCGCCGCTAGTATCGGGGCCGCTACCAAAATAAGGCCATTTGTCTAGGAGATGGCGCGGGGCGGTGGCGGGGGCGGGGGGGGCGGGAGCGGAGGCAGGGGGCTTTTGCGGCGCTGGGCAGGGTGGGGCGGAACGGCTCGGAGCGGGAGGTTCTGGGCTGGGCGGTGCGGGAGGTGCTGGGCTGGGCGGCGCGGTGCGGACGGGGCGGTGCGGACGGGCGGGGCGGGGCGGGCAAGACGGGTGGCGCTAGCACGAAGCGCCCTGACCTCGGATGGAGGAGGTCGCGAAGCCAACCGACCCGCTTGCACCGGGGCACTCGGAATCAGCCTCACCACCCCAGCCTAGTCCATTTTCAACACACGCTTTGAAGAAACACCGGCAGTGACAATATCAGCCACAATAGCCAGGGACCGAAGCTTCCCGTGGTCTGTTAATGCCAAAATCTCGATTTTCGTCGATGTGTGATTTATATTGTTAATGCCCCAAACCTATTATAAAAACAAGCCAGGCAAATATAACAAGATATAACATTTTAACTTAAATTGAAATGTACTGTATTCTTCGAATAGCGGTAGGTACTCTGGTTGATTCTAATTTTTTGAGTCCTTTAGGTGACGTAATAATGGCAACTTAGTGATCATCCACATTTTTCACAAGTCAGAGAAAATCTAAGTTTGTGAAAATCTAGATTTTAGTTTATGTGCATATTGCGGTCCATGACTGTTGCAAATATGGCCAATGCCGCGAATATAAACAACTCGCGAAATATACACATTGGCCAAAAAAATTGAATACTAAAAGTATCTAATTCGTAATACTTTCTGTTTCTTCGTTTTGTGTTTCTGTTTATTTCGTGCGAGCGTATGAAACCTTTCTACAAGCACATCTTACGATGTCTTTCCAGGTCATGGGAGAGTAGGCTTTAAGGATAGGAGTAGGGGCAGGACTGGAACGAAGTATAACATATTATTTGCACCTGTTGATAAAGTACTGCTACCGCATCCTCATGAAAACGGGAACCACACTCAAAAAAGACCGATCAACTAGGCTTTGTAGAGTTCTCATCTAGGTAGGGAAGGACCTCAAAAGTTCGTCATTCGCTCGTCTACTGTACACGCTAATGCATCCAGTTCTCGAAATGAAAAGAAAAAGGGAAATTTTCTAGTACAATAGTACTATCACCATACATTTACTTCTTTCTCGTAGTGGAAACCAGCTTTCGATTAAGCCTATTGTATTGACCTGTTTCTGACGGGACGCAAAACTATATTGAAAGGGGGGGACTGAAAAGCAGATCTACTATCACTACCATTCTTGTTTTCAACCCGAGAAGTGATTTTGATTACGTGCAGTTATTTTATAGAAAATTACGATCAAAGTTATTATTTCAGAATTTAAAAAAACACAATAGTTTACTTAAAAACGAAGTTATTTTATGCAGACTAAATGCTGCAATTTACATTCCTCCTCAAATCATTCTATACTTGCTTACTGACCACTTCAGAAATTGCTTTCAAAACAACTCACAATTCGCCCGAAAGATTTTGAATTTGGTTTACACTCTAACGCACTTCGTTTCCTAACTAATAATCTGTAAATCATGGGAGAACAAGTCAAGTGGCACGTCTCAAAATGTCATTGCGTAGGACAACGATTTATATGCAAATGCAGTTTGCTTATCCAGCCGTTGTCAGTGTGTTTCTATTTACAAGCAGACTGTCTTGTATATAATGTTAATGATTCTTTTAAATAGTACATACAGTCTTTTCACTAATCACATCTCTTCACTTCATTAAAAAACGGAAGAGTTTTGATTGTACCTTTTTTACTAGTGCACAGACGATACGTCGGGAAATTATGAGTTTTTAACACTTATCTGCCCACAAGAGCATCAAAGTAGTTCATTGCAAAAACTTTTCTATGAGGAGAGATTCAATTTCGACATTCTCATGTCAAAACTATGGCGGCATTTATTGTTGCTTGTGAAACTGAAATGGATTGATGTCAGCAATGTCGTTCTACTTTATAATAGAGTCCTAAAACGTTGGGTCTAAAAATAGCTGAAATCACCTTACAATCTATGTAGGAAAATTTCGGTAATTCATTCCGAAACTGCTGTCACAGAAGATAAGACATATTTCATTTATCTGCAGCAGATGTTTCTTTGAAACAAATTATGTTCCACGTTATAATTCTGGGTCTACTTGCGACTCTTAGTTACAGAACTGGACAACGCGTTTTGTAAATTATACCCAAAGTTAATTTAAATTGCTATTGATTGGTTTGAAACTTTTTTCAAAAACATTGTGACGAATATTAATTTGAACATTCAGAAATAGCTAGTTATTGGTAGGTTCTGCGACAATCGAGAATTTTAGAAGAAAACTTCAGGAAACAAAATTATTCAAATATACATAGTGCAATGAAATAATGTTGATATGTTTGAAATTTTTGCGATATTAAAAAAACGACAATGATAGACAACTTCCAAAATAAAACCAATAAAATTTCTTACACGATGATTGTACTTATGGAGTCATTTGTATATAAATTTGAACCATCCTGTAGCAACACCTTTTACATGTTATTTGTTATTATTAGGGGCATTTATTGGCGGTAGGAAGAGTGGAAGGGGTAAGATCGCGTGTCGGCAGCGTTCGGAAAGTTCCCCATTGCCCGACAGCATCTGACATCCGCCTTCCCCTCCTCCTTGGTCAATCCCACCACCCACTACCTCACCTCGTGCCGCCCCGGGAGTCCTCCGCTACATATTCAAAGCAGCGTTCATAAATAGGAAGACCGCTTTTACACTGCTGTTCCGACTATAAGTTGGTTTTTCAGGTTTCTTTCCTCGATGCATTGCACGAAGGAGCGTGTATGGAATGCTGTAAAGAGGTAATGTTGCGCACAGAAAATGGATGGTAATTGTATTTGCGTGGAGTTTATTCGAGATGACACCCAAATCGTAACATTCATCCTACTTCTTTCTCAAGTAGGTGTACTTTAAATTCAATTGGAACGCTAGAGAGTCATTAAGAATGATGATAGAAATCAATGATAAAATGATCCGCGGTAATTTTAAAAACAAAAGGAAGCTGTATTTTACAAAGCTTTCAACAACAATAAACCAATAAATATTTTATTTATGCAAAATAATTGAAGAGCAAAAATAATACACATTAAAAAATTTAACACCAAGTTTTAATTTTTTGTTCCTTTAACTAAATATGCTCATTAATTCCATGCAAAGTCCTGATTATCACTGTTAAAGGCACGCGCCCCATTAAAACTCCGTGCAATTAAATCACAACTATTGAGGAGAATTGAGAAAAATAATAAAAATCGTTTAATTAACTCACTATACAATGAAAAACTTGAAGTGTACTTAACACTTTTGTACCAGTACGTGGTTATATTCATCAAACAATGAATCAGTTTCTTTACAGATTTTAATCGGATTCTGTTGGGAATATACAATAAAACTAATGTAAATACGTTTACATAAATAATTATGTAGTGGTAACATTTTTAAACTATTTCTAAAATATATCTAATGCCTAAAGTTTTACCAAATCTTTTCCAAATTTGGATATTTCTTAATTCTGTCATTTTTCAAATATTCTAACAGTTTTTTCAAGTTTTGAATGAGCAAAACGATATTTTATGTAATAAATTTTAAATTATTATCCTTTTTCTACTAATAACTCATTCTTCCTGACATTTTAATAACAACTAAGAACTTTCATCGTCAAAACATTTATAACATTTTGAAAAAAAATAAGTCCACATTAACAGTGCTATCAAATAAAAAAAACCCAATTTTAACTACTTTATTTAACTAATAGCTAGTACAATCCCAAGTTGTTCTTGCAAATGTTCACGGGAACTGATGTCTATCTTTGCGAGTTCTAGTTACCACTCACTTCAATTAGCTCGCGATTTCTGTACGCATGTTAATCATTTCCTGATACACAACACAACAGGTTAGCTTTTCCTCTGTATCAAAGTCGGTTTGCCACAGTAACAAGTACATTAGTAAATTAAAATGTTGCTTCTGGGAATCGATTTCCCGTTAATATCTCACATTTCAATCATCATTTCGAACAGAACACACGAAATATAAATAGAACGGCGCCTTTCAAAATGTTCTATCAAACATTTCTGAAAGGAATTGGAACGATGTCCATTAAAAGTTGAGTATAATAACCTAATTTTCGTCGATACAGACGATATAGGTAGGTTTTAAAATTCCTGGTGACAATGGCGTGATAGGAGGAAGAAAGAGTAAAATCATATAATTAATATGGTGTTGCAATGCAGTTTGACTTTGAAACGCACAAACTAGAAGCAGAAACTTTGTTCAGAAAATGAAAAATCGTAATTAAGTAACAAATGAATAACACATATCAGTAAAACGTCAAGAAAATCTGACAGCAGATAATTTTGTTTACTGGGTTCAAATACGAACGTTTCTACATCCTTATAAGTCAATTTAAATTGTGTTTGTCATAATTGTTTCTGGAAACAATTCATAATACAAAAGAGTTATTTAGCTTCATTTTCTTTCGGTTAATTTTCGTGCAATTACGTCCAAGAGAGGAATTGCTCATTCTTACTGTATAAGTCATTAACTTCCACTAAAACATTTGGAAACAGTTTGCGAACAGCACATATTTGTCTTCTAGGCTACCTAAGACATTAACTGATTTCTAAAAGCTAGTGCCAGGATCATATATTACTATCTCGATTATTCGTTAAAAGTAAACGTATTTCTTCTACGTCGAAGTAGATCGTTTGTTTTCCTCGTGAATAAATTATCTACCAATGTGCCATGAAAATACCCAGAGAGTCCGGAAAGATTGTGAATTATTCTTTTCACGTCACTCAGCATACCCTCCATTGTTAACATTACAAAAATAAATTTGCTCTTGAATTCAATGCGAATCTCTATCGAAGGTGTTATTGTACGGTTGAAGTTACTTAGAAATTTATTTAGTGGAAAGTGCGAGAAAGTGAAGTTAGCCTTAATAAACTTTGGAATGAGCACAGTTTGGCTGTTATGGAATTATCACAGTTTGGCACAGAGGCTGTTTTAGAGTGAAGAATGTAGTTGAACTCGAAATGACGATAGTGAAGATATTGTGTTGTTCAACTGTCATGTAAACGGAAATGACATTTATTGCAGTTTTAAACTGAATACAAATACAACATAACTAAAACAAAAATGAAATATTCGTATTAAATGAGTTACAATTATATTACAATTTATTTGCCGTGTTAGTGAGTGAGATCCTAAAAATCAATATAATCAATCTATCGTTATTCAAATTACCTCAGTATCGAAACAAACAGGGATGGTTCTTTCGATGTAATGAGTAGGAAATATAAAAAGAGAGTATGCCACGGATGTAGACTAATTGATTATTTAATTAATGTCCTTATAACAACATTTATTAATCTCATGTTAAAAAAATGGGAAGAAGCATTCTATTCTATTTTCAGGTATTACTGCTATTAGCTACAATCACACGCTATCAAAAGCTACACACACACACAAAATGAGAAAGTTAACAAAAACAATAATATAAATCAGATTAAATAAACAATACTTTAATTGCCACGATTTCCACACACACAACCGTTGTAAAATGAAGATATTTTTGTTTATTTAATTAAGAGTCAATTGAAAATTTGGAAAACAAATGTGTCTATAAATCGAAGTACTTGATAACTGTTACCGATATAAAATAAACAAATGTACTAAATGGGAAGCTCTCAGAGATTTCAATTATTTTTACAGGAACACAAAAAACTTCACAACGTTCATGGTAGTTATTCACAGAAAAAAATATTAAAAACAAAAAATTAAAAGAAATGAATAAATAATCGGTTGAAAAATAAATATATAAATAATAATTTAAACAAATTGTTAAGTAATTTACAGAAAAATAAGGTAATAACATACCTAAAGTAGTCCAGATGATATAAGTGAAGTCATTCAGTCCCGAAAAGCAAAGTCACATACGTGGTCTCCTCATACGTGTTATTCTCCACGTTCACTGATGGTTGCACTATAACGAATTCGAAGCTAGTGGTTGCTCGAAAAGAGTCAGAATTGCAAATGAAAGTTTCCGAAAGAAAAAACTCGCTTATATACACTCAAACAATACAGGTTTAACTCGGGAACTAACAGACTTTCCATTGCCAATGCATTTCAATGGCCTGTTTAGAGAATCCCAGAATATAATGAAGTGCGAAGAGGCTGTGAGTAATGGTCTCCACGCCAGATGCGATAACATTTAGGTACTGCTCAGATAGCGACACGAGGGGAAACTATGGTCAGTGATGACTCATCAGAAGATATTGTTTGGTTCCGTAGAATACCAACTTTTCGACAAGCGGAAAAATGTTCCTTACTATCTTTCAAACAGAAATCTGCCCTTTTGAAAGAATATTTTGCTTCCATTTTGCATTATTCTTAGTTCCAATCTTTCAGTAAACATTAGGGCAATTAAGCAAATTTTTGTAAATATCCAAAAAATAAATAACACACCAGATACAGAAGACACAAAATAAGTAAACACAATTTCTTTTAAACTTAGATTTTGCAGTAGAGATTTAATTTCCTTTAGAGACTGAAGTAATTCGTCAGTCTACCATGAAATGACCTCAATTTTATCCCCCAAATTTGTCATACGACCTCGTAATTGTAAAACAGCTTCCTACTGCTCTCACCATCTACAAGACATCGAGCTCAATTGATCTGACTAATAATGATTTTTTTTTTAAAATAGAGAGTTTGTGCAGACCATAGTGTATTGATCTTCTGCGCATGCCCACATGCACTAAAGTGATGCGAAAATTGAACTGCGCATGCACAGAAGATCGATAAAGCTTTAACGATCGAACGTGCACAAACTGTCTGATGGTAATACGATATCAAAATCGGTAACTTAAAGCAGTGAGGCTACTTGACCACTTTCATCCTCTAACATAAGGGTTCCTTCTCGCGACACGTACTCTCTCGCGAGCTTGGCGTTTGCAAGGACCACCGCCCCCGCCGCCCCCGCCTCCGCCGCCGCGCGGGCCGCAAATAAAACAAAAGAACGGGGGCGTGATACGCGAGCACCGCGGTAGAAGCGGCGGCGGCGGCGGCGGGGGCCAGGAACAAATGCCCACCGCCCTCCGTATCTCGGCGAGACTCATCCCCCTGCCCTGCGACCGCTGCACCCGCCCCTCCCCCCGCCACCTCCTCCTCCTCATAACTCACACGCCAACTTGGAGGGGGTCTTTCTGCACGTTATTTGGGCGAGGAATGTATAATAAAACCTGCCCGCGACCCGCATCAGCGGTTTTCGCGGCGGTGCGTTGGCAACGCGGCGCGTTCCGGCAAGTAATTCATGCGACGCGCGCTTGTTTTTCCTCGGGGCGACGCTGGTGGTCGTGGTGGTGGACGCGACGGCGGCGACAAGGGAGCGAAGTTGTAGAAGAAGGTGGCAGGTGGAGTGACGTAAAGATGTGGTGCAGAAGTGAGTACGAGAATAGTTTCACAATTCTCGTTTTTTTTTAATCGGTAAATATGTTGCGGTACAGATATATCGGGGCATAGATATACGATACACCAAATGTTGTTCATAATTTTCAGTTTTCAAATTATTTGCGGTATTAAACGAGAAAAAAGAAAGGATCACTATTAGTTCAGTTGAATGGATTGTAGGTAGTAATTTATATTACACAGTAAACTCGCTTTATTTTTCATGATAAAATGTTATCAATTTTTAACTTGAGCCAAAATCTTTACGAATCAATTATTTTATATCCACAATGGGGAACATATTTGCAATAATTTTAATGCAAACTATTTGAAGTCAGTGACACGGATTATGTTGTCATTCAGAAATGATGTGAGATAGCAATTCTGCTGCGAAGAAAGGATTTGGTGTGGTACGATATAAATTGGTGGAAGAGAGCGAAGTAAATGATTAAACCTAAGAGAAAAGAATGTGTGAAAGTGTGAAAGAAAACGTGAATGTGTTTGAATAAGGCGTTTTCAATGATATTGAGACGTCAAGAAACTGGCGCGACAAGACTATTAATGTTGAAGAGGAACTGACAGAACCGATGAAAGTTAGGCATACGGTGAGCAAAGTGATGGTGTTCGGGTACAGAGACTTAAGTCATTTTTCGTGAAGATGGAATGCTGTTAATTAGCGATTATACACGAAAAGTACACAATGTTGTTGTCAAACTCTACAATTAAAATGTAGGAAAATCAATGATTTGAAATGCCTTTGCTCCAAAATAATCACATTTTTCATAATCACATTTCCACTTTTCTTCTTGCTTTTATGGAGTAAAAAGATTCTTGCAGAAGCGGGCTCTAAAACATTATTTCTGGATTTTGTGAAAAGGAGTTTACTTATAGAAAACAACTCATTTCGAAATGAATACGAAAATATTTAAATAAAGTCATGTAAAGAAGCCAAAGAAATCCAAAGAAAATTTAAAGAATTTAACCCCATAGCGTGGAGTCCGGTTAATTTGACATTACAAGAATTGAATACTTGTATCATTTCACTTGAATACTTAAGAATATATTATAAAAATAACTAATATTAAATTTTAAGAAAGAACTGGAGTTAGAAAACTTAGTTGGAGAAAGTAAAACTAATTGATATTGAACAAATGAACCCAGAAATGCAACTTCTCGAAAATTAAAATGAACAGACTAGAAATTAATAAATATACCATCAATTAATCACGGAACGTTTCGGTAAAACCTAATATTTACCGTAGGAAGATATGACTTATTTCTAATCATTCAAAATTTATTCCAATTAGCCCTTTATCAAACTTGTTTCTTCGTTGATTCTATAGTGAAATAATTCAATGATTCCGTTTTTAGGAGTTCAATTACAAAAATACGTTTAAATTATTTCATCTTATTTAATTTAATAAATGTTTACATAACATGTAATAAAATATAATATTTGTTTTATATAAAAAATTAATCAATGTGTGATGGTGGGGCTGCAGTAACAGTGCATGTCGCAGCGCCATTAAGGCTAGTCCAAAATGAGACGCAGGTCCGTGACGTGACTCATGCCGAATTCCTCACGGCAGAGAGTTACAGCGGCAATCACCGTATATTGGGCCGCAGTTCACTACGGTACGAGCGCAGACGAAGATGTCGAGTATTACAGTGATGTTACTGGATTTCGTTTCTGAATCGGATACAGAAAGCGGGTTCGATTTAGGAACGTTAGTTACGCGTTCTGTTGGAGCAAAAGAAGAGTATTACATGAATAAAAGAGAATCACGTGGAAAATTTCTCTAAGGAATTGATGACGTCATTTTCAATATTTTGATTAAATCGTATCAGTTCAAAAATTTCATGAACTGATCAAAAATGACATTTGCAGAGGGGGCTGCAACGTCACTAGACCAATTGCAACCGAGGAAAGGGTTTTTTAAGTGAGTCAATTTATTTTATAGTATTTTAGTTGTCAATAAAACACAGATTTGAATGCAAATTTATTGATAACGCCTTCTTACAAATTTATCCATTTCTTAACAAATTGGTCCGTTTCGAGCTTTCGTGCTAAATTTCATGTTGCATACTTTTGCATATCTGAAGGTTGCTGTACATTCCAGCATATTTAGCAAAATTTTTGAAACAAGAAGGGAAAATTGGTAATTTATTTAAATATTAACTAATTTAGTTTTAAAATGTCGTATATCAAGCTTCTGAAACTGATGAATGTTAGTTACCACAGTTCATAAAACACATAATTATCTTCATTAAACACCTCATCATGTTTGGTGTCATAAAGAACTTTACAAACACACACGACTTCAATCAGTTTTTCTCCCATCTTCAGCAAAGTCACGGCGACGCTTCGCAGGAAACTTGGCGCAAGACGCTGCGCTCCGTCGGGGTGCCGCGCGCAGAAACTGGCAGGCACCCTGCGCTGCAACATGCGCGGATCCAATAAGCACAGTAGTTCGCAGAAACTCGCTACTAATCACACTGCGTCACGTAAAGGACCAGGGTCTCATTTTGCGACGAGCCTAACTAGCGAGAGGCTGAGACGAGAGGCATCCACATCTACATTTTGTAAATTTCCAATGCTCTATTTTATTTAATTTTCTTAATTTATTACTTTGAAGCTGCCAAGCATTTATCTTCAACGCCGTGTTTTGAACAAATATATTACAGCATTGTATCTCAACTAAGATTAATTTGAATACTGGGATTATATTTCATATTCCACCTATAGATTAATTATAGTATTTTATTCTCTCTTTTGTTTCATTTATATAAATCTACGCCCACTATAAAAAGTCTGCTATTGTTCTTAATTGATTTGATCGAAACACAATTAATTGATAAACTGAAGACTCTTGTATTATACCTTTCTTCATCACTGCACAACGCTTCTCCCTGTTCTTTGAGTCCCGCGTGCCACTCTACGAAGGGCTTGGCCCCGCCTCCCGACGCGCCAAGCGCCGCCCACGTGCCGCAGAAGCCCTTACCGCCGCCGCCGCCGCCGCCGCCGCCGCCGCCGCCGCCTCCGCCGCCGCCTCCTCCGCCGCCTCCGCCGCCGCCGCCGCCGCCGCCGCCGCCCTGAGGTCGGATTAGGCGGCAGGCGCCGTGAGGTGGCTCGGGCCGATTAGGGGCTACACACGGCGACACCCGCGGCCGTACGTTCTACTTATATCCACCTTTCCGCAGCAGGCTCTCGGGAATAAAAATGCATATCCTCTTCTCGCAAATTCACAGTCGGCTGCAATAGCGCGCACATTATTGTACGCGTTTTCGCAGGAATCTACGGTCCTTTCGGTGGAGTAGGCGAATTGTGCATACGGTAATTTCAAATTCCACTTTTTGTTTTGACGGAATTGCGTGGTAAGTCAATGCGCGAAAACGTCAGAGGGAAAAAAAAATGTGACATGGAACGTGTTTTTTTTATTGATTGATTTTTTCGTGTTTCCGGGCGCGTCAACTGCTTTGGTCATTAGTCCCGTTAGTGTAGTGCAGGTTAGTGTAAGTGTGTATGTGTGTGTGTGTGTAAGGGGAGAGGATAGGACAAGGAAGAGGAAGGACAGACCGCGTGCGGTCCGTGGCCCGTTTGGTAGGGTACTGCTTCGGCATTCGCCTAGTGTTGATCGGAGAAACCACGGAAAACCGATCAGAGCAGCCGGCCGCTAGAATTCTCCTCCAGACAGCGACTGAATTCGACCTAGCTGAAAGGCTAGTGTCGAAAATCCTGCCGCTGTCGGGACTCGAACCTAGGACCTCCCGGTCAGAGGCGCTGCAGTGACATCAGTTGATGCACTGAGCTACCGCTACCGGTTGTAACGTGGTGTTGATACAGAGTTACTATATTTCGTTCAATCTGTCGGGATTCTTCCCAGACTAAAGCATAAAAAACTGTCTCCAATATTTCGGCAGCACTAATTCGATTCTTTAATATATCCCGTGAAATCAAATCAATATAACTTATATGTTGTAGAACCCTTGTCTTTTTGTTGTTTTTTTCATTAATTTATACGACTGGGTCATTAACGAACTTATTTACATATTACAGTTGTGACGATTCATTTGAGATTGATTACACTCCTCTACATTTTTTACTATTATCTACATTACAAATTTTACTTTTCACTACTTTTAATAGTTGTTCTCACAATATATTAAGTTTCAAGCTTCTTAAAAATTTTGTAACGACTAGCACCCTTTCATGTCTTCAAAACAATCCTTTATATTGACAAGTAATCTCGTGTTCAATTAATACTTTTGATTTTATTTCAAATATTTTTTCATGTAACAGCAATCCAAGTTTTTAAAAAATCTCAAAATTAACTACTTGGGACTGCAAGTATTGATAAGTTATTAGTTTTGTGTTCATTCGCGCCCCTGAACTGGAAGTTTATAAAATTTTGAGACAATGAGCGCATTAGATTTGTATTAATGAAACACGTAACCATCACACCCACAATTACTACTATCAATTCCTTTTATGTCTCATTATTTCCGTCTAGAAGGGAAAGTGAAGAAAATCGCCTTCGCTTATAGGACACGCACGTTTTTCCGCTTTGCCTTTTTTCCTTTCACGAAGATCATTTTCTCAAAAAATGAAGTTCGCCTTCAGAGAAGCTTCGCCTATAACGACACTTTGAATCGCATTACTGAAGAGCTCTTTTGAGCAGAAATCTGGCGATTTTGAAACTTCGAAAACGAACTTGTTTGCTGAAGCCCTGAGAGCCCACGAAAAGAACTTGATTAAAGACGATCAGGAAAGGATGTTTACCGTTCCATCAAACGGTAGAAATAAAAGTTCGACGTGTTTTCGAAAGGACGACAGGCCGCTCCGTGTCGGAATGACAAGAGCGGGAAAGAGGATATAGAATAGGTCTCCAATTCCACGCTTTCGATTAGGTTGGTGATTAGAGATGAAGATATGCTAACAGTTGAACGGGTAAAATTTTCGTGTAATATCAATTCCCATTAAAGACTTCGATTAGTCATTGACACTGATGTACATTTAATTGCAATTGAATTAGATACTTTACGACAGGTTTCAGTAGGAAAAAAGATCTCGTCAGTTAAAACACTGGTCGATTTTCATTGAATTGTATTATTATCAGCTGTCGTAGTTGTCTTTACTATCAGCTCCCTTTATCATAAAAACATGCTCAAGCAATCCTAACCGAAGGGGTGTCTTCACAATGGGACACCAAGGAAATTTTGTAGGAGTTGCTAAGAAAAAAACATTATCATTACATCTACATGATCTTGGCCCGTACTCCAGACATGAAATAGCGACTCTAGCAGGCTCTCGTTTTATTTTCACGTTTTCGCACCACACAAAACACATCTCTTCAATTAAATCGACTTTCTCCCTGTACGTATATTGCTAATTCGTAACGAGTTCAAGAGGAGACTTATATATTGAAAATCAACTGAAAATTCTAGTTATTTTAGAGTAAACACCTTCTTTTATACGAGTGTGAGTTTATCTCGTGTTTCCGGGTGCTTCAGCTACTTTGATCAAGAGCCGGGTCAACGCAGTGCGTGTTGTGGCCAGGAGGTGGCGGTATTTCTCCGCAACGGTTTTTTCAACCAGATACCTCCTACCAGAGGGGCACCGCCTCAGTCAGGACAAGCTCTAAGCTCCCGACCGGTCTCCCGGCATGTGTGGTAGTGTAGTGCATGCTACTGTAAGTGTGTGTGTGTGTGTGTGTGTGTGTGTGTGTGTGTGTGTGTGTGTAGGAGTGAGAATAGAACAAGGAAGAGGAAGGAAAGATCAAGCGCGGTCCGTGTCCCGTTTCTTCGGATACTACCCCGGCATTCGCTTGGTGTTGATGGGAGAAACCATGGAAAACTAACGATGAGATCAGTCGGCCGCCAGAATTCTCCTCCAGACAGTGACTGAATTCAACTAGTGTCGAAAATCCTGACACCGTCTGGACACGAACTTAGGATCTCGGTCAGACGAACTGCCGATCTCCCGGTCCATTTCCACGAAACTTTCAGCAAAAACCGGAACAAACTTTAGGCTACTGACTGGTTTGCCCATATTTGTGGTATGCATATAAGTGTGTTAGTGTGTGTGTGTGTGTGTGTGTGTGTGTGTGTGTGACGGGGTGTGGATATGACAAGGAGGAAATGGTAAGATCGCGCGCGGTCTGTGGCCTGTTTGTTAGGGTACTTCTAGAGCATTCACCTTGTTTTAATCGAGACAACAACGGATATGTATGATTGGAGCAGTCGACCGCTAGAATTCGTCTCCAGATCTTAGGATTACTCATCGGCGGGTTCAGGGGAGAATGGGCTCTCTAATTTGAATTAATGAAGCGTTTTATTTTCTCCATACAATTTGGAAAAGTTATTAATTTTTTATTATATTATTAATTGTTATGAAAAGTGTTTACTTAATTATTATTCGACATGAACAAAAAGAAGGGACCACTGAAAAGTGCACAAGAAAATAAAACAAAAAATAGTAACGAACACGTGATGTAGCTTATTTTAAAATACCTTATAACGTAAGATGCCTTTGCCCTACTTAGAGAAATAAACAAGTAAAAATAATATTAATACAATAACAATGATAATACAATAATAATTATTAGTTATATAATTAGATAAAGACACTCTAGCCATTGGCAACCGTGTCAGGTTGAAAATGGAGAACAATGGTAACCAATATCAATTATATTTGTTAATTCATCATCGAATTTATAATTTCATTCTCCTAATATATTTTATTATTTTACTAGTAAGATATGTCATGTGTAAATAAATAATGTCAGTTATAAACGGGGCACAGAACTGTAATACCCTTCTCTTGTTCTATGTTGCATACGCTTATACTCCAAACCAGGCTGAATTCGACGTAGTGTTCAAAATCTGCGACCGTCGGGATTCGAACCCTATGACCTTCCAACCAAAGACAGTCTGAATTCGAAATAATTAGTGACGAAAATTCGCCACCTTCGGGACTCAAACCTTCGAATCTCCCAACCAGATACACTGCAGAAACGAAAGACGCGTCGCAATCGTCATCATCCAAGGTCAGACATGGGCCAGTACATGACTCCAGTCAACTCTTCTTCAGAAAATAATTTTATTTCTGAAGAACAAACTTGTATTATTTATTTTCTAGTACATCCAGTACGTATGAATATATTTAGAAACTATCTACAGCTTTGTGGATCTGCTAAACAGGTCTACCAACTTCGATCTCTCAAAGCTTTCTAATTATTTATTTTTAAGGTCCCGCAAGAACTTCCACGATTGCTAGGCAGGACATACGAATAAAAACGTTACACAACGAGTGTTGTCATTGAGCCAACCGGAAGCGGTAGCTCAGTGCATCAACTGATGTCACTGCAGCGCCTCTGACCGGGAGGTCCTAGGTTCGAGTCCTGACGGCGGCAGGATTTTCGACACTAGCTTTTCAGCTAGGTCGAATTCAGTCACTGTCTTGAAGAAAATTCTAGCGGCCGGCTGCTCTGATTGGTAGTTTTCCGTGGTTTCTCCGATCAACACCAGGCGAATGCCGGAGCAGTACACTAACAAACAGGCCACGGATCGCGTGCGATCTTTCCTTCCTCTTCCTTGTCCTATCCTCTCCTCTTACACACACACACACACACACACATGCATCACTACCACATATTCCGGGAGGCCGGTAGGGAGCTTAGAGCTTACCCGGCTGGGGTTGTGCCTCGCTGGTGGGAGAGTTCTGGTTAGGAAACCCCACTAGCCGACGGTAGGTCGGCGCCGGATCTTGCCATCGAGTAGGGATGATCGCCGCCATCTCCGGAAAATCATGCACAGCACTTACGGGACTAATGACCAAAGCAGTTGACGTGCCCGGAAACACGAAAAATCAATCAATCATTCAGCTATCTCAGCCGTCGCCTTGCGATTCTTCCATACCCGTGCGTTCCTAGCCATATTAGCTCGGAAAATGCAGCCACTATGATGCGTTTCCAACGAAATAAGTTGGCTGTCCGCGCGCGCCCCCGCGTCGCCGGGGGCGGAGCTCCTGCACACAGCCCAGGCGGGCGCGCGTCCTCCAAATTGGGCATCGCTCCACCCAGCGGCGGTTGGGAAAAGTTCGAGGCTGCGGGCAACACTTTCACGGAAGCTGCAAACGAAGGGACCGAGATGACATCGTCGGGAATTATGCGCGCTCCGTTAGTGGAACTGACGGTGGCAGTTGTGATGGAGTTGAAGTTTGGGATTGATGTAGTGTGGTTGTTTTTTGCTTATTTTTTCTGGTACAGGGTATTAACCATTTCAGAGACCTGTACCCGAAGAAAAAATATCACATATTACATATGGCTACGTTCTAGCTAATTATTCTTGGGGGGTCTCAAATGAATCGTTGTCGACAAGGACAGGAAGAATGAGCAATTTCAAGTGTGGTGATAGTGATGGAGATAAAAAAGTAATTGTAAATTGAGAATGTAGTGACACGGTCGATGATTCATGTCATGATGGCAGAGGCGTATTAAAATGGATAGTT